>CM076269.1:20147222-21347222 GCA_038380795.1 Pyrocephalus nanus | reverse complement strand
GGCTTTTTTAGGAGAAACAGACTAACCTATGGAGAAGAGGAGGATAGTTCAGAAGTTCTGTACATGAAACACTGAACTTTTCACCCCCCTATGAGTGTTTCAAACCCTGCTTGGATTGGTAGAGATTAAAACTTGCTTTTATGCATTAGATATTTAACATATGTAGAAAAAGCTCTGAGTTTATATTCACTGTCAGGTGCATCTGTGTACAATTCATAACAAATGGCTTCTTGTGACCAGCATTAACTGGCACAATTAGCAGAGATACAGTAATGACCAAAGTTTTCTACTAATCCTGTGAATTCCATCAATAACTACCTTGGCAGGGCAACTCCACCAAGTTCCACCTTTTCTTTAACAGTACTAATGACTTACAGAAAAAACCACTAGAATATCGTATTAGTATTAAGAAGTTGTTCTTATTAAACTCTTTTGGGCATTGTTGCCCAAAGAAGGGTTGGTGGTTTACAACTGGCCTTTTTACAAACACATAAACCATTTGTTCTGTTGCCGATACCGAGTCACTACAAAAACCTCATGGATGTACAGTCAGAACATTTTTCAGTGTGTGCTGGTAACATCATCATCCCTTTCTCAATAACAAAAGCTACAAAGATTTTGTGACACATTCTATTATTTGCCTAGCTATCACAAATCCCTGAAAAACACATTATGTCTTGTGTCAGTTATTAAGAAAAACCCTACAAATTATAATGAAAAGAAAATTACTAACAATTATAATTTGAATGTCTATCTTAAACCATTTCCGATTTACTGTTATTCCGAGGCTTTACACCTTGGTAATTTTTCTTCTCCCTTAACAAACAATTATAAGCTACTGTAATTATTGCTTTTATAATCATTGCCACGATAATACCAGCAATCTACATTGCTGAGCACTCTGCATAGTGTCCTTACCCGAGCACACTCTGCTCTAAATGCATTTGAATATTTGCAGTTTGAAACCTGACAAAAACGTCCTTAGAGTAGACATGTGGGATCAATTATGCGAAATAAAGCATACAAGTTAAAGTACAATACCACAGCAGAGCTCACTTTCTTTTTAACTTGCTAATGTCTCTGACCCCTCTGTACAAAAGCACTTTAATCAACATTCACATACGAGATTTTTTTTAGCCTTACCATTTAACAAGCTGTAAAAAATGTTTAACAATCAATTATATACATCAAGTTGATATGCTGCAGGACTGAGGGTCATTTAAGCTTAGAGCTACAGCTGAAAGAGTTTGGGAAAGCCACATGGAGAGCAAAAATCACTTTTCCTTTTTAAACTTGCAGGCAAAGCACAGGTTAATTAACCCAGTAGAGGGTCTCCTCAACCTTTCCAAAGTTCATTGTAAAAGCACTGTCAACTCTTCTTTTGGACCTTAAGAGCATTTGCTTTATGCCTGCAGGTTTCA
This sequence comes from Pyrocephalus nanus, assembly GCA_038380795.1. Lineage (NCBI taxonomy): Eukaryota > Metazoa > Chordata > Aves > Passeriformes > Tyrannidae > Pyrocephalus > Pyrocephalus nanus. The sequence continues at coordinate 21,345,801 of CM076269.1, read as the reverse complement.
GCTGGGCACACAGCACCAATAAGAAATGTCACAATCAAGTGATCATATCAGCTAAATTTGATTCTGATCGCATGGCCTAATCCACTGCTGGAACAATAATCTAAATCTGGACCTGGCTACTGATGTCTGGTATGAGATATGGGTCAGTGAACATAAGTGCTCTATTTGTAATCATAAAAAGAGAGATAATGCATAGGATGCTAAACTATTGCTTTGCCTCCCCTTCATCTTATGGGGAAATTGATGGTCCATATTCTTCAGAAGGATAGGGAGAGGATGTGGCTGATTAGGAATCAGGGTTTTGCTCTGACTATGCATCTTTTAAAGAGATTTCTTCCCTCTCTTAGCACTGTTTTCAGAAGGGTGAGAGTAATAAGGGTAGATTTCCCACTGTTCAACTAAGGCATTGCTTTTAGGGAAGAGGAGTCTGCTTCATTACTTTATTAATCAAAACCACCACCCAACTCATTCTAAGTTCTTAGGAAGCTCAGCATGGTTTCTGAGACAACTCCACCTACTCTTCTTAGGGTTCATACACAGGCCAACTTCTTAGCTTTTGGAGAATCTCCAGGATGTCACATTCCTTGCAGAGTGTCTTTGCTAGTTGCCTGCCAAGCTAATGCAAAGAACTGTAGCTTTCTCTGTCACTGTCTCTGACAGGCAGCAGGAGACTTCATTTTAGAAGGCATTTACTTTTGCTAGTATACATATCCCATGGCATGTAACTAGGGCAATCATACTGTTCAGGACAAACAAACAAACATTTCTTTGACACATGCATTTGAAAATAAGTGCTAACTCATAGGACCAGTCAACAGTTAAATGGGAAGTATAATTTAGAGGTTTAACTTAATTTTAATTTACTGTAGTCTTGAAAAATAGGATAACCAAATTTCTTCCAGAACGACATATAAAGTGAAGTGCATAGGGCACATACAGGACACAATACATACCTTAAGCACATCCCAATATTCCCAGTGCCTTGGCACAAGTGCTGCAGAGTTAGCAAGCACCCCAGATTCCATCTAACAGACACTTCAGGGAAAGATCCAGGGAAATCTCGACAGATGGTACCTCTAACCAAAAATCTGTTACTAAGTACACAAGTTCTGTAGTTGTACAAGTTAAATACTAGAGTGGTTTTTAGTTTGGAAGTAAGATTTTAAGAACACTGCTTCTTGCCTTGCTTTTTGGTGATTCTTAACCTAAATTGGATATTTGTCTGAGTTACTACAGATGCACTGATCTGACTTCAACCTGAAGTTACTGACGTTTTATAAGACAGCAATAAAGCTTTCTTTGCATTAACCAGCCAAGCACATAAACATTTTAATGAACTGTTTTTACATGGTTCGTTGAGTAGCTCCTGGTCTCCTATAATACAAATCACTTCTTCGTCACACCGGCCCCTCTCACACAGGCTTTTCCTCTCAGTCTATGGAACGGAATAGCAGTTCTATGGATATTCAGCAGATATCACATTCCAGTCAGTACAAATGTTTCAGCTATTGTGCCATACACAGAGGATCTCCAGCAGCCTCGAGCAGTGGAATGGAACACGCAGAAAAAGAAGCTGCACTGCAATCCCCGAGCAAACTGCTCAGGACCTCCATAAAATAAACCTCTTAGAGCTACCGCATTGCACCGCAAACGCTTCACACAATGAACCACAGTGTTGCCATGGAGTGCTGGGGGAGCTAAATTGTCATTAATCATAGAACATTCCATCTCCCAAACAGGTATTTATTTTATATTGACCTAAAGGTTGAAATAAATTATTGAAAATCAACATCACTGTAGACCAAATCTCCTTGGAATAATTAAATTACATTAACGACAAGCAGTTTGGTGTATTCTACTCAACCTTTAAAAAGCAACATGAAAAGCATAAAATATTTATTGTTGTGTTTTCAAATAGACTTTATGACACATTATGTATTTTTGAGATTAAAGATTAGTTCTAACACATGATTTAATAATGAATGCAAATTATAAATGAATATTTAACAAACCATATCACGTTTTATGTCTTAACATATCCTTTGCCATTACTGTGACTGAATGAGAAATGGCTCTGTGATGTATTGTCCTGCTGCCTAGGGCCCTGGTGTTTTCACCTTGGTATGGCCTTTAAAATAAATTAATTTGTTAACATTTAAGAACTTTGTGTAAGGGTTGACATAAAACATTTATAAGTCTGTTTATGATTGAACAAGCCATGCACTAATCAGATAATATTTATTGTAAAAATAATTTATTTGGCCAATTGTCCCATGAAAAAAAAAGTAATGGAAATGTTAATTTCCAAACTGAGTTTAGGATTAAGTGGTACTAATGGTACCATAAAGATGTTATATAGTGTTAATATAACCTGAGTATTAAAAACATAATGAATTTGCTATTTATGAACCAGTAAGTTTTACCTCAACCCTGAAATAAACTTCCCATCATTACAGGCCTATTAATAACTTTTCTGTCTTCTTTTCCTTCTCTTTATCCTTATTCCCTTCTTTGCTTTCCTCTGCACGGTCAGAGTCACATTTTTAATATTTGCAGAATGAATTAAATTATACTTTAAAAGGCAATATTTTATTTTATTCCAAACAATGCTTTGTAATATTCTGTGTGCTTAAGTGACAGTACGGACTACTACCACAGAAAGACGAATATTATCTTCGTTTACTTTTCATTATTAGTTTTAATGCTATATCTACCCCTATTAAATTTATTTTGATGTTACACATAAAAAAAACGCTAAGAAATAAAGGCTTCTCAGCTTCATAATTTTGCTCATTTTAAGTGGCCTAATTCAGACTTCCTGTTAGGAGAATACACTACACACAACTTAAACCAAAAACCAGCCATTACGCTTGGTGGAAGTTTCACTAAATTCTCCAGCAAGTTTTAGTGACTGAAATAATAAATTGCCTGTCTGCCAGTGCTCAACTGAGCTGACCACGTAAATCACTCTCCTAATCTAATGAGCTAGGAATGAGACGTAGAGTAGGTTATCATAAGAACTTGGTTCTTAATTTTTCATATTTCCATAGCATTCTAAATAAAAATTAAAAGAAAAAAGTTATAAAAATTTTCTTTTACTGGCCCTTTCAATTCAGTATTTTCACATCCAAATACAGTGTTTAAAGAAGAAAGGTTCAGCTATTTTAGGAAACAATAGAACAATAAATTAAGAATAGAAAGAGGAGGACGGGCTAGGAAGGATGAGATTCAAAGGGACGCTGACTAAAGGACAGTAAGAAATTAAGAATGAAATGATTACCACTAGGTGAGCAAGAAATTAAGAATGAGCTTGCTTGTTCACTGGCAAGAGAACTTTCTATAGCAACCCCTACTCTCTTCTCCTAGTGTCTGCCTTGTCTGTCTAGAGCGTGGTGTCACACAGAGGCTTGGGTGTGCATTTGTTTTCTGATTTTTTATACATATTCTCACATCCCCCAGACATTCCTACCTCTTCCTGTCATCTTCTTCCAGTCCTGATTCATTTTTGCCATTATTTTCTCCAATTTCCATCTCCAGTGCTCTTCCTTGTCACTATTCTCTTGGGTTCACTTAAAACTATTTCTGACATGTGCTATGAAACCTTCTAAGACTTATTTCATGATCAATTTGGGGATCACTCCTATTTAAGCTCTGTCTCAGTTCAGATTCTTTTATTCATCCACTGCTTCCTATATCTTGGGGAAAGCCATTGCCATCACCAATTTTCTTTCATTTCAGGGCCTTTAAAAAGAGATCTAAGAGTTTGCAGTGCTTCATCTTGGACATCTGTGCTGATCTCTTCATGTGCAGACAAGAGCCTAAGCTGACCTGGATGACAGACTACTTTCACTCAGTAAAACAATATTTCAATTCTCCACAGAATTATTCATGACCCAAGAAGCTTTTCTTCCAGACCTAAATCCAGGATATAACAATATTGTTTATCTTTGCCACATTTTTTTCTATGAATTTTCCCTGAAACTCCTGTCAAACACTTTACACCAGTGTCTTTTTCACTTATTGACTGAAGAGTTAATGCAGGTGACCTAAAGCATCATACCCAAGACAGGGAGAATTTAAAAGCCAAGCAGAACATCAGATTATGACGTGAGAATTAAACAAACTTCGGTTTAACTGTCCATGTTCCCGAAGTGTCAGCATTTTATATCAAGCCTGATGCACATTTTAAACCCGACTGAAGTTGTTTTGGTCTTATTTTTCATTGTCTTGGCTTTATTCCAAGGACAACAATCTCCTTAATTCCACGGAAAGATTTCCAAGGAAGATCCGTGGATTTCCCTGCACTACCACCAACTTTTCTCCAAATTCTCAAGAAGCAACAAACCCTCTCTGAATGCCCTAATATTTAATATACCTTTTGGGCCTTACTCAATGCCCACTAAAGCCAACTAAACCAGTTTCATAGATTTGGGCAGTGTTTTACTGGAGGCTCAGAGGCAGCCGATGACCGTAAATCAGGTAAGCACCTTCACAGATTCTTCTCTCTCCCTCAGCTCTCTTGAGCTCTCTAAAAACACTCCTGATTGGTACAGCCTAACGAGCTACATAAGATCTGTTAAAATATTGTGCAGCACTGTACATTAAAACCAAAATCACGGAAATCACTTCACCTGTGACAACACAAAATTTGAGTCAAGGTTCACACAAACTAGCATTACAATATTCTGTTAGTTTTCCTATTATGCCCATTCTGCTACACATGTCTAGTTACAATTTCTGCTTTGAAAAATTAGCAGTAACATTTACAGCCAGAGAAAAGGAAAGCAGCAAAATTTAGATATGTGAGACAGCATTATTCAAACTGGTACGGGAGAAATAACGGACAGAAATCAGAGAGCTGCTTTCAGAATTACCACTTGAAAACTTAGGAAGGGAGAAAACAAAACCAATTCCCAGCTGAAGAATAGACAAAGAAGATAACCCTCCCATAGGAGCACAGCATGATAAGTAGCCACAGGGAGAATCACTGTGATCAGTCAGAAAGGCAGGAGAGTTATTAGCTCAGCCCTGAACCTCCTACTTAATGTGGGGCCAGTGGTGATAGTTAACAGACCCTGGCTAAGGTGACAAGCTTTGGACCTGCTTGAGGAAATCCAATTGAGGAGCAGCCATGAGGAACAACAAGCTAGAAACAGATGTTTCAGCTACCAGGATGTGCACACATTTAACTTGAATATGTAGAAAAAATATTATTTTCTATAGATAGTGATTTCATCTCCTTCTGCAGCTCAGGTACTGTCAGATCTCATTATCCGTGGCTAAAGTGCTTCCTTCACATTTCAGAATAGATCTTAAATTCAAGCAGAACTGTTTGAGTCATAGCTACTGAATGAAGAATTCAAGGCATTAGATTAATATTCTGAGGATAATTTCAGTATTCAAGCAAAACAAGGCTAAACTCATGAGAATACAAAAAGTTAAATTTCAACAGAGTTAAAATAATGACTAATACCAATTTAACCCAGCACACACCATGGGAAAGCTAGAGCTTTCCTGCAGCTGTCAATTCATATTTAGCAACTAATGTGGATTACAAGTACACATATCAATAAATACCTGGAGCACAGCCAAAATGGGACAGGAACAGGTTTGTCAGAAGGAGCTGATTATTACACTCCAAGACAATTATGCCAAATACAACAAACAAAATGTCAAAGACTTAAACTAGTCTTTTGTGCATCTCTGGGTTCCACAGCTTATGAATGAGAATACAAAAGTGCTGTGGGACTATATATCATAGATATAACATATACTCATGTTCATGGTGTACATTTTCCTTTGCAGTTCTATAAATCTCGTTAACATTCATGAAAACTATATATGTACCTCAAGAGGAGAGAATGCCCTGATAGGTTGATTTTTACAAGAAATTTACTATTCTCAACACGACATATTTCTGTTCCAGATTTCAAACGCATCCCATTTTAGGGACATACAATATCCCCAAATAGTTGCTGCTAAATTTGTTTATGGTTCTACATTAAAGAGTAAAATAAATAAAATATGCCTGAAAGGAAACTAATACCACTGTCTGCAAAAGCCTATCTCCAAGCGTACAAGGAACAGTGAAATATCTTTACAAACAACATTTCTTTCTATATCTTCTATAGCTTAACTTTCTCATATAGTTTCAGAGAAGAAGAGTAAGTTAAGCTACTGTTTTAACTTAATTTCATGTACTGAAAATAAGTTAAAGTAATACAAACTTATGTTCTCTTTTGCTGCCATTTCCAAAGCAAAGCACCTCAATTTCTAAAATAATAATAAGAAAATAAGAAACTCCTGGAGAAAGTGTTTGGTTTGGGTTTTTTTTATAAAATGCTTTACTCTCTAATATCAAGTTTAGTCCTCACTTCTAATTAAGGTAGAATATGATAAATTAGTGATATTTAACAAAACCAAGGATGTTATCAGTTGTCTTTCTCCATTTATATAATACCATGGGGGCAGGGGGAAAGGGAATATTATACATAAAATTAAAAGTTTCTTGAGAGGTCTAAGTTCTCAAAAATTGGATATTAATGATAGCTGGTTTTCCAAATTACAAATTACAAGCACTTACAATTGATACAAGGATACAGAAGTTTTTGTTAAATATAGCCTAGTATTACATTGATTCCTATGAACCAAAGAAAAACTCTTAAAATATCCCTTCAGCTTGTTTTAAATAACAACAGTTTTAAGAACATCCAAAGAAAAAAATGTAGCTTCTACTTCAGAGGAACTCAGTGGTCACAAGGCAAGCAATCTACTCCTTTCATATATACTTATAATATTATAATGAGACTATATATGATAATTATGTTATATACATTCTATATTATGTAAATTTTATACATATATATTATAACATATATTTTATTTCAGCCACTTGAAGGAGCTACAGCCTTCTCCCAGCTGATACATCTTCCCTGAAATAAAATACATTTTAAAGCAATGTTAAAGACTGGACCAAACAAAATAACTGCTCCACTTACATATAGTGTGTAATTCAGTTTGTTATCTGCTCTTGTTTCTGTCATCATTCTCTTGAAAATGTCATTTTTATGAGCAAAGATTTTATTTAAGCAATTTTTCATGTTACACATGAAAATAACCAGAAGGTTCCAAACTTCAAAAAACAAAACATAATGTTCCAAACCAGTGTAATTAATGGAAAAAAATAAACTGCTCTTTAAAATTCAAGTAAACTGCAAAAATAAAATCAAATCTGTAAAAAAGTTGGTATCGCTTTTTAAGGTTAATTTTCATTACTTCTGTGTAATATTTCCTTACATTTCAAGTAATTGAAAGTACAGAATGCTGCAATGACTAACATAAAGCTGACATCTGACAGCAAAGATGCCAAACACCAAGATTCCCAAGAAGTTCAACCACTAAAATAACAATATGCTAAAGAACAGGTGTACCTGCAGGAAATCTAGATAGGTAAATTCTTCACCACAGAAACAGACTTGGTCTGTTGTACAGAATGGATTGCAGTGTTCAGTCCTATATTTCTTTTTTGACTACTAAGCAGATATTCTAAAATATTTGAAATCAAACATACATAAACAAACATAAAAGCAAATGTAACACAATCTTCAAAAATGATGGGCTGTAAGGACCTCCTAGAGCAAGAAAACCACTGACTGGGAAAAAGCACCAGAAATGAGCACTTCCTAATTGAAATTTTCTTTTATCAGGATACTTGAAAACGTCATAATAAATGACTGGCATTTATATGGTACTTCATGTACAATTCTCTAACTGATTAAAATGGAAGGTTTTCATTATTCATAGCTTAAACTTGAAAAAGCTGAAAGACAATGCATTCATGCAAGAAATGTCAAAATGCCTAGCCCGGGGGACTGGGGCAGGGGTGAATAAAATCAAGACATACCAGTTTCTACAACCATCATCACATGCAAGCAGGTGATAGGGCTAGTTAAAACACCATCATTTTAAGCTGCTTTATCATCTCACACATCTGTTTATAGTTGGGTCTACATGAGGCAGTTTTTGGCACACTCAGTTCCTTATTTTGAATAAACTTACATTGAATTTGAAATATACAAGGGAATCTTCTTCCTAGCAGTTTGCTCTAATAGAAGTCCAGCTACTTCCACATACAGCAGCTGCAAGTCTGCAAGTATAATGGACAGTCACCCAAAGAAGTCACTAAGGCTGCAAGGGTTTCCTCTGATTGTGACATGCATTTGTGTGAATGCCAACACTTCTAAACTGCTTTACAAGCACAGATATAAACTCCAAGTGGCCACGTATAATCCCTATCAACAGGTGGAGAAATTAAAGGCAAAGAAAACTACCAAACATGCAAAGTTGTCTGGGACCACTTAAATACTAATCCATGCCAAGACCTTGTTCTCATGCATCCCAGTGATTGGTTTTACACAGTACAGATAACTTGCAAATTAGTGTTACAAAGTTTCTTCTTTAACTGAAAAGGCTGAGGCTATAGACGATTTATTTCACTATCAGACTGAACTGCTATATTCCCTGTCATTTCCATGTTTTTCCTCGTTCTATATAGGGCACTAGACTCAGATAGAAAATAAATTTTTTTCTTCACAATTCAATGAAAAGAGCAGTTGCTTCTTTGTTCTCCATTATTTATTCTTTTGATGTAGTTCATCTGACTTCTAATTTTCAAATAGATTTATAGATTTTTCAATTTATATTTCAGTACTTCTATAAGGATAAGATGATTAGGGTTTAAAAAATAAAACAGCATCCATATAAAATCCTGTGTGCCTCTAGCAGGATCTAAATTATATACTTTCACGAAAGATTCCAAAGGATAGTTATGCAATGCTTTTTTTGTTGGTAGGTACAAGTCAGACACCACATACAGGATACCAGAATCATCTTTAGTGCAATGGGCAAAGATCTGGGGCAATTGAAGGATAAACATGTGATTGGGTTTTGTTATCTAAATAAATAAATAAGTAAATTTAAAAAAAAACCAAACAAACCAAACAAACCAAACCAGAACAAATGCTTTGACTGCAGAGGTAGAGGTTAAAATACCCTCAGAGACTGAGAGCTATCCCACCTCACCATAATGAGCAACACTTACTGACTTATATACAGGTTAATCTTATTTGGTATTGAAGAAATGTCACAGCACAGGGTGAAGAGACCACAAAAGCTCAGTACCTGGGTGCCATCATCTCTACTGTCTCTAACACAAATAACTGAAGGAAACAAGGAGAAAATGAATGCCAGCTCCACACATCCTTGCTTGAGACAGACTTCTATTGTCATTTGGTGTGCAATTAGGCTAAAACTCCTTTGTTTTCAACTCTACTCAAAATATAATTTCCTGATCTAATCCTGTTTATTACCAGTATGAACATTTTTGACCTTAAGAGGTATCCGAGCAACATTAATGACCCAAACATTAATTACAAAGGCAGTACATTACTTTACTGATGCAGATTCATTTTTGCCCCTAAATACTCACACTAAAAATTCTCCTAAAAGATAAGCGAGGGTCTCACCCACAGAACCTCCTTCCTTCAAATAAGGAAGTCATAATCCAACATCAAGACAGGATAGTAACTTTGGAAATCTATAAAATTAAACCTAAATGTCTTTCTTTTACACCAGAAAAGAGTCTACTCTTACACACACACAAGAAGAAAAAAAAGTATCTGGATGACACCCCCAGTGAAGCTTTTCTTAGTTTGATGATCTGTTGCTTTGACATCTTTGGTCATTAAGTGTTTCATGGAGTGCTGTATTAAATAGAAACAACAGAAATAAATTTCAAACCCAGATATTTTAGATGTGTATCTGAAATGCAGATGCATGTGTCTGGCAAATGATTGGTGTGTTTAAAGTACAAAGTTGATTGACACGTGCTTTCACTTAACGACGGTAATTACGAAGAATAACAACTCCAAGCCACATCTGTTCAATGTAACAATCTTGTTGTGCTATGCAGATTACATTGAGAGCTGTCAGAAATGCCAATTTTGCCACAAATCATGCATAAGCACATTTGTAAGACAAGAAACAGATTAATAAGCATCAACACTTTTCTGTAAACACTTGTTGAAGAGAATAAAAGCTGTTAGCACTGAAGGAAATGATACAACAGTGGATGCTTTCTCTATCAAGCTTGAAATAAGAAATCACAGGAAGGACAAAAGTGCAGGCTGAATCCCCAAAGAAAAAGTCTCCCTGTAGCAGATCAAGATGTGAAAAACTCAACAATTACACTACATGCAAACAACATATCATCATATTTTTTCTTTCACTTTGCTCAGTTCTCACTTAAAATCTGCATCTTTGACAGCAGTAGATAGCGTACAAACAGGGTGTTTTTAAGTTGCACTGAATCGAAATATCAATGCTTTATTTAACTGCAGAACATGCAGATCTAAATTGAAGCTAAAACCACTAAATGAAGAGAACTGAAATCGCTAAGTCATAAGCATATGAAATTTTTTTAACATACCGTAATTGTAGGTGCCTTTATTCAAAAGCTGTTTAAGATTCAGGGTCATGTTTTTTCTATAGCAAAGGAGCATGGAATTATAGGCACGCAGTCTCAAACAAGTCATTAATGTAATATGACTTTGTTTGCTTTTGTATGACAGAAGACATTATATAGCTGACATGCGATATAACTGCAGAATAAATAAATAACATGATTTTTTAAAAGGTTCTTAGATATATTCCTCTGCAAAACATAATTAAAATTGAAATTAAAAAGGTTAGGGGTTGCTTTATCTCTTTGAGAAGCAGTTTTCCACTGATGTGACTTAGTGGCATCTAAATAATCAACACAGAAACTCTTCGTGCACTTAGAAACTTAACAAATCATTTTTTTTTGGTTTTAAGTATTTATTTTTCAAATTGTCTAAGCTTATTCTTGTTCACAGGCTGCTAGGGCAGATAAACTGTATACTCTCTTAGTGGATCAGTTAGACATCCTACAGATTTAGCCAGAGATGAGACCTTCTGTGTGAATCATTTGTTTTTAAGTTTAGCTTTAATTTGCCTGAGTTTGATCAAAATATTTTTTTAAGTATTCATTTTTGATGCTGGCACAGCTGCCTCAGGCATTTAAAGCATACAGAGAAGGCAACAATGATTTACAATACCCAAAGATTTCATAAAAAGACTATTTACCATCTAACTATTATAACCTACAAAGTGTCCAGAAAGAGTAGTACAATTATTTCCACGCTCTGGGCTTATTCACTTGGCAATAAAATGAACAAAATATTTTTGTAACTAATAGGAGAGATCTTACAGAACATTAAGTCTCACATTCCACAAACCACTTAAATATGAGGCTATCCTCCTTAAATGCACAAAGTTACATACAAAGTTTGGATCATGGAATACCAGGCTGGAAGACATCTTAGGGATCATCTGGATCACACTTTTTCTTTTTTTATAAAATCCACATACCTATAATTTTCTGTTGAAATCGCATGATTCCTATCAAGCTACCTACCTGCATCTGTGATCACTCTGATCACAGCTCCCTATGAGGAAACCAGGGAAATATTTTCAGAACACATTCAGAACTTTCAAAACCTGCATTTAAAATTGTCCATAAAAGCTTTTGAACTTCACAACAACAAAAAAAATTGGCAGCTACCAGGACATTAAACACATCATAGAATTGCCTCTATCAATCCATTAGCAATAAAATTAACATTCAGGGGTTATTTATTGCATCTGTCAAGCAGCAGCAGTGGTATCTCTTAGCCAGCAGGTTTGCAAACTGAGTCCCTGTTCCAGCCAGGGTTGAAAGTTCTTGACTAAGGAGCCCACCTGCCCATCAGAATCATCATTGAACTCCCTCTTCAGGGTATGGCACAGCATGCTTCCTACTGCAGTAGGAAAGGATTCTCTAACCTAATATTCTTCATCACAACAAATATGTAAGCCTGAACAAATTTTCTCAGACACAGCTGCTTCTGTGGTATCTCGGCATTTGAGTAGATGATTTGCAGAAATTCCACTGGGAAGGAGGTACTTTAAAGGCTGCCAGGGAGCGTGATAGGGCTAGAAGAAGAGTGAAGAGGCACAGCTGTGACAGCTGAAAGCAGGATAAGCTGCCACTGATCTGTTTCTATGCTTATCACAACACCCATTAATCAATTCCAATCACAGCAGGCCCACCAACTAAACTATACTCCACCTCTCAAAAACTGACTACTCAGCCTTGTAATCTTCCTGAGAAATTGTTCATCTGAAAACGTGTCAGAGGAGCATTATATTACTTACTTTATTTAAAAAAAAAAAACTATTATATTTGCATTTTAAAAAAATTAAAAAATCAAGCAATAGTCAAAATATCCACAGGCCTTTCTTCACAAAACTGTTCCAGATTTCACTGTCTTGATTATTTTGTGCATGTAATTTTAAATGGAATCATTTCCCTTCTGCTTTCTCTAAATTGCACCACAGATGCTACTTTTAATGAACTTGAGATCAACAGTAGACCTTTAGGTCTGTATCTTCAAGACAGCCTAGGATATAAATAGTATTTACCCCACCATTTAGAAGGAGTCTCTTTAAATACAGTTTTTGTGAACAAAGATAGAATTACACAAAAATGACAGAACACACAAATACATAGAACACACCAAATTGCACTAACTCAAACACAAGTAGATATGTTCTGATCAATGGTAAATTTCCTATTATTTTTATAATTTGCTTTACGAAGTTTACTTCCCAGCGACATTAATGCTATCCTGAATTTGAGTTTTTTTCAAAGCAAAGGGCTGAAGGGACACCCTTAACCACTGTTGGTATAGATCACCAGTATATATACAGTTGGTACACATCCCCAGCTCACCTGATGTGCAAGTTCTGTAGGTTTTGAAGGAGTAATCTGATACGTTCGGTAGATGAGCTGCAGTAATATTTGTTCCCTACAAGTGGGTAGGCAGTTGTGTAATTTGGTTCCTTGTTCACTAATTTTCTAGTCATCACTGCATTTTACAGTTACTGCTTTTGTTGCCCTCAGATCTGCTCCCACCAAAAACGTTGTAGTTTCGGAGAACAAAACAGCAGAGAGTTAAAAACAAATCTAAGTTCCCCAACATGTTAAAGGGTAACATTGGAACACCTTGCCACAGATTTTCAAAGTTAGCCTGAGGAGCGAGACCCCTTGGAACAAGAAGTGGCTGAATCTGGATGTCTGGCCCCCAGTGTGCTGTGACACAGAACTCAGTCTGGTGTTGACAGGCCAGGAGCTTTAAGCTCAACCAGGCATCAAAGAAAACACTTCATCAGAAGCCTGGCTACTTACAGCTACCAGTTGGAAGGATTAAGTGCACTTTGTATATCTCTTCGCAATGTCAGTTTAAAGCTTGGAAGGAGGCTTTCAGAATAACCAAATACATTTAAAAGCCAGAGAGTCCCTTTACAATCCAGTGCTATCTGTGCATCCAAAGAATATGGCAGGTTTTGGAAAATCTCCCAATATGATACACCACTTGAACAGCTTTCATATTTATGCAGCTGTCACATCATTGAAGAATTGTATTCAGCCTTTTTATTAAAGCTGTGTATTTTAAGAGTGGTATGGGTTTAGAAGAACTAGATGCCTGTTGTGGCATTCGTGGAATTGTACTAATTTCCAGAGAATGGCACTGTTGTTTCCCAAGACCACGTTACAAATCCAGGCAATTCATAAGGCTTCAAAACGTGTATTTGAAGAGAGTTGCTATTATTTATCAACAGTTTTCTAGTTGATCCACAAGCAAAAGAAAGAGCCTAACATAATTACTGTACAACAGCACAGAACATCAAACAGCAAAATTTATACAACTCATTTAAGAAAGCAATAGTCCACAATTACCACTGGCAAGGAATTTGCTTTCCTTTTGAATTCTTCCTTTATTAAATAAGATGGCATCAACCATCTAAGTGTTGAGGGAGGTCTTTCATGCTCATTTTAAATTTCTTTTGTTACCATGATAAAACTCTGAGAGATCCTTTATGATATTCATATGATACATATTATCATGTAATATCCCAAGACTTATTTCTGTGCTTATTATTAAAATTATTTTGGTAAAGAGATGAATATGCTGCATGCATTGGTACTGCAGAATGGACACAGTAAACATGCTGGGGAAATTCTGAATTTAGAATCAAATGATGTAAGTTATACAGTATTTCTAACCCTATAAAAAACTTGGTAAGTATGTTAAAACTGCTGTTTCTTTTAATATTCATCACCTTCCCATCTTTTGTCACCTTCATCATATGGGGGTTAAAGGATTTTTTTTTCCCTTCCTTGACAGGTACAACTCATTCTTCTTCTAGATGGCATTTCCAGGAACAATAGCATAGTGTAAAAATACAACCTGTATAATATAAAAGAATTTTGATTCTCAGGCCCTGCAATAATTTCCAAATTCAACCCCACGCCCTTTCTCTCCCCTGTTTTCAGCTCTAAAGTCTTTGGGACACAAATTTCCTCTACAATTGGAAAATGACTATCAAAGAATGAGCATCTAAATAATCCTTACCTGAGCAAATTTCCTGATGCAATCTCTGCAGTCGTGAACTAAAAAAGCTTCACCCTCTTCAAACTACTTTTACACTCTGATTTTTCATTTACACTATAAAAGTTGATATATTTCTTATGTAAAAATTAACAAGAAAATCTGAAGGAGTAAAAATCTGGTTCCAGCAGGCAAAACACAAGTGAAGGAACTACAGACAGCATCAACTTAGAGACCTGCATCCCACAAAGATGGAATATACCGGTGTGCTCTGGATATAGAGACATTTAAGGACACAGAAGTAACAGAAAACAAACCAGATGTGCACATGCATGAGAATGTGATTACTCTATGAAAACATAAATCCATCACACACCAGGTTTAGAAGAATCTAATAGGAACGTAACAACTTGGTCCTAAGCCACTACACGACTGCAACTTTTATTGATCTCTTTGATGGTAAAAAGCACACTGAACCGTCAAAAGGAATGTACATAATTCCCAATTTATGCAAATACTCAAGTGTTACAACAAGCAAGTGTCTGCCAAAATAAAATAATCTTATTCAACACAAAAGCCAACTTTGTGTAGAGTTATATTTTCAATTCTACAGTGATAAAAATACATCTTACTGTGACTACAGAAATGGGAAATGGAGCTGGTGGACTGCACTGCCTACTGAATTATTAATTTCCTATCGAAAAAGCCTGGCAGACAACTGCTTCCTTACAAAAGACATAGGAAATTAAGACATTGCATGACAGGGGAATTTCTGCTAAGCAGTAATCACCCTAACACTGTGTAACTAAAAAATATCAGCATGGTGCTAAATACAATGGCTCTCCCATTCTAACAAGTAGACAAGGCAGAGAAATATTTCAGTCACATTACACCTTTAGCCTCCAAGAAAATTCCCAGGTTTAGTTAACCTAAATGTACCAGCCATAAGAACCTATTTTTGAGTTGAACTCTATGCAATGTTTGACATTTCCAAAATACCATAATGAATTTCAATGCTTTTACAAAACAGTTCTTTAAATACTGCCCACAATGAATTCTTTCAAGGATTTCTTCTTTCTTAGTTAGAATTTTATTTTCCTCTGAAAGCTCCAATTACCTGAGAATTCAGGAGAAAAGCCAACTATTCTGTTCTGCACCGGTCACTGATGACTTTACTCCTCTGAGCAGAGGACACTGGTAAATGCCTTTCTAGGACAGCACTGCTGGGTTACAGCACAGAGCAGAGAATGATCTTTATTCCCTGGACAGCAGAGCCTACCAACAGTGTTGCCAGTGCAGTGTGTCAGAAATGTGTTTTGTGCATTGTATATCTTAGTGAAGCCTCATCTTTCCTGGGCCAGAACTGTAAACTAATAGCATGGAAGTCTACTCTCAAGCACAGTGAAAAGGGGCCATTAAGCTGACAGGTTAAAAAGGCTCCACGTGGGTTCTAGGTTCTGTAAGAACAGTCACACATGTTCATTTAACATCAATATTTGCCCTGCAGGCAAAACTGCAGGGCTCACCTTCAGGCAGTGCTCCAGAGTCCAGCTAATGAAACCTACTTTTGCTATCACCATATACCAGGATGTTTGTGTTAACTAAGTCCCTTAACAGTGCTAGAACTGTATCCATGCCAAGTGTGCATCCCATTAATAGCTCAATTCTTAAAACAACTCATACATAAGCTACTCCCCTAAAGGTTAAAAAATGCCACCTCAGCTAAGCAGGTTCCCCTGAAGGTAAGAAACTATTTCTTTGATAAGATCTATTCCTAAAGACACAGATCACTGAAGTGCTTTGCAACTCAGATAGGAACCATCTGATCTCTTTAAATACTTTCTCCTCCATCTGTTGAATGAGAAAGTGTTTCTCACCTTTGCAAAGCACTTTGAGATCTACTAGATGAGAAACACTGTAGATTTTCATGCAATTCTAGCCACAGCTGCAGAACAGGTTTTATGATGACTCAATAGCATCAGAATCAGAAAGATCAAGCAAAACTCCAACAAAAAAACTCCACACAACTTCAGTACAAGACTTGATATGTACATGAGGAGACATCCAGTATTGATCTTACTGATCTGTCTACAAAACACATAATATTTAGAAATGCCCATTATTTCAAAAAAAGTATTGGCTTTTTTTTTTCTCCTCCCCCCAAGAGATAAGACTGCTTTACTATTGTTGCTTTCACTTCATAGGGGGTTTTAAAGTTCTTTATTCCACTGCAATGCCACTAACATGCAGACAAAACAATTCTGGAAGAATCTCATGCTATCAAGACACAGCTAATAAAACAGTTTCTAAACTTGTGGTCTGAGTTTTTGTAAGCACAATAATTGACAAGTTGGATTGTTTCATGCCCACTTTCACGCTTTTATTAAAGGGGTGAGATTGTGAGTAAATGGAGACTGCTCATTAAACAACGATTCTCTCTCAAAAAAAAAAAATCTACCTCTCCATCTGATTTACCACCTCACTTTCACGAGAAGCATAGCCAAGGCTGGAGAAAGACAAGTACAGTTTATCTCAGGTCTTCTTAAACCTTTGGATACAGCTTGAAGTTATGATGTGAGACACACTAACAAGCACTGCGGATTATTTTAAAGAGGGCACAAAAAAGTTACTAAATAATTCTTAAATATTAACTTCTCTGAAGACATTGAGAGGTTTTACCAATAATACTTCTCTCTTATACAATGCAAACCTAAACCTTAATAAACCTTGTTTTCACAATTAGAATACATTTACAACACTTCAAATTAACCTGTGAAAAACTAAAAGATTGTAACTGGTAGGTAAGAAACAGCTTACAACAGAAAACATCAGAATTTCCAAGTTCCATTCTGAATTTCACTCTTGATCCAATATGTCATTTGTGGGAGAGACAAGAAGGAATAAAGGAGTCACCCTGTGTGAAGGCTCTGTGCAGCAAAACATTGGTGTATTTGTAGGCATTTTGGCAGTTAGAAGTGCTTTAAGAATGAAGTTAAACAATCATAACATTTGTTTTACTGAGCTATCATCTTTCCTGGTTTTACATTTTTCAGTATTAAATCTGAGCTATTATATTTCTTTTTTTGTGCTATTCACATGAATATGACAAGAAAAGTTATTCCTTGATATTGTTTATGTAGTTAGGCCCACTATTTCAGAAATATATTTGTGATATTTATAAAAAACGGTTATTAAGCTGTAATATGCACAAGCAAAATTACATGTTTTTTCCCTTAATAGCAACTTCAGAAAAAAAAATTGTAAACTAACAATGTGAAAAGTGTAGGATAATAGGTGTTTTGGAATGTAGTGATAGCTAATCTTGATGGTTACAGCTATGCTATAGGTGTCATATAATTACTTGAGGGAATATCTAATAAAAAAGTTGTTCTATAAACTATAAAAAGACCCCGAGGGAGCAGATTTTCCTGCAGACCCTGGTAGGAGCGATAACTTTTCCCCGGGCGATGGGGCCCGGCACGCCTTGGGCAGCGCTGCCATCCAGCGGCTACCGCGGGAACGGCACCCACACCCGCACAGCCCCACGGCTTTTCCACTCCCCGGCTGGCGGGCAAAGAAAAAAACATCACCACGTCAAATATCCATCTTCTTGAAACTAATCTTTTCAACACATTGTATAGCCAGCAGAACTTTATAAGATAAAATAAAAAAATCCAGAATTATAGAAGTCCAGACAGTCTTGTTTACCGTCCTTGTTTCTCTAAGAATGCTGTTCGTGGACAGTGCTGGCACGTGGCAGAATATAAAATGCTAAGAGACTCATGAAAGAAGTGTTAATAAGTGACAAATGGTTTTGGATAGTTACTCAGTCATCCCTGGCAGTGGAAGACTTTAATTAATTTTATGGTAGAACGAAGTAGGAAGTAGCCCGGATCTCTCTGGAAACAGTCACAGGATATGGCAGCACACACCAGCAGAGCAGCAGCGAGGGCTCTTGCTGCTGGAGTATTTTAGGGGGCCACAATCTAACAACAGCTATGTCTAGAGCACCCCAGATGAATCCCTCAGACCACATGAAGCTGGACTCAGCTCCCTGCAGTGTCTCTGGGGTCATCTCAGAAGGCAGTGACTTCTGACAGCAGGAGAGGGAACAGCACAGGCTCAATCCTGTAGCATTTGCCACAGCTGTCTAAAGTGACTATTCTGAAACACATTTACAAAGGTTTATGCAAACAGAAAACAAATTAATACCCTCACTGCATTAATCCACTGCTTATCACTCTTGCTACACAAAACAAACCTCCCAGTGCTACCTCGTGGCACTCTGTAAGCATCTTTACACAGCAAGCTGGAGTCCCCCTCCTGAGAACTGCAAAATCAGAAAAACTGATACACCCCTGCACAGCAAGATGAGGACTACAAAGGAACAGCTTTGCATACTTCCTTTTGGGCTGTGTGTTACATGTTTAGGGTGGGGTAAGTGTATAAGAAGTATACATATATATATATAATACACACATCACCCCTTGATTGATTATCTTGTAGTGAGATTCAAGTGTAGGAGATGAAATTTGCACATTACTGGTCACAATCAAACAACTCAGCTGGCCTTCAGTTTTTAATACTGGTATGAACTTTTCTGATTTTACCTTCCTTAATCAAATATTTAAACAAACTGAGTCCTACTTACCAACTTTGCTATCTACTGTTGAAGATGGCTCAGGAGCAAAAAACAAGATCTGTTTTATTCCATACTTACCCATCTGACTTTGTCATGTTCCTCGTGCACAAGTATCTGATATTACATACAATTTAATTTACATGTTTTAACTTCATATTTTATCAACTCACCTTAGTTGTTCTGTCTTCTTGTACACATGACAATACCCAGATAGTGAAGTTATGATACCAACTACCAACAGAGAATTTCATATTCCATTTGCTCTCAGATTGAAAGATACCTTAATATTTTGTGTTGTTCTTGCTGTTGAAGAAGCATTAGCTCAAAAGACCTCTTTCTCAGTTTTGTCCTGTTTTCACTGCAATAATCATAGGAATGTTGATTAGATTATGTAAATCTAATTCTAGAAACCAATGATTCCCACATATAGATATACTAAAACAAAAACAAATAAAAAAGTGCAGGAAAAAAATTCAAGGCGAACCAAATCTTGTTACATATACTGATTCCAAGTCCTAAAAAGAGCATAAAACAAAGAAATTATGACAATTATTCTTAAAATTTAAAAAATATTGGGACTTTAAAAAAAAAAAAAAAAAAAAAACAAACCAAAAGAACCCAAACAGCCCTTCCTTGGGAAAATGCATAAACCATCTCAGAAACTACCAAAAAGCCAAGAAGGGAACTAAAATGCTGTCCTAAAATAATAATATAAAAAAACCCCAGACCAACCAAATAAAAAAATCCCCCTTTACCATGAAATCATAAAAGCTGCAAAATACACAAAAGCAACAGAACTTATCTAATCACAGCGTTTTAGTGTGTATGAAGAACGATGAGAAATTTTCTGTCCAAAAATAATAGGTTGCATTTGCAGAGGTGAATCAGATGTAGTCTCCTCTTCTGCCTGCAGATGCCATTACTGGATCAAATTAAATCTGGACTGGAGCTTGCTGTCTTCCTTCATCTAGAATTCTCAAGCAAGTACTAGAAGAGTTTACTTCTCCTTAATTTCTAAGACTGGTACACATTCTTTAAAAAGCATAGCTAGACTGCCCTTTTTTCTAAAAACACATTTACATACAACATGTCTCATTAAAGATGGACTAACATTGTCTGAAGGATGCTCATGTAATCAAGTGTTCACAGTCTGAATATACATTTCCTTCCAGGACTGTTATCTTTACCTGAAATAAACATGTTTCTTATTCCTGATTAGGGATAAAAACAAACAGGTTAGTGTCAAATCACAGTTAGTTGGACTCCCATGGTTTTACCAATTTTCACAACAAAAATCAATTTGTTTCATTTTTGTGCAGTAGTTTATTGCTTCACATATTGATGCTGAATGATGTTAGAATGTGTAATTTCAGTCTTATTATCCTATTATTAAATAAATAAAACTAGACTAGGAGCTACAAAGAAAAAATAGAGTTGCAGATCAGTACTCAGCATCATTAGGCATTTGTATTAATGTAATACCATTTTTAAAACCAAGCATAGAACTGAAGAAATACCTATTTCTTATTAACTTCTTAGTGCAATTTCTATTACAAAGGGAACTTATTCCATTAGTTAGATTTTTCCTAGTTGCACATTTTCAAGTTAAACTAGGGTGCAGCAGTTTGAAACCCCCTCTCTCTACTTTACATTTCAACTAAAACAAACCCCTCTCCTTTTATATCAGCCAATAAAACCCATGGGTCAAGTACACATAGTTTTAATTACATGATTAATTTTTACCTGAAAGCTGACTGAAGAACCCTGAAAGGATAAGACATTAAAGGAAACAACAAACAAACACCACTAAAAAGATAACTTCAACAACAGCATGTTCCTGACTATTCACTCAAAGTTCATTTCAGTAATACAGAGCTGAAAGACTGGAGGTTTGAGAACCCCAAAACCTTTCAACTGAAGTGTGAAGAAACTGTGTGTGAACAGTAAATATCTTAATTCCATTAATAATAGTTAATTAAGGAAAGGTGTTTTAATAAATATTGGTTGTGATCCCCCAGAAGAGAAATTGACACCACCAACATATACTCCTGTGAATGGAATTAACTTTATGACATACTAAAACTTTTTCAATTGCACTGTTTTGGTGTCTACTTTAAGGTTTAGAAGAAAATCCTAAGGTGCCATCATAAGAAGATTTTATGTATTACCACTATCTGCCAAAAGTTACCCAGACCCTGACTTTACAGTCAGATCTGCAAAAATGGGAAATGGTGAAAGTATCTGGACCATACTACTCAGCAATATTAGACTCTACTTCAATTCTCCACAGTGCCCAGCAGGGGATGCAGATACCGTGTTCAGACATAGCAATTCCTGCACTGACTGGGCCTAACCCACACCTACCTCCAACACCTTGCAAAGACTAATAAAATAACCTACCATTCAAATCAATACATCCCAAAATTTGCCTGCTATCATCCCAATTCCTTGACATTCATAACTTATGGATACATTAGCCTATAGTTATAAATATACCTTACCTTATGGTGTATTACACAAATAGATTACTGGAGCCTCAGCTAGGCTGGCTGATGTATTAATGCAGCATGTTGTGAGAGCACCAGCTCACTCTGATGATGTTCAGGGACCATACAGATCCTAAGAATAAAGCACTTCAATGATGTATAACTGTAACAAGGGTACAGAGCTGAAGAAAAAACACTAGCAGGAGCGAGTTTTGTTAACATATTACTTTAGAATGTGAATTTAGTATTAACGGTGGGAAAAAAAGAGGGGTTGATTAGTCAAATCATTAGACAAGGCTAGTTAGCACATCGGAGAGGAAAAAAGAAACGAAAAGGAAAAAAAAACCAACCAACCAAAAAAAACACAAAAAACACACCAAAACAAAACACAAAGCCCCCCTCAAAACAAACCCAAACCAAGCAGAAAGAAGCTATTGGCAACATCTTCACTCATCCTGCAAAAGCTAAATTTCACATCATTAAGATGGCCCGATACCTCAGTTAAAACTATCTGAAACTCATTTGTTTGCATGGTTGCTTCCTCCTGAGTTTCAGAAAGACATAAAACTTGGTTTTCAGTTATAGAAGGAAAAAAAAGACAAAAAAGATTAAAACTTCTCATTAGAATACCCAGAACTACAAACCCCAAATGTTTCCTAAGCAATGCTTCCCATTAAATACAAGAACAAAAGCAAACATCGTTAATCACCAGGGCAGGTGGAGCACCAGTGACACTTGAACGTAATTTTGCAACGGACACTTGACGTGACACCACAATATTGACTGGCAGATACAGGGTTGAGCATTCTGACATTAACAGGTGGATTACTGAATGAGCACTCAGCCTCCAAATGTGTGCTGTTCATAGAGGAAAGTTAATGTGTATTAGCAGAGCAAAGAAACGTAGGTAAAGACATTTTCTGTTTTGTTTCACTTGAGAGCTACAGAAAACATCTCTTACTAATATTTCATATTTCAACAGTATGATACTGTGAGCAAGAAAGCAATATTGTCAGTAACAAAGGAAGGTCTCAAAATCAACTGTACACAGAAGAAAAAAAAAACAAGGGATTTACACTTGAACTCATAATAAATACATAAATAAAGAAAATCAGTGTTCAGTTACATGATATAGTTTTACTCTTTACAATTTCCACGCTTAGACACACAATTCAGAAGAACCAGTTATGTTTTTAAAAATTCAGCCAAATACAAAGTAAAATATTTACACAAGTACAAATATATCAAGTTTCTCTTCATTTTTACAGCATAAAAAGCTAAACAACTGAATATATTTTAACCCTGTAGCAGACTTGTAAAAGCTTTTACAAATAACAAAGCAATTAAACATCACACCTCATGTGAGCAGAAAATTATTAGCTGACAGGAAAAAAAAAAATCAGTGAATATTTTTGATGGCAGGAGTGTGCCACTGGACATTTTTTGACTAAGTGCTATGGTATGTTAGCCTTTAAGAAACACACGTGGGTTACTGGATCAGCATAATTACCTTCCTCACTTCCTCTAAATAAGAGAAGTGCAAAATCCCTGAATAACAGCATCAATTATAACTACAGTGTGAAAGTTTTCAAAAGAAAATAATGGCTGACTCTACTTGCAGTCTTTTCACATAAACAGTTCTAAGAACCTATTATGTTCTCAGAGACTGAAATCTGCAAGATGCTGAACATCTCCCCTCAGAAGGAAAGGTGACAGCTGTGAATATCGGGTTTGGAAGGTGTGCTCGTTTCAGCTGAGGTAACTTTTCTCACTGTAGCTAGTACAGGACTATAGTTTGGATTTGTCCTGAGCATAATCATGACAAATAGATGTTTTTATTATTGCTGAGCAGCACTAACACAGAGCCAAGGCCTTTTCTCTTCATGCTGCCAGGTTAGCGCTGCCAGGTTAGCAAGGGGGCTGGGGGTGCTTGGGAAGGAGACACAGTCAGGACAGGTGACCCCAAATGACCAAAGGAATATTTCATCCCATGTGACATTATGCTCAGTATAAAAAGAGAGAGGAAGAAGAAAGAAAGGCAGGATAGAGTGATGGCATTTATCTTCCCAAGCAGGGCATGATGGAGCTCTGCTTTCCTGGGGATGGCTAAACACCTGCCTGCCCCTGGGAAGCAGTGAATTGATTTGTTTTGCTTTGCTCATATGCATAGCTTTTGCTTTCCCTGTTAAACTGTCTTCATCTTAACCCAGGAGTTTTCTCACTTCTACCCTTCCAGTTCTCTCCCTGACCCCACTGGGTGGGACTGAGTGAGTGGCTGTGTGGGGCTGAGCTGCCAGCTGTGGTTAAACCACGACAGTTCTTTTTGGTGCCCAACATGGAGAGCAGAAGGTTTGAGGTAAGGACAGATTTGACTGGAATCTGTTAGATGGAATTCAACTGCTGCTTGGCTGCTTTGGACAGCCTCTTGTGCTTGCCCTGGGCTCGACTGCCCTACAGTGTATGAGAGTCTGAGCTCATGAGTGGCTGCTTTTTGCTTTCACTGCTTGTTGTGCTGCTGATCACCTTGCTCTGCTCTGCCTGGGAACATTTTGATATCAGCAGTGGTGATGCACAGGGACTGGCAGATGGCTGGGGCATGGCTGCTGTTTGTGCTGCTGTGCTGGACACGCTGGAACTCCAGTGTGAACACAAGTCAAGAAGACAAGGACCTGTGGATGAGTCCATAGGGATATCCACCTACAGCCCCTGGAGGGCCCATGCCCAAAGGAGCAGGCAGAAGCCTGAAGGAGGCTACGACCCTGGGGGAAGCCCACACTGGAACAGGGTCCTGGCAGGACCTGTGGAGCCACAGGGAGAGAAGCCCACACTGGAACAGGTCTGCTGGCAGGACTTGTGACCCCATGGGGGACCCCTACTGGAGCAGCCTGTTCCTGTGGGACTGCACCCTGTGGAAGGGACCCACATTGGAGCAATCCATGAAGAACTGCAGCCTGTGGGAAAGACCCCCAAACCCCATGCTGGAGAAGGGAAGGAGGTGTTCCAGCCATTGGAGCAGGGATTGCCCTGCAGCCCCTGGTGAAGACCATGGGAAACAGAATTTCTTCTTTTGCTCTGCTCAGGTGTGTGGTTTTTCCTCTCCCTGTTAAACTGTCTTTATCTCAACCCAGGAGTTTTCTCACTTTTACCCTTCTGATTCTCCCCCACTGGTGGAAGAGTGAGGGTGCTTCCAATTGGGCTTAAACCACAACAGAAGCTTTGATGTACAGGAAAAAATCTTTGGTTTTAGCTTACAGACTTTGCTGCTCTGTTGTCAGTAAATAGTGCTCAGTCCAGGCCTCCTAAAACGCAGTCTTAAAGAATAAAAATTCCAAATAATTTCCATCCTTCCTATTAGCTTGCACTGGTTTCAGCCAATAGACTAAAATTAAGGTGTTAAACAACATGACTACAATACACAAGGATTTAGTTGATTGGGAAAATTCTCTACAACCTCATGGGATAACATATGTTTAGTAATATGCTTCTATTTCAGTATGAACAATATTGAAAGTCATTTGAGTAATCAAAAGATAACTCACTAGCAACAGACCCAACATGAACTTACTTCAGATCATGTTGAAGAGCAGCATCACTGATACACTTTAGGCCCAGATTTTTCAATGAACTACAAAGCCACTTAAAAAAGTGTTTATCAAACAGGGTTGTAAAATACTTTTCGATCTCTCAGTTTTTCTCTACAGAAATAAATACAAAGGTTTTGCTCTGTGTAAAAAAGGTATAAAAATCAATTTAAAGTTGCAGTAACACTACTAGATCAGCAGAAGTGAAGCAGCAATTAAAAAAAAAGGAAGTAGAAAATTGGTTCCCACATCATTTACCTTTCAAGTGTCCAAGTCAGCAATGCAGTCTTCTTACCTAACTATAAGCAACATAATGTGTTACAAATGCCCTTCAAAGGAATCTCCCACACAGTCCAAAATCATGGTTTATCATGAAGAGATATGAATGTCCTACCAAGCCTTTACTGTGTTTCCAAGTTATTCCCCAAGAATTTTCGTCTACCTGTTCGTATCATCTCCAACTGACTTTTTACTTACTGCATTAAATTATTTCTTATAAACTTAGGTAACAGTAGACATTTATTAAAACAAAAGGAATTGTACTTTCAAGTCTGAAAGCCTCTTAAGGAGTTCTTTTTGGTGAAATATAGGGCACCCATCCTCATACAAACATGTCATTTACTTTCACACCATTCACTCACT
The DNA here is from genome assembly GCA_038380795.1 of Pyrocephalus nanus. Lineage (NCBI taxonomy): Eukaryota > Metazoa > Chordata > Aves > Passeriformes > Tyrannidae > Pyrocephalus > Pyrocephalus nanus. The sequence goes on along the minus strand of CM076269.1, from coordinate 21,319,940 downwards.
AATATTACTAATAAATTTTAGCTTTCTGTCATACATGTTACTTTCCCTCCATGCAAATAGGAATGAGTTTCCTTTCCTTTGTTGATAATAACCTTTTACACCCACTCTACCCTACCAGGTGAAAGCTCTGGAGTTTGTGTGTCTTCCGGAGTCCCATTCCGCTTCCAAGCAACTTCACCTGTTTCAACCTGTTCTCCTTGAGTCTCAGTAGTTTCATTACAAACAGTTTGAGATTGCAGTGATGGCTGTCCTTGTTCAAGTTCAAAATTCATAATAAGGGAATCAACCAGAGAGTCCAGTTCATCCAGGTTCATAAAAGGTCGGGGTGTCTTCTGGATAGGGTTGTTTGCAGAAGACAAGGCAAACAAACTGAAATAGTTGTTAAAATATCCACCTATGACAGAAATATTTTCTGCAAAGCTCCTGAGGGGGCTTGTGTTTCTGTACAACCCTATGACAAACAGAGACAAGAAGAATCAAATGCAGCATTTTGCAAAGGGAGGCCAAGTTGTCCTCCCTCTTGCTTTACAGGTCTCTTGTAGCCCACAGGTTACAAACAAGACAGGTGATAACCCAGATAAATACCTTGCAACATGGAAGAAACAACTCGACAGACTTCAGTTAGGCACTGCTCCAATTCCAAATATTTTGCAGCAATCTTAGTGCTTTTCTTTATTTCTCGATACAAAGATTCTTCTTCCAGTAACTGAGATTCTATTTCTTTCTGTATTATTAAATAGCAGTTAAAAACCCCAAACAAATACATGACAGTATATTAACTATTAAACATGCCTATTATGGATTCAGTCACATACAACAGGCCAATGCTGAAACACAAAATCAAGCTGACACCACGTCACACAAATAAGATAGCACCAGAAAGAGTACAGGTTGTTGATGGGGTTAAAAAAAGGCAAATGAAACTAAAATCCATAATAAGCTTAGCTCTTAGAAGATAGATTAAATGATCTCTCCTGGCTTTTAATTCAAAATACCAATAACTATTGCCATAAACTATTGCAGAAGCTGTAATTCACATTGGCATTATTGAACTTAAGGCTTTCAACTTAAAAGAAAACACAAGAGGTGGTTATGCTTATGATAAGAGCAAAATGAAGATAAAAGTACCTCCAGAAATACTTTAAGTGAAATGAAAATCAAAGAGTTTTGAGTGGAAATACAGTAGCCAGAAAACTTAGTGTTCCGATCACAGGAATGCTGCTGAGACAGGAAGTGTTATCGTGCAAATGTAAATATAGAGAAGTTAATTTCAATTCCTCTTCTTTGAAAAATGTATCCTTAAAATTTAAATGCCAGACTCAAAGCACACACATTTTGCAAAGCATTTCTCTTACCTTTCTGCAGTAAGAGATGTTATTTTCAAGCAATCTGGCTAAAGCCACGACGTTATCCTTTATTCGATTTTGAATCTACAAAGAAACTTTTAATTATGTTGTACGCTTGATTGAAGTCAAAGTACATTAATGTTTTAAAAGGATAAGAGTGAATACTGGCATACTATTAAGAAAAATACTCTAAAGCAGAAATAATGTTTTCCACAACATAACATGAAATTTTCCAAATGCTAACAGGCTGCTTCTTCCTCATACTTTACTCTCTACTATGTGTATCATCTGGTATCATCTACTTCGTGATTTACCACCTAAGTAAAATGAAAGCACAAAATAACAGACTGTACCTTAAAAAAACCCACTATGATCAAGTGCCTCCAAGACAGAGTAGTTTTTAATCTTACTTTCATCTTACCTCATTTTGTGGACGTTGTTTCACAAGTTTTTTCTGTACTGTTCTTGCTTTCTCCTGTACAGTATCAATGAGGAACTCCAGTCCCGAGCCTACTCCATCATAAATGGCAAGTACAAATTCCTTTTAAAACAAAGTTTCAAAATGCAATGATTAAAGAAACTGATTTGGTCTTAAAAATTTAAATTAAAGCAGATTTTCTGTAGTGGCCTAGAAACAATTTTGGTTTCAGTAAATTGTTCAGTGCAGGTCTATTCAATCACATGTCATTCTTGGACCACTGGTATTCAGCACTTTAACCTCCTTTTCCTAACTTTGTTCAGATTTCTGAAAACTCAGTATGGTACTTAAACACAGATTACTGAAATGTAAGTATTGAATTTCAGTGAAACAGGTAGATTTGTATAATTTCAGTGCAGATACAATCCTAAGAGCACAGTATTTCTTTCTCTTTATAGGTGTAAGTTACACAGATTTAAAGTGCATTTTTTAAGGGGAAGAAATGTCAAGGGTATTAGCACATTCATTTTCACCATAAAAATGAATGTACTATATGTACTTAATTCAGTTGATGAAGTTGTTATATGTAACCATTTGCTTCTGAGCACAGTTACTGATAATAAATGTGACAGCAACATTAAAATAACTATTCACAATTCCTATTTCTAATAAACATTTTTTTACCTGTAGATTAGACACAGGAATATTGTTCTCTTCAGGAAATGAAATATCAGCTGCCGTGACTACTGCCAAGTGTCCTATGTGTTTCATTGTTTGTTTTACTGTGTGGTTCACTTTGCTCCATGCTTCTGTTACCATCGAGGATATATCTGAAGAACAGCCCTGAGAAACAAAGGCACATCATTCACTGAAGACTAGAAAGCACCTGCGGTCACACACTTTCTACAATGCAAGAGTTCATAGCACACAATAGTTTGAGGAACTTTTAGCTTTACATCTTCCTAATCACAATGACTTACTTATCACAGCTAAAAGACTGTGCCTTGCAACCACAGAAAAGCAAACACAATTAAGAAAAGAAACAAAATCTTCACAAGGCTGTAGCATGAAAAGGGTAATGCTGGCCAGTGGTTTATACACTTATAAACAGCAGCACTTCACAGTCTAAACCAGCACTTGCTCTTGCTCCTGTGTATTTTCTTTTGCCCTTTTATGAGTAAGAACTAAATCTATTGTCCTGGGCACAGGAAGGTCTGCATTACTTTCAACTAGCACATGGAAGTACCAGTTTAGCCAGAAAAAAGCCCCACACCCTTGGCCATTAATCTTCCTCAGGTGTGTCCATTTGTCACTGCATGCATTAGACTTTTAAGTGTTTTTAGCAAGTCTGCTTTAATGCATAGAAGTTCTCTATACACAGAGGAATTCTTTAATATGCTTTACCTGCAACAGTAACTGTAAATAACCTCCCAAGTTCTTGATTTCCCGTTTCATTTCTTCATCAACTTTTATAGATCCAGGACACTTTTGGATATTGTTAAGCCAGAGCTTGCTTAGAACCACAATCTGGTCAAAAGCAGAGATAATTCTGATGCTGTAGGACTGAGCAGCAGGATCAAGATTGAAAACTACAAGAGAAGGATATCTATCAGATCTATCTCCTTGGCAAATTAATGGAGGAATATTAATTCTTGTGAGATACAAACACATGAATGCTTTTGAATGTAAAGTCATTAATAATGTTTAAACTGTTGTGAAAATAAGACTTACAGTTTTCTTGACATTCTTCATCTTGCTGTTCATAGGCTTTTGAAATGGCAGACACTCCAGAAAAAATTATAAACAAATTAGTTAGGAGACTGTCTGCTATACTTTTTCCCGCTTCATGATTCTGTTCCAGTAAATCTAAAGCTGAACTTATAGATTCCTTGCAAATCCCAGGAAGAAACGATTCAGAAAAGCTTGGGCATATGCTGGACTTGCTCTGTGAACCTGTATGATGTAAAAGCAAAAACATACATGCAAGAAACTCCTCACAGGAATGAGCAGCCAGGGTGTCTAAACAGTAATGACCATGTAATGTTAACATTCATCTACTCAAGATCGTAAGTCAGGAAAAAATGCATATACAGTATCCTAAATACTTTCTAGATTCAGTTAGTATGAAGAAAAATTCAATAGTGACATTCTTCAACATTAATCCATCTGTTTCAACAATCAAACCTACTGAGAAACAGAAGATAGTAAACCCCAACCAATCTAAAATAACTGAATGCATAAAAATATTGGGAACATCTTGTATTTCAGAAAACAAATCTGTAAAACCTGATAAAAAGCTTGGGGAAACCTCAGTAGTTGAATGAATAGCAACAACTAAAGAAAAAGTTTCCAAATTACTGGATCAGGATTCAAGCTTTTTCTCCAGTTAACCCATGTGGTTACACAGAGTAATGTTTTAGGAAAGTTTCTTAAATAATGTTCATAAAGTACTGGTCAGGAAGTTTTTGCCCTAAGAAAGTGTAATCAAAAATACAAACTCCCTACTGTTAACAGCTTAACATTACAAACTCGACGATATCACAAACAGGACATTTTTAATTTTGCTTTCCATCCCGTGCTGCTTTTTAAAAAAACTATTCCAAATGCACATGTTTTCTGCATGCATTATGTTCAAATTCTCAGTATGAAATGGAAGGTGTTCTGCCATTTAGCAAGTACCTGATATATAGGAAGTCTGTATATTCTGAATGGGCTGCAATTTTATCTCAGACAAACATCCAGAAATTCTCTTGTTCTTCATGAAGCTTCTACTTCTAAGAAAGGATGATAAAATAAAAACATGAAAAAATGTCAAAAGAACAGAATGTCTCTCCTCATAGCCACTGAAGTTCAATGAATATTGACAGACATCGGGCAAACAACATAAACATCTACTTTTAATTAATGGAACTTTTGAACATAGAACCTAAACTAGAGTGAAAGCAAGTCAATACAGCCCATAGAATAGATCCTACTTACTTTCTTCAGGCTCTTGCTACTATAGAGGGATCTTCATTCCATATACCCATTTTTAATCTAATGTCCTACTACTGGATTATTATAATCCAAAACTAATTGTCAATGGTCATACACAAAACCCTCTAGCACTAATCAGACATATGCTGCATGTATTCTAGACCTGACCTCAGAAACACTGCTGTGACATCTACCAAACTGCTTCCCGAGCACATAATTTTAATCAGCAACATGTTGCACATTAACACACATTTCATAAGTGGCGTGATAAGGTAATACACTTAGTTGCAACTTTTCACTCCTCCTCACAAAGACAAAGTAAATCAAAATTTATGGATATAACTGACATTATAGTAAGGTAAAAGAAGAATTAATAAACCACTGTGTTAGTGACACAAAAACATATTCAGATAATTACACCATTTTTTGCTTTAAGCATAGAAGAGGAGCTACAAATTAGTATTACCTTCTTCTGGAAAGAGAAGAAACTGATGTGTCTGAGAGGTCAGGTTCCCACTCATCAGCAGGATCATAAAACACATCAGCAGCTTTATTTCTATCATTACTCTGAAAAAAATAAAGAAAACAGAGGGGAGGAGTAGAGTTAAACAGAAGTAAAGTGACAAAGTATTCAATACAAGAATGAAGACAACATGTTCTATTAACAGAAGAGGAGTAGCTTTAATGTTTTGGCTTATTTTCAGATATATATGTTTACTGCTTCTTACTCAGCACAAAAAATTACCTCAATAAAGTAATTGATTTCTATTGCCCTCTTTCTGTATGATGGATAAATGCATATACATGAGTCTTGGCATTTAAGATGACATAAAACCCAAAAACAAAAACCCCAAGATTTTCCTCCTGTATAGATTATCAAAATCTTATCTTTGACAAAGTTTCACTGATTATTAGTGTTTATTCTTCAGCTATTACTGACCTCATACAGTTCTTTCATTGCTGCTAGTTTGCATTCAAATTTCTCTAGACTCCAAAAAGTTGCTATTCCCAGCTTGATGTTACGAACTTGCACCTGCACAGAAGACACTGCTCCCGTTTTATCATCAATTTTGTCGTGCCTAAGAACGTGGGAGAGTTAAAGGACAAATATCAAGACAAAAACACATTCTTCATATTGCAAAAAATAAACAAGATACTTGTTTATTATACAGAGAATAAAAACATGATACAAATTTCTTGAGACATCATGTATCTAACCAAACCAACCTAAGAGTAGCTGTTATTTTTATGTAAAGGAAAATAGGACTCCCTGCATTCAGAGGCAGAATACTAGCATACAAATTCCTGGCTCCCAAGAAATTCAGAACTAAATATATGCTACAGAATTCTACTAACAGAGTTCTTATTGAAGGAAGAGAAAATACAGCACCTGGAAAACCAGTAAAACATAAACCTCCTAGCAAGTCCTATCTTACCTGCATTTACTGTAGCAATTGTTTTAAATGATACACAGTTTCCTTTGCGCTAATGCATCTCTGCTCATGCTAAGAAGATCTGAACAATGAGCAGGTCCACTTCCAGAACATTCTTCAGCTTCAGCTGTCAAGCAGCCTGGCATAGCAAGAGATCTGTGGAGGGAAACAACTGCTCCCAAAGGCTGGATGTCCACTGAGGTTTTTACTTTGAGCTACCCCTGTTCCAGGCCTGTGAACTGAGCACTTCCTGGTGGCTGGCACAGCGGCCTCTGTTCAGTTTTGCCTGACAGGAACACAGTGTGTTTTAGGACCACTTCAATATGTGAACATGGGCATCAGAGGATTCACTTCCAAAGCACCTTCAATCCAAAATTACTTGTCTATAGACATACCTTTAAAGTTTTGATCTAAAGTTCAAATTTGAAATTCCCATTTCGAAGTAACGAGGCTGAACTACACACTTAACTAAAGCTAGTTTGGAGAGTTCATTTATCATGTTCAATGTTGTGAGATTGTTAAAAGAAAAACCAACAGCTCCCTGCACATTCAGAATCCATCTCTCAGTTATAAATATATATATTATATATACAATCCCTTTTAATTAACTGACTCAGATACTCACCTGCAGAAAACAGTGTTCTTCCCCAATGCATTACTAATGGCATTGGCCTCTTTGACCATCACAGACAGCTTCAGAGACTTCCAGTTCAGTGGAACTAATAAAGAAGATAGAACATAATTATTAAGTGGATCAAACAATGTGATGCAACAACTTTAGGGTTAATTAAAGCAAAAAAAGGCAAAAAGGAAACCAACCTAAAAGCACAAACATAATTTAGTCAACAATATTTCCATGAATTCCCAGTACATTGGGAAAAAAGGACCCTTCCAGGCAAGGTAACCCTTTTAAAAGGTCAGATAAAGGGTATTTCACAAACAGAGGTGTAACCACCAGACACTGTGATAGAAAACTAAACAAAATTAATTCTGTTACTTCAGTTTCCCCAAGGAGTTAATGTTTGACCAGTTCAGACAGAAGAGGATGGACTCTTAAGCAGCTGGGACTAATGCAGACTACATGTGTATCTACCTAACCACCCTGAGTCCAATTAAAACCGAGCTTTTAACACAGTCAGATAGATACAGAAAGGCTTGTAACAACCAGAAGGCTCTTGTTGTTCAGGGCAGTGTTAGGGGAAAAGAAAGAGCTCCTCTATCTGCATCCATGGCCCAAGACCACTGAGCAAAAGAGAAGTCAGCATTGTCTTTGCAACACGTATATACACACTTGTCATTGTTCTATTCCCACTCCCACGGTTCTTCTGGAGAGTGTGTATTTCTTCAGCAATCTTCTGCTTCTCAGCTTCCAGAGCGTCCAGTATCTTTGCATGACGAATAGTATGGTCTTCTAGAGCCTGGGGAAAAACAGGCAGTGATTAAAAAGAAAAAAAAAAAAAAGAATTTAAAACTCTTAATGCTGTTTATTGAAGCTAAATTTTATGTTTCTGACATTTTAAAGAGTCTCACAATGAAACTAATACTAAACATCTGCTATAATTCATAGGAAATCCTTAATTTTCAAACTTTCTTGTTTGCTTGTTTGCTTCAATATTGCAAAGCTTAAAAAATACTGGAATTAAAAAAAAGAAACAGCTTTTTAAAAAATCAAGTCATATTTGTTGCAGCAGTCAGATATATATCAACACCAGTCAAGAACCAGTCATTAGTGACATTAATGTCTAGAGAAATAACTTTTGCCACAGGCAACAGTCTCTATAGTTTGGTAAGGAACAAAACCACCCATGTTATATAAGGAATAAGGTCAGCAATAGTTAATCCCTAACATTAATACAACATCATACTCAGAATACAAACTAAATACCAGTTCTTCTACATAAAATCATGTAGAAGAAAAATACTTCAAAGCATTTCCTTTACAATAATTGTTTTTTAAAAACAAAACAACAAGAAAAAGTCCCCCCAGACAAACCAGTTTATTACCTAAAAAGCTGCCTTTTTTAAAATTACCTGCTTGGTAGCCAAGGTTTCCATTTCTAAACGTTTCTTATTGAATTGTAGTTCTAGCTCAAGGTTTTGCTTTGCCTTCTCTAGCTCCTGTATTTTAGTTGCAGCTTTTTGGTTATTCATTTCTTGGATTTGCTTCTTACGAGATTCTTCTCTCTGATATCAAAACAGAGAGATGAGAGGAGGCAAATCACTTCAACAGCATTTCTGACCCATCCCTTACGCAGATATTAAGGTTTATTTTCATTTCCATCACTTTTAAAACATGCAGTCCCTACAGCCTACACAGCCTAACGTCAGCAGTGAAAGGTTATATCCCACATCACAAGCATCAGTGTCTCCCATAGAATGTTTAAGACATGAGATACGTCATCATTATTATTTTCCCATGCTGTACATTCTATGCCAACTTATTGTATGTTGTAAAAGTGCTGGAAAAACTAACAAAGTAGCGTGCCAACCTGGAAAGAAAAAAAGCTATATTAAGTAATATACTGTAGTAATATACTATAGTAATTTAAAAATCTCATGGAATAATTTCTGTAGGTATTTTTCTTTGCATACAAGTTACAATTCCTAGAGTAACTCTGAAGAGGATACCTAGTTGCTAACTTCTTGTGTTACTAAGACTGACTTTTTTTTTTTTTAAAAAATGAGGCATTCTCTAAGATACATAGAATATTCCAGACAAAATCCCCACATCACAAACAAACCAACCCCAACCAAGCACCAAACAGATACCTCAAGGTACAGTTTCTGTTATTGATATGTTTGATGTAATGATGCAATGGCAACTTACCACCTCTGCTTCCAGTGATTTTATTTTGCTTTCATAAGCTTCTTTTTGTGAGGTCAGCTCTTGTTGAACCATCTCTTTCGCAATCTGGACACTTTGCATCATTTCTTCCTTGGCTTTGAGCCGAGCCTCTTCAATTTCTGATTCCAGACTACAAGTATCATACATTTAGAAAACTGCCTTTAAGCTCTTATAGGCTGCACAGAGATTATCAACTTTTTATACCTATTATGAGGGTTTGTTAAGGTGGGGTTTTTTTGTTTGTTTGTTTGTTTTAATTTTTATACTTCACCTATTTTACATTTCATAGGGAAAATGTAGACATTGGTAAATATGAAAGACATTCCAGAATTTTTAAGTCCACTCGATTTCCATTTTCATTTTATTATATCACTTTCACAAAATTAAGTACTGTAATGGAAACCCACTAAATCACATTAAGATGGGACAAGTAAATTTTAAGTCAGTGAGTCTGGCACTCTGATAACTCCCAGGAATAAAGCAAATACAAATAACACTGCACCATCTCAAATTCTCCCTCATCAGGTAAGACTAAGGTTATAACTTTGGATTCTTCCCATTTTCCTAAGGCATTTACTTTTCAGGCTTTAAATCTCTCCAAAACATCAAAAGTAACTTTCAGATTCATCATATGCTTGGAGAGAAACACAACCAAAGAGACACACTGCTTTGAGGAGCCCTGGAGCTCAGTGTTTCTTTAATCGTGGTCTACATTCTTGATAACTGAACTAGCCTGTGCTGATTCACTCTTCGAGGTTCACTCTCATTTCAGCTAAGTCTGGGACTTCCATTTCCATTACAAACAGAGTTGCTATTTTCCTTTACTGTGAAATAACTGAAGGTTATTAATTATTTCTTAAACTAATTGCATGGTTGAATTAACTATTAAATTTATCTAAAGAACAAGAACTAATGCTTACTGTGTTCTCTGTGCAATAAGCAGCTCATTCTTTGCAAATTCAAAATCTTTCGGACCATCATGCAAGCACGCGGTCCCACAAGAAGCTGCTTTAACTTTCTGAACCTCTGCTGGATGATTAAACCTGAAATAATGGTCTCCCCCGAGGATCACTCGATCACCCTATTGGGAAAAAAAAGAATTCTTCTAAAAATTTAAGTTTATAAGCAAAAATCTTCAGTGCTTAAAACATAGCACGCAGAGGTAAAATCAAAGACGAAAAGACAAATATTTATAGTTACTGAGCCTTCTAAGGAGGCTGCAGTCTCAAGCTGAAATATTAACAAAGTAAAGAAATCCACACATGCACATATTACTATTATCAAGTGAATCACTTACGTGATGCAGAACTGTTGGCTCCAAAATGCATTTCCCATTTACATATGTCTTTGCTTCTCTCAGTGGAATAATACTTACTTGGCCAACAGCATTTTTTATAACACTGAAAACAAGAAACATTTACATTATCAGTAGCTCATAATAATTGCAAGTGATATTTCTTACTAGACTAAAATTCATGCTTTAGATTGTGTTCTGTTATTGTCTTTCCAAATATGTATTGTCTTCATACTATTTAGTCATAACACACATAATTAAGAAATGACAACCTATACTTTGGAAGGGAACCTATATTTAAATTTAAGAAACTACTGCTAAAAAATTACTACAATACCCTAGGCATTCTTTTCATAACAATTTCCCAACATATCTGCATCTTTCATAGGTTTAGTAAGTGATTATTTAAATTTCTTACAGCCTTTTGTCTGAGATTAATTGCACAGAATGCACTTGAAACAGTATTTCTGCAGTATGGCCAAACTGGTCTCTATTTTTATTGAAGGAAGAACTGTCAAGACATTTCACTTTTCTAATGAACTTAATGTAAGTTATCTACCACAGAACATGATTTGATCAGGTCTCATTCATGCAGAAACACTGCAGAAGACTTTGCTACATTAATGAGATGAACAAAGAAATTAAACTACCCCAGTGAACAGATTTCTTAGAGGGAACAGAAGGAAGATGCCTTAATCACTAAACAGTAAAAAAAATATCCCTGAATGTTATTTTCTTGGCTAGAAAACCTTCTTTTGTTACTGTCAGCAGAAAGAGCGACTCCAAAAGAAAGGGAAGAGTGATAAGAAACATTAAGTATAAAAATAACACTACATACCAATGGTCATCAGCAATCAGCACTCCAGAAAGCTGGATATCATGTTTTGAATTTGGTTTACACCTTCCAACTGTTGTTTCTCCTTCTTTGATCATATACAACAGCACCTCAGAAAGCTGAGGGTCTTCATTGAGATTGACAAGGTTTGGTAAATGATTGTCCATTTTGAATGCAATTCCAGCTTTCTAGATAAAAAGAGAGCTCTGCATAAAAATACAATTTACTTTGTGCATTCAAATACCTACTTTAAATCTTCCTATAGTCACAGCAGTCTGTTAAAAGAATAGTATTAGGGAAACCAAACCTTACAGCTATTCCCATTATTCTGCAAGGTTTGCTGATGTTATATTTTCTTGTACTATCTCCTATAGAAAGAAAAATGTACCTGCAATTCCTCTATATCTTCCAGTTTCCTTTTTTCTGCTTGTTCAAATTTTTCTCTCCAGGCCCTTAATATATTAAGAGAAAATAACGCAACACATTAGGAGAAAAATGACGGCATATAAGTCTTACTATTTCTATTTTAAAGTAAGACATTCATGACTGCCTGACCTTTGCATTTCTGCCATGTTCCTCTCCTGCTGGTGCAGCTCTACCCTCAAAGATGTTATTTCCTGCAAATAACGCCTGTATTTTTCACGATCAGTGTTCAGAGCGCTTTTCTGAGCTGCCTTCATCCTTTCAATTTCAGCTTTCAATTCTACATTAGACAAACAGACAGTGCCCATAAGAAATGAAGACAAAATAGGGTGTAGAAACTTCAGTACAATACTAGAAAATTAATCCTGTTATTCAATTGAAAAAACAAAACACATTTCCCCATTCCAGGTTCTCAAGTGTAACCTAAGATATCACTTAGACTTTGGGAAAAAAGAATAATGATATTCACAAAGATCAATGATATTGAAAGGATGATAATCCCAGGTTGTATTAGCCTAGTTGACAAGCGGTCAGTCAACAGAACAGATTATTAGTAATAAGAACTCTTATGAAGCAATAAGTTAAACACATGTGCAAGTGAAAAACCCTCAAAGACTGCAGATGTCAATCTCACCTCTGATCAACTTCACATTTACATCTTCATTCACTTTAGCAACATTGATAATTGAACAAGCCTGCTTTGCATAGCGAAGGGTGCTGAGCGTTTCCTCTGTGCTGCTGGCAGCTGGACTCACTGTGGCAATCATTGTCGTCTGGGAATTCCCACCAAGACTTTCCTTCAACAACCTTTATTTCACAGGAGAATACAAGTCAATCCGTGGCCCTCACACTTAGAGAAGAATTCACAACTCCTCAAGCAGAACAAATTAAAAAATACCTGGGGTCTTGCTACTTATTTGAGAGGGACTGTGAGCTACTTAAAATACAAACCGAGGTCCTGTTTGCTCTTTATCTGATGCAACAGGCTAATTTCTTCCTCCCATAGGTCATTTGAGAGAGAGAGGAAAGTGATGCCTCATGAACAGATAAAGAAAGCCACAGTCTCAGAAAGCCTCTACTTCTATATAAAAAAAAAAATTCTGAAGTGTACATACCAAGTAAGGACAGATTCCCGGTAAGGAATGAAAGTTTTCTTTCCATTTTGAAATTGTTTAGAGAGTGCAGAAATAACCCTTCCAAGGGTTAACAGCGATTTATTGATACTCACACCTTCCTACACAAAGCAGAAATAAAAATATAATACAGTTGCATCTTCTTGTGCGATGTTATTGACTCTACTGCTGATTATTTATGCTTGTTCAATGTATGGTACAGCTGTACCACATTAAATATTACCACTTATTAAAAAAAAAACAACAATAAGATGCAAGAGCAATCTGGAACATCATCATTTGGAAAGAACCAAGACCCTGCCTTTAAAATAAGTGGTGTTAAGAACCATGAAACTTATGAAGGCAGCTTGAAATAAAGACTCTTATTAGAAACTCGATTTAATTAGATTGTTGCAAAAAGGGGCAAGATCCAACTCTGTGTGATATTTGATTCACTATTTGCAAAGTCACACCAACAGTTTTCCCTTGCTCCTCCTGCAGGATCATTAGACCTGCATAGCATGGGAAGTGTGCTGTTCTGAGCAAGATGTGTCACATTGCACAGTGCAAACACCTTCTTCAGGCCACCCACCCTCCCACCAAAACGTGATGTAATACTTATAAGGGCTATATGCATCCTTCACAGCTATAGCTCCTGCCCAAGAGTCCCACTGGGTGAGCATGCTTTGGAGTTTAAGGATATTATTAGTAGTCAATCATTTTCCACAGATTTCCAGTTCTGGTTTACCTTCAGCCTCTCTCCAGTGGTCTGAGCTTTTGCACAGCACTCACTGCCAGCAAGATCAATTAAATTAATGTGACTGGTAAGCCTACGATCACACTGCTCTTCATTCACAAATTCTACCTGGAAAAAAAGGGAGATGTTGGCATTCAAACCAAAATAAGAAGACTGAGGACAAGGAGAAATCTGACCAGCTGTTCACAGTAAACACATTAAAAATTGATGCTTCCATTTAATTTTTCACAGGATATCCTCATGTACATCCCTTGAAGTAGAGGAAGTTCAGATTTTAACCATAGAATCAGTTGGCTGTGGTTGATTAACTGCATAAGCATAAACTGCAAACACAACAGATTACCAAACTGTGGATTTGGGTCTGAAGTTTGATTATTGCAGTTATCCAAAAACCACGGAAATCAGTAAGCTATTACTGACCAACCAAGATCAGGTAAGTAGTCATTAGAAAGGCTCAAGACCAGGTATGATAGAGAAAAATCAACAATCTAGTGGCGAGAATGGCAAGGGGGAAGAAGGAAAGAAGGTCAGGAAACTAGAATGAAAAATTAAACTAAACAAGAACACAAACCCCACAAACCTACAGATTATTTGTTAATGGAGAAAACTGACAGTCTGTGGACTCCTGAGGAGCTCTACCTATTTCACTTCTGTCTTCAGGCTCAACTCACTAAGTCAGGTTTTGTCTTTTAAGCATCTGTAAATCAGATGAGGACTTGTAGTCCCTGTGTCCTAGAGACACGAGAGGCATCCTGAAGCAAGGAAATATTTGTTCAGTAAATTGTGTTGAAACTGAGCAGAAACTGCATCTCCTACCGTTGTCCCAGTCCGTCACTTGCAGGAACTGAGCACAGCTATGCACCTCACACAGCCTAAACTTCTCAGAAGCTAAGATGTGTTGGCAGCAGTGTGAAATTTGGTCTGGCCTCAATTAGGATTCCTGTTATATCTCAAAACTCACACTGAGAAGCTTGGAACTACTCCTAGATCTGTCAGTCTAGACCATATTTATATTGCTGCTATAAATATATGTAGCACAGAGACATAAGAATCTACTCAAAGCACGTAAAAGAAAACAGCTTTTGCTGGGAAGAAAGCCACATTAAAATGCCCTGTGCTTTTCTCAAAGATCTTCAAGTATATTCTCACAACTTTCTAGGCAGCACACAAAACTTTTTACTACCAATCTGAGCAGATATAAAAAAAAGAACAACCCAGCGATACCTTGGTCTGTGTCATGACAAGGGTGAAGACAGAATGAGATCTGGAGCTCTTGTCATTCATTACCGTAGCAGCCGTTGCTCTCTGCTTATTTCCTAGTTCAAGCCAACTCTGTAAGAGAAAAAAACTTAGGATGTGAAACCAAAACCTGCTTTGGAGAGTTAATTGAAGATTTTTATGTTTGCCAATAAAGTTAGCCAATAAAGTTATTAACAAAAATCATGACTGCATGGGAGGAATGAAGACTTAAGAGATAACCATGTGAAAAGTGACACTTAACTGTATGAATCTACTCAGCTCCATTATATTATATTATAGTCTTCACTATCCTTTTACAAAATCAGCTGAAACATCATAGACTACTGGACAGTCTGCATTTTCTTCCCATCTATGAAAATTCTTTTTCAACAGTGAAGAAAGGAGCAAGTAGAAATATTTGTATTCCCTTTTAGTAACAAAATAATTCTTACCTGAATATCAGAGTAAGAACGAACAACATTCCTAAGGTGGGGGGAAAAAGAAAAGTTTGGGTTCAGACAGTTTTCTTTCTATAGTCTTCCCTGCTGTCTGAGTTCTAAAGCATTTTCCCAGTTACAAAAGAAATACAAACACACAATGAAAGCTTCAGTTGCCTGGAGACTTTCACACACTTATTTCCCTAGGGCAGTACACCACAGGTATCAATTTGTCTAAAACTACATGACACTGAGCTCTTGCTGGATTTACTGCTGACTACACAAGCTTTCACAGAGCCTCAAGATAACTATTGCACTCTTTCAGGATTCCACCACACATCTTTTAAAATACAAACAGTTAAGACTTACACTGTCAGGCCTTCCACATACGGTCCTAACACTGGATGTTCTCTTACACGAAGCTGGTGAGAGTAATTTCAAAATAAAAAGTATTAGGAGTGCATTAGTTAGATCTAGCACTCAGGAGTATCTTTAAAAGAAAAAAAAACACATTCTGCAACATAAATCTTTTATGTTTCCAAGTTAAGTAGCTTACCTTAAAATCACTGACAAAACTCACTCCTGCTTTAGACAAGACAGTATAGTCTTAACTTGTATATAACAAGTCCACATAAGTCTCAAGATTAGGTTAAAGGACTTACTTCAAGAGCAAGCTGAACATACCGTATCATCTTTATCATAAACCAATACTGAGTTTATACACAACTGGTCAGTATAGCGCTCAATGTCAAAGAACAGAAAATTCTTTTTTTGATAAATCAGGCATAATAAATTCCTTCCTACAGACCTTACATAAGACAATTTTTTTTAATTTGTTTTTTCTTATTCTAACAAACACTACAAACTGGCTCAATTATTTTAGTGATATAGTGATATTTTTTTTGTTTGGTTTTTACTTTAATCCCCTTATTCACAACTAAGTTACTTAGATAGCAAATCAATGATCATTTGCCAATCGTGCATTTCTGTTTACAGAATAGATGTCACCACTTGGAGGTTGTGCATATACTTATTTCTGTGAGCAACTTACTTGCTGTTTTTTCTGCCCGTTTTCAGCTTTAAAGACAAGCAAATCATGGATTTTCTCGTTGTATATTTCAAAGAAGCTCATTTCAAGATGATACAAAATCTAATAAAATTAATAATAAAAGAGGTATTAATATGGTCCACAAAACATTTTCATTATTGTTTGTTTCAAAAATTAACTTAGATTGCCATATCCTGATATTCAGTGTTATAAGCATTTGTACTGAAGGGATTTTTCAAGAGAAATTATATCATAAAACAGTTTGGGTTGGAAGGGGCCTTTAAAGGTCACCTACTTGCTAATATCAAGAACACAATTTATTGAAATTCCATGCACAGTCATTTCCAGATGGAAGCTCTCAAGCCTTAAAAGTAGTATATAACATCCACCTCAGAAGTTTCAGCGTTGGGTTTCAACAATAACAGCAAAACAAAACCAAACAACACCACACCAAAACTGTCATGAAAACACATCTCTTTCCTCTAAAGGTATGAAGGTTTTTTGGGAGTTTTTTTGGTTTGTTTAAATAAAATGAAATTTTCTTTAAGAGACGAGGAAGACTCCAGCAAAATCTCTAAAACTCTGAAGTCAGAAATACAAGATTCAAGACAACTTGCTGCAACAGAATCACTTACAATGCATAAGCAGAGGAATAACAAAAGCTCTGCATTTCTCAGAAGTTATACTCTCTAGCCCAACTCAGCAACAAAGATTGCTGGTTACTTCTTAATTCCTCATTGCCTATCAAATCCACTGCAGGATCAGAATATTGTATGTTCACTAGCATTAGGATTCAAAATCCAGAATTCAAACAAAGAAATAAAGAAATTTGGAATAGTTAAAAAGGGAAAAGTTTGCCTGCATAAGCTTAACTGAATGTTAAGGCATACTGAACTGCAAGTCATTCCTAATAGACGGGAACAAATACATAGATAAAGCAAATGCAAAGAAAGTGAGGGTAGTTATTTTTTATTTCAGCAAGAATACTGAGCTAGAATAGGAATACTATTGAAGTGTGTTTTGCTTTGATACATGATGTTTAACGATACATTCATATTTTTCAAGTTCTGTTCTACTGCCTCCACTGCAAGTGTGGAGCCCACTGGGATTTATCCTGCCCTACATAAATCTTATATCATAAGACATGCAATACAGAGAAAAGAATCCTAGTCTAGTGATACATTAAAAATATCATGCCCGTATTTTTTTTACATTATTGCCATTAAGGAAGTAAAACAATGTTGATTTTGACTACTTAAGGAACCCTGTCAGTCAGAGCTGTCAGCAGAAATAAGATTTGAAGCAGCAAAAGAATATGAGCATTAATAAAGGGATCAGCACTAAGTTATCAGTTTCCTCATATTCCAGTGTAAGGTCAGTAGCATAAGCACATCACCTGTTCCTTGTCCATCTGTGCTATTTGATTGAAAAGGTCTTCACAAAGTCTTGGAATTATTCCTCGGTCTTCATCAAATCCCATCATCCTGTGGTTACAAAAAACCTGCTAGTTTAGCTTTGTAACTCTCTGTAGAGACTTCAGCTGTGCATCTCTACAGCTGACATGCCATATGCTTTTGTGTTATAGAAGTAATGAGCAACAGAAATAAATCTGATCTGAGTTGATGCTTTTTTAAGCAGGGAGTTGGACAAGATGATGTCCGGGGGTATTTTCTATTTAATCCACTGAAAAATGGGTTGAAAACCTAAGAAAAACCAAAACCCTACAGCAGCTGAAATATAAGTCACACTGTAAACAGTAAACCTACAGATGTTTATTATCTTAAAACACATGCACCTTGTACCCTCTGCACACTTCCAGTGGAGTCACACAAGACCCTCTCCACCTCTGGTGCAGCTTTTTCTTGTTGAGTTGTGCCACTGCAGACCACCAATGTGCTGGGCTAACTCAGTCACAACCCAGAGACACACAGGTGCACAACACAGCCATCAGCACACATCTGCTGTAAAAACTTGACCAGAGGACATGGGTGTTACCGATACTAATTTCAGCCTTGCTTAAAATACAAATGGTTGAAGGTAAGTAATTAGGGGAAAGTGGAAGAAAAAAAAACCCAAACAAACAAAAACACAACAAACCTACCAACAGAATACTGCAACCCTGATTGTGTCTTTTCTTTTAGACCAAGGTTAAAAAAATAATGTACATAACAACTGAGTTCACACTTGAAAAGGAAAACTCTACTTCTAAGCTCTGTATCTATTGTGAATTGAACAGAAATACTTCTGGTCCCCAACTACCAGTATTAAAAGTTTATATGGCCTCATGGAAATTACAGAACTCAGAACTAATTTCAATATGTTCATGTTTAGAAACCAAACAGTTCACTAGACTTTCTATTGAAAAATATAAATAAGGTCAAACATGTCACTTGTCTGGGGTTTCGTGCAAAGACATATGGATCTATTTATTTAAAGTTTTCAAGCATCAGGACCATAATTAGAGTGATCTCTTAAATGTCTTCCCCAAACAACATGCTATACTTCTCTATGTCACTTCAAGCACAAGACAACCAACAGTGGTGAACAACAGCAGCACTGGGAGAGCCTGAGAAACTCTCAGCATTAATAAGGTTTTCCTTCACTAAAATCTCTTGAAAGAGGTGTGTTTATTTCCCACTAGAAGTAGTAAGAAGTCAGTGTCAGATATATAAAAATATTCTAAAGCTAACTTTAGCTTAATTACTATAGATATTTGTTCAAATATTTTTGTTTTAAAATACACAAAAGCATTTTGACAAAATTCTGTAACACTGGAATCTGTTCCATACAATCTTTTTTCATGACTTTACATTGCACAACAATTGGCTCCTACAGAATTTTGACAATTATTATCAGGAACTTACGTGTACGATTTTCCAGAACCAGTCTGCCCATAAGCAAAAAGACAGGCGTTGTATCCCTCAAAAGCTCTTTCAAGGAGTGGCACTGCCAAAGCTTGATAAATAACTGCTTGGCTTGCAAAATTAGGATGACACTTGTCAAAAGACCAGAAGGAGAAGTCATAACTGAAGCTGTAAACTTGGTTTGTGGATGGATTTTGTACAGTTGTCTCTGAACCACTCATGGAGATTACAGGGGGTGAGTTTTCAGTTTTCTCTCTTCATGGAAAGGGAGGGAAATAAAAAAAAACCATAATAAGTATAAGCTACATGCTTTAAGTTAATAATTTCAATCAAAACAAAAAGAAAAAATAAAAAGATTGGTGATCATCGTGAAAAATATCTGTTTGATGAACATATAAAGTATTAAAGATCAAAACACTGTTAATGAATATGTAAAAAAATAGACCCAAATACCTATAAAGGCAATTCAGTTTCTTAATAAAGTCTTCATGTTGGCATCTCATGGAGTATCAGCTATTTTCAAAGCATATATATTATATCCTTATTGGGTCAATGATTAAACAATTCAACAAGTACAAAGCAGAAATCAACATACACCACGAGCAGCAGAAATAAGTCCAGGATACAAACCTGTTACTGAAGGGTCGTACACGCACAGCCACAATCACTTTGCTGTTTTTCACTTTGAAAACATCTCCCTCAGTTCCACTGCTTTCAGCTAAAGCTTCTGTGTTTGCTTCTGTTTCTGAACTTCTTCTCCCAGGAAGAGAGCTGGAGACACTGGGGGTCTTTTTGGCTAAAATTTGAAGGTGAGGTGTTCGTTCATTTGAGGTCAATTTGAGAGACAGTTGATCTTGAGAAGTGCTGTTCTTTGGTGTAAGCTTCAATCCTTCTGTTAAACCTTTGGCTGGTGTCCTTGGCCTTTCTAAGCTGCTATGTTTTATCATTATGTGCTGTACTCTTTGCTTTCCAGCTACCTTATTTATATTGCCTTTTTCATTCAGTTCCCCTGATAGACTATTAATATATTTGGAGGTAACTAATTGTTCCGATTTAGGAACTTCATTTTGAAATTTTGTATCAGCAGTGCCTGTCTTATCTTTTAAACCTGTGGAGATAACATTTTTACAGACACCATCAACAAAGCCCAAGGAACCCTTGCTGTTCAGGCTACACTGCAATTTGGTACTGGACTGACCCTCAGCTAATTTCAAGTTTGGTTTAACAACATCAGTATCATTAATATTCTGTGAAGGTGTAATCTTGTAATTTCTTTGTGCATCAGCTGGCAAGTTTTCTTTTCTAGGCACAATATTTTGATTGCTATTATTCTTCCCAGTGGAGCCAGTCCTCACGCGCCTGCGCAGAGTAAGCCTTTTCTCTGTTTGTAGCTCTTCCACGCCCTGTGTTGTGTTTGTATGCAACAGTTCATTACTGGACGCTAATTTTTTGCTTGCCCCAGTTCTCCTCTGAAGTGTTAACCTGCCTTCAGATGTAAAAGTAGTTGACGCGTCACCCCTTTTTTCAAAAGCTGAAATCACATAGGTCCTATTTACTTCCTCAGTCTTATTCTGGGAACATGGAAATAGAGTATTCTTTTCTTCTCCCAACACCTGGGCCTTCAGCTGCTGCCCAGATGCTTTCCTGCTGGCAAAGGTATCATTCGAGGAAGCCTTCTGCAAAGTGGCAGTGCATCGTGTCCCAGCAGGGCTTCTGGCAGGAACTGTGTAAATAGGCATGCTGTCCTCCAGCCCGTTAAAGCTTGGTTTTTAACAAAAAGAGCACCTTTCCTAAAGGATTATTTCTAGCTGCTGCCTCATAAGGAATCTGGGGAGACAAAGCAAAAATTTTTTTTATGATGCTCACGTCCAGTGTGAGTTATGTTTTGGTGCATGGGAAGCTCTTTACATACACTGCAGTACCTGCTCCCAAACATAAATAACAATTAGTACCTGTTTCGCCTCCAGTACTTACAAAACAAGTCATTAGTTTATATTTGAATGACTGCTTCCAACAACAACAGGTTATTTGACTTTATTTATTGAGTTCTATGATTTGTTTCAGAAAGTAAACCAAATATCACAAAGACACACCTGTTGGTAAAAAGAACAATCTATTTTTATTTATTTTTCATTATTATTATTATTTATATGTATATTTAGCAACAAAGATAACCATGGATATTTCTTCCAAGTGATCTACCATGATCCCCAAAGTAAGGAAATTCCAGATCATGCCTCCATTCACTCCCAGCTATTTACACTCTTAGTGTTTCACAGCTAATAGACTCCAACAGAACAAAAAAATTAATCTTGAATAAGAAGCCTGTGAACATAGAAAGCAGATTTTTTTTTTTTCAGGATTTTGATATGTAATATCAAACCCACTATCAGAACACAACAGTTAATAAAGATGCCTATTTAACAGTATCTTTGGACATTATTTTAGTTCACTCTAATACATAGGCCCATAGCAAAACAAAAGACATCTAGCCTATGGAACAGAAGAAAACTGTAAAATATATTCCTCATCCTTTCTACACATAAATCTTTTGAAAGCTCTATATATGCAATCTGTATAGGAAAGTATGTTTTCACTCTTGTATCTGCATCATAGATTACTGGGTTGTTACAGGTTTGGTATCACTACCCACTGCAGACTTGCCAGCTGCAATTAATTCACTGCTACAAGAAGTCAGCTGACTTAGATCCTTAAAAACTGCATCTATCATTAACAACAGCTGTACATGGTAGGGGAAAAAATGGGAAGCAAGATGAGAGCAAGGATGGTAGAAGAAACCGTCTAACCACTGCTCTAATAGAATTTTACTTTAAATGCTACACGTCTAAGTCGAAACTTTCAGAGTAGTCTCGGACTTTATGCAATTACATCCACTTTCCCACGTCACGACTACACACTTTCCATAGCTCACAAATTGCGAGGAAAATATCAAAAACTTCAAACCAGAGCGTATTTATTGCTCAATCCAGTTTGAGACAGGAAACCATTTATGGCACACGAGCTGTAAAACGTCAATTTTGTGGCTCCCTCTGGCAACCAGTAAGTAGAGAAACACGGCCGTGAGACATGAATGGTTTCAGTGTTTTCTGAAAAGTCCACCCTTCCCGTGCAGCTTTAACAAGGCCCGTAAGAAAGTTCCCCCCTCCTCTTGCCATAGCTGTGCCGTGTGAACTTACAAAGTTTTTCTGGAGAAGAGCGAAACTCCCCATTAGGAGCGCTTTCCTTCCAAAGTAAGGAACGACGTTCTCTTCGGAAGAGCCGAACTCAGAACGAGGAGTACGCTCGCTCCTCGTTTTTAAAGGATTACAACCACCAACCAGAGGTGAAACCCCCGTGCCCAGAGCTGGGCGAGGGCGCAGGAGAACCCGCAGCCCCGTTCCCCCTCAGCAAAGCCCCCGTCCCTCCCGGCTGAGCCCGCGCGGCCGCGGGGCTGTGTTACGGGTCCTCCCGCAGCCAGAGGGCGAGGAGGCGGCAGCGGACCGAGCGCCCCGCGCTGCCCACAGCCCCGTGGCTGCCGAAGGCCCTCCCGCAGAGGTGCAAGCCCCGCCGGGAGGCGAAGAAGCCCCCCCCACATCCCCCAGCTCTGTCCGCCCCATCCTGCCCGGCCCTCACCTTTGCGCGGCGCCTCCACAACCGCCACACCGCCCCCGCCTCGTTTGAACGCGCCGCGCGCGCACCATTGGCTGCGCGAGGCACCGCCCCGGGACCGCTCCGCGGAACCGCCCCCCCCACCCCCCCGCGCCGCCAGGGGGCGCCCCCGCGCCGAGGAGAGCGCGGGGTGCGGGGACAGCGCCCATCGCCACCAACCCGCACGGCACACCCTGACCCCGGGGGGGCAGTCACATCTCGCGGCCTCCGATGTATCCAAGGGATGCGTGGAAACGTGGGAAAAGGGGTGGGAAAGGAACTAAATTAACTCCTAACGGCCGGGACACTTACACAATGTTGGTGCTCCGAGCAATACCAAGGGGAGAAATGAAAACAGGGTGATCAGCAAACAATGGATCAGCCCATGAAAGATCCACTGAAATTAAAACATGTTATACTAAACTATCTAAACCCAGTAACAATGAAAAATAGCAGAAGCGGGTTGCTGGTACAATTTCACTTTTACAGAACCTGCATTTGCATTTTGTTCCTGGGGCAAACATGGTATAGAACTATTGCTGGGTCTTATGATGGACAAAAGGAAATTGGAATTTGTGCAGGGCAGGGTGCCCACAGGTAGAGGTTTGTGCACTTCTAAATGTGCGCATGCCTGAGCTAAGTGTGGCTGTAGCCGCATTACACAAAAACATTCTAGGGGCAGGAGTGGGTTATTTCAAACGAGAGAAAAATCAACTAATTCCATCTCTAAAGGAGACGCTTTGATATGATGCCAAATTAAAAGTAACACTAAAAGCATGACGACAGTTTTACACATTGTGGTGAACTATGGTGAAGGGAAAAAATGTTGTAAATTGTGTCAAAGGAATTCAACACTCATAATGTGCCTTTGGACAGACCCCAACTCTCGTTGGAGCTTGTGTCTACAATTCTAGATTGGCATCAAACAGCCATATTCAACAACATCCACCCCTCTGTCTCCTCACATTTACAACAGGGTGCCACACTCATGTCATCTGTCCTGCAGCATGGAAGACCTACTGTTTTAATCTCTAGTTGGGGAAATTAAAAACAACAGCAAGCCACTAAGCTGTTTTGGCACCAAAGTCAATTTATCCCCTTGCTGTCTTTGGCCAAAGAACAGACATACAATGCACAGGGCTAACACCTAACTACCTGTGGCATCTCAGTCTGCCAAAAAGGGACGATGCATCACAGCACCAGAAAAGGTCTGATGAAATAAATTTCTCAAGCCTTAGTTGGAAAGGTAAAAAAAAAAGAAGTTTTGATTATGACCTATCTCAGACTTCAGGTGGGAAATCATATAACACTATCTCAATATGACCATTTATATATTAACTGTGTTTCATTCAAGAACACAAACTTCTTATTTATGTGGTTTATCTTACATCTCTACAATGAAGCTCCACTAATAACCAAGTACTGTCTATTGCAAAGTGCTTGAGTAGAACACCTCACTGGTCCACAAGCACTAAAGGAGAAACTAAACCATCAGTACTCTTTACAAACAAAACTTGCATATGTTCCTAAGAAACTCCCAGAGGGCATACTGGGAATCTAGAGAAATGTTCCTAGAAGATTTTATGTAAGCTAACAGGAAGAGATTTTTCAGAGACTAATCTGTCACCAATTTTTGATGGTTTAAAGGGTGTCCTTTGCAAAGATCTTGTCTCAATATAATGATGTAAGAATTACGAGAAGAATGTCTCACAAAAAGTCTGAAACTATTATGCAGAATACTAAAACAAAATAAAAGGTATCTTCTCAGTTCATGTTGCAAGCAAGACCAAAGATTACTGGTTAGAGCAGGATTAGAGTATTTTTACTAGGCACTACTGTAATTCAAACACACAGCCTGTACTTCAAAATAAAGATAAAAATGAGTCTCCTTAAAAAACTGCCAGACTTCTTTAAAAACCGCAATACACAAAGCGTAATTTCATGTTTATTTTTAATCATAGTTTCATTGTAATTACATAACTATAAATATATCTTTATTACCTCTGAGAATTATTTTTGTTGTGTTTTCTAATAAGGTCCATAATATTATCTCCTGTTACAAGGCTATTCTGTAATTGTTTAAGTTTCTGTTGTTCCCTTCTCCTTTGGTCATGCAGATATGGGGAATTAAGCAGCTGTGGGGGAAGAATGGTGCCTGTAGGTTTTACTCTTTTCACAACATCCCAGAAGAGCTTCTTGCTGTTGTTATTGATAAAAGTAATTGCAGTTCCACTGTGACCCAACCTTCCCGCTCTTCCAACCTGAAAAAGCATAAATTAATTGTAAGTTATCACTACTAAATGGAAGTCCTTCCAATAGCCCTAAAGTTTATTTTCTGTTATAAAACAGGAAGTAATCTAAGTGACAGGGACAAATCTCTAGCACAAAGCTGCTTACAAAGAACCTCCTGAATTCAAGATATGTAGATCTGAAGCTTTAGCTGAAATGCATCTGAAGTTATGACTTGCTGATGGGACATACCAGAAGTGCACTATTGATACTGAGACATGTGACACAGCCTGCAGGCAAAAGCTTACAGTAGATCTGATCCAAACAAAATGTTTTAAAAAAAAGCTTTATTACAGAGATGTCACATATATGTATCAAGCACAAAAATGCCCTTTACTTTCCGTGTTCTAGTAACTTATTTGCCAATGAAGTTCATGACTGGTTTCCTGACTATTTCAATCATATCCCACACTGCAGATGAACTGCAGCAGACAGAGGGATTATTTGGCCTTTCTTCACACAGATAGTAAAAGTGGTAAACTTTGCTTTCTATAGAATTCTATAAGAGAGTACAAAACAGGAAAAATAATACTGCAAAAATAATTGACATAAAAACACTCTTCTAAGTTTTCGTAACTTATGTAGGAGACAAAAGAGCAGTGATCTAGATTTTAATAATTTACATAAAAAATTTATAGAAGAGTTGTCCAGCACCTTTCTTTCCTTCCTATAAAAACCAATATTCTGAAGAGGAAAATAATCTTTCTGTTTACATTTAAATTTGAATTTCCACAGGTGGATGCTGCATTTTGATATACTTTTCAAATAAGGCTTTAGCAATTTATTTATTTACCTGATGTACATATTCATCCATACTTGAAGGCATATCAAAATTCACTACCAGTTTGACATTGACAAGGTCAAGCCCTCGTCCAAGGACTCCAGTACTTACTATAACTTCATACTTCTCTTGAAGTAATCCCTGGCAAGGGAGGAACAAAGAAAAATTAGTTCTTTTTAGCTCATTTGTATTTTGAACCTCTCCAAGCATAGGCTAAAGGCTAGTTTGTAAGAACACATCGAGTGGGATTATTCTATTGCAGAAGAGAGAATGGCTCCCCTGTATTCCTGATTTAAACAAGAATATAATTCACAGAGATAATTCAAGAGAGATCAAAGCCACAATTTTAATTCTAAAAAATAATCAGTTGAAAATAATGCACATTTAAATTTCCATTTCAAAGCAAATAGCCTATGAAATAGTCTCTAGTATTTATCTACATTTAGAATGGCATTATTATCTTCAGTTTTGCTTGGCCCCGTCTGCCCCAGCAGTACCCCAGGTATTACTGCAGAGCAGCAGTCAATTATGACTTCAGTCATTCAAGTGAAGCCACCTTAAAAAAAAGGCCTTTTAAAAATCTATCAAAACTCCTGTAACTTTAGGAGGCACGAACCTGTAATATGTCTGTTCTTTCCACCTGAGACTTTTCAGAATGCATAGCTGTGCACTGCAATCCTGTAATCTTATGAACAGCATCACTCAGGAGATCTGCTCCTAGTTTACAGTCCACAAACACCAACACTGGAGGCTTGAAGAGCTTCTCGTCCTGTAAAATTTAACAGTTTATATAAAAAGGTATTACCATTGGCAACCACTGGCTGCCTATCATCAGCACGGCCTCAATTTCTTCTGCTCATCATCTCCAACATTACCAAGACTTTCAGATGAACAAATGTTTCTAGAATTTAGGTAAGAACAAGATACCAGCCATGAAGCTTTACAAAGCTTTATGTTATAAACATATAACGACTTGTAGACTCAGAACCCAATTTTATATCAACATGTGAATTTTTTACAAGTCAGAAGTTTTTAAGTAATTCCAAATTTCTTTAAGTTTTGAGATTCAGTTAAAGATTCTTATTTACTTCTTGGATAACCTCAGTCAAACATCCAAAATCACCCCCATTTCCTCAAAGAAAATACATGGGAGTGATGGCAGAGGAGTAATCCCTGAAACTGCCATTAGAACTCTTACACTGCAGAACTACTGAGGTAAGTACAGTGACATGCTTCACCTCACTCCACCTCTCCACTGCATACAGATTAGAACTAAAGAAGAGAACCTGACAGAGATGTGTAAAGACATGAGGAGTATTTTTATAAACTGTTCTTATGAGAAAAACATTAGACTTACATTTAGTATTTCAAACAGCTTTTTCTTTTTAGATGGTTCTTCTACCCACAAGATAATCTGGCGAACATTGGAACACGGCAGATTCTTTTCCCCAATTGTTATTCTTACAAAATTGTGCAGAAGCTGATTTGCCAAGTGTTCAATGCCCACTGGAATCGTGGCTGACACCAGTATGGTTTGATGATCGTGAGAGATGTCTTCCAAAATATCCAACACCTGCTGCTGGAAACCCATTTTTAACATGGTATCCACCTAAGTGAAAAACATTCATTTGTACTGGATTTTTCCATGAAGAGCAGGACCCTGAACTTGAATTGACAGAAGAACCATAATGTGTATGATAAAGGAGTATTTACAGTCAGAAGGTAAGTGAGAAAATTAAAACCAAATGGTTCACACTGGTCTAACAATATTACCCTGTCAGGTGTCTAAGTCTTTTACAGACAACAGAAGAGAGTTGTTCAAACACATTTCAAATTGTATTAAAAAAACTAAAATTCTCTCTTAAGAAATGTATTGTATCTTTAAAACAAACACTCTGCATGTTTAATCAGTTAGACCAGCCACTCACACTGGCTCTTCAAGGAAATAGAGCTCTGATAAATAAAAACTTACTTCATCCACCACTACAATTTTTATGCCATGCAGTTGAACAGAACTCTGCTTTAAAATCTCAATAAGTCTTCCAGGCGTTGCTATTATAACCTATAAAAAAAACCCAAAAAAATAACCCAGGGGTTAGAAATTCCACGAAACAACAGATGACTTTCCTAGAAAAACTACCAAGTTACAGCATAGAGATAACAAGGGTAATAATTAGTGAAATTACTTGCATTCAAATAAGTCTTAAAACTTTAAAGATAACTTAATAAACTATAGAGGCTCAAAAGGAAATGGACCTTTCAGAACTCCAATGGACATGCCTAAATTACAAGCAGTATAATCTGCATGAAAAAGACTATTTTTTTGCTGTAAATTACAACTCCCTGTCTAATAAAATGGTATATTTCAGTCTTTGAAAGCAGCAATATCACCCGTGAAACCTTTTAAAACAAACAAAGAATATATGTTTAGTCAGAAGTCAAAATGCTTGTAAAAACTGTATTACTTAAAATTTTCAAAAGATAACAAACATTTTGAGTAGCTTAGACTTAGAAAAAAACTCATCCTTGTGGGCTCATCCATGCCAACAGTAACATTCTTCTTTTGTGTGAATGTCATGAGAACGGAACTCCCCACTCCAAGTCCTCACCTTCACACTTTGCTTGAGCCGATGGAGCTGTGGAGGCAGTGGCAAACCTCCCACCAGGAGAACTGTTCTCATGTTTGGTAAACCAGCCATCAGCTCCTTAGCTTGTCTCTCTATCTGAATCGCCAGCTCCCTTGTTGGTGCCAAAATAAGGGCAGATGGGGTTTCTGTCTAGAAAGAGCGGGAGAAATCAAATCAACATGGGAGTGCTCCATTATTTAGAAAAAAAGCTTTCAAAATTACATTTCCCAACATAATTTTTTATGTTAAAAACAAAAATTATTTTAAGCAACAAAATAAAATTACTTCTTGATGTATACATTAACTTGTTCAGTGCCCTGAAGATGAAGAATGGGAAAGATCACGTACAGAAGTATTATTCATTGACACTCCAAATTTGTGCTTGAACACACAACTGTCTTGCAGACTTTAATCATAATCAGACAGAGGAAGGAAGTACCAGACTGTAATATACCTCTTCTTACATAATGCTTTTATTCTTAAAACTAATACTAGAGTACTTCAGAGATTGAAAGAGTTACTTAAATTATTCTCTTCATTTGAAACAATTTATGCACTGGTTTGTGAGTGTATATATATATCTATATCTATCTGTAAAGGCTATCTAAACAATACGAAACACCAACTAGAATCAGGTCCAGAATGTTCAAATATATCCTTATAAATAAAACCACCAAAGAAAAAGCAATACTGAGCCACACACAAGGGACTCAGTACTATTTGCCATTACTTCTTGTCATGCATTCATGTCCCTAAGAAGCAAAAACTTTCTTAATTGCTTTTTCCCCACAGAATCAAAGGGGTGACTGTGTAACTAGAGGATTTCAGAAATTATATTACCCCAAAGTCCTGTAGTTATTTGATGGTCAACCAAGCATATTACAAGAGAAATTACTCTGTGAAATTATGCAAATGCCAACAAATCTCTTTCAGCCTTCTGACATATCAAGATAGAGGAACAACTTGCGGAGGCATGGAATTATTTTCACTTAGGAAGTATACCACAGAATTTAATTACCTTTCCTAAAAAGGAGGAACTGTACACTTGGTAATATTAATAGCTGCTTTATCTCCTGAACAAAGTGGAAAAACATCCAAAATCATTAAAATTAATCAGCAATCCACCCCCCCTCTGAGAACCAACATTCCATTGATCAAAAGCAAAATAAATCATTGAATGCTAATTAAAACCACCCCTGTCACATTCTCCTTTACATTGGGAATCCAAGTGACAAAATTGCAAACCACACTCTCAAAACCTACAAAGTTCCATTACCTCATTCAAAACCTTCATAATAACAGGGAGTAGGAAGGCTGCTGTTTTTCCAGAGCCCGTGTCTGCACTAGCCATAATATCCCTCCCCATCAGTCCAACAGGGATCATTTGCATTTGGATGGGAGTTGGGACTTCATAGCCAGAGTTCTTCAAATTACGGTTTAAAGTTTCAGGAAAACCACAGTGTTCAAACTCTACAATAGGTCTGGGAACTTGCTGGCCCTGGACAGCAATACCCAGCTGCAGCTTCAGGTTCTCAACCTGCTCATCTTGCAAACCTAAAATAAAGGAATGATCTTTGTAGAAATAAGGTGCATCAGGCAGGTGAGCTTCTGATTGAGAGTCTGTGAATTGATCAGACGTCAGCTGTTTTTCCTTTGCTTGAGTTTGCAGGAGGTGTTTGGCTTTACATTCCAAACTACAAACATCTTCATCCGTTTCATCGCAGATATACTCTCCATAGCGGCCACACACCACACACACAGGTTCTCCAGGTTCTGCCCAGCGCTGGGATTTGCTGAAGGATTTTATGGGTTCCTCCAAAGAGCTGTCTTCACCAGTATTTTGGCTGTCCTTTCCCAACGTTGTATTAGCAGCACCAAGGTCTCCAGCTACAGGTTCTGAGTGTTCTTGTACAATGGCATTCAAACGGCACGTTGAAGCAGGAGTTTCTGTTCCAACTGACTTACAGTCTTGGAATTCAGTGCTGTCCTCTAGCAAAGGTCCTCCAGAAGACAGTTTATTTTTCTTAGCTGTACAACTTTTGTCCTCATCAGCAGTTCTCTTGACTTTAACCGATCTTGGTAAAAACATGCTTCAGTACACTAGAAAGAAAATGGTTAGTTGTTAGGAACCAGTGTTATTGAGAAAGGTACATTTTACTGTTACCACAAAGAAAAGTCTAGCAACTATTTCCAAACCCAGGAATCAACTCTCGATCCCTAAAAATATCTAGAAACTGCCTTATTTAAAAATTATCTTGGTCTTACAATGTTCATGCAATGTCAAGCAGTATTTCAACATTACAGTGGAAGCATGGAACAATACAGAAAAAACTACAGGGAGTTTTCACTATTAGACCTTTGCAGACGAGTAAGAACTGGTTTTCACTGCATGGAAATTTATCCATTTTGAGAGTCAGTCAAATTTAAATCCTTGGACAGTTTAGTTGTTTCTCAGATGAAACTATGGAAGCAAGCATTCTCCTAAGCTATATATAGAAATAAAATTTTAAAAAAAGGTAAATTTTGGAAAATAAGTCAAATTCAGAATAGGACCCATTGAAGACCACACTTTTTATTGTCCTTTTCAAAGTCCACTCAAATTTAAAAGGTTGCACACTTTTGAGATGTTTAGAGTCCAGCTGTTTGTTTATAAAGTGTCCAAAAAAGACCAAAGACATGATTAATTTGCCAAATCTTTACTGTAATATATGGAAGACAAATTAAATGTCCATAACCATAACTTTTATATTCTGACATTTTCAGTAGACTCTGAAAGCATCAGATATTCCCACTTATCGTTTGCTATTGTACAAACACTAAATAAAGTACACTAAACCGGACGATTTTATTCTGAATAAATGGTACTGTGTATACCAGGCTCTGCGAACTACTTCTTACATTAGCAAGCTATCTCTGTTTGCAGCTGTGTCTCTGTGTAACTCGGAGGCGTCCGGAGGCTGAGGCAGCGGGCCCGGCCCGGAGCTCGGCGTGCAGACCCCGGGGCCGGCCAGACGCTGCTCCCCCTCGCTATCGGACCAGAAGCCAAATCTCACCACTTAATTTTTCGAGTCGAATGAGAATTTCCGGCAACAAACCTCTCTGCAAGCTCAGCAGCCTTCCAGGCAAGGGGAACGCTCACGCAGAGCGCCGGGCTGACAGACGGGCTGCCCAGGAGGGACCCGCGGGGACCCGGGCAGCCTCTCCCCGCCTGCTCCAGCCCCGCTCTCCGGCACCGGCCACGCACACGGCGGGACAGGTGCGGAGCCCTTTCTCCCTGACGGCCGCCCCCTCGCCCTGCCCGCGCTCCGGCGCTGCAGGCGGAGCCCGAGCCAGGCCTCGGCTCCCTCTCCCCACGCACCAGTGCCGGCCGCGCGCGGGGCCGCACCGCCTCCCGCACAAAATGGCGGCGGCCGCGCGGGGCCGCTCCCGCCCACAGCCTGAGGCGGCTCGGAGGGGCGGGACGCGGGCGGGTCCCTCGATGCCGGATTCCCGGTTCCCCGTTCCCGGGAGCCTCCGTGCTCGGACGGGGAGGGGCGAACCTCTCTCGGAGCTGTAAAGCTCGGCTTGGATTGGGGCCTGAAGGCGCGGGTTTTGTCCGCCAAAATCGGATTCGTCAGCCAGTGTAAAACAAGCCCAGTAATTACAACTCGAGAGAGACATTGATTATTTATTTCAGAGTTGCGCAAGCCTGAGTGCTCGGTGTTATTCCGCAAATCGAGCACACCAACTATCGGAACTTTTTACTATTTATATATTTTAGCAAACAAAGGAATTAGTGCTCATTTACTACAAGTTACATTGTTCTCTTATTAATTAGTATTCTATTGGTTAATGATTCCCTCATTTTTTATGCCAATTAGTCCACATGCCCAGTCTTTCTCTTCTTCTTGGGTCAGTGGTCACTATTTGCCCCTGCCAGATTTAACCCCCATTTAACCAGTCAGCACAATTGCTGAGTTGTCTTTATTAATTTCTTCCTTAGTACTCCCTCTTGGGAGTACTGCCAAATGTCCTTATGGCCCGTAAATTCTGCATTCTTTGTGTCCACTATCAGTGAACATCCTTCTTCCCAAGCTTTGCTAGCCTCCCCCTAGGTCTTTGATCATTAGAGCATGTCAAGGCCTAAACCTTAACAAGGCAATTCTACCAACAAGTGATTTGTTTTTCTAACACCTGGACATCACTTAAAGCTTTCTTGTTAGCTGCTATCTGTTTCACCGACTAAATCTCCCTTCCTGTTGATCAGCCTAGAAAGCATACAAAGATCAAACAGCAAAGAATATCCTTAGGAAAATTTTACATATTCCACATTTTGCAACAGGGTGCTGTCCCCCTGGCTCTGCCCGGGGGGGGCACGTCCAGCACTCCCACAGTTACAGCCCGAGTTGCCAGATGCTACAGACACACACATTTGCACACATGAGGAAAACACTCCTGCTGCACATGACAGAGCCACAAGGTGTGGGAGAGAAATGCCCAGGGTGTGCCCCAACCTGCTTGGAAGGGCACAGCGAGATAGCTGTTCACATACTGCAAGTTGAGTAAGTTATTACTTTCAACAATAAATAAGCATATTTATACTACTTCACAAGGCACAAGAACACAAAAATTTATGACATTTCACTGCAGGGCACAAAACACTTTCGGATTTACAGACAACCTGTCCTTTGCAAGACAGCCCAGGTGTGACCACTGCCCCAGGTAAACACAAGTTCATGGAAGAGAGTAGGAGGGCTTGGACGTGTGTCCACTCAGAAAGGCTGATCATTATCTGCTCGGCCATTGTGAACAGGGTAGTCACTGCCACTCCCTCGCTTTTCAAGGGCTCAGGTCACCACAAAGAGGTCAGTCAACATGTCCCAGGTACTCCCTTCCAACACCAGGACCTGTCAAAGGTGGTGTCACTGTGTTTGTACAGGCCCTGGTTTTGAGCACATGCAGGAAGACCAGAGTATTCCCAAAGTAAAAGCATACCCTATGACCATAAATGATTTGGTACATGGCAAAGATATCCTGCTGGGAGTTCTCTGGGTTGATGTACTCCCAGGCACTCTAGATACCCTAACCCAGATTTTACCTTACCTCCCTCCCTCTCCTCCAACATTGATCCCATTAGCCTGAAAGCATCCCCATTGACGCAGAGTTCCATTTCTGCCTCATTACTTTTGTTGGTGACTACAACCATCACCATTTCGGACTAAAGAGAAAATCCATAAATCCTAACAGCCCCTTTGGAAGCACTGTTTAATAGCAGTCCAGAGGGGAAGTCAGGGAGCAAGCAGGAGGGGGTTTAAAACACAGACACAAAGCTGGGGGCTTTCAAGCAGCCATCTTTAGCATTCTATAACATTCAAGTCCAGTCACATGTGAAACATGGTCTATCTTAAAAGTATCCTGGAAATCTCTGTATTGGATTGCTACCACAGTAGCAATACAAAGTCAGTGCAAATAAAGGGGTTTGGTCTCTCTGGGATTATTAATTAACTAGTAGAATTGGAAGAGACTATTGAATTTATGAAATTATGGAAAGATTAAGTGGGCATTTCTAGATTGAAAAATTCTCAGGCACTTTTCACCCACACTCCATACATTCCTGTTAAAATCCCCACCTTTCTCTGATTCAGCTTCTGTCATTCCTTTTGTTTGCACTGACTTTCTTTTCTTCATTTTCCCTCCCTAACAAAAGTGAATTTCCTTTTCTTACTTCCATTTTTACAAGGTCATTTCCTGGAATTCAAAACATCATTTGCTAAACAAAGACCAGTATTTCAACAATATTCAATATGAGATGCTTCATACTCCATAGAGTTCACACACCAAAATGCAAATATTCTATCTCACTAAATATTTTTTTTTCCTGGAATAAAGCATAAACATTCTAGTGTAGACACTTAGCTGTTTTTTTTTTTTTTTTTTTTCAGAATGATGAAATATGTAAGAGTAAGAGATAGCCTTGGTGAATTTAATTCCCATCCTCTCAGCTCTTGATGCTGCTAATCAGATCTGAGGTGAATGACATTTTAATAAGATTTTTGAATTCCAATTTTTGTACCTTCAGAGTTCACAAAATGTCCCAGACAAGATGCTCTCAGATATGCTACAAGGGCTTTGTCTTGGTATTCTTCCTTCTAAAAACTAGTTAGTTCAAGCATTGGCTGAATAAAGGTGAGTTTACATCCTGTGAGGAAACCACGAATAATTACAGACAGTAATTTTTGGACAATTTTGTCCAGTAATTCTGGACAATTTATCTGGGAATGTAATAATGGAAAATCTTAAGGTCTCCAGGGCAGCAAGGTAGCATTTGTATTTTGTATGATCACACTGTTATTTAATTTAGTTGGTAAAACACCAAGAATGTACAATATTCTCATCTTGCCAATGCTGTACGTGTTCTAGTACAATAGCTGCCCAGGACAGTATCACGTACTGTTATTAGAAACCTCTGCACAAATACAGTCCTTATATAATTAACATGTCTCTTCAGAGTAAATTCTAAAGTAAATATTAGGAGCTACAGAAATGGAACATCACACACACCACCCGACATATACACAAGGACTAATATATAGTGACACAGGTTTACTACATAAATATATAGCCACAGATTATTTCAACACTATGCAAATTTTTGTTGGAATATCAAAATAGCATCTATTAATTAAAAGTCAAAAGAAATAATGAAAACAATAACTCAAGCACAAACTATTAATAGTCAAGTATCCCACTTTTTGGTCTATTTTAAATGATATTGAGAAGATTTTTCTATATTCACTCGTGGTTTCTATATTAAATAGACAGAAAGCAAATGTGGCAACTCTGATTCCTGCCCTCAGTTTAAAAATCAAGTCCTTTGCCCTGTAATATTTGGCCCCTCACAGCCACACATTCTTTAGAAGCATGAACCAACCTTTCCCATCACTTGCAAATAATAAATAATTCAGTAAAATAAGATTGGATTAAAGCAGGAGACTGAAATCCCTCTACTCCCAGGCACTCTAAATCTATAAGAAACAGGCATTCTGCACACTAATTCCAAGAGAATGTCCCAAGCATTTCCAAGAGCTGCCTGACTGTACCACACACCTCAGCCCTCCACAGAAAGAGTGACCCCATCAATTCAGACCTGTAGCAGAGTACAACCTCCAGCCACCTCTCCACCAGTCTGGCAGGAAAGGTCTTCTCGAGTTCCACACGGGGATTTGACTGCCACATGAGGACATCCCAAAGAGTAACTGTCCAAACCATTTCAATACAGGCCATTTTAATTTTCCTTTGTAGCAAAAATATCCTCATGTGATGTCTGCTTTTTCCACTTGGAGTGAGCTCCCGGTATACGCAAAACTACTGAGAATGGATTCAAATTAAAGTGGCAAGTGCCAGGAGTGACAGATCTGACAATTAAAATGTGTCTAAAATCCCACCAAGAGGAATAGATTTAGGTTTTCTTTATGCTATTAATTATTTTAAATATCTCAACATATATCCTGTGTAACATTACTCTAAACCGAGGAATTACAGAGCTTTAGTGTTGTTTTATAATGTTACAATGGAAGAAGAGCATTAAGTTTATGAAGACATCAATTACAGAATTAAAAAATTATTCTCTGGGTTTGTTTAGGTTTTTTTTAAGTGTGCCACAATACATGTAATTGGAGTTAACAAAACATCCATTGTTTGGGTGAAAGTGAGGGGGAACGTCTTTCCATTCAGAAGGCATGGAAGTCAAAGCATGTTTACTTGGGGGTTGGTGCCTGTGTCTGCTCCACCTGATGCTGTGAAACTAAATATTTTTCCATTCCTTTAATGTTTGGGGATTTTGAAGCCACTCAGCATATTTTTAGGTAGGTAGTCAACTGCAGCTCTAACCCAAAGCATATGTAATGAATAGTTCTTTGAAGGAAGCAGTGAGTCAATGACACCACTGGTTTCTGAATTACAGCTTTAAAGGAACCACACAGGAAAAATCCAGATAATCTAAAAACAAATAATGGTAGCTAACCATTAACTAGTCAATTCTGCTAATATTCATGCAAAATGGCCTCATTTAGTACAGCTATTGCACACAGTATACTTATTCTGAGGCCTAGTTTTTCTAATTTTGCTTAAT
This sequence comes from Pyrocephalus nanus, assembly GCA_038380795.1. Lineage (NCBI taxonomy): Eukaryota > Metazoa > Chordata > Aves > Passeriformes > Tyrannidae > Pyrocephalus > Pyrocephalus nanus. Next base: position 21,283,458 of record CM076269.1, on the reverse strand, counting down.
TTTAACAGGCAACTCCTAAGGTTTTAGAAAGGAAATAATCAGTAAAAGAAGGCTTGGACTAATATTTTCAGGCTTCCTGAGCATTCTCTTTGTTGAAGAGCCAAATTCTAAGGAAACATTGGTCGATATTAGTCTCTGCAGAAATCTGTGGTAAAATTGGGACTTAAAAAATAATCTAATTAAATCAGAATTTTTAAAGCATATGACTGAGTTGGTTTAAAAAAGAACTCCAAAAAACACCCCAATAACCAAACAACAGCAGTCCTGCCCTGAAGCTCCAGCATTAAATGCCACTAGTCCATAGGGAAATAACTGTATAGGGCAATTCATGAAAAAATTATGAACATAATTAATGTATGTGATTATATGCTCAAATACTGCATATAATATTTACTTTGAAAACTGATGGACTCCCTAATTCAGTATCATCATACCCTTAGCAGAGCTATAAAAACTACAGCGAATACAATTACCAATTTCTTTGTGCAAGATACAGACCAGCTTTTTGCAATTAAAAGGAATGATTTTAGGGTATGAGAACCATTTAAACATATTCAAACTTACACATCTCTGTCAGGTCTCTGAGACTTAAAGAATAAGAATTTGACCAAAAGATTGCAAAGACAATTGACAAATTCCAGAGACTTCAGGAAGCAGCAAACTGTAACCCAGAGAATCCAGGTGGAAATTAACAGGATTAAATAATCTTGAAATATAACATAATTAGAATTAAGAATTAAAAATTTAAAATTCTCTCCTTTCATGTTAATCTCATTTTCTTTCGGAGAAGATATAAAACATTGTATCTGGAAAGCTGCTTACCAGTTTGCCATTTAGATTTGTGTTCCAGCTAATAAGGCCATTTGGAGGCAAGAAAGATTGGCATCTATTCTAAAATTAAGGTAACACTCACACAACATGCACTTACTGAAATTAAACCCTCTCTCCCCCACCCCCTTTCGGGTCTCAGACAAAAGGATGGGAGAGGAAAAGTGGAAATTCCACAAGAGACAACAGGAATCATTAGATTCCAGCTTGCCAGATGACCTGTGTCCAATGCGTATTGCCACCTGCCCATCAATAAACTCTCTTTCCAATCATATCACTTTTTAAGAGATTAAAACCTTTCTAAATAATCAGAAAGTATGATAAATATAACAGGTACATTGCATTCATATTACAGGGAGACAGGTGAAAGAAGAAGAGTTATAATCCACTAGTGTGACAGATTGAAGGAAAAAATTATATCGTAAGCCCTTTCAGTAAATAGATAAAAGATTTCTCTTTCCACCAGTAAAGCTCCTATCAGCATTGCAAGTTTTGACAGCAAAAACGACTGTAAGAAAGGCCTGGAAAACGTGCAAGAGAGCTGCTACAAACCAGACTTCTTATCAGCTGTCTTATTAAAATCTGTTCCAGTATTAACCACTGGGTTTAACCTTCATGCTTCCAGACATTAGATTTGATCCCCCTTCTGTCTTTGCATGAAATCTTAAATTCTCCTAGTTGATTCCCTCACACAAAAATTATGATAGGAAGGGTGTGGAAAGGGTGTAACTTCACCTACAAGAAGTCAACTTGCTGCTGGCAGAGGAGAAGCCAAGCTCAGGGTGTCCCATCTACAAGTGACTGCCAGCTGTGCCTGTTGCCTCTGGAAGGCACGGGCAGCCTTCACCACGCAGAGGATGCCCACAGTTCCAGGATTCCTTGAGGCCAGCCTTTACCACTGCTCTCAGTGACTGTTTCTGTTGGGCTCCAGCCTACAGATTTTTTGAGTTCTCAAAGGTCACTCTTTGAGTATTCATTGCAGTCTTAAAAGTGTAACTCAAAAATACACCTTGTGGGTATTTTTTCCTACAGGCTCATGGTGCAGGTCTCCGACACTGATTTCACAGATCTGGGTTGTAACTGTCACTGACTTCACTAGCACAGAACTTTGTCACGTGCTAAAAGCATTGTAATGACTGCTAAGCAAAACAGAGGATACAAGTTTGTTTGTTTGGGGACTTAGTTTACCCCAAAAAATTACACCTTCGATTAAAATTCTTCCCAAAAGGATTGTAATGCAATATAAATACATGGTCACCATGTAGGCCATTTATCCATGATTTTTTTTAAGAGAAAAATATACCAGATGGCTTTCATTTCCAAAAGCAAAACACTTCTTTTAATTGCATACTTGAGGCTCACAGACCACTCAAGTTAAACCAACATTTTTGTCCTTCTGAAATTTAGTTACTTTTCTAAACTTTGTTTGCTGTGAGAATATGCAGACAATGCATTAGCTCAGCTCGACAAAGCACAATAGCTATTAAAAAACAAAAGCAAGCCTCAAAAATGCAACATATCTGTCCCTACCACCCTTGAATGACTGCTCCTCATGCTGTTTATTAGGAAGACTCAAAGATGCCAGTAACCTTACAGCTGGTGACTGTAAGAACAGAGGGTAACAAGACAGAAATAATGAATGCTTCCTTGTTAAGTCATGTTGTTTGTGCTGTTCCAAGAGAGATCTGCCAAGAACTTTCCATGCAAACGTTATTTTTCTGGGATCTGTAACTTGGCTGCAAAAAAATCCATCATGATAATAATCACTGCAAAAGAATTTAGATTACAAGTTTTAAAAAACATTTTCAAGTTTTGGTATAAATTCAAGTTACCCTAAATCAAAATAGTTTATTACTTAGTGTATTTTTTAGTTGCTTTATTGCAAGAAAACCCCTGGTTAGCAAGTTTGCACCCCAGATCCTTATATGTTTTCTAACTCTTGGGTATTAAATGAGTCTGAAGTATTGCAGTGTGAAAGGAGACTTTGTGCTGTATGATCAAGCTTCCAGGGATGTGTATTTTCTTTTTAAGGAAGACTGTATGCAATGCATATGAAGCACTCATGGAATTCCATCTGCCAAACAATTCAGTGGAATAAATCTGTGCTAATTCTTAATACAACTCAGCTGACCTGAGTGTAAGGCCAGGTTATGAAAAAGACTGGCTGTTCAACACACCATTCTCACAAAATATAAGCCTAGAATTTCCATGTGAAATTCTGTTTTGATTTGTTTTTAAACAAATGATTCAGAGCTTTGAGCCATGCAGAAGTCCAATTTCAGTTCACCCGTTTCTTTTTTGGTTCATGACCCAGTAGGACAAGGTCATTTTGTACAGTTCCTGGCAAAAGCCATATTCTTACCTGTGGCAACTAGCAAGATATACAGAAATTAGATTTCAAGCACAAAACAGATTGCAGCCCAAGAGGAAGCTCTCTGTAAGGTGTTACAAAACAAAAAGGCTACAAGAGTTTCCCAAGTGGACAAAAGTGGTGGCTTAGGCCTTACACCTATAAGGAATAAACCTCCCAGCAATTCAAAACTATAGGAGATAATAAAAACATAAATATTATCAATATCAGTAAATTATAAACTGTTCTGAATAGATATGGTGAGATTGTTTCAAAAGAAACACTAGAAGGAACAGGCCAGAAAACAACATGAGACAGAGTAGCTTAAATAGGTTTCTGCTCATTTTCTTGATTATCTTGAGTTTTCCCTTTTAGAGCACCTTATTCCCCAGAATATCTCTACTTACCTCACAGTTCAAGACAAATTAAAACTAAGTAATTCTATGAAACCACAGTTCCCCTGGGATTATTTGCAGTTCAGCTATCATGCTGGGTATATAAGGACATTACCATTCTTGAGGAGTTTGTATGAACTGGAGTAAGTAATCATACTCAGATTTTCATTCTGCTCAGCTCCAGAGTAAACTAAAGCTGCAGGGGAACAGTTCCTCTTGACATTACCGAGGTAAATACTTGAAAAATTGAGCACTGCTGCACTATACAATTTGAAAAAAGAAAAACACGGGTAGCCAGACAACAGACAAGAACAAAGAGCTCCTACCAGATCAGTGGAACTTGGAGCAAAAAGGCAAAGTAGCTTCTGCTTTACTGGCACTGTCTGCTCTGCAAGAAGCCAGAAAGGGAGGCAGTGGTTACAAGTGGGTGTTGGCCCAGGGAAGCACGACATGTCTTTCTTTAATCATTAAAAGAGCCAGCAGATGCACAGACACACAGCATCTCCATTCAGATGGCTCTTAATCTTCTGTTGATACACAGGAAACCTGCTCTCCAGCAGCAGCTAGGATATTTCTGTGGCACTGGGCTCTCTTAAATAATGAAATCAGAGCAATGCAATCAATCAATTTGGCCACTTCTATTCTTTGTGCCAACAAATGGAACCAGGGCTGCTCCCTGCCCAGGTGGGACAGCAGAGATAACACTCTGTGCTTTAACAGAGCCATGTGGATTATAGAGCACGAATACCCTGTGAGGACAGAATAACCAGAGAGATGTATCAACCTTTTGTAGTTAATTTCTCTTTTGAAACTTTCTAGAAGAAAGAAATCACCCAGGTTTTTTTCTTCAAATACAAATAAACTGCGTGACACCTTTAATCCAGAAACTCAATTATAAGTACACCTACATTTAATCATGTCTGTGGCACCAGTAATTTCAAAAGGGAACAACACATAGGCTTAACCTAAACTTAAAAAAAAATCCTTCTTGGAGCCAAATATATACACACACATATTTAGTTTAAGGCAACTATTAAAATAATTGTTGCTCTTTCCAGGTTTCTAATATATATTGAAATTGGAGAGTATTTAAATCAAATTGCTCTATACACAGCTTAAACATCTCATACATTTTTCTATCTTGAACATAAACAAATTAAGTTATGCCAAAAGACAGAGTTCTATACACTCAGGTTGTGAAGACCTTACCATCATCAAAAGCTCCAACACCATCAAGGATCACTAGGTATAAATGGTTACAATAAAAATCTTTAATATACACTTTCCACGTCTAATTTTTAAACAGTTACCACCTATGTACACCTGCTCTCTAAAGAAATAAAAAAATTCCTCAAAAACTTACAATTTCTCAGTAATTTAAGGCAAATGGAAACTGCTTTAAAAAACAGTGACATTTTGGAGCATGATGTTTCAAAGAAGATATATTTAAAAAAATCTAACCTACCTTCATTGGGTAGTCTGCTGTTCTATTCCCTTGCTTACCCCTCCTCATTCATATTCACTACCATCCCTTCCAAAAAAAAAGAATTTCACTGCAATGAAATGATAGCAGAAATGTACTGTTCAAACACTGCTGGTCTCATTCAGACACACATGAGCTTCAGTGAAAACTAGAAGCAGGGCCAAATGTGGAAAACTGAAGTCTATTCATGCTCTCTGCTAATAAATCATGTATATGCTCAAAACAAATGAGCTTTTATGAATGTTCAGATCTTTCTTCACATGTAGAAGCTGCATGAAAAAAGCCAGTCAGAGCACGAAAAAGTGCACAATTTTGTTTTCGCCCTCATTCAGACTTGGTGAAAAAGTCCTAATAACTGATTTAAACTTCTTATACATGAATGCACAATTTGAAAACTAAAGTCATGTCCATTTTCCTCTGAACATGGGTGCAAATAAAGCATTATCTGACAACTACCATAATGGTAATAAATATGGCATTTTAGTTTTGTACAAAGTTTATAGTAAAACATATCAGTTATAGCAGGGTATTTGTTTTCTTCACAGACTACCTGGCAACAGCAGAGCATCAAGAAGGAGAAAGCCTTGGAATTAGGGAGTATTACACAGGACATGTGGGAAAAAAGCTCATCTAAAATCCTCTAGAACAAGAGCAATTCCAGGAGATAGGAAGAACACATAAGTAGCCAATGTGAAAACCAGATTTAAAAAAAATTAAAAGTAAATTTAAAAATCTGAGAAGAGAAGGCACCAAAGTAACCAGAGAAAAAGACTAAACAAACCAACCAGCCTCGAGTGTTGAGGGGGATGAGAGGTTTTGCCTCTCACAGACCACAGCTCTATTGCCTGATCGGTGACCCAGTGGAACTGGGGGGGAACATGTAGACTTTTTCCCCCCTTCACAGAGCTACATCAGGTCAAAGCCAAGTTGAGGAAATGAAACCAGTAGCATCCAAGTATTAAGAGAAGTGACAGTTGGGTACCACGCTTGATTCTCATCAGGAAGCTTTTTGGTTGTGCAGATTTCAGTAGCAGTAAATGAGTTAAAGTAGATATTACTCCACCTTTTTCCTTTTTCAGTTTTAACTGTGTCAAAAATCACTGACAATTTAAGTAAAATGTCATACAAATCTTTATTTCCCCTTTGACTCATGACTCTACTACAATCTATAAAGGTGGTAAACTATTTTATTTCCTTTTAAATGCCTCAGCACTTTCTGATTACAAATTATTAGAAGAATTTGAAAGACAGTAATTATGTAACTGTTCTTGTACTTTTGTATCATCCTGAAACAGGAAGAACACTCCCTTCCAAACTCATGCTCTGAGAAAATTCCTAGCTTGCAGAAACTACATCCATGCATGTCAGTAATAATGCCAAAGAAGTTTAATAATTCAAACAATCACTCACTTGATTTTCATAGAATGGCCTGGTTCAGATGGAACCTTAAAGATCATCTAGTTCTAAGAAAAAGAGCTTTAAAGACCTGCCAGCTCTGGTCTGCTCCTTTTTCCTTAAGGACAGCTTCCCAGGGGATCTCATTCACTAACTCCTTAAACAACTGGAAGTTCAGTCTTTCAAAGTTCAGGGTCCTGACTTAGCTCCTCACCAGGCTCATCATGCTCCTTGAGAACACCAACTCCACCAGGGAGTGGTCACTACACAGGCTGCCACCAATCTTAACCTCTCTAATGAGCTCCTCTGCATTGGTGAGCACCAGGTCTAGTAATCCTTCTCTTCTGGCTGGTTCACCTAATACCTGGACCAGGAAATTGTTGCCCTACACACTCCAGGAGTCTTCTGGATTGCTTAAAGCCAGCTGGATTGTGACTGAAAAATATAGTTTCTTAACTATTACAGTTTTACCATTGCTTATAAAGAAGTATATTTAATAAAAGGTCTTAAGTTTAAGAGGCTGGAATATCAGTAATTTCATTTCACAAGTCATCTTTAGGCTGGAATAACCTCACAGAATGACTTACAGATTGCCTGTCCAACCTCACACACGCAATATAAACCTGCTGAAGTCAACAAGCTTGTTCCTTAAGGATCACACTGGGACACGACTGGTTCTTGGGCTGTATGATGACAGTCTGACAGCACCACATCAAGTTGCGCATGCTGCCTCTTTGCCAGAGGTTACAGGCCACAGGGTGCATCTCTCCCCTCAGCCAAAACCATTCCTATCGTGACTGATATCCTCTAAGCTAAGGCAAACAGATGGGATCATCTTAATTAGGCAAATTTGCTAACAGCGGGTAAAGACAATATGCCCAGGGTGTTATTTCAAGTCTGTTTCCAGCACTGAGACTGAAGCATTACCCAGCAGAATAGCTGCTGTGAGCTGCTGGGTTTGTGGATTTGCCCCAATAGCTCCAACTAATCTGAAATGGTAATGTTCTTACTGCCCTTCATAGGCAGCCTGGTCAAGTGGCTGTTCACTAGCACCAAATAGTAATAGTATTGCTAATTTAAAACATTTTACTCTACCTTTATCATCGAGTATTGTGAAGGCAGAAACTATGCATGAAATGTTATTCCAGTTTGAACATTCTGTTATCCAGCACTAGCCTGAATTTAGTCTATGGGCTTCTCCTCTACACACAGCCTCTTCAGAAGCTAAGTGAATCCTAAACCAAGTGAAAAAAATTGTGTGGAATTGTTAGTCAGGACTCATTCCACTATCTTCCAAGGTTATAACTATTAGCAACAACTGCCATCCACACCATTATTCACAGCTTAATGGTCATATTTGTTCCTGTTGCCTGATGCTGACTACAGGCGTGGTACACCCACTGCATAGATGGCCAGACACATGACAGTGAAGAATCAGGCCTGTGACGTAATAACAGGATAAAACTAGTCAAATGGGTTTCTAATTTGGGGTAGAGGGAGGGGAAAGGAAGTGAGAAATAAGGTAAAAAAAATAAAAATCTGTGAGCTGATTGTTTTAATTCTCAATACTCTGCCTTTCCACTTGGAGTTAACTTTAAAGTATTAAATACTCCGCAGCAGAATGATTGTGTACAGAAGAGATTATCACTATTTAAAATATTTTAAGGTGGATAAACAGGAGCAGAGGCATGACTCCCTACTCAGTTTTCCTGTTTATTTACCCTGAGCAATTACAGCAAATTTTAATAATTTTCCATGTTGGCTGTTGATATCTTTGATAATGCAATAAGCAAGATGACACTTTGGCATGTCTGCAAAAGTAGAAGAACTGGCACAAGAACTCCAGCAACTAGTGGGGATGTCTTCTTTTTCACTTACATTAGATTTTCATTTTCATTTCACTTTCATTAGATTTTATATTCATGCATGCACTTCTAAGAGCACTAAGCAAATGAAAAACCACCTTGATTGCAGTTGCCACAAGACAGCATTTTTAGATTTTGTTCTGTGACTCTGAACAGGTTTCATCTGCACAAATGCTGCACCCACAACAGTGTCTGCATTTTAGATTAGACTGGAGCAATGTTTATATATGGACCTATCCATAGTTGTATCTATTGCCATTTCTGAGAGGTATTCTCTGAAACAATTTTTGAGGTTGTAAAGCCTATAAATTTCAGGTGTTTCTTGCTAAATATGCAGGAAGAATTAATAAAGTTTTGTAGCGGCAGTTTAAAAAAGTAGTCAAAATAACATTAAGTTTCTAATATATTTCCAAAGTATGTTTAAAAAACAATTCAGGAAAATACAAATGTAGCTCTCACTTTAGTTGTTGAAAGCTAAGCATATACTTTCTAAATAGAAAACATTTTCCCAAGTCACACCTCTATGTTAATTTGGTATTGTTATTACTATTTTTGCTGCAGAGAATCTGGGAATTTCAGTCTTACACCTGCCAAAGCAAGGATTTCTCAATTTTCCTGCTCCCCTCCCTTCTGCTGAATACTGCACACAGCAGCTCCTAGTTTTGTACCTCGCTATGTACCACTTATGAGTGGTATGCATGAAAGTTTGGGAATCCCATCCCAAGAAGCATTTGGGAAAATACTCAGCAATAATTTCTTCAAATGTTGACCTCCACAACCCTTTCATTTACTCATTGCTAATAAGTATAGATACATGTCTATGGTTCATCTTCATATTCATGATGTTTGTCTCATTGTGCACATGAAGTGCTAGAAGCACACAGCCACACAGCAATGGAAAAATCTCTGTCCAGATCAATTCACAGTCCAATGGGAACACGAAGAAATAACAGTCTGGCCAGAATATTATTTGAAACCTTAAAATGTCATGCTAAGACTGTGTCTAAATATTCTCATCCAGACTCAGGGGAGCTACAGAAAACCTCAAAATCAACCCACCTCAGGCTGCTGCCCTCCACTATAAGAGGTTGGGAAAACACTCACTGAATTACCATAAGGGAAGGGGGGCAAGTTAGCTAATAATTACTGTAAGTCAGGAATGGTCCTTTAGCGATTCAAGAAAGCTCAACCAGATTAAGGGGGGGGAGGAGGGAAGAACAAAAAGAAATTAATAATTTCTGGCCAGATCAGCTTCTTGAACTGGCTCAACAGAGAGCTGCTTGAGCACCCAGGCTGGCAGGGAAGGAAGGGCACACTTGGACATGGCACCAGCCTATACATACAATATATACATATTGTTTATACAATATATACAATAAGTATATACACGATAACCTACAATAACTATTTGTTGCCAAAACTCGGATATTTGTCACCCGATGCCCCAGTGCCCGTGCCGAGCCTTCTTCCCTCACCAGCACGGCCACACCCTCACCCCGCACTTCAGAGCCAACCCATCCAATTCTGTCTGAGTCAGTAATCACCCAGTTACTGCTCCTACCATGACTAATACTTCTCTCCACGCTGCCCCTTTTAAAATGATTCTGTACTTCCGACAACAGCCCAGCTACTTGTGAGCACGACAGCAGATGGTCTCTGGGGCAAATCGCTACTCCTGCCTGCTATTACAGTGATTACGTGACCAGGCCCTGAACCATTCGAAGGCTTTGTCATTTTTCTACCCGAGCATTCGCCAAGTTATTTATAGACGCGATTTAAAACAGGAGGGACGAACGCCCCGGGGCGGGATGCTCAGCCCGCCTGCCCGGCAGCGCTCTGTGCTCTGGCCACTGCCCCCCGGCCCGCCGGGACTCCCCCGCAGCCGGGCGGCTCCCCAGGCCCCTCACACCCGGGACACGCCGGGGCTGATCCCCATCTTGCCCGACGCCACCGCCGAGGGCCCGTCCGGCCGCGCCATGGAGAGCGGCGACGCCGGAGCGGCCCAGGGACACCGCCCTTTCCCACCGCCGGGCACCGCCGGCGCCCCCTGACCGCGGGAAACACTCCGCCCTCTCCCGCCGCCGCCGGGGTAAGGCCGGGCTGGGCCGAGCCCGGGGCCGAGTCTGAGCCTGCCCGCGCTCCCGCGGCCGCCCCGCCCGCGGCCAGACCCACCTCGCGCGCTCCCGCCCGCCGCGGCGCCGGAGCCCCCGTGGGCTGGGACGGCCCCGGGCCCGCCCCGCCCGCCCGGCCGGGGAGGCGGTGGCGGCACCGGCACATGCGCAGCCGCGCTCCGCCCGTCCAGTGCGGCAGCCGCGGGTGTGGAGCCGCAGCGGCAGCGCCGGGCGGGAGCGAGGCCGGGGGGCGCCGGGGCCACCAGGCAGCGCCGGGGGAGCCCGCACTGCTCCCGGCCCGCACGGGCGCCGCTGGCGCGGTTGCGGAGCGGAGCGGGGCTGCGCGGCGTTTTGGGGCCGGTCCCCGGCGTTTTGACATCCCGGCGCCGGGAAGGGCCGCGTCCCGGCCTGCGGGGGCCCTGCCGGCGGCTCCCGCCCCGGGCCGGGGGGCTGGCGGCCGCGCGGGGCTCCCGGCCCTGGCCGCGGGGTGTCCCCGGGGAACGCGGGGCCGGGGCCGCCGGGGGCATTTTTTCGGAGGCGGAGGGACAGCGGCGGGAGTGAATTGAGACAAAGAGCGAGGAGGAGGAGGAGGAAGAAGAGGACACTCGGGCTCGGCTACATTCCTGTGCAGAGGAAGGAGGGAGGCGGCGTTAGCCCTTTACGGACAGCTGGGTCCGGCGCTGCCCTCAGCTGCTGCCGGCGTATTTACAGCCCGCTCTCCCGGGCTCGGGAGGAGGAGGAGGAACAACCATGTAAGTTCCGAATTGCCGGGGGTCCTGTGAGAAGATGGGGGATGCCGCAGACGCCAAGGAGATGAGGAAGACTTTCATTGTTCCTGCCATCAAACCCTTTGACCATTATGATTTCTCCCGAGCGAAAATCGCCTGTAATCTGGCCTGGCTGGTGGCCAAAGCCTTTGGGACAGGTAGGTGGCGTCTCCTTCTTCCCTTTCTTTGATGCTGGTTCCTGCTTGGTTGCTTCGCTACTGAGGACGTGCGAGCCCTTCCCTGAGGAGCTGGGAAGGAGGGGTAGGAGATGTGTGAGAAATGGTTTCGGTCTGTTCCCATATCATTAAGATTGCTTACACCTTGCCGGTTTCTTTTTTTGTTTTCTTTTGTTTTTCTTTAATTACCTATTATTTGGTATCTATTTGGAGTAGTCCCACTATTTCCATTAGCGAGTATTTTTTGTGTATTGGCGCTAATACAATTTTGTTTGAGGAATCGAAGTCTGTAAATGGTGTCTTATTTATTACCCGTGTCACATTTCTAGAATGCGAAAAATCACGAGCAGTCCACGTTTGTCTGTCATCTTGAAATTTTTTCCTAATATTTCCTAATATACTTCCTAATATAGGGCTGAATTGGGGGCTAGCAGTGGAAATGGATGCATGCTGTTAGTTTTGACATGTGTGACAGTAGCCTGTAGCCATTCGAGTGGTTAAGCAAAAAAAAGGTTTCAGGAAAAAGAGCATTTAATGCCAGGTTTTGGCCTGCACAATACAGAAGGCTCTCCTTCTGTCGGTGAGTGTAAATGGAATTGATTGTAATGCCTCCAAAAGGCATCAGTGCTCTGTCTTTGAAAACCTGGGCCTTGAGGAATACCAGACCTATTATTCTGTGCCTGAAATATTGTTGGGCCCTGAGGAATACCAGACTTGCAGAGGTCTTCTAAGGGAAGCATTCTGAAAATTTACCAAGCTGCTTTTTTGCTGCCTTTTGTATAGCTGTGGTATATTAATCACTTAATTTTCTGTGGATTAAAAATAATGTGTTTTTTTTTTTTTTAAAGGTGAGTTAGATATCAACAGTCAATATTTTTATCCCTATTTTTGGTGGTAAAGGTTTCTCCTGGAATTTTGCACCCTTTATGTTTAGGGCCAGGGCTTTGTTATGTGTTTGGACAGGGTTAAAGGCATACTTTTATGATGCCTCCAGGATCTGGTGATATTTGATGTGATGTGATGCTTCCAAAAAGCCACTTTTAAAGTACTTGAACCTAGTGAAGTAGTGCAGGAGCTGCTGAAATGAAGTGCATCACTTTAGAAAGAAGAGAAGATCAAAATACTGTTTCCATATAAGGATTTGTCAATAAACTCTACTTAGTTTTCTTAGTGAAATCTGGGCAAGTATGTAATGTTTTTATATATGGCTTTATTAGCTATGCAGACATGAGAGGTAGAAATTCTTGGAAGTACTTAAATCAGCATTTTCAGAGATCATATTTTCAGGTAGCTTGGTTTTATAGGCTCTGCTCATGGGATTCTGAGTGTACAATGCTTGTGCAATTATATAACCCAGCATTCTAACCCGAAAACCTTTTCTACTGGAGTTTGGCAGATTCTCAACCTATGGCTGAAATGTCTTAGTTTATATGGGTTGATTTTCTGTTGGATGTGTAAAGCCACTTGCAGTAAAAAGTGTGATCCAAAACAAATTCCTTTACTCTTTCTCTTCGTTATTGGGGTTGTTCTGAGATGCACAAATGAAACATGATTAGAGGACATAATTGCTCCATCTGCTTTCTAAATACTGCAGTAATGTAAGAGTAGGAAGAGAGGTAAACGTACACAGCTTTAGTGTTTCTACTCTCAGATCTTCCACTGGGGTGAATAGAACTAGAAACCTCAAAGAAGAGTTTGTGGCTGAAGTAGGGAAAAACAGCACACAGGATTTGCATGTCTGCAGTACAAACGCTTCCTTTATACTTGGAGTGAAACAGAAGAACTGACCTTCACCTTTTCCAAGAAGGAAGGAAGTTTGGGTTTGCTAAATTATTTTAGTTCTTGGGAGTAGATCACAGCCTCAGTCATGTCTTTTACCTATTGCTATATACATTTGTACAAAGGAAATACACAGGAAGATTAGAGTGTTTATAGATGCCACATTTTATTTCTTTTTTTTTTATCCCTAAAATGTTGGAGTTCCTTAAGTGGGCAGGGGAAATCAAGGGTTTTTTTTCCTCTACCCTTTCTGAAACAAAGTAGTGCTATTGGCTTTGAGTAATGAAAAGCATAAGTTGTTACAATCATGCATCCATTGAAGAAATCTAAATCTTTATGTATCAAACAGGCACATCTTTCGGGGCACCTCTGTCACCTATTTAAAAAACATATTTTAATACAATCAAAATTGTGGCTACAGCTTGGCTACATGACATGAAAAAATACTTTGAAATAGGTACTGTTTATTAACATTTACTAGTGATTTTGGCATTTGATCGATACCTATGAGCAAAACCTGAGAGACAAATTGTTTATTTTATTCTTGGTGAAGTATAGAGATTGACCCACAACACAAGCAGGTCAAAATGAGCTGTCTTATTAGTGAGGTGTCGTCAGAGAGTAAGTATAACAACAGTCATGCTGAAGGCTTCTTGTATGAAGAATTTTTAAAGAGACAGCAATTGAAGACAGAATTCATATTTAAGTCTCGAGGGAGTGGAAGATTTTGTGTCTTGGTGTTTTGCTGCAGACAATGTATCAGTGTTAGGATATGTCAGTTTAAACGTTTTGTGATAACCAAATTGTTTAAAAGACAGGACTTGCAGTAACTGAAGGTGGGGGTGGAATTCACAAAAAGTGTGAAGTATGGCAGAGGGAATGTTTGACATTAGAAATTAAATCTGCAAGCACTTAATTTTAGCCTTGACTTGTAATGCTGGGAATTAACCATTTCAGTATAGAAAAACTGCTTTCCTAAGAAGTGGTTGAACTGTATAGACACTATATCCTTCAACTTAGAAGAATAACAGGACCTATTTTGTAGGAGTAGGTTGAAGAAGGTCTTGATGTTGTGATACTCTATGCCCTTTTCCCAAACAGAAGTGGATTTTATTATTTTGTAATATGAAGTTTTTACCTTCTTACTCTACTACAGTCACAGAAAATATGCCTGGGAAATTTGTTGTCCCTTTGCCATCCTTTAAAGACAGGCTGAGCTAAATATACATCATTCCTGACAGATGTTTGTTTAGCCTGTTTTTTGAAAATCTCTAATTATAGAGCTTCCACAGTATGTCTGCTAGTCAATTTGAACCTTATTTATCTCTAGATGTTTGAACAGAATCTTGATGTCTCTTGCTACACTGTTAACCCAATAACCTCTTCCTGGTGTGTGTGAGAACCTTACCATTTACAATAAAAGCAGTGTCTCCTCTCTGTTGTGTTGTTTAGACAAAACAGACTTTTTTATTTTTTGTAAGTCAAACTGTTTTGCTCCCCGTGTTTTGGTGTTTGTTTTTGGAGGGTTGTTTTTGTTTTTTTGTTTGTTTGTTCAAGTATTTTTCCTGTGGTTGGTTTGCGTGAGTTCTGTCCTTAAATCTAGATCTAATGCTCCAGCTAAACCATTGCCAGTACAAGGTAAATTTGAAAAATTACTTCATCTTTCCAATCTATAATACTCTCGTTTATTCACTAAAATATGATGTTTGTCATTTTTGCATCAGCCTAGAATTGTTGACTCATCCAGTCTGTGATTCACTGTAGCTCTCTATCTTTCACTGCAGAACTGCTGCCTACTCAGTTGTTCCCATCTTGTAATTGTACTGTTGTAGGTTCCTGCTTTGCAGCTATACTTACATAACTACATCCTATTTTCAAACCACTTCTTCCACTGATCAAAATTATCTTGAATTATAATTTTGTCCTCCAAAGTGCTTCCAGTGCTTTTGTAGCTTGGAATCGCTTCTTTAGAACCTCGTCTAGTGTGAAGAAAGAGATGAATTCTTGAACATGTTCTTCCCATTTGGTAGGGGACTCCTGAGTACTCTTAGAAAATAGTTTTTCAGACAGCTTTTCATCCAATTTTTAGTTACTAAGTTAAGAATATCTCTGTGTATGACTCAGAAAATTATGGGAACAGTTTTAAAGTAATGTTAAATCTTTTACTGTTCTCCATACAACATATTATCCTGCTACAGTAGAAATTTCACCAGTTAGCATGAGATTTTTTTTTTTACCAGAATAAACTAAAAACTAAATAAAAGCCGCACAAGTCTGAATGCTTTTCCTAAACATTGCTGTGTTTTCTGCAATAAAAATAGAATAGTCCATCTACCTTCTAACACTAAATTTATCCTTTATGTGTGTTTGAAGCAATAGATTACAAATTGCATCATCTGCAACTAAATGTTACCCAAGAAACTTAAAAATAGCTCTCTCTTGATGATTAATATTTTCAGAATTCATATGTGGCTACTTACTGCCGTTTGCACATGTTGCCAGTAGAAGGGAGGAAACAAACACTGTGGATCTGACAGAAACAAGTTGTAGCTAAATACTCTGGTGTTATGTTGGGTGTTGCAGGCCAGAACCTATCTTAATGTTTTCCTGGCAGACCTAATTTCTTTACTTTTGTTCAGTGTGGCAGCAAGCAAAACCCTGTAGAAGGGTTTGGAGTATGTTTGAGATTCTTGAGAGAAATTTTTTTTATTAGATTCCATCACACCTCTAAAATAGTTGCTGACAAATCGAAACTTCAGTCAGTTCTTCTAAAACCAGTTGATTAGACTAATAATCAGTTCTACTTAGAAGGTGATTGTATCACTCCTTTCTGTAGAACACACTTGAAATATCATTTGACTGTAGATCACTTAAAGACGTAACATTGTATGAGCTTCTGGCCCTGATGGGCTCAGCAGTCACCTGCAGTTGTACACTGCGCGTGTCCAAACCTGCGGCAGGTGATTTGTAAGTTAAAATTGCAGAATTCTTAGTACACAATGTACCTCCTTGGAGTGGGTAGCTTGGAATCTGTTCTTTCAATGACTTCGTGCCATTGAGCGTGTTTTGAGCCTATTTGCCTTTACAATTTGAAGTGCTTGTCTGCAGAATGTAACAGATCTGACCACCAGATAGCCAAGGGCTCATCAATGTCAGGTGATGAGATGAAATAGATTTCTTCTACCTGTACCTGGTTTCTCTTTATGTTTTTTGACCATCCCTGCAGTTACTACTGCAGATATATTTTAGCTTCCTCCCCTTGCTGCCATGATTTAGGGTAATCTGTTGGGTTATTTTAGTGCTTCCATGTTTAAAGGTGGCTCGCATTCAAACCTGAAGAGTATTGATATGCTATTGATCAGGAATGTTTCACTTTTCCAATAGGAGATGTTATGTCACTTCTGTTCTACAAATATCTGGAGGATTTTAATAAGCACAGCTGGGTACAGTTCCACTCCTGAAATCAATAACTTTTAACTACTTGCTCTGCTAAACCCAGGGCTCTGAATGGATGTTTTTGCTGGTCGTTCTGGAAGATGGTGGGGGTGAAAAACATTCAAGACTTCGTAAGAAAAGTCGAGTGAGTTCGTCCTCCACGCCTCTTTTTTAAATTTTTTTGTCCCCTTGGACAATACATTGTTACTGGATCAGGTGGCAGTAATAAACCTTTCTGCTATAGACTTGAAATTATATTTGAAATATAATTGCCAAATGTAAGGGTTGTATAGTTCTAGCTGTTTCCTTCATGTTTTATTCAATTAGAAGCAGTCTTAAGCTAAGACAAGCTCTAAACCAGACACCAAAGCAGATGTGTCTGTTCAAGTCTATCTAGTTATGGCTGGCAAAAAGTTTTCCTTGGCTTAACAAAGTCTTGCAGTAATTCAAGAAATAAACGTTTTTCTTCAGATTTCTGAAACAGTCTATTGCCATATTTAAATAGTCATAAAAGCTATTTAAATCCTAACTTGTCTATAACAGTCATCAGGGTGCTAGCTGGGTGAGGTAGGTAAAGATAATAGTTTAATTATAATCCTTTCTCATAACTCGCCTCTCCCAAAAATAAGTTCTGAAGGCATTTATATTAATAAGAATTGATCCTCTTATTACCAGGGTTAATTCTAAGTCATTCTTTTGTTTATTTAAACCTGCATCAGTAAACAGATTTTAGTAAGGTAGATGCTAATCTTCCCATTTTAATGAGAAATGCTAGTCCTAGACACATTCTGGAGGTTTTGTGAGGAATGCTTCCTGTTGTGCTCCCCAAGACACAATGTTGGATGGGACAGGCAATTAGTGTGACCCAGTAGAGCATTTCTTGCCTGATTCTCAGTGTTCAAAAACAACTGAAGTCTGATTAGGCTATGAGGGTAAAGCTTGTGCATATTTCTTCCTTGGATGTTTTGGGTTTGTTGTTGTTGGTTTTTTTTTGGGTTTTGGGGGGGTTTGTTTTTGTTTTTAATAAGGAATCCCTTACAAATCCAGAACAGCTGTTGAAGTAGTGGATAGTGGTCTATTTTTGTATCATCTAGAGGCAGGAGGTTGAGTCCTTTTTACTCAGAGTACTTCTGTGATGGTAAGTCCAAGAATCCCTCAAGTTCAGCTTAGCAAGGTGGACAAAGTCAAGAATGGTAATACTGAAACTGAGTCTGCCATAAATTTATGGAGGTTGATCTTTCAGATACTCGTCCCAGTCAGAAGTACACCTGCTGCCTGCTAGCCAAGAACTATGGAAGTGGCAAACTGATTGAACAAACAAAAAAGTAAAGTCTTCCAAGGAGTAATTCACATTTATCTGAGCACAGAGTTTTGTTTATACAACAGCTTTTAAAGGTAAATTCAGTAGTGGTATCCATGAATAATTTTTAGATGATTCCTGCCCTTTAAAATAGTCTGTCTAAATGGAAAATTAAGTTTTATTTCTATCTTATCGTGGGAAGTGTTCTGGTTTTGTCTGGAACAGAGTTAATTTTCTACATGGTGGCTGGTCCAGTGCTGTGTTTTGGGTTCAGTGGGAGAACACTGTTGATAACACACCAGTGTTTCAGTTGTTGCTCAGCAGTGCTTACCCTCAGTCAAGGACTTCTCAGTGTCCCGCTCTGCCAGCGAGAAGGTGCACAAGAAGCTGGCAGGGAGAGTGGCCAGGACAGCTGCTCTGAACTGGCCAAAGGGATGTTCCAAACCATGGATCATCCTGCTCACTATAAACTGGGGGAGTTGGCTGGCTTGGGGGTAGGCAGCAGCCTATCTTTTTCCCTTTCATTATTATTATTGTTGTTATAATATTTTACTTTGTTTTAATAATTGGATTGTTCTTGGCTCACAGGATTTACTTTTTTCCAATACTCCTCCCTATCCTCTCATGCCACCAGGCAGAGGAGGGGAGAGAGCAAGTTGCTGGGCCTCTTAGTTGCAGCTGGGATTAAACCATAACGTGGAAAAATAATAATCCCTTGGTTGCTTTAAAACTTGGAATGAGCCCTTTAATTTTTTTATTTGTTTATTTTTATTTTTTCTTCTCCAAAGAGGACGTCTACAGGACTTATGATTCCATTATATTTTATGAAAAATTATCTGAAGATGTGTTGAATACTTTCCTGAAGTTAGCCTGATGAAATTTGTGCTCCTGTTTTGGGCTAATGTGATATTTCTTTTTTGTTTTTGTTTTTTTTTTTTTCCTCTGTGTTTAACTTGTCCATTAGCTTCAATTATTCTCTTCCCCCTTCAGTATTTACAAAATTCAAAATACCAAAATTGTTTCCAAAAGTGCAATCTGTGTTCTTGTTTACAGTTTTCAGAAAAAAAATGGGTGATCATCTGGTTTAGTCTCCTTGTCCATGAGAAACCAGCCTCAAAGTTCGAAGAGGTCTCTGGGGCCTTGTCCACAGTTTTTGAAAGCCCCTGTGGATGGTGGTTTCACAGCTGGGTTCCCAGACAACCCATGCTCGTGCTCTGGTGGTCTCTCTTTGAAGAACTTTCTTCCTTGTGTCAGCTTGTGCCCACTGCCTTTTAGCACCTCGCTGCACAGCCCAAGTCCACGTGTCCAAAACCTGCCTGTTGGGCGCTGGAAGAGTGCAGGTGGATCCTCCAGCAGCCCTCTCACAATACACCCAGTTCCCCATGTCCCATCTGTGTCTCATGTGTTCAGCTCCCTCTCAATACCTCTCTAAGACAATGACCACAGATTTCAAGGTCAGATGGTACATTGTGGCACTATGTGCAACAAGGTGTTTATTTTGAAACTGATTATTTACCTCCCAGTTTAATCTTGAAAGACTCCTCTTGTCAGCTGGGCAAAGGAAAGGGAATGGTAAAGGGCACATATTGGAGATTAGTGTTAAGATTCTTCTCTCTCTAACAGAGCCCCGTTTAACAACCTCCAGTCCTGCCAGAATTGTTAATAAAGGCTTTTGACCCTGCTGATTGTTCTGGTGATCTGCTGAGAACTGGATGTAGCCTTGAAATTCCCTTCCATGGGATTTCACAGGCAGCACATGCCAATTCTGGAAGGACTTCTGCTTTGAGATAGGAGACTTTTCTCTATCTGCTGGCCTTTTTTTTTATTTTTTTTTCTTTTTTTAACAAAAAGCTAATGTGGGAACACAGTTTGACTCTACTATCAAGAGCTATTCTGATATCAAACAGTTCAATACACGTTATAAAGTGGGGCAGAGTGCCCGTGTTCCTGTCTGTGTGTGGAGGGAACTCTGACAGGAATATTTGTAAAGACTTCTGATCTTGTTGCAGCAGGGATGCCTTATTTGTTCATTGTTACGTGTTTCTATACGTTCAGAATATGTCTGTAGCCACAGTCTCTCTTCCTAGCCTCTTGCTTCTGTGTTCTATTTTTCTGATAAATTTCTTTTCTGGTTTTATTTTTATGAACACCAGTAAGTTTCTCCTCTAGATTTATTTTTGTGAACATCAATGAGTTTAAAGAAACAGCATACATCTCATTTTGTCTTTTTCTGTATTTTTCAGAAGCAGAAATAACATCTATAAGTAGTTCTATTTGCCTTTCCAAGTGCTAATTTTTTTGTTTGTTTTTTTTGGGGGGGGCTTTATTTGTTTGTTTGATTTTGGGTTTTTTGATTTTTGTGGGTTTTTTTAGTGTCTTGAGTCTTTAATTATTAAATCCCAGTAGTGGGTATCATTTTTTCATGATAAATGCATTTATTGCACCTTGTCACGTCAGGATCTGTTTTGGTGATACAGAAGATGAGAATTAGGGGTGATAGGTTTATTGTTTCCTGTCTTGAAATTTTTCTTCGGGCTCAATTTTCAGACTTGAAATCTGTTATTTTCTTCAGTGAATCTGAACCCCAGAGTATGTGATTTCTGTTTGTGTGTAGCTAACTAGTCCTGCCTCAAGAGGTGTTTTTTACATATGGGAAAGAAGAAGAAATTACAAATGGCTGTCTCTGATTCTCCCTGTTTCCCCCTGCCCCCATCAAACTTCTCATCTGCTTCAAAAGGGGGGTGTGCTGGTTTTGTTTTGGGGTTTTATTTCTTTGTTTGGGTTGGGGTTTTTCATTGTGTGTTTATTCTTTTTTTTCCAAAAGCAAAATCTGCTGTTTTCTAATCCTCTCTAGCTTGAGGAAATAGCATAAAGATGTTCTAAAAATCAGCATTTGAAACTGTAGAGGAGAAAGTCCCAATAATCAGGACTGGGCTTCTGATACTGAGGTGGAGATGGAGCGTCAAGGACTTTAGAAATAATAAGCTTAATGTTTAAATAGACAACGTGTGAACAAACAGGGAAAAGAAAGAAGGGCAGATGGAACTGAGATAGATGAAAACAATACCTGGGGAGATGCTGCCTGGCAGCTCAGAGTTCCCCAAGTACAAGTGCTTTTTGTAGGACTGGACGTCTCCAGGCCCCATAGAGTCAGTGTGGGAGGTTGGGAAGAGAAGTTTGCAGTATCATCTCCTGAAACTGGTAGATATTTTTGTCAGCAGTCTTATTATTATCTTGTTAAAAAGTAATGTTGTTAGGAATTGGATTTGTGTTTTAAAGGGCAAAGTAGTTGTGCTGACAGTATATTTTGATCTGTATTCTAAAGCAGAACTGTCAGTGGTCTTGCCAAATTCAGGCTCATGGTTTAAGCAAATTGTAAACTATACCTCTCTTTCACTTGAATCTGCAAAGGAAGCAGTGATAGCTTACCCTTTTCACACCATCCTTACGGCATTTAAAGTGTGTTAAAATTTCTTTCACTTTTTGCACTCTCTAAGGTGTATCTTCTTTCCCAACTAGAAGGCAGCTGGCACTTTCCAAAACCCATAATGGAAGCCCATGAACTGCAGTGGAATATGTATGAGGAAGGAGATAATCTGTCATTATCTTGTGATGGCATGTTCTGTTTTCTCTCTCTTGTGCTCCACCCTTACTGGGCTGTTTACTCGGCCTCTGCTTCCAACCTTGGCTGTTTAGCCATTTATCCAGTTGAAGGCAAAGGGGATGGGAACTTGGAGTTGCATCACTGCTCTCCTGCGCAATTATTTTTTTCCTCTAGCAATTAAACAGGCTTTTTCCATTTGGACTCGGGGAAAGAATCACATGCTCTTGATCCCGTAAGTGTTGTGGGCTTAACTAATTTCACAACAATGGAGAATGAAATTCTTACGGGAGGAAAATGGAGCATCTTGCAGTGTGTATGCCTAAAAATGTGAAAGTTATTTTCCACTTCACTTGTGATTTAATTTCATTTGATCTAGGACCATATTTAATTAAGTTATAATTATTACTTTTGTGGTAGACAATTATAAATGTAGACTGCCTGTTCTGTGTTATGTACAGTATTTGAAAACACTGTTAGATTGTCTTGGAATGCTAATTTTGGGGTTAAAATCTCAGCATAAACTTGACAGAATCTTGCACAGCTTTCTGTGGGTGGTAAGCCAGCTCACAGAAAAAGGAGGAAAGCCACAATTTTAAGAAAAGTCAGTAACGCAACTAGGCAAATAAGAATTCAGTACTTTGTCAGAAGGAAACTGATAATATTTTTTCACCTTTTTCCATTCTTTTAATTTCACTAAAACATCCATGGGTTGTCATCATGCTGTGGTGCGTGGCCTTTGAAATAGAGAGTATAGTAATCAAATTTGTCTTGCCTATGTGAAACCTAGAAGGCTGATTTTTGTCCTGAATTATTCTGTACTGAAATACAATGTTTCAGTTCCATTTTGTTACTATAACAGAGACCAGGGTTTGTGTTTCAATGGGTATTGTTCTGCCTTTATATGTCTGACCTATATAATGTTATGCCAAAGGAAATGAAAATGTTTGGGCATGTATTTGTCAAAGCCAAGAAATTTTCAAGTAATGATGCTGTAAACCACAGGTTGGCCTTTTGTTGTGTCCTTGGCAGTGTGAAGCTCTTTGAATTTTTTCTTAAGTTGCTATTTATAGTTCAAATGTTACCTTTGTATGAAATTTTTCCCAGTATTTTATATCATAATGCCTGTAAAGATCTGGCCTTTTCTTGATTATGACTATGCTTTTTTTAATGTAATTTTGAGTTCATATATATTTAAAAAAAAACCCAAATACCATATCTGTCCTTTCTGATTCTGACTAGTGGGTTTTTTTCTTTGCAGAAAATGTTCCAGAAGAACTTCGAGAACCATTTTACACAGACCAGTATGACCAGGAGCACATTAAACCACCTGTTGTTAACTTGCTGCTGTCTGCTGAGCTCTACTGTCGTGCTGGGAGCCTTATTCTCAAGAGTGATGCTGCAAAACCACTTCTAGGTCATGATGCTGTTATACAAGCCCTGGCACAAAAAGGCCTTTATGTCACTGACCAAGAAAAGTTGGTGACTGAACGAGACCTTCACAAAAAACCAATTCAGATGGTGAGTGTTCAAAGCTTGTGTGATACTTTTCTCTTCCTGGTCTGTGTACTCCCAATACCTACATATCTGTCTTTTAACATGCACCATTGTGTTGAAGCGTTTTTCTCAAGAGTTAAATGTGATTCACTGCTGGGAAGTTTATGATTGTTTTGGTTTGGGTTTTTTCTCATCTCTTCAGCTGTCAGTATTTCTCAGCTGTCAGAAATACGGGTGTATTTCTTTTATATTAATGCTGGAATCCACCTATCATTCTGCTTAGTTCACATGTTCCATTTTTAAATATAGCAGTGACAATATGATCACTTTAAGTCAATGTCAAACTCACAGCAATGGTATTTTTTCATGGAGACTTTTAATAATATGTCTTTGCTTTATAGAACTGGTAATTAAAACATTAGTTCAACTGATGAATGATTCTATTACTAAGCTCCTGAGTCATTCCTTCCTTGTTTGGAGCTGAATTATAAAGAATTATCTTTAAGAAGGATGGCTACCTATGTTTGTTTGGCAAATGACAATAGGATAGAATAAGAATAAGGTGCTATTATATTTAAAGTGAAATATTTAAAATGTTCACCTTTTTTTAATATTTAATATAGAGAATACATTACGTAAACTGTAAGTATTTATGGTCAGTGACCTGTAGCTGCTGCTACAAGGAAGGTGAAAATGAATAGAGCTATGGTTTTATCATCAGCTTATTTGCAACTTGTGTTTACTAACATGTAAGAAGACAAACAAGTATTTGGCAGAACATAACTAGAGAGTCTCTCTTGTTTGATCAGTTGGTATCAAGTGATAAGTTGCAGAGGCTTTACAGGTGTGATATGAAACCTACTAATTAGTAATTAATGATTTACTCCATACGGTATTGCCAAGAAGTATTAGGCCTCTTAGTGTGCACAAATGTTTTTTAAGAATTGGCAGTAGTGAGTTACTGAGATGTAAAGACTGAATTCATTATCTCCACTTTAATTTTTCTCTTTATTTGAAAATTCTTTCCTGCTCATAGAATGCTTAAGGTCTGAAGAACAATAGTAATAAGACTAGTCAAGACACTCTTTCCTTATGATGAAACTGTGATCAGTGAATGCAGATAACTTGAAATTATGCCAGTCTCTTTTTTTTGATCTTGATATCCCTTTTAAAAAGGTGAGCTCAGCAAAGAGCAAATGGCATTTTCTTAAAAGAAACTGTGAATTGGCAAATAAACCATAATGAAGTATGGACTTCACAGTTGGACTTGATGATCTCAGAGGTCTTTTCCAATCTAAACAATTCTAAGTGATTTTATTGTTCACAGAAGTCAAAGCATTTAAAAAATAAACTCCCTGACTGTTTATGTTGTATAGAACTTAGTTCTGTTCTTGTCTCTGAAGGAAGATAAGGTTATTGACTTGCATTTATGCTGATCCCATTTAATTATTTTCATTTAATCCCTGTCTAGAGTAGTTGTAAGAGCCATCTCTTCTCAGAGTTATCATTTGAAAAAAAAAGTGTCAGTATTATCTAGTTGGGTCTGTTGATCTTTGCTTTAGTAATTCATGTGGCTTAAAGTGCACTACAAGAGCCATTTCTTGTTTCCTCTTGTGCCTGTGTGGCTGTTTGTGCCCTTCATTCCTGTGTTGTTGAGGTATAGCCCAGCAAGTAGCTGTTCAAACATCGTCATAACAGTTGACATCCCCAGATTCCTGCTCTGCCCAGGGCACTGGTCCCCACTGCAGTGCCAGCGATGTGTCAGTGTGCTGGTGCTGCTGAGTTAGTCCACAGGCAGCTGGGCTGTGGCAATGAGAGGGAACACAACTGCCTTGGGCAGAAATGCAGCCATTACCAAAATAACTGCTACCAAAGAAATGGCTGTGAAATTGTAGTCTCAATGCTAATATTCTAAGCCCAAGAATTTTACTTTGTCAAACCATGCTCATATTCCTGTGCAAGTCCTAGCAGCAATACTATATTTTAGTTGGAAAGCCTCAACCTTTTCCCTTATTATACAATTAGTAAAGTTGGCAGAGAACTTCAAATCTGGCTGTTGCAGTATTGACAGTCTTTTCCCTTGATGCCTTCCAGTACCTTTTCCTAGTGTTCCATATGTCACAATTTCTACAAGCCTTACCAAGTTAAATGTATATCCTGTTTTAGAGCACGGAATAATTTTTGCTTTTCAATTACGTAGAACACAAAGTTTTTGTATGTAATTAATTCATATGTTCCTCTGGTAGACCAGATTGTGTTAAAATCATGTTCAGTGTAATTCTGAGTAATTCAGCAGAAAATAGTATAGTCTTTGCTAGCTTGTCTCCCCCATGAATAGGGCACAGACATGGATGTTTGTTAGGGGATATTTGTTGTTATCAGCTCAGATGTACTGCATTTCTCTAGCTGGAAAAGAGGTGAGTTATATTATAAAATGGAACTATGGAAAAGAGATTTGAATATGGAATGTTTTAATTTCACCTGTGCATTATAATATATTTAGTTGTGGACAACTGCTTGGAATTCCTTGTACTGGATGATTGTGCAGTGATGTCTGGGGGGATTTTTGACTTACTTTGTGTGACTATTTACATATCAAAGTTTGTTTTTCTCTTTCTTAGGTTGAACTGTTCTCTAGGAAAACATTAAAGTCTTCCTTGGAAAAGTGTAGGAAATGGATGTGCTTCTTTGCACTGGGGTCAGGATAGATGGCAGTTTCCTTGTTAGTCATGACTGACTTGGCTGCATTAGGATCTAATTTGAGAGGCTGCAAATTGTTGTGTTTGTGTGTGTTTCTGTATGTGTATACATACATGTGTATTTAGGTATATTTAAAAATCAGTTTCCTCTGGTGGAATGTGGTTAGGAAAGAGGCATTTATGAAATGAATACGTAGGAACAGAAGCAAAGGCATCTGTTAAAGCCTTCCCTGTGTAAGGGTAGGGAAGTCCCTCTGGAGGGGGATTTGTTTAGTCCTTCTCTAGCTCTGTTTTTTTCACATCTCCTATTTGCTCTCTCTTAAAACCAAAAGCTGGGTTATTCAGTGGTACCTCTATTTTTGTTCTCCATGTATTGCAAGGTATTAAAACTTAATTCTTTGTTAGTTTTTGTTAACTCTTTGTGTTTGAAAGGATCATCCTGTTGTCTTTATTTTTGGTAGGGAAGCAAAAGAATCAAATGCCATGTTATTAGTCTTCTGGTTGAAATTTATATGGTCTTGTCTCTGCTGTGCCAGACTTCAAACAGTGCAGAAATAGTCTAGAGCTTGGAACTGAAGGTGTTCAACCAGGATATTTTTCTCCTGGAAATTATACTTCAGTACAAAAGGAACGATTGGGTGTTTAAAAAGTTTATGGAAGCTAAGTTGCAAAAATATTTGCAAAGATTCTTATTTTAGTTGGCAAGTTCCAATTTAATTAAAAACAAAAAAATCTGTCTTAAGCAGGCACTCCCATATGGAATTGTGAGATTTTGACAAGCTGTAAAAATCAGAAATAGCTTAAGAATTCAGCATGGTTCTAATAATGATGCAATAATTTTGTTTTGATCTTCCAGCTATAACAGACACAGATCAGTGTTAAAGTCAAGGTTAACTTTTGTTGATTATCTTAACTAAATTTCCTATGTATTCATAACCCAAACGGACTTAAACCTTAAAATGGCAGGTAAAGGAAGGCAATTGGGATTTTTTCTTGGTTTTTTTTCCTATGTAAGTGTTGTATCTATTTATTTTAAAAGCATACATGTCTGTTCTTACAGAATGAGTCAGAGGCTTTTAGACAAGTTTCTGCATTATGACAAGAATTTTATATCAACTGAATAATGTATTTTCCAAGCCAAATCATTTTATGAGAATTCTGATATTTAATCAGGCCGGTCATTTGGTATTCATATGGTCTCTTTCAATTTGCCTCAAGTGGAGGGAAGAATAAACAGATTCAGAGAGGAATTAAGAAATTCTTTGCTTCCCTCAAGTCCCTGCAATGCACTTGTGCCATGTGGGGAAAGGAAGAAAGACTCAGCATCTTGGTTCTGTGCTGCCTGACGCTCTGCAGGGACACTGAAGTTGCATAATTACCCAGCTTTGGACTTGTGTTCTGCCCTGTCTGTTCCTAATGTGGCAGGGCCAAAGCCAACTGAATTTCTAGCTGGAGGAGTAATAATGTCAAACCTTGAATACCTATTTAAAAACAGTGTTGTGTTAGGGAGTGTACAGACTTTTGCCAAATTTGCGCCAGAAAAATCGATTTTCCTACGTTTATTGTTGTATATTGATAGAGTATTTTCAGCTGACTACAAAAGAAGTTACTAACTTGCAAGGCATTTTAAAGCATTTAGTTCTTAAATAAAATTTAGTGACTAGAAGAAGGTTAATGAATAAGTATAAGTATATATCCAGGAAAATATTTTTTGTATTGTATTTTCAGTATAGGAAAGTATAAAAACCATGCTAAGCATAATGTAATCAAAAAGCATAACTTATATTAAAAATAGAACTCTCAGTTTGGAAAAATACTGTCGCCAAAAAAAAAGTCAACTGAGTAACTACTTTAAACTTACACCCATGTATAATTATTTTTGTGAACTACTGTCAGTAATCAAGTAACATTTAAATCCTCCATACAATTCTACAATTTTCAGCCAAGATGGGAAGGGAATGAGAGGCTCCTGCAAAACCCCAGCAATGAGTCCATAATAGCTGGTAGGATTAAAAATTACTACCTCCCTAATTCTGAGACATAATTTCTGTGTATGGGGTTTTAATATAAAAAGTATTGTGTTGTCATCCAAACTGTTTATCCATTTAGCTGCAAATTACCTCCTCCCTTGAAGGTGTCTGTTGTGAAGAAGTCTGGCAATAATTCCTCTGCAGCAGTTTGAGAATCTGGGCTATATTGGAGGTGTAATTAGGTGTGCCTGTATTAGCTATTTAGCAGTGAGCAGGAGCACGTGTTTGAGGCAAATCTCTGTAATTCTCCCAGTTGCTGCCTTTGTGGTTTGCACTGTGGAGGCATTGCAGGGAGCACAAACTCCATCTCTTCCAGCAGATAAGCCGAGGATGGGCTTCAGGATCACACCTATGCCCACTTGCCAAGGGCGACTCATTTCACAGGCCTAGAGTAGAGCTGACTGAAGTGAATCCCCTGAGAAGGGAGTAGAGGTGAGTCCAGGGACCTTTGCACCAGTTTTGCTTTTCTGTTGTGCATTCCTAATTGCTGAGTTAATCACAGCCAGCGAAACTTCTGGGGAAGGCAGGGGTGTTGACAGTGCCAGCTGTGTGTGTACCTGTAGCCAGGATCTGGATCTCTTTCTGGATGAGATAACAGACAATAAGTGGTTAACTCATCCTGCAGTCCAGGCTTTTGGTCTCTGGCAGGCTGCATTCATTGGAAATGACAGTGCCTTTCATCAGGGGTGTGTTTCTCCTTGAGGAGGGACTGCAGCAGCTCACCAGGTTCCTTGCAGATACATGCTGCAGCCTCTGCTCCTTCATGCTGTAGGATTCCTTTAACTCTGTAAAGCAACACAACCTGCACTAAGCACTTTATAGAACAAAGAAGTAAGATGTGGCTTCTGGCCTGAAGAAACTTTTTTTCTGGTTTTAGGCATGATGCAACAAGTTCCCATTCCGTGCTATTGTAAATTACTTGTTAGACGAGGACACATGAAAAGAATTTGCAGTTACTTGACTTGAGCCCATAGATACCATAATTTGTTAATTAAAACACCAGATTCTAATAGTAACTGCCTTGTGATATTTGAGCATCTTTGATAGTTGTGTGTTTCACACAGGATTAAAATAATAAGCAAATACAGTGGTGGAACAGAACCTGAGTTTAGTCTAGTGAGTCTGATGTGCTGTGTAGAACCAGTCTGCTGTGGTTTTGGGCTGGGATAATGTAATCTTTAGATGTTCTATATTTTTTGCTCAATTTCTAGTCTCATCTCTTCTCATGCATTCTTGGTAAGGTTCTCATTTGCTTGAAAACGGTGATCCAGTATTTCTGCTGGTCTCTCTGTGTCAAATATACCATCACACTTCAGTCAGCATGGCACAGACATCTGTGTGACATTGTAATGTGGATATCAGGCTCCCTCAAGCACGAGGTGCCAGTTCACACTTGGGTTACTGTGACTCTCCATAAAGTTCATTCTGCTCTTACCATTTTAACTTATAATTTAGTGTCCTATTAGCTTTTTTTCATGCAGCTTATGTTGACTCATAGCCTGGGGATTTTGTTTTGCTTGCTGCTCATTTTTAATTATGTTTGTCTTGTATGTAGAAAATGCTTTTATTTCTGTGTCGTGTAAATAGAAGCAGTGACCTGGGATTTGTTCTACGGTGTATTGTCCAGAATTTAGTATGTGCAGGTCATCAGTATTAGTTACATTAGGGTTTATTTTACTTCTCTATGTCCATATCAGAAATTTGTGGGAGACACAGATAACCACAAAGTCCTCTGCAACATCCTTTGGGTTTTCATGGAATGCTGTCAGCACAACTTG
This sequence comes from Pyrocephalus nanus, assembly GCA_038380795.1. Lineage (NCBI taxonomy): Eukaryota > Metazoa > Chordata > Aves > Passeriformes > Tyrannidae > Pyrocephalus > Pyrocephalus nanus. Next base: position 21,253,969 of record CM076269.1, on the reverse strand, counting down.
TGCATCAGGTATGGCAACTAATGCAGAAGGTAGCAGAGCTACTGACACCGAAGTTGTGTCTATGAAGAACACAGACAAGGGATGCTTTGCTGGTCTTTTTAGTAACTCTAATGCTAAAAAAACCCCAAGAGCTTTCTATGATTTCTCTAGCTTTAATTCCTTGGGATTTTTTTTTTTTTAATCCTGTATCCTTAATTTCAGTACAAAAATCTATGCAGGGTTTTGGTCTTATTCACAGTTCCAGCACTGTAGCTGCCATTTCAGGTTTGTATCACTAAGAACCCTTGCATAGAAAATTAACTAAATCTGATCATTCTTTTTAACAACTCTTGCAGGATTGATTTCAGTTGTGCAGAGCTATTGAATAAACTGCACTGCTTCTATTGTGTTGAAAGTGTCTTCTCAGAACAACCATAAAATACAGAACTGACCTTACATTTGCCTTTGCCAGTTGAAGGTAGTAGGAAATGTTCAGAAATAGCAGCACGTTTTCTCATGTTTCTTCTCATGTAAAATTGTGGTAGCTACATTTAATCTTGCACTAAAATGAGGAGAGAATATTGCCATACATCTTCCAGTTGAGATACCCGATCCACTAAATAAAACTGCTGCTTTTGGAATGATGACAGGAAATGAAGTGAACCTCAAGAGAAGGTAGTTCCTCCCAAAGACAGGTCTTATGCCTCTTGTGAGAAAATAAAGCAATGCATTATTATTGACTGTTGTCTGTCTTGTTCACTTCCTTGCTAATTAGGAAACACTGAGTGCTGTCAGGACTGAACAAAACAATTGGTATTTTTTTGCCTTGAGCAAACTAAAATTTTGAACCAAGAGCTTCTGATTGTATTCTTGGTGTTCCTTCTTGTGCTGCTGTTAACCTGGAGGGTGGTAAAGAAAAAAGGAGTAATGGTGGTGATTTAATTAAAAAAAACCAAAACAACCACCTGAAAGCCAGACCAAAAAACCCCACTCCTGAAGCACAAAATGAAAACCAGTTAAAAGGAGGAATAAATTACGAGAAAAATATGTCATGAATGAAAGTTCATAAAGAATGCCAGATACCATGTAGGAAATACTTTCTAAACAAGTCAGGAAGTATTTTCATTAACCTTGAAAGAAAGACTATTTTGTTAAACACGGTTTAAGAACATTTTCTTCCTGTTTTAACAGCACTATTAAGTAGTGTGGTTCAGCTTTTGGCTGCTGGTTTGCTGCTGTGAACTTTCTTTGTATCTCTTTAAATATGTGAAAAGGTTGTTTAAGTAAATGTTTAGAAATGGTCGTTCTTCTGCTGGGTTAAGTATATTTTGGAGTACAGTAACTGAGCTATTAGGAAAAGATGTATCTATTAATTGTTTTACAGACTACCTAGAAGGTATTTCTTCTTTTGTTTGAATCATGCTAAGGAAGAGAAATCTTTCTTAATACCCTTGTGCTGGATAGTGGAAAGCTAAAAATCTTCCATGGTTGTAGCAGGCAGTTCCTTGAAGAGCTCTGCTTTCTTCCTATTATGGAAAACAGTGAGCAGCTTTTAGCAGGAGGTGTGGGTCTGTCATGTAAACATAAGGAGAGCTTCACTACCAGCTCTGTGTAGTACTACACACAGCAACAAGGGGACAAAAACCCACACTGACTGTTGAAGGAATACAGTTTGTACTCCCCAAAATGCAGCAGCTGCTCCCATACACTACAAAGGAACACTGAGAATCTGCATTTGTTAATCTGCACATACAATCCTGGCGATCTGCCCGCCTTTATCAGCAGAGAACACACTCTGTTAGCACAGGAGATGTATCATAACAAAATCTTTGTTCTTACAAACTCTCTGGAATTTTAACAACATTGGGGATTCTTTTTCCCCCTGAAGTTGAATGAACAAAATACCATAAAGTCTCCATAGTATGTCTGGTCTTTTTGTTTGGCATTTAGGGAAATGCAGTAAATAGTAGATTTATAGTAAATTCCTATAAACCATTTCTAGGAACTGGTAGGGGTTATTTTCTGAACTATTATGTTTATATGAACTAGTAAGAAATTTTATTACCTTGCAGAAATTTATCTCCAGATTACCCAAAGCAAAACCCCATAGAATTTGTCCTATGTAAAGAAAATAATACTTGTATTAAAACATTGCCTGGTAACTTGTTAAATAGTTTAAGTTACAAATTTACTATAATAGTAACTCTTTATCAAATTGACTGTCCAGTACAAATGTAGAATATTTTCAGTTTTCCCCCATCTGTCAGAAGGTCATTAGGAAGGAAATCTCCCAGGATATTTCTTTGCCTTCCCAAACCACAGATCTAAGACCAGTGGAAAAATTAGTCAAGTGTATGTCAGAAAGAGGTCCCACAGCTTAATAATTTTTAGAATAATGTGCTATCTTTAGCACAATTTATATAATCATGTAGCAGTAGCCAGGGATCCAAATCAGGCAGTTGTCAAGACTGATCACATCGTTCAAAAGCTGACATGGCAAGAGCTTTTATAGCCCTTAAGTTGGATGTTTGGAATACAATTTAGAAGACCTAGCAGTCAGTATTTATGAACCAATACACACTTCACGTTGTATATACCTGAAATTCTTTAACTGATTGGTTTGATAAAGAAGTGGCAGGTTAAATATATTATGGCCTCTAAAAGAAGAAAAATTACAAGAAAATCAGACAGAATATGTAAATATTGGGTAAGCATATAATTGTGGATCAGATTAATTTTGCATGATGTAATTATTAAATGTATATAGTATGCAATACAGAATCTCATTATATAGGGACATGTTTCTTAAATGTGAAATGGAGATATCTGTTACATTATTAAAGTATACTAATATACTGAAGTCAATTGCACAATGGTGTTTAGGCAACAAACCACTGCAGTAGGTGCCAATTAAGTGCTGTCAAAAGACAGGTGGCATTTTCTTGCTGTTTGTCAACAGCATTTGTTCAGAAGTTCAGTTGTAGAGCTTGGATCACCTTACTCTCTTTTTGCTGATGCTGACCTGCAATTTATAAATTAATTTCTGGGCTTTGGGGGTAATGAGGGATTTTTTGCCATAGCAGCAGTCAGAAGAACCCTACCATCAAAAAGCCTCCTTTGTCTTAAATTTCTTTCTAAATTCTATTATGCAGTGTTGGCTCCTTGTTTTCTCATGTGTCTACTGAGAACATGAACAGTTTATTCCCTTCCTTTTTGCAGCAGCTCTTTCATGTGTGAGACTGTAACTCTCTCATGTTCTGTTTCCCAAACCTTATCCTCATTCCACATGTCCTCTATTTGGTGCCTGTCTTTCTCCACAGGTTGTGCTGAGAGCTGAGCCCAGGATTCCAGCTGTAGGGCCCAGGATTCCAGCTGTAGGGCCCAGGATTCCAGCTGTAGGGCCCAGGATTCCAGCTGTAGGGCCCAGGATTCCAGCTGTAGGGCCCAGGATTCCAGCTGTAGGGCCCAGGATTCCAGCTGTAGGGCCCAGGATTCCAGCTGTAGGGCCCAGGATTCCAGCTGTAGGGCCCAGGATTCCAGCTGTAGGGCCCAGGATTCCAGCTGTAGGGCCCAGGATTCCAGCTGTAGGGCCCAGGATTCCAGCTGTAGGGCCCTTGTCAAGGCCTGCAGGGCACGTGGTGCTGCCTTGTTTGCCCAGTGGAGGCACACTCCTGTGGCAGTGTGGCATTCACTGCCTTCTCCGGTTCAGATGCTGGTGCTCTCCAACCTCAGATCATGTCTGCTGATCAGCAGTTTACTCAGGTGTCTTCTACTCTGATGCAAAAAGTTAATACAGACTTTTTTATTACCCTTTTTTTCCATCACATTAAGGTTATTTCGAGACTGATTGTACCATATATTGCTGAAACAGGCTTTGGTGGAAAATACCTCGTGCTTGATTTCCCTTCTTATGGGCATTCTGTGAGGGAATAAACATTTGTGAAATCTTCCTGGTGTATTATCCAATGATACCTAGAAGTTCACTGTAAAGACATGTTTGTGTATGTGAGGTTAGAAAAAAAATAATGTTGTGACTGCCCATAGAGATATTGTAAATTAATGTAGTTCAGTATATCATTTTGTCAGGGAAGTCTCATCACTTCCATGTGGCTGAATTCTTTGTGCTAAGGTTTATCTAATAGGTAAAGGATAAAATTATTCCGACTCTTGCTCTTAGCTTTTCTTTAGCAACAGGAAGAAATACAGAGAAAACTCAGCTTATGTGGTTGGGAAGTAAAACATCATGGTAATAATGGAGTTGATGAATAAATGTGTGTACATGCTAGCAAATAACTGCTAGAGAGAAGCAAATCCTGATGCTAAAAGACCCTTCAATTAATTTACTTACTGAACTTGCTCTCAGGTTTAATGTAATATTTAGACAACAATGCTCTTGCTAAAATTACTCCAGTATCTTATAAGGTGTTGTGAGGTCTCCAGATACTCTCCAGTACTTTTCTATTCTTTATTGTTAGAGAAAATACAATTCATAATTCTAATTAAGTCAGCACAATGCATATGTATGAAAATTCTTATTTTTTCAGGTCAAAGCTTTGGGGAAAAAACCCCCAATCCTCCCAAAGTCCTATGTACTTTCAATAACAACAAAAATATTCATATGCCTGCAAGCATTAGAGGATAATTTCCCTGGTTTTCCCAGAACATAGGGAAACTGTGAACTTACGTAAGAGGCTGCATGTACCTTGGTATTATTGGCTTGTGCGGATTGTGGGGGAGGGAGAAGGATAATACAGCCTTGCTTGTTCTAACAAGATCTAATGTCTTAATGACTTAACACAATTATAGTCTTATCCTACGTATGGCTGTAGTCTCCATTGTTTTAGGTTCCTTTTCTTAAACAATTTTAAACCTTTCCTTTACTAGAGAAGGTAATACCTTTCTGATTACTGTAGCTTACCTTTTTTTTTTTTCCTCATTTAAGATGGGCCCATCTTTTTCTATGTGGCTTGTTTGATTCTCTTCTTACCCTACGAAATTTAGAGGGAGAACTGATTACTCCTCTGATTACTCCTCTGATTTATCTTCTTCCTTAGCTACCTTTCCCACAAGTATTGCATTCCCTTTAAGCCTGATCAGTGATGAGTTTTCCTTCCAGGCCTTTGGTAAAAATTCCAAGAGGTGGTGAGCTGGTAATTCGTCTGTGTAGTGTTTCTTGAATTCATTGCTGATTCTATGCTCAGAGTTGCATTTTCAGCTTAGTTGACTGGACTATAAATCAGTTTAATGTATCCAGCATTAAAAAGTCTCTTTAATCAGAGTGTATTAATATCAAGTTAGATGCCTTGCACTCATAATGAGTCTTGCACTTTTCAGTTATATTTATAAATTAATTTTAAAAGTGGCTTATGTTCTGTTAGTTCATGTTTTAATTGGCACGTTTTAATATTATATACAAATCAAGCTGCTTGTTGACTCTGATATTATTTTGCATGAGATTAGAAGAAGGATATGGGGCATTAAAATTATTTGTATTGTCTGTTGGCTCTCAAAAAAATAATAATCCATTGTTTCATTTCTTCTAATCTTTTGGAATGTCCCCAGAGTTCTTAGAGTTACAGAAAGAATAGCTCAATGTGTACAGATTACTCCTCTTTAAATCCTTCTGTAATTTTAACAGTATAGTATTTTTTCTTTCCTTATTTGCTCTACACTAAGATGAAGATGTAGGTTAAACACAAAATTGGCAGACTTGTAGATAATACAAAGGCTATCAAAAAATAATATATTTTCCAGAAGACAGAATTAGAACTCTCTTTAAAACAAGTGAAAGATACTACTAAATATCAGCTTGCAGGTCAATATGTTAACTCATAATAGAATGGAGATGTTTCTTATCCTTAAACACAGTGACTGTTCTCAGACATTGAAGAAATGAGCCAAAAGGCAGCTTTTTCAGGCTGAAACCTTGGACAGCAGCACAAAAGACTGCCAGCACTTAGTGTCCTTTCAAAAGGTACTGTGTTCACTGGGGTGATAAGGGCATGTCTCTTCTGCTACTTACATCACTTTTTCCCTGTATAAAGTTCTTGGTTTATATTTACTTTTAGATAATATTCATCTTAGCTACCATCTTGATTATTAAATTAAAATCACACAAGACTGCTTTCATATTGTTTTAAAATATGTTGTATCTTGACTGTATTGTCACTTCTCTTGTCTTGTCCAAACTGTAGTCTTTTAGATTGTGGTTTTTTTCCTGGGAGTTATTTTATCTAGAAAAATACCATTCTTCCAACATAACCACTGGCTAAATTTGCCTTTAAGTTTTCCTGGGGGCTGTTTGATTTTTCATTCTTTGCGTTGCTTCTGTACCTTTCCCAAATCTTCTTGGAAAACAATTTGAAATATGATCTGAATTTGCAAGTTTAATCCTAGCTAAATGATGTTTTGGTTTTGTCTTTTGTTCCACGTAGGGATGGCCTATATCTATCTTCTGGTTATTTATTTTGCAAATTCTTTCTTGTACAAGTTCTTGCAGGCATGTTGAAGATAGCTGCTGGTTTAGAGGAGACTGAGCCAAATTCACTCCTTTGACAAAGGGAAGGCTGAAGTGCAGACCAAATAGCTGGACTCTGATGAGCTTCCTTCCTGAGCCAGCACATACTGAGAATAGTTCAAGGAGGCCTCCAGAATGTAAGTCTGAGGAAGAATGGGAGAGATTAGAGGATTTAGAATGAGAGCTGGATCTTTCAGAAGACTTAGTGATGTCAGAATGGGAAAAGAACTGAAGTTACTCAAGAGGCTGGAGCTCACAGCTCCTCCATCCACAAAGTTTCATTGACATAGAGCAGCTTAATTTCTTTCCACTTTGCTCCTTTTTGTTACCAAAGTTTAACCAGTGACAAGTACTTGGAGGTGCTTCCTGAAAGTGCTTCAGTTATACTGTTGAAAGGGCCCCCTCAGTCCGTGACAACCCCAGGAAAGCAGACCTCAGATCCGTGTGTAGGCATGGTGTGACAGAGCCCATTGCCAGGAATATCTGTTTCCAGAATGGGGACAATTTTTTTTGCCTCCCACAGCAGAACTCCCACCTCTCCTCCTCTGCTGCTTGCAACGACATCAGTGCACTGGTGCTTTGCAGATTAAAATAATGCACTGCTAATCTGTTGGCAACTAGACATGCCATTATCTCTTACTTTGTCATAATTTCTGAGGGCAAAATAGTGGATGTGATTAAAATGGGAAAATACTACACTAAAGAAAACCAATAATTGAACTTTTAAAATAGTATTGCTTAACTTTTGTTCTTGCTGCTGTGAAAAAGCATGTTACAGTACTCTTATATATTTACAGAAACTGTTTTTGCAGTCTTTTACATATTTCAGATGCCTTTTTTGAGGATGCAATTAGTTGCATTTGCATAAGCAGTTTGAACCTGAGTATATATTGAAAGCCTAATCAAGTTTTGAGGTGAAATTTGAAAGCTTAGTAGATCACTTGTTTTTCCCTGAATTAGGTTGTCGTAAATGCCATATGCAATAGATAGTGCTTAAGGTCGGGCTGCTTACTATTTAGTGAAATGTTTGTTAAATTAATCCAATGCAGAATAAAATCTGGAGGCTGAGTGAGAAGACTAAAAAATCAGGCCTATATATGTATAGATTATTTATTTATGTGAAAGAATTGTTTGTCTTTATATCACCAAGCAGAATATTTTAGCATAATTATATAGCAGTATATTTCAAAATATGAGTACATTGACTACCTGACAGTACATTCATTATCAGTAATTAGGAAAAAGTTTAAATTGTTTCGTCCAGTGTCTTGTTGAAACACCAGGGCATAGTGGCAAGTTTTCATATTGGATCAGGGTAATACAAGAATGAAAAGGTCCTAAGTTTATAAACAGCTGAACAGGACTTGTTGGGTGAATGTCTAATGTTTGTAATGGTTGATTGCTCTATAAAAATAATCTCTTTAAAAAACCCAAGACTTTTTATTACAGACACCAATATCTGTAGAAACTCAATTGGGGATATTATTTGTATATTTTACGGTTTATTAAAAAAAAATTTAAAAAATTAGTGGCAATGCCAAATACTGGAAAGCCAGGAAACACCAAAGTGACGTTTTCATTTGCAGTCTTGGAACTCTGGCAAAAGCATGACGTTAGTCTCTAAATGTGAAACTCTGTCTTGTTCACATCTCAAAGGGATAATGCTCTTTGAATGACTGATTCATCCTGATTGTTTAAGTCCTGTTGCAACATTATTTGCTATGTGCATTCAAAACTGCTCTGACATCTTATTCCTATAGGTACATATGTGTGTGTGTAAATGCATGTAAACAAACACACATAAGAGTTGTTGAGCCATCTACAAGTGGGGAAATAAGACATTAAGAATGTAAAGAGATAAGATGAAGACAGCCATCAAAATATTTTTTATAGTCTATCATTGATTTGCCTAGAATTGCCAAAAGAATTTATAATTTATGTAAAAAGAATCCCAGTATAATCAGTTAGGAATTGGTTCAGAAATCACTGTCAAGGTCATGTTAATGAATTATAGAAGTATTTTAAATAGTATCCAGGTAAAACCTTTGAAGAATGACTATTATTATGCCTTTTCTTTATTTTTATTATGCCTTTTCTCTATTTTGAACCATTTCATGGTTATAGTTGAAGCTTTCTGGTAGATCAGCATCTGCAGCCTTTCTGCAGAGGATGTGGGACACAGGTATCTGAGCAGCCAGCTCCGCTCCAAGGGCTTCCTGCCGTGGCTGTGATGTCCTGGCACACGGCCCTGTTTGCTGCTCCCAGCCTGGCTGAAGGATGGAGCTGGGAGCACATTTCCTGTTGTGACTGCACATCCTGGGATGGTGCAAGGAAGCTGCAGGCGGTCATGCACGGAGGGGAACGGAGTGAGGGGTGTTTATGTTCCTCCTCTCTGTAGTAGCTGCTGTGGTTGAACCTCTCTGGGCTTGTTCACTGGATGTGCAAAACTGATCTTGTCTATTTTTTTTTTTTTTGTATGAATAACTTGCATTAAATAGCTACTTTCTCCTCTGCAGAAGGCAAAATCAAAATAAAGTGTTTTGGATTTGAGAAGTAATTTTGAACTACCTGAAGTATATAGAAAGTGTTATACCGTATGCTTTTGGATGGTTAGTATTTATTTTTCATCCAAGGACAAAGGGGATGAATGGGAAGAGGTGCAGACACAATAGAAAGCATGTGTACTAATGTGAGTGTTTCTATCAGTTTATGCAATTTTTTTTATATTTCTCTCATTTTTCTTTGCAGCAATAGGAACATATAAAATTGGCTTATGACATAAAACTTTAGTTCAAGTGATGATTACAGGTGCATGTGTGATTGTTCTCCATTAATAATTATAAGATTATGAAATAGTTCTTCAATCATCTGAGATACCTCATTTCTGTACCTGTATCTTTAATCCATTGTGGAATAATAACACAATGCATTAAATCAATATATCCACTTCAGATGCATTATATACACTAGGTACACATTACTTTGGAAGTTAAAATAACTGGAAGTTAAAACCCTCTGTTCAGGGAGAAACCATGTGTACATTCTCTTCTAGGCTTGGCATTTGTCTGGCCTGTGTTTGTTCTTGGGCCTCTGTAGTGCCTCTTGCCTTGCTTGCTGTGTGTCCATATGTATCCAACATAGAGCTTGAAAAGACTTACAGTTCTTAAGTAATATGTCTCAAAATAGCAACTGTTCTGTGTTTGAAGATGAACAATTAACATTACTAAGCAAATCCTAAATTGTCTAAGCTATGTTTTAAAATAAGTTTTAACATATTGACAGGTTTTCATTTTTAATATAGATTAAATTCTGCCCAGTCTTTCATATCTATAATGTGTACTGTAAGAATTTTCCTTGGCAAAATTGCTTACTGATTTGGATTTATCTTATGCTTGGATGATCAGGCAGACATTGAAATCTGTACTGCCTATTACCTGTGACCAATAATGTGCTGAGAACTGTGTACCAGCTTTTCAAAAAGGGTCCATGCCATCTGGTACTATTACAGTATTGATTTTTTTCATTTTCAAATGCTACAGATTGACTTGGCTATGCAGACAGCCAGAGTTTTAGGCTTGATAAAATTTTCCTTTGGGTGTTTTAGGTAACATAAGTTACAGATACTGCCTTCAATTCTGAAATAACATACTTAAAGCCAGTGATTTTTAAACTGATTGCTAAAACGGCCAGTAATGTGTCTCACATGTAGTTCAGCCAAGTTTCTCAGTAATCATCCTTTCCCATTTACGGATTATGGGATTTCAGAGTTTGGATGCTTGAAAAGAAAGAACAGATGTCAGTTAATTTCTAATTTTAATGAGAAGGAGGTTTGGAAAAAACCCCAAACAAACCACATATATAAAACACAGAGCAAAATAAGGCTTTTTCTTCATTCAGAAATTAAGAAAAAATTGGGAAGCAACAATTTCTACTTTTCTTTGCTTTACTTAGTCTGATCAGAAAAACTATCAGTTAAGTTCTTGCAGCAGGACCTCTCCAGGGATGTTGGCCTGGCTTCATGTAACTCCTCTGCAGTCCTTAATGCTTACACTACCTTCTTTTCCAGCTCTTCCAAACAAAACAAAACAGTTCCTCCAAATGTTCAACAGCCAAACTGCCCAGCAAAGATCTTTGTTCTGTGGTTTTAGTGTTTTGGCTGACAGAACAGTGTCACCAATGAATCAAACTGCCTGAGTCTTGCACAGGGCCTGCACTGATCCTGCCGTGGCACTGCTGATGGGACTTCATGTTTACAGCTGCTGGGCTCTGAATCAGTCATTTAAGGACAGCTATAAAACAGTTTCCTGTTCCTTCCCTCCTTTCATCTCCCTTCCTCTTCCCAATTACCAGGGGGATTTAATAGTTAATGTTCATATGTGAGGGTGGGTCACTGCTTTACCAAAGGAAAGATTTTATCTTTATGTGAAGGGCTCATGTGGTTTCTGGACAGCATGCACTGACATACTTTGTACTTGTAGCAGAGGTTTCAAATAATACTGTTGCTGTTAATTGCTATTCTTGGAAGCACAGAAAATACTTAAAATCTAGTAACTGCCGTCTTAAGTAATTATTTTGAAAATGAAAGGAGTTACCAGTTTCCCTGTTTCTGTATTGTGATTTTCTGTTCAGCTGCTTTGTGTTTTGTTTCATTTATCACCATGCCTTCTTGCTTAGCTTGTCTTAGTTGTGGAGAAAAGGAGGAGTGATGTTTTGCCAAAGAAAATAGTTGTTTACTCTAATGTGAGTAGGCTACTGCTGCAGCTGACTTTACTGTTTTGAGAGCTACTAATTAAGCAACATCTTCTGGAATAGCATCATTATAGACCAAAAATGCATGAGGACTGAGGATACATTCATGTGTTTTATTGTTTTAATCTTTAAATAGACTTATGAACTGGGCATTATTTCATTACCAAAGAGAGGTGGAGGATAAGACTTCTAAGTTCATTTTCATGCTCTGTAAAGTATCAGTTTACAAACAAATACTTGTGAAAGATGAGGATGGTCATTGTTGTACCTTGGTTGTCCATTAACTGAGAAGTAGTCTCTAGTTCACAGTGGTCTCCTATCTTAATTCTTTTTTGTATAAAACTTTCTAGACTTTTCTATGGACAGGAAAGAAGCTAATTAACCATTTCATTTTTCAAAAGAAGGTTTTCTTGAAGAAAATATTCTTCCTGAAGATGGTGCCATATTAATCATGCCTTTGCCAAAGTAACTTCTAACAAAGGCTTTAGTTACTATTTCATTGATCTCCCCATTTTTGTGAAAAGCTGATAGAAGGACAATCCATTGCCTTACTAGTAAGCTGCTTGATTTCCAGGTTATTTTTTAAGTGGAGTGATTGTTGGCAGGAGCAGTCCATATTGTAGGTATCCTATCCTCAGCACAAGCCTTTTCTGTCTAACAACCTGCTCCTGCTGGTCTGCAGCAGTTCCTGACGCTGGCAGAACCTGTGTATGACCCTGTGCTCAACATAAGCTTATGGTGGTGGAGACTGGTGCCAGATGTCCTGAAAAAATCTCCAGCAGTAGATGAAGTGGACATCCTCGGGTGCAAGTAATCTATTAAAAAGGATTAGTGGTACAGCAGGATCTCTGTGAAGGCACGCAGATTGCTCTTTTTAAAGTGTAAAGTATATTCCTGAGTGCAGACTTGATTTGGAAGATGAAAAAACAGATCATAAAGTTTATGGTAAAGTACTTTGTGCCTGTGAGTGCACATGTAAGAGTCTTTCTCTGAAAAACCCACACTTTACTTCAGAGGTACAAGATCTGTCTTAAAGCTTGATGTTTAGTCCAGTCTAACCAACCAGCTGGAAAGGCTTTTGAATATGCTTGTCAAAAAAACCATAATTCACCTTTCCCACTGGTGCTGTGACATCACTGTGGACCACTCTTCTGGCTGGCCTGTCGTAATCCTTTAATAAGTAGATGAAAAAATGTTGGTCAGCTGTCCGATTTAGTAATGCTATTAGTCAGCAGCTTGTCACTTACAAGGTTTTACTACATTACCAGCCATAGAGAAACAGATTTCTTGTGATCAGTATAATTTTTTGTCTGTTTTAATTATTTAACACTGCTGATAGAGTTCATTTAAGTAGGAGACTGGGAAATTTCTTTTGACCTTGGCTGTTATTTTAGAAGAAAATGTTTGATGAGGTCAGTTTCTCTCCCACGTCTTACTGTGCTGTGTTATGGTTTATAAGTGTAATATTCCTATAAACCTTTGAGGAAAAAGGTAAAATAACTCCTATTCTTAATGCAATTGCCATTACTGTAAGGAGTGTGATGACCTTATTTTGCTGCACTTCTATGGTTAATAAAGGAACAGGAAGGAAATTATCAGGAGCCTGTTCATATGCAAATGAAGGAAGATTTCATATTATGTTTTCATACAAAAATTGAAACTAGTTTTGCTCTCTTTGAAGATAGTATGTTTGAAATGCCCATATATGTTCTGATTCCTTGAGCCAGTATTTTGCTAGATCAACACAGAAAGCTAACCCGAAGAAATCTTCTCATGTGTCTTCCTAAAAATAGATTTTTGTGTATCAGGAGTTAACCAAAAACCACAGAATCTTTTCATAGGTTCTTGAGCAGCAGCTTAATACAATTGTGGTGACATTTGACATGTGATGGGGTGCAGTTGTCCCTAGGTCTTAGATGCTTACATTTCAGAGGCATTAGCTTCAACACCGCATTTATTTGTTTTACGTAAGATGCTGAATGATACACATTTCCTTCACATATGGTAAAAATACAAATGTGGACCAGGAGGGATGATCACTCTTAAAAACAAAGATGAATCTTGCAACAAAACACCCTAAATCTCTTGTTTATAATTAAAAGTTAATCTTCAAATGCCTTCCCTGAGAATTTCAGTCTGTATTTCCAGTTTGGTATTTTGGCAAGTGTCTCACATGAGTTCCAGCTGGGAGGCACATTTCCTGAGGAAACTGAGCAGAATGTAGGCGTTAAAAACATAGCCTGGAAGGCCAGGCCCAGAACAGTTGGAGGTTTCCATTGATAACCAGGCCTTACTTTGATCTTCTGGTTTGAGAAATGAGGGAAAGAACCACAGCTAACTTTATCTCTCCTCCTGTAGGAAAGCATATTGTATCAGTTACCTGAGCTACAAAAGCTGCCATTCAAAAATGCCTATCAATATTTAACTGTCAAATGTCTTAACCAGAAGTCCATGTTGTAAAGTTTCAGAACTGGTCTGCTCTGATGGCACACAAGCAAGTGGCTCTGAGGGGCTTTGCCAGTGGGACTTGCAGCACGCTGAGGCACAGTGCCAGGTGAAGTCCTGCACTGGAGAAGACATGCCTCTGTTTCCTTCTCCACTCTCATTTCCATGAATTAGTATCCCAGCCTTATGTATATATTTTATTTGGGGACCTCTGCCTCTTTTTCTCTATGCCTTTCTAACTTCCTCTCTTATGTACTTCAGCACATCACCCAAACCTGAACTCTTCACCTGTAATTCTGTAGAAATCTGGCTTGTCTTGTCACTGCTCCTCCTTCTCCATGAGGAAGTGGTGGTTCTGCAGCACTCCTGTGTTCCTTCAGCAGATGTTCTGAGATGAACGTGCTCTGATGCTCTCTGGTGATAACTGCCTCTGCAGGTGGTTTAGCTGAGCTGCCAGAGAAGTTAAACCAGTGCTTTTAATGTCATTACTATGCAGGTATGAATGAGTCAGGAAGAAGGAACTACTTTTTATTTATATATGGGTAAGACGAAGACTTGTTTTTCTTTTTCCCATTCCTGTGTTCTTCAAAGAGTGCTGAAGCTTGCTGTGACAAAAGAAATTCAGGTGGTATTTTGTATAATTACTGCTTGTTCTTGGTTTAAATATCCAGCACATGAGAGCAAGGAGACAGTGCATATAAGCAATATTTCTAAGAGATATTTACTTTTGGTTTATCTGGTCAGGATTTGACAGTATGATCTAGAAAAAATCCTGAATTATCTGCAAAAACTAAATCCTCTGGGAAATCCGAGGCTCCTGCTATTTACTTATCTAAATGTGTATAACTGTCTTGTCATCAGTTACCCTGCATTAATTTCTTGGTTTACTTTAGTCTATGCAACTACAAGTGTTTTGTATTTGAAACGTGGAGGACTTAGCATAAAGGCACTGAAGGGCCTTTGTGGTTTTTACCATTAGGCACTTGATTTTTCCAGTAAATAAATACAGGCGACTCATAGTTGTAAAGTATATTAAACCAAAATTGAAGTAGGTTGTGTGAAACTATAAAATAGGACAAAATTAAAATAATGTGATGAACATAATTTGCTGATTCCTCATTTCAGTGCGTGTTGTGCAGTTTTGTTTCACTGTGTCCTGGAATAGGTCAAGGTCTCACTTGGTTGTGTGATCCAGAAAGAATCTGGGAATCTCTGGTAGGTATTTAGTTAGGATTGAGTTAGTACATCAGATTAAGTTCTCTAACAAGCATAATGAAGAAACCTTAGGTAGAACTTAAAAGTGGTATCAAAATGCTTAACTCAGCAATTATCTTTACTTAATACATCCTTTTTATGGAAGTGAGTTACATT
Source organism: Pyrocephalus nanus (assembly GCA_038380795.1). Lineage (NCBI taxonomy): Eukaryota > Metazoa > Chordata > Aves > Passeriformes > Tyrannidae > Pyrocephalus > Pyrocephalus nanus. Next base: position 21,238,908 of record CM076269.1, on the reverse strand, counting down.
TCCTGTGTCAGCTCTGTATAGTCAGTGCAATAATGAATTTTTAACATTTACATTCATAAAAGAGACTGCTGAATTAAAAAATAATCAAATACAGAAAGCTATAAAGATACTGAAAGTAAAAACCATTCCCTCTACCTTGCAGAACTTGCCTCGATGTGCTTAGCATGACTCAGTAATGCCCGTTTTTGCTGAATAAGCATCTTATCAGAGTCAAGCGCTTGTTCTTCATGACAGTGCAGTGAGGAGGTAATTCCACATGATCATTCACTTGCAGGACAAGACTAACTAGACAACTGGGGTTATTTTAGGATTGTGCTTAGGCATAAGTACTGTGTGAGGCTAGAGAACTGCATCCAGAAACATCAAACAAAACAAAACTGACTACTTCAGACTGTGCCGTTTTGGTGATTGAAATATTTTAGAATTTGTTTCCTTTGTAGTATCAGAATTTCCTTCAATTTGCTGTATAAATGATGGTGAAATTTGTAATAGAGTTATCACCTACTGGCGCTGCTCATGAATTCCTTCCTCACCTCCTGCAGTATCAAGCCTTGGTCTCTGCCTTCCCTAAGCTGCAATTCTGCAATTTTCCACTCTTAGTTAAGACATGGAATTTAGATGAGATCTCATGATGCTAGCAGATTGATCTGAGATTTGGATTATCTGGAGGAGGGTCTCTGGGAAGGGGAGTCTGGGGGCTAAAGCTACTCAGCCTTCTCAAACTGTGCCGTGCACACAATCTGCAAGGGGGCTGGATTCAGGGATGTGGGTTAGAGTGGTACAGAAGGGGTTTAATCCCTGAGTGTTTAATCCATTACTTGCCTGCTGTTAATGGGTCTTTTACTCTGGATATCAACAACTCTGTTTTTACCAATCTTTTCTCCCTAAGTATGTCCTATACTGGTTATTCCATGTATATTCTTGATAATCAGAGTAAATTTCATCAAACTGTTGGAATTACTGTTTTTTACTGTTGTGTGAGAAGTATCTGAACCTCTGTTTTCAGAAGATAGGAATGGTTAGTTACATACATAACTACTGATGCAATAGTGATATAAAAATTCTCCCAGCCAGATGTAGAGAGCTGATCTCATCTGCTCTTTGCTCAAGTCCCTGATCTAGTCTAGGCAAAATCGTTAGGGAATTTAGCCAGAAATACATGTATTTGTTTTGCAAGTGATAGCTACAGTGTAAAGATTCTTTTTTTAAAAAATGTGACCGAATTCTGTCACAAAATTCTTGCAAAAAAATTCTGGAAGCACAACCAACTTGAATAAGAACAGGACTACATATGTCTGTTTACAAAAACCATACTTTGTCAAAATCAAATCTCTTATCCAAAGCATAGTGAGATTAGGGGACTTTTATTTTTAGCATTAGGGTAATGATTATATCCGCTTTTTCTTTCTGCCTCTTTCTTCAAGCATGGTAGTGGGAAATGGGTTTGTCTGTGTTTCTCCTAAAGAGGCAGGTCTGAGAACTCCTGACCTGAATATCATTTAATGGAATATGAGAAATGTCCTTAGTAGTAGGTAACAATAGAGGAGCTGTCTGTAATTTGCCGTATTTATCCCTGAGTACCTGTGTGTACAGTATCACAGGCACCTTTTGCTTAGTACACCTTTAATGAAGTTGTTTGCAGTTCTGTGAGGGACATGAAGCAAGCTCTGTAATCCAACGTTAGGCAGACAGGGAAGGCATTAGCAGTCATGCTCAGAATAATTTTTCTTCTACAGTTCAGTAAGCTTCTTATTGAAGTATTCAGCAGTAGAAAGAAAAGCTGTGGAACCTACATTACAGGGCAGAAACTAACTAGTAATTACATGAGATTGTTAAGATTAGTGAGTTAAAACTCTTGTGCTCTGTGCAGGCTGTAGCTGGGCAAGACAAAAACACATTTATGTCTTAGAAAATAGAATACCTCTAAGAATCCAAGGTTTTGTGGTTTTTTTAATGTTTCCTCGTGTTCTATTTAAGACTTCAGTGCTTTGCACCACTGTAGTGAAATGAGCAAAGAATGAAAAAATATTTTGAATTGGCTTAAACCAAATCTCTGCATAACACTTCTGTGAAAAGTATATTATTTCTTGTGTTGTTCACTGCTGCCATGTTGATCTTGTTTGTTGATTTTTGAGGTTTTTTTTAAAGATATTTCTCTAATGTTCTTTTATTCTACTCTGTGTGATTTCCTTTTTTTTGTTGTTGTTGTTCAGTGAGAAAGGCAAATCAATAGAATTTCTTAAAAATTGGGGTTTTTTAGAGAACTTCAGCAGTTATGCTGTCAAAGCCTGCATTTGGAACAGTAGGACACTATTTTTGTAGTGTGGTTTTTAATTTACTCTTTCTCATTGAGCATAGTGGATCAGGAGATGTAAAAGAATGCAGCTTGTCTTGTGTTTTACAGAATAAGTGGAAGAAAACCAGTAGAGCTGTATATGAAATTAAATAGTTTTCTCATTCTTTCTGTACCTCCTTTTAAAAAGAACCCAAACAAACCAAACTAAAAAACAACTATTTTAGATATGAGTTACCCTGTGTGCTTATTTAGTTGCTTGCAATTTTCTGGGGGAATAAATACATATAAATACAAACTAGTTTTAAGTATTTTTATTAGTAAGAGAACAAAAGCTTGGTTTTTGCTAACTGAAAAAAAAATCAATGTTGTTATTTATAATACTCATTCTTCTTTTTATTATTTAATGTTTTTAAAAAAATCTTCTGAGTGTCTTGCCTGGATTGTAAAGAAAATAACTTGGAGTCACTTTTGAGACTGAAGATGCTTGTATTTGATTGTTTATATAAAATAAAGTTTGTGACATGAATCTAGTCAGTATGGGTAAAAGTTTATTACACTTAGTTTCGATAGTACAAAGTATTATCTCAGGTCATTCCCTTCATTGTTCCCTCTGTTTGTTTAAGTAGTTTGATATTCATTAATGATTTGCTAGAAACATTAAAAATGTGACTCAACTAACTAAATGTAAATAATTTAATTTTCCTAATGTATTTATAATGTATTGAGCATATTGGCAGTTTTAGCAACACTTCAGTGGCATTCTCTCTTCATTGGCAATACACTTTATAGGTATGATCAAGTTTTCCAGAGAAGCTGATGATCCAGCATGGGAAGTGAAGGCCATTAAATTCCTCAGGGAGAGTTTCCAGGCATGGCTTTTGTTGCAGGCCAGTCTCAAAGCACAGACACAGTACCCAGTGAACTGGTCACAGATCAACAGCTGGGGAAGAAGTTGCTGCTTCCACACCTGCTTGTAACTTCCTTGGTTGTCAGGGCTCACAGGGAAGGCAGCAGGCAGGGGATGAAAACAATCCCCTCGTGCAGCAGGCAGTGTGAGCAGTTCAGGATCAGCACGGGTGACTCCCAGCTCACTTCTTGCAGCAGCACTCAGTATGAGGCTGCTCTTATGTTTGACTGGAAAACGTGGTTTTTTTGTACCACCTCCTCCTAAAAGGCAAATCCAGCATTTTCTTGCTGTTTTAATTATGTCTTCATTTCATCTCCTGGGGAGTTCTGAAAACAGCACAAGGTTTTAACCCAGCAGCCATTCAGACTAGGTAAGAAAAATGTAGCAAGGAAAGATTATTAGATCAATGATCCCGAGATGTCAGAGAGGATCCAAATCTTCCCTTCTTTCTTGTGTACTACACATGCTTAACTACCCTTCTGCTGTCTGAGCTGGAAACTCCTGCCAGAATTGCATGGATTTGTATGGCTGTTCTGGGCTATGCAGTCCCTCACAATTTTGGGGGACTGTACGAGTAGTTGATGACTTGAACTTTTCTCTGCATTGCTGGGCCAACAGAGGAGTGGCTTGTGCATCCCTGGATAGCGTTGCTGCATTGCCCACTGGAGTGCAGGCTCCTCGGGAGGCTGGATATGGGCAGTACTCTTATCCTTCCTGAATGCTTTGAGCAGCAGGAATTGAGCTCCCCAGCACTTTCCTTCAAACCCCTAAGAGCTTGTGTCAGTATTTGTTCATAAAGGTCTGTGAGTAAATTCATGAGGCACAGTAATGGTGGTGGAAGGAGTTTATTCTGAATGAGTCCATCAGTGGTGGCAGGAGTGAGGAGATGTTGGTTCCCAGCCTGGCTGTGCTGCTGTGGGAGCACAGATGGAGTCTGGGGCAGACAGGGCTCTCAGGTCACATCCAGGGTCCAAGGAGAATAAGCTTGTCCCATGAAGGTTGGCTGTCACGAACAGTTTTGTGAATGTCTTTAGCAGATGAAGTGAGTGTAGTTTACCTTTTTTTTTGTCAAACAAAGCAACTTAACTGCATTAAAGAAATGGGTGTGTGCTGCTGCTTACTTGTGAGGTCAACATCATCTCTTTCGTTGGTGGTGCAAACTCTGAGGGCAGCATGAAGTCTGGATCTGTTCATTTCCTGCTGGAAATTCTGGAATAAATGATGAGCATGAACTACCTTAGCTGTGATGATTAGATAGCATATTGCTGTGTGACTCATGTTGTTCATTGCTGTTACCATGGCTGTCACAGCTACCTTGTGAGATGTTTATATGAATATTTTTTTATAGCATTGAAGTGATGGTGTTAGCAAGTGTTGGGGATTTTTGTTTGCATTGTGAGCTGTGTATAAAGTCAATGTTTTTAAAATACTGTCTTTGGAAATTGTTCTGATCCATGGGAAATCTTGCTTAATACTTAGAAAACTGTTTCTGTTTTTGTTATCATGAAGACGAAGCAAATCTGTTTAGCTGTAGGCGCTGCCTCTACAAACCACAGTTATTCAATCTAATGTAAATCCTGGTTGTCATCCTCTTTCTTGGGTTCTTGCTGTGTTTGGGTTTTTTGTTGAGTTTTTTTTGGGGGGGAGGAGGGGGAGTTGTTTAAGTATTACAAATTGTGAAATATCCATTGTCTTTCAGTTTATAACACCAGGAGAAATGTACCTCATCTTTTTAAAAGAAGCTATGTTTTATTTATCAGTACAAGCTCGTTTTAAACCTAGTTGAGCTTATATAGCTGCATCTGCATAACATAATTATTATACTAGAAGAAAAAATATATTTTTCTATCATGTTGGGGGTTTTGCTAAAGATTAGTATAATCGCGTCTTCTTCCTGGATTATGACTTTAAATACAGATAAACTTTCACATATTAATGCAGCATTTTCGTGATGATGAAGGTGGTTTAGCAGGCAGTCTCAGCTTTTATTTCCAGTACAAATAACATTGATCAGGCAGAGGGGGTTGTTTTTCCTATGGTGACAAATTAAAAAGATCTCTTCAGCTCTGTTAAAGGTGATGTGATGTTTGAATCATTAAATTTGCTTATTCTTTACATTTTCAGTTCTTTAATTTTTTTGTTAATTTTCTTACAGGATTTATTTTAATTTGAAATTTAATTTGTGTCCTCAAATCTGTTATGTTTGTTTTCATTTGCCAAAAGCTGACAACCAGACAGAAAACTGTACTTTTGGTCTTTTCATGGATGTGGCTGTGTTCACAAGCAATACATGAGAAAGTGATCTTTTGATTTGCAAGCTAATTAGGTGGTGCTGCTTCTCGTTGCAGAGTGCTCACTTGGCCATGATTGATACCCTCATGATGGCCTATACTGTGGAGATGGTCAGCGTTGAGAAAGTGATTGCCTGCACTCAGCAGTATTCAACCTTCCTCCAAGCTACAGATGTACCTTATGATATCGAGGATGCTGTCATGTACTGGATAAACAAGGTAGGAGTGCTGGAAAGGCAAGCTGACTTTCTTTGTAGCCTGTGTGATTCAATTAGGGACGAGAGGACAGGATATGTGTGTGTGTAGGTGAATCAGGACTGCATCTGATACAGATTGTTCCTTTATCCTGTTTATGGATAGTAAAAAGCAAGGTTTGCAAAAATAAGTTAAGCATGGTGTGTGAACCAAATAAATGGGAAGGCTAGCTAAATACTGTAAAATACATTCCATATGACATCTTAGCAGTCACTGTCACGTCAAGGTGCCGTGATGGCTGCTCAAGGGTCTGTTTCTGGCTCTAGTTGTCATTTCATTGTGTAACCTAAACCCAAAGGTATTCTGTTTGTGTTTGAACACATCTTGCTTGAAGTGATCTACCTTCACTGCCTAATCAAACCAAACAACAAGGATACACCGTTAATCAAATGTGATATAGCATAATAAGGGGCAAGGTAGTTCATACAATGTACAGCTAACGAGTAGTGACCCTAGACTGCATCTGAGACTGACACTGGCTGGTTTTGCTTCAGGGATTTAGTCTGAAATGGTTATTTTATCTTTTTAGTTAACGCTGTGGTCATAATCTGTAGGCCTTTTGAAAACTTGTAATTTCTATGACTTATTTCTTAGACAACTGAATGAACTGTTTTCTTTCCAGGTAAATGAGCATTTGAAAGACATCATGGAACAGGAACAAAAATTAAAAGAGCATCACAGTGCAGAATCTGCAGGAGGTCAAAAGGTATGTGTAGGAGTTAAGATACTTTAAGCTAGAATAAGCATTTAACTGTAAAGAAAAACTCCTTGCATATAGTACGTAAATATATATTTGCAGACATAGGACTTTTAACTGCTTGTTAAAGAAAGAAAACTTGTAGTATTCATTTTGTTATTAGTTTTATCATTTCCATCAAAATACCCATTTAAAAGTAAAAGTAATAGAATTGCACTTTTTATTCCCAGTTGTTCCTTTTGACAAATAAATCTTTGATAGCAGGGAAACATCTGTTATGTTAGTGATAAGGTATTTGTTAAGATTAATGAATACTTTTGAATGAATTAGAACTGCAGTCAGATCTGATATGCAAAAAATAGCACATTTTATTTGTGGGTTTTAATGATTTTTTTTTTTTTCCTTGTGTATTGTCTGAATCTCAAATGAGAGATCTGTATGTAACATCATGGGGAGCGTTGCTCTGGCCACTATCCAAAATACCGGTTGATTACGGTTTTATTGTATATACAATAAAAACAGATTATGTTTGATTCCCTTTCCTAACAGGATTTTTTTTTTGTTTGTTTGTGGGGCTCAGTTAATGAAGCAGCATTAAATACCCACCCAAATACAGAGATAGCATACACTTCCAGAGTACATAAAATTGCTTCTTCAGAACAAGATCATTTATCCTACTGAGACATAATTATTACTGGGGAATTGGTAATCAGTTTGAACACCCTTTGGTATTATCCCTGCACTTGAATGTAGAACAGATTTCTGAGCTACTGCAGGGCTGTAATCCTTCTTCCTCTCCTGGTCTGTTATGTCAGCTGCTGTCTCCTTTTCAATGCTGCTCTGAAGGAGTTGGGGGTTACCAGGCCAGGTTAGATGTTCAGCTTCAAAAAACATGAACGTATTCATCCTTGAATTTGTGTGGGGTTTTTTTAAATATAAAGAATGATGATGAAGGCTAATTAGGATGTGACTCAGCAAAAGAAAATGGTGGGTTTTGCAGTAGTGGTGTGACTGATGCATATACCCTGATATGGAAAATTTAAGCTGTGCTTAACAGTGATAGTAGATTGGAAATCTGGAAAATAAGATATCCTTGACAAGTTCATTTCTCAAATTAGGATAAAGCAAAGTAAACAAAGGGTGGGGAGATAACCTGTGTACCTCTCTCCTCTAGTGATTTTTCTTTTTCCTGAAAATAATAATAGGAAGTTTTATGTGGTTTTTAGGTCATTTGGAAAGATGAGAATAATTTTTAAAATGAGAGTCATAATATGACAAATATATATAAAAAAGAAGACTGTTATCAGAGCAATGCCATAAAATTATCTGTGTTTGTATTATCTATATTTGTATTATTTTCACTTATATTATAGTTTGCATTTTATATTAGGAGTAAAATGATACAATTTTTAGTTTATAGTTTATCTTCAATGTCACCACTCTTGAATCAATTGTTGAAAAACCTTTATGGTTTGTAACTCTGATCCTGTAAATGGATTCAGTGGAATAACACATTTACTTAAAAATGGTATATGTTGTGAAGCTGTAACACAACAAGAGCTCCGTTCTGTTGGCCAAGGTACAAATGCATTTGCAAAAAAGCAAAATCAGTTGCCATATCATGTTAAAAATGTGTATTTTAAGACCTTCTATTCTGTACACTAAATTTTTGGTGCTATTATCCCAGGTACATGTTATGTTCTTTCCCTCACTGGGGGATTCAGCTGCAGAAATTACTTCATTAAGTAAGATATCCCATGCTAGGGGGTTGTGTTAACATTCAGGTTATTTAACTCCAAGTTTTCTTTGAGAAACACTGGTCTGTTCAACTGATGACTAATTTACTATGAAATCTGAGCTATTCTTTTTGTCCTGATGGCTTTAGCAGGCAAACTAATGCAGATGCGTTGGATGGTCAAATGCATCAAATCAAACTGGTCCGAGTTTCTCACAGGAGTTTCTGTTAAATTATCAGGTGGCTCCTGTCAAGCATCTCCTGCTGTTCATTCCCTGATACCCAGGTGTTTTACCCTGATTATCTATCTCCATACTGCATCAGTCCATGCATTTCTCTTGGAAGAGCTCAGAATCAATGATGGCATTGACCTTCCAACCTGTGCTCAGCAAAGCTGGGACATAACTGTAGCTAAATTCCTGCACCAGGTTTGGGTGTTGCTGAAATATGTGTGTAATTTTTCATTTCATGCAGTTCCTGGGTTTAGTTATTACTATGAGTAGATGTTCCTGGATTAAAAAAGGGGGAGAATTAAATTCTGCCTTTGTTTTAACTAAAGCAATATAACATTCTTTTCCATTTTTATGGAAAAAATTAAATTATACTTCTGTATATTAAACATTTTTATACTCATATTACAGTTGTAGCTTAATTCTCAGTAGCTGAATTCAATTGTTCTATTTTCTTCCTTTTTTTTTTCTTTTATTTTTTAAACTCCTAATCACTGCTTCTATTCATATCTTAAAACTTAGCATGAAGGGGAACTGGAATGTTCCATTGGGCAGCTTTTCTGTCTTCCACCATCCTTTTCAGTTTGGGGCTTTGTTATATAATTTAGGTTCTCAGTGTTACCAACACAATTAGCAGTTCAAAAGGTGATGATTCCAGTCTAGAATTTAAGCAACTTTGCAATCTCCCTTCTGATCTCGGCAAACACCTTTGGATATTTAAATGTTTCGGAACTAAATTTAAATTCTGAATGTCCCTTCTGCTGATTAAAGAGATGGCCAAACAAACATGGGAAGAATAGACCATTCTAGTCATTAGGGAAAGCTTACCTTTAGTTTTAATTTCTAGCCAAGAAGCAGTAAAATCAGGTACCTAAAAGGTGAAATAATAACAAGTAGACTTTTTAATAATTTTGTCATTTCCTACTGTGATAAATTCATAATCACTTCTGAAAAACAATTTTAGTGTAGCCCTCAAGTCTGCCAAATTAATGCCTTACTGTCTTGTTACAAATCTGTAGTGAACCTTTTTGCAGTAAACAGTAAATCTCTACATTTCTACAAGTTTTAAGCATCATATAAACAGATTAGTAGATAATACAACTAATAAGATATACCTGTTTTCTATTTCTGAATGGATAAAAACAGTGCTAACACATTATGAGGTTGCTTTTGTTTTCTTTCACTTAATTCTGCTACTGCCTGTCTGTAGAAGATGAGAGGAAGGAGTATGTATGTATGATTTTAAGTTCCAGGTAGTCCTCTGGACCTTGATCAGCTGGTGATTTGTGGTAACCTCATCCATTTCTGGTAGAGTCTCTGCATCTTTTTTCACAACTAGGATTTCAAGTTTTGTAGTAAACAGCTTTGGTTTTCAGGCTTCCACTGAATAATACGTAGTGACTGTACAGTTGCACTGGTTAAACTACTGATTTTCAATGTAGTTGGAGCTTTCTCAAAAACCTGTTGTTTTTCCATCTGCTTCCATGGTTTAGACTGAATCGGTCTTAACAGATTTAAGACAAGTAAATGCAAATCCTATGAGAGAAACGAATGTAAGAGTACTCATCAAGTACCTGCATTCTTCAAAAGTTGTTTTTACATTGGTTTAAACAGTGCGACTTCTTGCGTGAAGGTAAAACACTAACGCCATAGTTCCACTTCCAATTTAATGTTCCATAAATCCACACTGCTAGCAAAAGCTAACCTGTCAAGAAGAAAAATTTGCAGCAGAATCAGCTTCTTGATTAATGCACAGCTGCATGAGCACAAATGATGGTGCAAGGAAGACAGCAGGAATCAGTGTTTAATGAAAGGCAGGACTGCCATGTTTCGGCACCATAGGATGAACTCAGTTTATCATAGTCACGTTTAAAACCTTGTTGGGGGGGATAAAAAGTCTCCTTGTAAAGAAGACTTTTTGTCCTTTCTGGTTTTGTTTCATGGGGAATTATTTTGGGTTTTTTGTTGTTGTAGTTTTAAACATTGGGAGAAGTCAGCCAGGATTCTCTGCTTAGTTTGTTTCATAGGGACTGATTTTTATGAAGTTCCAGAGGAAAAGAGTTTATTCTTGCTGATCAGTTATCTCAAGTCTCTCACCCCTTTGAATCACAGTCATCTCAATCATAATTTCAACCAAGTGGATAAAGAAAAATATATATTGGATTACTAGTTTTGAGTTCAGTTACTGTTATAGCTAGTCTTGGGAATTGAAACAAATGTGAATGTGCTTTTTTCCAAAGAGCAGTTCTTCAGCCTGTCATTAAATAGACATCAGTGGCATTTTTTTAGTCCAAGTCTGAAATACACTTCACCTTGATAACTTCAAGAATGTTCTGTCAGAGTTAAGCAGAAAAATAGGCAGTCTAGGTCTGTTCTCAGTCAATTTATCTAAAGCCTTGTTTTATGATATGGTTTAGAATTCCTGATTGCAGTTGACAATTAAGATTATTTGTTTTCAAATTCACATATTTTCCCATACTTTTACTACAATTCACTGATATAAAGAGATACTGAACCCTATGGAAAGTGCTTTAGTTCAGTGTGACAGAAACGTCCAGAGCCACACATGAACATGCGTCTTGTAGTTAATTTTTTTCTAAGTGCCTTTGGGATTCTCCACTGCAGCAATCCACTTAAATGGAGGAGAAGAATATTGAGATTAGCTCTGCTGCTAATGGACACCCTTTATCCCAACAGCTTTTTTGCATAAAAGCTTTGTATCATTACTGGAGTTGTTTTAAAGTTTAACAACTACATAAAATAATAAGGTTCCATAGCAGTTTTTTTCCATAGTAGTTTTAAAACTGCAGCTTTACCATTCCCAGAAAATATTTATCTTCATTAAAAAAAAAAAAAAAAAAAATCTTTCCTGCACTTTGGTAATGGGTTTGATTTTTATTTTTCCTAAAACGAAATCCATAGAATGATGAAGTTTTCTGTGTGTATTTATAGTACTGGGACACAATATTTTTATTCTTAATAGTAGAATTATTATGCCAAACCAGTGTGTAGAGTTACAGAGAAAAATCAATTACTTCAGTGTGCTTCAGATTAGTATTTTTTGGCCACGTATGAGTGTAGAGTTGTATGTACCAGTTCTGGTCATTCTCTGCCAGCAGTCAGAACTCCATCTGCATTTCAGGTCATTGCACATCATGCAGCTGATGCTAATGTGATTTGTCATTGCCAAAATATAACTGCCTGTACCTCTTGTTGTTCTGAAACTTGTCATATGATTGTTTAAAAATACTGTTGAATGTTACTGTTTGGCTTGAAGTAACTAACACAAGCTTCCCTGCAGTTGGTTGTACTGTACTACAGCGTGTTTATCCTTTTTTCATTGCTCTAGCTCCCCTGCTTCCCCATGTGTGCTGCTGGAGTTCAGTTTGATACTTGTGATCATGACTTCAAGTCTCAAATGAATTCCTCAGTCGGATTGCATATGTAGAGTACAATTAGATGTGTGAAAGCATTTCATAAAACTGCATTGATCAGACAATCTTATCTGTTCATGTGGGGAAATTATAATGTTGATCTACAAAGAGTGCAGACATATTTCTCCAGTGTTATTGCTGCTAATTAGCTCAATACGCAGAGGTTACGGTGCACTAATGCTTACCATTAAATTACAACTCACTGTTATATAAAACTGAGAATGTTAAAGAAAATTGCTTTGTAATTTATGAAATCTGATAAAATGTTCCTTTTTTTTCCTTTGCCTTTTTGCTTTTATTCTTTTTTCCTACTGCTTCCTCTGAAGTCTCCTACCAAATGGTTTTGGAAACTGGTTCCTGTAAGTTTGCCCAACTGCTTCACTTTGATCAAATTGCTTATTTTGGGAATGGCTTTGTCCATGTCATGCTGGTCTAACCATTCATTTCATTTATCTGTATGAGATAATTTTATAAGAGATTGCCCTGCAAAGATATGCATACTGCAGAAGCCTATTTTGCAAGGTAATCTGTGCTAAAGAAATGAGATATAGTGCTGGATAAGGAATTACTTTCCCAGCAGTCAGTGAGTCTGTACAAGGCAGTGCTACTGAATATTAACTCATGTCAAATGATCAGGGTATTTGCAAACTACTTTTTCATAAGCTTTCAGTAAACACATGCTATTTTATACCAATGCTCTTTTAAAAAGAGACTTCCAGAAGTAGCTTTTGTTTGTTGATGCTACATGGAATCTCAAATCTTAGTATATGCAATCGCTACACCATTTGTCTAGAATTCCCTATTTTTTCAGCTGAATTAAGACTGCTGTAATCTCTCCCCACACAAAGTAACCCAAAGCAGTCTACTTTTAGTGGGACTGTAATTTCACTAAAAGCAATAACAAGTAACTGTTCATGTCTGCAGTAATAATCAAGTTTGTTTCCTCTGTGCTGTGTCACCTTGGTGTTATCATTACTTTCCTCTATCACACAGTAATTCACCCCTGAAATGCATTCAGATTATTTATTCTACAACAGGTTTTGCTAGGAACAAAATAGTCAGCTGTTTAGGTATATGCAGAATTGCTTAGGTATGTGCAGAATTGTATACTTCTAGTCTGAATTCCAAAGGACTAATTCTGATCTCTCTTTGCTCTAAGGATTACCAAGTAACTGATATAGCAGTCCCTCAGATATCTGCTGTCATAACTAGTACAAGGCTGTTCTTACATTGCAAAAAGGGTTGAAAATAACAATAAAGGCAACAGCAGAAGTTACTTGGTGTCTGGAAAACCAGTTTAGAAGTACTGTCTTCAGCAAACTTATCAGTATTCAAATTCCTAACAGTGTCTGCAGGCAATTTCTCTATAATGCTATCTGTTAAGGTAGTGACACACTGATACACTGCTCTTCACAGTATAGTCCTTTAATTTTATTTTGGAATTAAGATAGTGTAACTAAAGGGAGGGAATAATGGAAAAAACAAACAAACTAAGATTTAAGCACTTTTTTGGGGTCTTATTTTCATAAAGTAAGGTGCCTACTTCAAAGCAGTTTGGGAATATGTGTTCTATTTTTGTCTAGGGTGTTAGTTTACTAATGATTCTCTTCCTTTGCGTAAAAATGATATTCAAATATAGAACATTCAGTCTATTGAAAAGCTAACTCCAGTTTGCCTGCCAGTTGTCCACAGACAGCTTGATCCAGTGGTATTTATGATACGTTGAGTTGTTGGTTGAGTTGAAACCCAAGTGCTACTGATAATACAGTCAGAGGACCGTGGCTCAGGCTGCTCTAACAGCTCAGCCGGTCTCCTGCCTCTTCCCTTTACACAGAACAAATGTTTCCTAGAGAGATTTCCAAGCATACAGGCAGCTAAAAACTTACTCAGATAAGTAAATTTATAACATGTTATTTACTGCCCTGTAAATGTGTAAGAGCATTCATTATAAATGATTAACTCTGAATACACACATAAGCACTCACAGCAGAGTAGCTGCTGTGCTGTTGGCTCATCTTTATCTGACCTTGTTTGTAGGCAAGTGTCTTGACTACTTATTCTTGTTTTTAGTATAAGCTCAAAGATGCCAGATCAGGATGGTTTGGGATCTCAGAAGGAAGATGCCTGTATTAGCATTTATGTTTTAATTAGCACTAGAGCTTCATCATAAATGTAGAGGTTAATCTTGTGCGTTATTGCATCCATATATAGTAGCAAGCATTGCAACTGATGAGAAGAGTTTCTTCAAATGGAAGTTTATTAAAAATGCAGCACAATTACTGGTGTCTTCTGGTTTTTTCAGTATAATTCCTCTTTTCAACCAAATTGAAACATGATGCCTGCTATACCCTACTGAACCTGGCAGATCAGGTTATATGAGTTTATTTTTGCTGGAGTAACGTGTCTGGCATACACTACAATGAATTAAATCCTCTTTCTAGCCCCACTTTAAAGATATGACACAGTTTCTAGCATCTGTAGGCACTGTTCATAAGGCCAGTGAAGGCCTCATTAAAGTGGCAGTGTACTTCTTCACAGGGTTTACTGTGCAAGACCACTGTATTATCAATTTCAAGTATTTTTCAATACTCCTTTAAAAGATGCTATTCAAAAGAATATATAAATTACACAGAGCTTGTTGACCATGGTGTTGAGTCCACCTGTATCTGTTGTAATTATTCATGTTTAATCATAATTAAATGGTAGTATTTCATAGATTTAATTTCAGTTATTTTGAGGAGGACATACACAGACACAATCACATGGTATTTGAAATTTGAAGGATTTCCATCATTCTGTGGATTGCCACAGCAAAAAAGAATAGACTTTCACTGCAAGCATAATTGGCCTATTTGATCAGAAATACTAGGGAGTATTAAGAACATGGAGAAAAGAATATTAATAATGCATTACATTGGCATGATTTTGTTGGTGTTAGCGAATTTTTCCTGTAGCATGCAGAAATGAGATTTTCGTTTTTGTACAGCTTTTTGGACACACAAATACCACTACACTAAGAGTATGTAGTAAAGAATAACTCTCAGGGTTTTTTTCTTAAATATTAATTGGTTGAAGTATAAGTTCCCCAGGTCAAGTACAAGCCCTTTGTTTTTCTAGAACGGATGTGGCTGCTGTTGCCAGATTAGGCTTTGACTTCTTAGGCCAGTTAGGGGACACTGACATTCACTGAAATAATCCCCTGTGATCCTTGACATCAATCCAGTGACAGTAAGTATAGCCCTCAGGGTTACTCTGTGGTTGCAGACTTTTTTCGTGCAAAGCTCGCTTAAACAATTCCTGCCCCACCCATAAAACCTCCATCCCTGGTCCCTCATTCCCTGCAGAAACAAAGGAGGGAGAGTTGTTGTAGCTGGACAAATGGTTTTGCTGTGCAGTCCCATCAGCAATTGCTCCAGCACAGCCAAAAGATGGAGAGTAGGAGATAAGAACTGTCAGCTTTGGACTTGCTGGGCAGAGTAACTTTCACAAAGACTTACTAGGATCCCTACAGGGAGACTTGCTGCTTAGTGTGTACAGATGAATTTAAATAGCATAAAATTAACTCAGAAACACTTTTGGCATCATAAGTAGTTCTGTGTTGTGAATGGCAAAGTAATCCTTCACTACTGCTTTAAAAATGTCTTAGTACATAATATTAACAAATTAAAATCTATACTACTTTTTTCCACTTCCTTTTGTTTTTTCTCAGGAAGAAGGGAGAAAAAACCTAAGAATGATAAGTCAATTTTTTTAAGTAAGCCCCCCTCTCCTATCACAAAAAAAAAAAACAAACACATTAAAAATATATTCACTGCAGATAAATGCTCTCTCAGTATTCTGAACTAATGTTCCCTT
This sequence comes from Pyrocephalus nanus, assembly GCA_038380795.1. Taxonomy (NCBI): domain Eukaryota; kingdom Metazoa; phylum Chordata; class Aves; order Passeriformes; family Tyrannidae; genus Pyrocephalus; species Pyrocephalus nanus. The sequence continues at coordinate 21,223,208 of CM076269.1, read as the reverse complement.
TATATGCCCACTTGTTTTTTCAAAATGTTGCCTTTTATAGCTGGGTTACTGCATGGTCATAATACTTGACCATTAATATTTCTTTGTCTATGACTGCTTATAGTGACACATACTAGTAATAATTTGCATTTGATGAACTCCATTATTTTCTTGTTTCTGAATTTGTCATGGAGTCAGTTACATATGAGTAAGATTTTGGACAAAATATTAAGTGTGTTAACTTCAGAGCCATGACTTGCCAGTAAACTGAAGTTTCACTAGCTAAGGGTTTGTCTCACTGTGTTTACACAGGTAATTTTTGATCATAAAATGATGTTAAATTTTAATTAAGGTATATAATGCTATTTAGTTCAGTGTGCTATACAGAGATCATTAAAACTCGGTGACTTTGAAGGAAAGGCTCAAAATTAGTGTCGTTCCTTTCCTCTTAGATATGATTTATGCCATTCAAAATGCAGCATAGGATGAATAGTTTTAGGAAATTTAATACTGAAAATATTCAGCTATTTCTTGAATACTGCTTTTTCACTAACAGGGTGTAAAGCCTATAGTATGAATATGTTTTTTAATACGCTTCAGAGTCTTTGATTCTCTAAATTTCTTCATTCTATATTGCAGGCTCGTTACAGGAAGGAGCAAACATTGCTTAAACAGCTGCCCTGCATTCCCCTGGTAGAGAATTTGCTGAAAGATGGTACAGATGGTTGTGCTCTAGCAGCCCTGATCCACTTCTACTGTCCAGATATCATTAAACTGGAGGGTATGTCTAACACATCTCTTGGCTTGTAAACATGTCCATAAAAGTTTAAATGTTTGTTTGATAACTGTGTGAGGGCAGGTGCTTAAATGTGATAGACCAAAGGCATCATTTGAGTGTGATGAGTTTAATATTAACTTTGTGCCTATTTATTTTTACATTTAAATAAAAGGAACCAAGATGTTCTTCTCTGATGTGCCTGCATGTATGTTGTCACACTGATACAAACATACTGAGATATATTATTAGAGATCTGACGGTAGCAACACATTGTTGCACTTTGTGCTATGAAACTTGAAATCACTTGCAAAACTTGAAGCTCCATAAGTGCTTTTTGTGAATCTGAGTAGTTACAGATACAAAACATGGAAGAGGTCAGAGTTAGACTCTGCATAGCTGCGCTCCATGGCAAATAGTTGCTCTGTATTCTGGGCTTTTAGTTCACCTGAGAGCTCCTGTATCACTTGTGAAAAAAAAATATACAGTCTAGAAGGTATTGATGTCATTCTGTTCTATAATAGCAATTGTCTATGATGATGAGCAGCTTCATCTCGTTCCTCAGTACCCTGGTTAAAGTTATATCTTCCTCTTGGCAACTTAGAGGCTCTTGTAGCTGTAAAATGCCTTGGCAGCTAACACCCCTCATTTTCTGCCTGTGTTCTGGCTATTATACCTTTGATGTCGTGGGAACACTTACACAGAAACATTCTGAGAAATCCAGGAATATGAGCAAGGGTTTAAAGCTTGCTAAGGACCGAAATCTGGAATTCATATGCACAAGCACTTTATAGGGAGCTTCCAGCACAGTAGGCGTTGAAGATGAAAGACACGAAGACGCGCTCGTTCACCATTCCCCTTCAGCCTTTGAATTTTGGAAAATAGAACTTTTAATTTACATAAATATTGCAGCCAAATACATACTTTTGTATGTGATCAGGGAAGAGTTAAAACTTGGGTAGTGTTGAACAGAGTAACACCCAGTGCCTTCTTACTGCCCTAGCATGGCAGAGAACACAGTCAGTCTGAAGGACCTTGGATACCTTGCATTAACCACATAGGTACTTGCCAGCATCTTCCTCCAGACTTTAAACAGGACAAGGCACATGTCATCTTTGGAAGTTTAGTTTTAATACTCTTGTTAGGTGTCCTGAAATCATCTTCCCTGAAGACATATAAATGTCATTGTCTCAGAAGTAAATTCAAAGGTACTCCAAAGCAACAGAAATAGTTAAGGATTTTGCTCATCATCCCTGTATTTAGGTAATGTAATTTTGGTGCGTGTTGAATTTTACTGAGATTTGGTTCTGTATTGGCAATGAAGAAAGGAAGGTAACAAAAACGCATATGCAAAAATGCTTAAAAATGCATTAACAAAAAAGAAAAAATTATTCTAGAGTTCTCTGTAGTCTGGAATAGATCACTCCTCATTAAGACTGCATTTAACTTTCAAATCTAGGTTTCCTTGAAGGAATACAGAACTAGAAAGGACTCCCTATGTCAGTGAGTCAAGAAATTGGCTATTGTACAGAATTATGTGATCCCTTTCATGAATTTATCTTGTTCTCTCTTAAAACTGTCACACTCTTGAAAATCTGTGCTCTTCTTACCCATTTTTTTTAACTGAGTTTTAAGTCTCATTCTTGCTTTCTACATAAGTGTGCCTGTAGCCTGTCTCACATGCTTTTGTTGTTCCAGCAGTACCCTTTGACTTGAATAGCTTCTCCTAATCTGATGCCTCCCTTTTTATTTTCCTTGTCTTATGTCAGACCAGGCAACTGAACCAAGCCTTTTCAGCCTCCCCTGTTGAAGTAGATTTCCATGCTCATTATTGTCCTCAATAGTCTTCCTCTGCAACTAGTCCAGTTTTAGTTCATCTTTCTTGAATATGGATGGTCATAACTGTACCCAGAAATCCAGCTTGACATCTCATGACCTTTGTACAGAGCCTCTTTGTCAATACTGGAAAGAAACTCTCTGAGACATTTTAGCACCATGTTTGGTTTTTCCATAGCTGTGTGATGCCAAAGGCACACAAATAAATATGTTTAAAATGGCTAATACACGATAACTTCCTGCTCTATGTCACTCTCAGCCAGTGAATCACATTAGAATTTTGTTAGATCCAAGTGCATGATTTCACCTTTTGCATTACTAAATTTAATCTCCTTTCATTCAGTTTACTCAAACATTTTTTTCTACTGATCATCGTCTGTGGGGTTGGATTGATGGACTAGGTCTGATTTCCTCAGTATGGGAATCCTTATCCTGCCAGCATCAAAGTAGATTCCCTGTCTGAAGAAACCTTTTATATCCTAAACAATTCAAAACTTATGTGGAGCTCTGTCATACACTGTTGCTTTAGGAATGAAATCTGATGCATACTTTGGAAGTATATTTCTTTTTTTTCTTCAGTCCTTCTTTTTACAAGGTCTGTCTTTTTCTCTGTTCTAATAAGTTATTATTACTACCTAATTTTCCAAGAAACAGTCATAAAAAGAGAACAGGAGGTTATCTGGGCATAAATAGTATTGAGGGAATACTGTATAACTACGAGTCTGTTCACTGTGACCACTTTGTCTTTAAATAGCACTTTCAAACAGAAAGTGATAATTCATATACCAGGCTTCAGCTCCTTGTAAAATCTCATCTCAAACATCTCAATCCACAAACAGAAATGCGTAAGACCAATCTAATGCTGATTTTTTTTTTGAAGATTCAGGGTTAATGGCATTAAAATGTGCTCTTGAATCCTTGTGCAAAGAAAAAGAACCAATATGCACAGAGAAACATGTGAAAACATGTACATGTTCCTTTAGACATTTTTCACAAAAATGTCCAAATATATAAAAATGCAAGGATAAAATGTAGGTTAATAATTTCTTTAGTGTCTGAAATAGGAAAATAGAAGTCTCTGGTGGGGGGGGCAGAAATCAAGTCTGAATCCAGAAAATGCTTCAGAATCCAGCAAAGCCAAAAAGCACTTTTTTGCAAATCTGTAACTGTATCTAATCTTTGCTTCTTTTCTTCCTTTTTAGATATTTGTTTGAAAGAGACAATGTCCTTGGCTGATAGCCTGTATAATCTACAACTGATTCAAGAATTTTGTCAGGAATACCTCAACCAGTGTTGCCATTTCAGTCTTGAGGATATGCTCTATGCAGCTTCTTCCATAAAGGTAAAAAAAAAAATAAATTAAAAATTAATAAAAATGTGATCAACATCCTCAGGACTGTTCTGCTAATGTATGTTTAGTCTTTTTTTTTGTTTCCTGCTGTATGGCATCTCTTGTGATGAAGCATGCAATACACAAATTTCAGCAGCATGTAAAACCACCTTCTTTTGGTCACTGTTTTTCTAGTAATTTCAGAGTATTTTTTAAAAAGCACTTGTGAAAGGATTTGTTAAAACTTTAATTTTGTGCAAAACTATTTCACACTTTATCTTCTTTCTTATCAATTAATTGTTTTTTAGAGTTTTTGATCTGTGATATTTCTGTTAAAATGTAATAGTGATCTGCACCAGTTTAAATGTATTGAGGCTTTAACAACAGGAGGAAATATTGAAGAGTTTATGGAATTACTGCTCACTGTTCTTACTCATTTCTGTGTACACAATAATTTCATGGTTTTTATCTTAAAGCTTTTTCACTCTGTAAAAGTGTAAACTTATGAGTTAATTTCATTGAAAAATCCAGTGGTTTGATGCCCAAAACACAAGCAGGAACACAATTCCAGCAACTACATTTGTTTGAATAAACAATTAAGCGTTTTCAATCATTCTAAAATTTTGCATTTCTAGAAGGAGGCAAAAAAAAGCAATATTCTATAATTTTTTAGGCCTATGGGGAAAACAAGGAGCAACTGAATGATTTCTTGCCTAATTGTAACTTAAATTTTTCATTATTATGTTTCACCAAGACTTTCTTCTATATAAAATACTCTTCATTTGCTTAAGATTCTTGTTGGCTTGGGAGTCAAGGGAATGAAATGTTATTTTAGGGAATGAAATATTATTTTTCTGAAGTCAGCATATCCATTGCAGATGGGATGTAATTGGTTTCTAAATATCTGGGTCATTTCACTGCTTTTATGATCTTTATAGCAATCTTGCAAGCAGAGTCAGAAAGGCCAGAGCTCGAGTACAGCTTTGTTGTCTCCTGTAGGGCTGAACCCAATCCTTTTCAAATAAGTAATGAGCTGCCAGGGTGAGTAAAGGCAGGAGGACTTAAGTCTAGACTGCTTAGCAGTTGCTGGTTTATTTTGTGTATGCAAAGTTGCATAGTGACTGCTTTCAGTCAGCTTTTGGTGTTCTTAAATTTCAGATGCAGTCATCTACCTACACACTTGGGAAGTCTGCTGCATTGCAGTCTGTCTTGTTTGTAGTTCACAGTCCTACAACCACAAGGATCTTGAGTGGGACTCCTTCACTGCATTGTGATTGTTCCTCTCTGCTTACACTTACATGGAATGAACGTTAATTATTTCTGTTCTGGTTCATACCAATGAAGTAATACCTTTTTTATAGTAATGGCTTGAATTATTTCTCAAGCCACTGTGCACTATGAAGTTCCAATTTTAACTAAGTAACTGTAGTAAATATTTTGCCAATATCCCGATGCATCAGACTTTACACTTTTAAAGTGCTACAGACTCAGGGATTTTGTTGTTTCTGAACACTGTTTTTAGACGGGATTTAGAGTTCTTTCAAAGATTTAGAGTATTTCTAGAACTGAGAAAGCCCTTTTGTGATCATGTTTTTACAAGTTTCTGTGGCGTAGATGCTTATTTAGATGTAAATGCTACAAAGCAAGGCTGCCAAGTTTTTCTTCTAAAACTGGGCATGGAAACTTTGGCTAGTGCTACCAACTCTGCTTTTCCAGTGTTAACAGTTAATTTCCTTTACAAATAAATTCATAGTTAAAGGAGCTCTTTCTTAGTTTTCCAGTGCATCTGATTAGAGTAAATTTTAAAAAATGCATATGTTCTCCAAAGAACTTTATCGTCACTTTGAAAAAGCTTGTATTGTAAATGGTTATTTTAAATATTGCACATTGAATTACACTGGTTTGTAGAAGTCACTTTTATCTTTGCCTACAAAATCTACATAGTATGAAGTTTCAGGATTTATAGAAGTGTGTCTTTGTTAATCAGCAGAAATTCCTGTCTGTTTTCAGGGTGGCTCATACTGCACAGTAGGTGCACTGTGCTTTTGGCTAAAAGTCTCTTACATTCATAACAGTGATAGAAAAATCAAAAAGAACCAACTGCTGATAACGTTACTGGGAAAAGCCTCCAGAAAAAAGTCACAGCAGTATTTTTGGAGTTACAATGTGTTCCTATCAGTTGTATTTGGTGTCCTGACCTCATGCCAGTCCATGAGAAGAAAGGGAGAGGAACCTTTTCTGAAAGGATCAGGCCCGAAGTGCAAACCCTGCGTTCCTCCTGGGCACACTGCACTGTGCTGTCCCAGTCGGTCCAGGCACAGCAGACACAGGATATGATGCAGGAATTTGGTGCCAGACCTGACTGAGATGACTGTGCCTGCTTTTGGCTTTCCCATCAAAATGCACAGAAATACAGTCACATTAATTTAAAACTCCACTTAACAAGCGTCCCAAGTCTTTGATACAGGCTCTCAAGATTTTGCAGCAGATGAAACTGTTGACTTAGTTCTGGTTTAGCACTGAGGAGAAATACACTTTGTCTGGATTTCTAGACAGCTTTAATGTGTCATAATCAAAGGAAGCAGAAAGTAAGTTTTGTTACTCCTTACTTGCCTATTTCACGTCCTCTAAGAAAAGTACATTTGTGAAGTTCTTTGTAAGATGTTTACTAAGGCTACTGATATTAAAGAAAAAAATATTTGAATACATTCCATGGATGCTTGAGGCACCAGCAAGGGACCATACTGGTTCCTGGTTGTTTTCCTTTGAGACAGACAAACACAAGTACAGAGAGATTACATAAAAATAATCACAATGTTTTCTGAATCTTCCCTGCATATTTAACAAAAGGAAATAATTTAAAATCTTGAATCTCTCTTTACTTTTGCAGACTGCTTTTTTTTTTTTTTTTTGCTTCTCCTTCAAGCAGTTTTATCCTCAGACAGGATTTATTTTTCAAGTATCTTGTTCTTCACCTGTATCTGGGAAAGTACATGGAACTGAAAGAACTGTTTCATTGTGTCTTGACATGCACTTATTCTGCACTTTCAAAGAACAAGTCTGTAGAAATAGAAAACCTTGCATGAAGTGTCATCACAAGAAGCATGAACCACTGTGCAGTCTGTGAAGACTTCTTTATTTGCTTTATTGCTTTGTTGATTAGCACTGTGATGTAATAGGAGGTATGAAGCACTTGTGGTTTCATTGTTTTATGGAATGTACAATTCCTAAAAGGATGTTGTAAGGGGCATGTATGGTCCCTGAATAGAAAGAATTAAAAAAAGGGCATCTCACCTGTTCTGTTTGTCACATGAGATACATGTTGAAAGTATTTCTAACAGAGAAAAAACACATCTTTGCTTGTTATTGACTATATTGGTATTTTTAGGTCATACTCTTTCAATTTACTGTAGTAGGACCATGGGCTTCAAATCTAAGAACAAGTCATTTATGAGGTTAACTGTCAAAGAGGGTACTGACAGACAGCTTGAATCATTTGATATTTCCCATAATTTGAGAGCTTACATGGGAACTTGGCAACTGATATGCAGTTAATTATTGCCTTTTGTAAGTGTTCCTTTACCTGAGCCTTCAAAAATGTGTGGTTTTGCATTTTGGTTTTTTAGATAGTGATCCTAAACTTGTGCTGCTCATTCAATCTACATGTGTTTTACATTCCCCTTTGATTGACAGGGAATTGAGGGTGAGACACAGATCACAATCAATATTAAAACAACTTTTATTAGTTCAACTGCTAGTATTAATAGAATGAATAGAATTAATAGAATGAATTAATTATTAATTTACTATTCACACAATGCATTAAATTGCTCACAGAGTTCATGCAGATACACACACACACAGAGTCATTTTTACTGGGTTGGAGGCCAACCCAGTGGTCTCCCAGAAGCTGGGGCTTATACTGCCCCACCAGTGGCTTTTGGGAACACGTCCAGAAAGTTTCTCAAGGGGTTCATTTGTCTCTTGGGTTGTGTATCTGCACATAACAACTACAGCCCTTGTGGGCACATTGGACTTGTACAACCTGTTGTTGGCACTGGAATGTGCTGATGGTCCTGTACAGCTGTGGCTGAGTCCTGCTGCTCTGAGCTTCTGGGTTCTTGGGCATTGAACAGGGCAGGGAATCTCTGCAGCCCCTCCATTCATGGGGGCTGTTTGTTGAAGCATGGAAGCTTCTTCTCTTTGGCTGCTGTGTGCTGATAACTGTAGGGTCTGTTCACCCAAGCTCACACAGAAGGCATATTTCTTTCAGAGTGAAAGCTTTCAGAATGTGAAACGAAGCAAATCTGAGAGATGATTGCTGTCTCTTGTCTGCAAAGGGAGTTCCTCTGACCTAAATGTGGGCCACTCTAAACTGTGCAGAATCACAACTAAGCACGTGGAATAGGTACCTTATTTTTGCACTTGGCTATTAACCAGAGAGGCAGAAACAATATTTGTACTGTCAAATCTTTTTTGATTCAGATCCTTCAGAACTTTTTTTTTTCTCTTCACTGATGAATTGAATAGGAGCATATGATGTCTGAAGGATTGATTTATACTAAAAAATATTTATTGCACTTGAGCAGTTTTGAATACTTGCACTTTCTGATGTAATATTGATGGTGACTTTGTAAACAATGTAAGCAGAAGCTGTAATCAACACCAGAGATGTGAAAAATTGTGTTCAAGTACATGGCTTAGATAAATCCTAGAAATTCAGGGCTGCAGGACGTCCACACGTGTTGTGCAGCTTTCCCTCCAGTCTCAGTGGGAAACCCACTGCCAGTCAGGCTGCCAACCTGAGCCTGAACTGGCAATTGCAGCCCTGTAAGCGTGACCGTGGATTCCTTAAGGACCCGGAGAGCAGCTGGCTGTGCTTGGTGAGGCGGTTGGGTACGGATGGTGGGAGTCATCCAGGGATTTGATTCCCGTCTGGCTGGGTTAAAAGGATTTGGGATCAGGAATGAAAAGTGAGATTCAACCAGGGAACAGTTTTTTAAGAGATGATTTCTCCCCTGAGAGGGAGCAGCCGCTCCTGACTCATTGTTTAAAGGGAAGCAGCGTGCTTTGCTGTCACTGATGTTCATCGGCCCTTTGTCCCTCTTGTTCTGGTCTGAAACGAGACACGCTGGAGTTTTAAAATTGAGTTGTGGCTTTTCTTAGTCTGTGGCAGGAGATAGGACAAACTGGATGGATCAGACACAACTGCAGTTTGGCCTCCTCTGTACAGTCCAGTTTTCTGCAGTTTTGGTGCGTTTATGTTGGCGCTTTTATAACATAAAAACTGGACTTGCACTGGAGATGACATTTCCTGGCCTGCTGAACAGAGATTTTAATGTGCATCATAAAATAAATTTTACAGTGTATTTTTAGGTTGATTTTGAAAAAATTTCCAAAAGCCTCTATGACGGCTTTCACATCCAATTTTAGTGGGTTCAGGCCTGGTGACAAATTGTTTTTATCATTTTTGTATATGATCTTGTAGTTATTATTCTATAAGATCCAAAACCTGTAAGTATTAGGAAGGTATAATTTATTTTAAGTGGCAAGATTGGATGTACTATTTCTGCTACCTAATTTGATTTAAAAATTAATAGTGATTTTAAAACTGTGAAGGGGAAATAGAGAGATTAAAGAAAATAATTTATCTTTTTTTGTATAAAATTTTAAACAACGGGCTCGCTTATATCTCCCTTTGGTACAGAAGCAAATGATGACTTTAGATTTTATACTAGAGAATATGGGAATTTTTTTCCCAGAAAAAGATAGCGTTCCAAGGTCTGTTAAACAGCAGGGATTTTACGGTACAGCACCAGAAGATGCAGTACCAGGAACAGTCTGCAAATATCAAATTAAAAAAATTAAATGAGAATGTCTAGCAAATAAAAGGATCTCTGAAGCTGCAAGTCTGCCATCTGCTGTTCGGGGGGCTTGAGCCAGTCTGAACTGCTCAGAGCTTTGCTGATTTTTATTACTAATAAAATGCTGTTACGCTTCTGAACATTGTTGTGTGTAAGTGCATGTGATAATCATGTGACAAGCTGTTAAAACTTTTGTCACCATAATCAAGGCAAAATCTGTGGTAATAATATCTACATTCTTTCTAACCTGGATAGCAGGATTACTACAGACCCAGTGTTTGTTTTTCAAAAAAATTGTGTTACTGATCATCGTTCCTTTTGATCGTTCTTAATGTCCCTTTCTGACTAAAAATACCTTGTGAGAAAACGTGATTTCCATCATGATGTCTCACCATCAGACATCTAAAATAGCCTCTCTTCTCAGTGGGCTGTGCAGCCGGCACTTTCATTTTCAGTTCAGTAAACACTGCTTTGGTGACTTTGGAAAAACAAAGATAATCTCAGGAGTATCTGAGTCCTTCATAAAATAGTCCCACTATTGTGTGTCTGTTGTTCATTGAAATGCAGCATTTCAACATAACCATAAGAAATTGGAGTATTTAAATGCAATGTTATTTCAGGTGGGGAAAAAGCTGTTATTAGAACATTTAATAACTTATTTTTGTACTAAAAAATCAAGTTAAAAATGTAAAAGTTTAATGAGAGGTAAGAGGAGGGAGAAATATTAAGAGAAAAATTGTAATATTTAGAAATTGTATTATTAAAAATCATATTTTGTCTGCGAAGTACATCTGATTTTTTTCCTTGCTTCCTAATGAAATCAGTGAGTGATACCAAAATGCTATGCTAACATTTTCTCTGAATGGAAAAAATTTTGCTAAGCACTTTTCCTCATTCATTTCTGTTGAGCTGAATAAGCAGCGATGGGGTTTTTCCTAATCTATTTATAGTTTGTGTGTAATAACTATGGCAACATCTGGCTGATCCCTTTCCCATAAACTGAAGTGTGTGAGCAGCTTTTGGTCTAAGAGTATCCCTTTGCTGGAGGAAAGGTTGATCTATGTTAGAAATATTCAGGGAGAATAAATCTGAAGCAGAAGTGTCAAATAGATATTTAAAATTATGTTTTCAAATTTTTCTGATACAGAATTGAAGCTATCCCATTTATTATTTAACTTTTTAAAATAAATGGTTGTTTATTTTAAAATTATGTTCTTACCTGTGGTTTGTTTTGAAATAAAATATTTTGTTTACGATTTTTCAAAGTGTTTGAAAAAGTATTTAATTATGGTTTCCCAGCTTCATGCATAAGTGAGGTTTGTATTGTTTACATTTTCAGACTTTGTAAGACTGGTGACACAGGTCTGTGCACCTGCTGGAGCCAGCTCAGGCCTGGGTGCTTGCTGATCTCCTTCAGTTGATATTTCTAGATATGGAGTAGCATTTGGGTGTGGAAGCTTTGGCCTCTGAACTCTCCAGCCTTCACAGTCAAATTGTTACACTCCTTATATGCTCTTGCAGCAGAAACAACTGCTACTGCTTCTGCCTGCTTGTCCTCTCAATTGATTTTTGTTGTTGTTGCTGATGCAGTTTGTCACCAGTTGTTTCTTCCTTTTCACCTATTTCTCCCACGTGTGACCAAAGGCACATACTTAGGATGAAAGTCTAAATCAGATTCAAACTTGCTACACTAAAGCTTAGGGCTATCATAGTTTTCATGTTAAAAATCTCTGAAAAAACAGCATTGCCCAGCCTTTCAAAACAATGGACTTCTCGCTGCTCTTTTTTAATGGAAAGGGCTGATCTGTTTGGCAGGCATTTTTTTCCACCCATCCTGCACCTCTCTGCCCTCCCTGCAAGGACATCAGGCTTGAGCATATGCTTATTATGAAACATTTCATCCCAATCAGTTGCAATCTGGTCAAGTTATGTGTATTAGATAGTTGGTGCTACAGGTCAGTTGTACTGGTCTCATTTTCGAAGAAATTAGTAGAGATTGTAAACTGGGTGAAATGCAGAGACATCTCCCAAATGCTGCTTAATCTGTTTATTTGCAGGCTTATTTTTTAACATAAATTTCTCTCCATCTTTTTTTTTCTGGTAGAGCAATTACATGGTGTTCATGGCAGAATTGTTCTGGTGGTTTGAAGTGGTGAAGCCATCATTTGTACAACCTCGTGTTGTTGTGCACCCCCAAGGTAATTATGTTATGTATTGGACTTAATATGCATGTTTTGAAATGTATGTGTGCAGATTGCCATTGTGTTCACAGATGCAGTGAATATTTTAGTTAACAGGATTTGGCAGTGTACAACCCCCTTAAAGAAGGAGCAGAGTACTCTTTCTTCATTGTTAATCTTCATCTCATCTCATAAATCATAATTAGATTTTGTTGTCTGTTACCAAAAACTCATTTAAATTGTTGTGGTATAATCACTTGCAAATTTTCCTGGCCTAAACAAGCCTAGAATCCATTTATGCCCATGCAAGGATTACAAACATAATAAGGAACCAAGAACAGAATTTAGCCTGAAGAACTTGTATTGCTGAGAAGATACCAAGAGAAAGGAACATGAATCTGGGGAAAGTCAATAGATGGTTAATTGTAAAATTGCATTTGGTACCTGGGTGCAAGGGCACAGTCTTCCATCAGCAAATTCTCAAATTTAAAAATCCACCTGTCCAGTAGATCTTGAGATCTGTTAACGAATACAAAGTCTCGGTATCTGTTCATACAGCAGTGCTGTGATAGGCTCTCCAAACACTAGGAAGAGCTTTTCAATATGTGGCTTTTATATCTATTTTTCATTTATATTCTTTACACATACAAATCTGATATAAACCTTTCAATATTGCCAACTAATTTAGGCTGTGCCAAAGACCCCTATTTTGTAGCTGAAAAGTCGGTCTAAGGGTTTAGGGAGAAATTTTTATCAGAAAAATTTCTTCCAGAAGAACAATTTTTTGCTAAAATTGTTTACTTGATTTTAATTTTGTGGTTCTTTTTCAGTTTTTCTTTGCTTTATTAGTTCTTCCCTTGTCTCTTCTAGTTTATTTTGTCATTTTCCATTCCCCTATATAATGCCAATATGGGAGCTTTGGAGGAGGTAAAAATGAAAGGAAATGACTGAGTTTTAATCTAAATAATGAATCAATGAAAAATCTTTAAATCTTTGAAAATCAGTGTTTCAGTTTATTCTGAACATTTTGTCTACTATGTATTTTAGCTGAATACTAAACTATAATAACTTGAGCTTTGTTCTTCCTGGCAGCTGAACCTGCAAAGGATGCAGCTTCTGCTCACAGCTTGAACGCTAACAGGAGAAATTATGTGGATGCTCCATCTGGTTCTGACTTGGTAGCCAGGTAATGTCAGAGAATCACTGGTACTGCTTCACAATCTCCTTTCTATTCAAAATCAAACCCAGTTTTTCATTTAGTTTTGTTGCCTTTTTGCAATGCTCAGGGATTGAGTCACCAAATACAGTCTGTGGAATTTTGTGGAAGATCCTATAGTTTGGCCCTCACTGCCCTGTTTCATGGCAGGCTGCTTGTTCCTGTTTGTACAGATCATGTTGGCTACTTGGACAGCGTGCTGCTGTCTTACCAGTTTCCAAAACAACCCCTACCATTCAGCAGGGAAGTGGCACATGGCCTTGTCCTCTTCAATTTCAAGTGGGATTGCTGACCAAGTCTGCTCTACTAATAGCTTTTTTTCTGGAATTCACAGCAAATTATAAAGAAAGTAAACTAAGAAAACAGCAAGAAAACCCCTGAGTGATGGTTTTAGCTTGGCCTGATTATTTTACTAAAGTACCATGAATGTCAAATAGGTAAAAATAAATACTTAGCTATGATGAACTTCCCACCTCTCCCCTCTCCTGGTGGAAAGGAGAATTGGAAAGAAAATGTAAATCTCATGAGGTAAAACATGATGATGATAATCATAATAATTGGAGTGAAAATGAGAGAGAGGAACATAACCCAGGAGAACAAGTGATGCACAGTACAACTGCCCCCTCCTCCACTGACCGATGCCCAGCCCATCCTCCAGCAGCAGTCGGTCCCTCCTAGCCAACTCCCCCAGTTTACAGTGAGCAGGACAATCCATAGTTTGGAACATCCCTTTGGCCAGTTCAGAGCAGCTGTCCTGGCCACTCTCCCTGCCAGCTTCTTGTGCACCTTCTCGCTGGCAGAGCAGGACACTGAGAAGTCCTTGACTGAGGGTAAGCACTGCTGAGCAACAACTGAAACACTGGTGTGTTATCAACAGTGTTCTCCCACTGAACCCAAAACACAGCACTGGACCAGCCACCATGTAGAAAATTAACTCTGTTCCAGACAAAACCAGAACACTTCCCACGATAAGATAGAAATGAAACTTAATTTTCCATTTGATTGGGTTTGAGGTTTGTGGAGGTTTGTTTGAGGTTTAAGATTTCTAAAGATGCTTTTAGCCTTTAGAAATCTACTCTGACTTTAGTAATATGTCTTACTACCATTAAATGCTGTGATTCCAGGTCTTTTTCCTGTATGTATCTGAAGTGTTTCCCTTGTAGACAATGAATTTATTTTTGTGTAATCTGATCCTATAAGCCAGGAGAACAAGAAACAGTAGTTCTGAACATATCCTTTGAAGCAGGGGTTCCCAAAGCCATTTCACTGTATCTTTCCTCACAAGCCAGTGTACTTCATCCAACTGGATGATCCGTCACTGGATTGCAGGACAGGAGAGGGGCCCAAGAAGTCATTTGGGATGGTAGGAATCAAACACGTGGGCTTGCAGGTTCCCTGGCACAACAGAACTGACTGCAGGATGTTCTGGTCCTGGCCTTCCTCCTTGTCCCAGCTGTGTGTTCCTGCCCCCTTGAGGGTTTGAACTGCCATTTCAGTGCACAGAGACAGGAAAAACTAACCCAGTCGGAAAAAGTGGATGTTCTTCTGTCGTCTCAGCTTGTTCAGATGACTCAGAGCATGGGCTGGAGAGCCAGATCCAGCGCAGAGGAGGGAGTGGGACTGTGGCAGTGAGCGCTTACGATGTCTAAGGTTGCCATGGAATCGCAGTCTTGGTGCCAGAACCAGTCTTTCCTTGAGGGAAAATTAAGTGCAGAGATTTTCTTTGTGGTAGCAAATTTTCACAGGCTGCTGGATGAAATTCGGAGAGCATTTCTTTCAAGATAACTTATAGAAATTATGATTTTAAAGTTTTCACAGAAATCTCAAATGATATGTAACACATACATCATGTAGCTAGTGTGTAGTGTTGTTGACACCAAAAATCAGGAATTTATGGGAACCTATTTTGAATAATATATAGTCATGAAAGATGCTTTCATAGATCATAAACAACATTACTTTTCTTAAACTGATGTGAATATCCTTCTTGCAAATACTATTTAGACACTTCTACATCATACAACAGATATAATACAATAACACTAAGCAAATATTCTGAAAATTACTGGTTGAAAAATGTGCATTTGGGAGTGTGCTCTTCAACTCAGTGGACAAAATTCAAAACATGAAAGGATTTAATCCAGCGTGGTTTTGAAGTCTGGCTTCTTTAGAAGTGTTTTACCTACAAATCCATGCATCTTCATGAATGTGTCTTTGTTCTGATGCTGAAGAAGCACCTTGATCAAAACATTAAATTATGTTAATCCAATTCTGGATTAACACAGCCACTCAATTACAGACCTTCTCTGTGAACCAAAATAAAGAGTCTGTGTAAGTAGAAAGAGAGGAAATCTCTGTAATTACTCTTTAGTAGTGAATATATTTTGTGTATTTATAAAGCCGTGTCTATCACAAAATCTTCTTTATCCACATCTAGTGCATATTGCAGTCCAGACATAAAGCAGAAGTTTTAGACTAAGCAATGAAAATAAAAATGCATGAAAAGTATGTGATGTTGGCTGCAATCGCTCAGTTTTGAGGCCAGTAGGAGCTGCCTCATTTTGCTCATGTTTATGTTTGGACTTTCTAATAAAAAATGAGAACTTTCTAATAGTGACATTGGCATGAAACACACTGGGAGACAAGTATGTTAATGGACCTCACTTTCTTCCCTGTCACAAAAAATAAATCTGTTTTGGCCCAGAACATGAAGTCTGGTTGCATTTTTGTAATGTGGCTTTTGATGTATTACTTCTAAGGTCATATCTCTTGTTTTATAGATTGGAAAGTCCAGCTTACACACCATCTCAGCAACTGCATACACCCCAGCAGCCTTATTCATCTGTTCCAGGTAACAATTTACAAAGGGATGGAAGAGGCAGTGAGACAAGGTGTTGCCCTCAGACTAAATTGCTGTCTTGCATATATTTATTCAAACATTATTTGTGCAGAAATTACTGTGAGACCTTCACATGAAATACTAAGGAATGAGTTCTATAATTTATAAAGTGTATACATAGGAAGTTTGTGTTTGTACCTTATATATTGTTTGTGGTTTTTTATTTGGACTTCTGTTTTGTTTGTGTGGAAGATGGCTTATAACAACTATCTGTAGTATATTTTAGTAGTATTTGTAGAATATTGTACTCAATAGTAAATTCTTTGAGGGGTATAATATATATTCAGGATGAAGATGACTTAGTTTGTCTACTTTTATTTTCAATATATAAACACTTTTTTTGCCATTGCAGTGTTCTGAGGAGTGAAGCAAACTAATTTGTTAAAGTTAGAGAAGGTGATGTTAAAGTCGTTTTCCACAGTAGTTACATTGGGTCCTATTTTCATTTCACTTAGGAGTCATCAGAAGGTCCACATCGATGTCTTATGTAGATGGGTATGTAGGGACGTGGCCCAAAGAAAAAAGGTAAGTAGTATTCCTGTCTGAGTCAGTTAAAAATTTATTATTTTTTGGTCGGGAGTAGTAGTAAAATGCTCCATTGTAATTTGGATTTTCACAGTGCTGTAATAACTCTTGTAAGCCACTTAAAAAGTAAAAAACAAGAAAGAGAAAAATGTATCATGGATTAAGAACTTGTAAGGAACAGGAAACAATCTTCAGAAAGATATCATTTATTTTTTATGTTGAAAGAGGTATTTTTCAGATATTTGAATTGCTGGTGTTAAATATGTTCACATTTTACTCATCACGATGAACTAAAAGCAGTAAGAATAACATGGCTAATGAGCTCACTAGCATTTAAGACTGTATTGTTTTGTGATGAACAATCAGGCTGAAAGTTTTGGTTTTCAGTTAGACTGGTCATAAACTCTGAATCTGTAGGGTGTAAACTAAGGTTAAAACATTAAGAATTGTAGTGGTGTGTAAAGTATCTCTTTTTACAACTTCCTTTTGATCTACAATGGCTGTGCCTATATTCCTAAAATGCCCAAAATTTATTCCAAAGTAATAAAAAGCATTGGCTGACTCTGAAGAAAATGTTATGTGTTATTTTATTGTGCTTTTAAAAAATTATTATATTTATATCTGTTTATTAAATATATAAAAATATATGTGAATATATTATACTTGAAGCTCGGCAAAATACAGTACTAACAGTGCCTTTAATACTACCAGCTTACAATAACTTAAAACCCAAATATGAATATTTCATTATTACTCTTACTAATAACTGTGAGTTGTTCAGTTACTTTCTTTATTCTGATCTCTGTTAGGTCATCATTACATGGAGTTTCGTTTGACATTCCTTTTGACAAAGAGAAAAGCATTCCAGTATCTACTCCAAGCAGAGGAATTCCTAGATCTGTGAGTAATGAAGGCCTTACAGGAAACATCAACCGCATGCCAAAACATTCTAGAAAAAATCTGTCCTTCAAACCAGTAAATGGAGAAGAGGAAAATCAAGATATTGAAGAGGAAAAGGACGTGATAGCTCTTAGAAACACAAAGGTTAATCAATCTCTTAATGCAAATCAAAGAAATGCCAATGAGAGCAGCCACTACAGGTTTCCAAATGGAGCTCTGCAAAACAGGGCAGTTCTGGATGATTTTGGCAATCAGATTGAGACACCGAGCATTGAAGAGGCTTTGCAGATAATTCACGACACTGAAAAATCTCCCAGACTTCTCCAAACAGACCAAATTACAAATGGGTTCTTTCTTCACAATCGGGAAATGAGCATCTTGAATTCCAACATTAAACCAAATCAATCTACCCCAGATATAATCACAGACACTAAAGGTGCTCTGAGTCCTGTGACTGACACTACAGAAGTAGACACTGGAATACATGTCCCTTCAGAAGATATTCCAGAGACAATGGATGAGGATTCTTCTTTGAGAGATTATACTGTAAGTATGGACTCTGATATGGAAGAACCATCTAAATTCCTCCAGGATTATGACATGCGAGCTGGCAATCACAGAGATCAGTTAAGCCCCTGTCCCAGCTCAGTAAGCACTAAATCACAGGCAGGCAGCAGTGCCTCTTCAAGCTCGGGGGTTAAAATGACCAGCTTTGCAGAGCAGAAATTCCGGAAGTTGAATCACACGGATAGTAAAAGCAGTGGAAGCAGTTCTCAGAAAACCACACCAGAAGGTTCTGAGCTGAACATCCCTCATATGGTTGCTTGGACTCATATTCCTGAGGAGACATCTGTTCCTCAGGGAAGAGACACTACACAGTTACTGGCTTCTGAAATGGTACAGCTTAGGATGAAGCTGGAGGAGAAGAGGCGAGCCATTGAAGCACAGAAGAAAAAAATGGAAGCTGCATTCACAAAGCAGCGGCAGAAAATGGGAAGAACAGCCTTTCTTAACGTAGTGAAAAAGAAAGGTGATGGAGTGTCACCTCTCCGAGAAGAAGCAGCAGGAGCTGAAGATGAGAAGGTATTCACTGACAGTAATCGGTTGAAAGAAAAAGAAACTCAAAAATCAGATGACCAAACTGGTAAGACTTCAGAATTAATAAAAGAAAACCCTGAAAATTCCCATAGCAAATGGTTAAAGTCTCCTGCTACTTCTGTGGATGCTGAAAAACAATGGAATTTAGCAAGCCCCTCAGAAGAAAATCTGAATGAAGGAGATCTCTTAGAATATACAAAATCTATAGAAAAGCTAAATTCTTCCCTACACTTTCTACAACAAGAAATGCAACGTCTCTCCCTTCAACAGGAGATGTTGATGCAGATGAGAGAGCAACAGGCTTGGGTTATTTCTCCTCCTCAGCCTTCTCCTCAGAAACAGATTCGGGACTTTAAGTCATCAAGGCAAGTGGGAACTCCACCTGCTGTTGCACCTTTCTCACAGGAATCTCCTCGCTCTACACATCAATCTCCGCAGTCTTCCAACAGGAAGAATGCCTCTTTTCACATTAAAATGCAAAGGACTCCTAGGCCAAACGAACTGAAAATAACACCTCTAAATCGTACCTTGACTGCCCCACGGTCTGTGGACAGTCTGCCCCGTCTGAGGAGATTTTCTCCAAGCCAGGTTCCCATTCAGACGAGATCATTTGTTTGCTTTGGAGATGATGGTGAACGTGTAAGTGAACCTCAGTTAAAGGGAAATCTTTCAAAGGAAGCCAAGTCTACAGAAGAAGCAGCAAAAGAAGAAGGACCAAAATTGCCAAAACAGTGTGAGCAAAAGGCGGAGGAAAAGGAGATTAAGCCTATTGAGTCTAATGTTTCTGAGGTGTTATCTCAGCCCATCACAGAGACAGTCTGCCTCACTCCAAATGAAGATCAGCTAAACCAACCCATCTTACCACCTCCGGCTCCCAAAACAGCCAACCTCATTGAAGTCTCCCTGTCAGATTTGAAGCCACCAGAAAAAAGTGAAGCATCTGTTGAGAAATACGAAGGTGAGAGTGATAGAGAACAGTTTGAAGATGACCAGAAAGTGTGCTGTGGATTCTTTTTTAAGGTAAGAGAACTAGTGAACGTGTATGTCAGCCGTTAGCTTCATTTGAAAACTTCTTAACTGTGGATGTCAGTGATGATTGCAGTCAAAACAGATGGTTCTGCAACTCTAAATGCACAAGCTTATCTTTTGCACTTGATTAATTTGGCATCATAAGAGTGGTAAATATTCCACAGTATTGCAGTTCTGAGCGTGCCAGAACTTTCCACTCATAGCTGTGGAAGAGTGCTTGGAGTTTTTGATGAGGAAGATGCATGCTGAATGTAGATTTATTTTTCACATAAGCTTTGGTGACCTTAATTAAACATGCTCACATCTCACCCTCATTTCCCCATCCCACCTCAAATTTAACTAAAAGCTTTTGAACTACATAAAAGCTTGCATTTTTAAAAAATCAGAAGTTACTTCTATACACTGCATAGTCATTGGGATTTGGGATAAGTTACCTTACACATGGAATCTTTCAAAGCTGAATGCAGCGGTTTATGCCACATGGGATCTGACTCTAAAATACCTCACTTGGCAAGTGTTATCAGTGTTGAATTTTGTTCGACTTAGGAAGGAAAAATTCCATTGTGAAAAGTTTTTAGCAGTCTTAAGAAAAGTCATTTAACATAAACTTATTCCAAATACTACAAGGGTATGCTGGGATATTGCAACCCAGTGTTCAGAATTAAGTGTCTAATGATTTGGCAACATCAAGTTGCTGAATTCAGAGATCTTAATATTTTTGGGTCCTTTTCTTTCAAATACTGTTGCTAGGATGATCAAAAGGCAGAAAATGATATGGCAATGAAACGAGCAGCGTTGTTGGAGAAGCGTTTGAGGAGGGAAAGAGAGACTTTGCTTCGAAAGCAGCAGCTGGAAGCAGAACTGGAACATAAGAAGGAAGAGACGAGGTAAACTACATGTCCTGGTCCAAATGATCAGTAATGGTGAATGTAAAAATGTCTGGTTTAGTTAAAAGTATGTTTTGCTTGTCAAAACGTTGCATCCTAATATCCAAGGTATTTGCTGCTGGAGCCAGATGTGCTGAGGAGCCCAGCTGGGCCTGCAGGTCAGCAGGTGGCATCAGTCTATAGCTCAGGCTCAACATGTGAGCTGTGCTGGCCTCAGTGCAGCGTTTCAGAGCAGGCCCTGCCCCTCTTGGCATTCTGAGTGAGAGTGCATCCCTCAGGGCTTCTTTCTGCACAAATGCACAGTGCTCACTCAGTCACACCAGTGGAAATGAGAAACGTGGGTTTGAATTTATTAGTAGCAGTATCCCAAAAAATTTGAACTCTGTCAAAATTGTAAAACAAAACAAAACAAAAAGCAATTGTCTCTTACTGGTATTTGAAAGCTCTGAAGTTCCAACAATCTGCTGCCTGTATTGTCCTCACTGTGCTAACTGAAATTCTTTGTTTGGAAAGTTCCTTCGGGTGAATTTACTTCATAATTTCGTTTAGACGCAAAACAGAAGAAGAACGTCAGAAGAAGGAGGATGAGCGAGCACGGCGAGAATTTATTAAGCAGGAATACATGAGAAGGAAACAACTAAAGCTTATGGAAGACATGGATACTGTCATAAAGCCACGTTCCCTCTCAATCAAACAAAAAAAGCCACGTCCAAAATCTATTCATAGGGATCATATCGAGTCACCTAAGACACCAATCAAAGGTCCACCAGGTAACAAATGTTTATGTGGAGAAAGAGTCTGTTCATGCTAAAACACCAGCTTGGGTTTTGGTACTAACAAGCACGTGCCTTCTTGAGTGTCTTGTGCTAAATTGAAGCTGCACGTGACCAAACTGGAAAGCCAAATTTACCAATAGAAATGGAAAGGTGAATGTCACTTACCTGCTATGCCTGCATGCATATATACGTCAACAAACAAAAAGGTTGGCTCTGTGAGAACCCAGGGGAGACACCCCTGTGTGGTGCAAGTTTCGCACACACCCACATTTTCTTCACTGGTCTCATCTTGCCACCTGTAGAGCTAAGAAGGAGTAAAAGTTGGGAGATAAGAGATCGATAAAAAAGTGGTGATCATAGGGTAAGAGAACTTAAACTCCCACTTAGTAAAGACAAAATAAAAAATTAAAAAATTATTTTCATATTTCAAGGGGTTTTCCCTATTTTGCACACTTACCTACTGCATGTGTAGTTGTGAACATAACAACACTAATCGTGTGGAACAATTTAACATTCTTTTAGATACCGAAGAACTGCAGTAATGACTGGAAGAAGTATTGCCAAATTACAATTAGGAAAAAAAGTAACCAGATTGCTCAGTGATCCTTTTTCTTACAGCCTCCTGTAACCTTGTTATTCTACTGCATTTTCTCTGGCTGCTTCCCTCCATCTTTCAGGGTAATTTAAAGTATTTCCTTAACACCTTCCAAGAATCCATCCTAAGCTTTAAATTAAGTGCTTAAGCTCTCTTTCATGAGAACTTATTAACTTTGATTGCATTCCTTGATTTGCATAGTGCCGGTATTCCCACTAGTACTTAGTCTGAGCCCATTCCTGGTGGCTGCCAATGGCTGGGTGTCAACAAGTGTTTACATCAAGTGCCACATATGCATGCAGGTATATCATGTATGGGTGTTAGTCTCGGGTGTAAAAGCTCCCACTGACTTTCAGATGCTGGTGTTGGGTCTAATGAACAGACTCTACTACTTGCATAGGTTTATAAGCTTTAACTTTGTTTTTATCCAGGTTCACAGCTTTATCGTGTTTTTTCAGTATCTAGTCTTTCATTGGCATCGCTGAATACAGGGGACAATGAGAGTGTGCAGTCAGGCAAGAGAACACCAAGGTAAAGCTAAAATAACCATTTCATTTAATAAAATTTGATAATTAGCTATGTAAAACTAGCATGAATTTTAAAGAGGTCATGTACATACTGTGTACTCTGAGAACAGGTATGTTTTCCTGATTTGAGACATGGAGAGCTTCCACTGTCAGGCATTAGGGAACTGAGCCATCATCATTTGTTTTGCAAATTTTACCAAGTAAACCAGTTGGGCAGGTATAAATGAGGTCAAAACAAAATGCTGTTCACACAGCCTCTTTAATTCACCTGCTTGTACTTAAGTCTCAACTTGTGGATATTTTATTAAGCCTGTAAGCTACGTGCAGCTACATAGCTTCTTTTCTTTTTTTTTTTTTTTGACATAGAAGCTTCTTTTCTGGGTATTTCTTTTTTTTTCTTTAGCAGTTGTGCAGGAAATTATTGAATTCTCTAGAACTTTGACCTTTCCCAAATACCAGAATTTATTTTGCATTAAAAATCACATGAAAACATCAGAAACATTTTAATTTAACATAAAAACCCATGTTATCATTCAGAAGAAAATTATTATTTCTATGAAACTACTTAATTATATTCAGACAAACACTAATTCTTTGGTATAGAAAAGAACTTGGGAAGAAAGGCAAACTAGAAAAAGGGGGTTGATAAGGAATACTACATATTACGGTATCTTATGCCATGTTTTCATGGCCAGTGTGCATTACTCATCAGCTCTGACATGCCTGCAGCTGGTTTCAGTTGACTTTTCAATTAATTACCTTAATGTCTTGAGAGCTGACTTTCCAGTTATTACATAAGAAACTTCAATAAAATGATCCAAGTAGGCTAGCAACTCTTGTCATCTCTTAAAAATTATCAGTTTTAATTGAGATGGGGATTTCTTCCAGCTATATTAGCTATTAGAAAAGGCTTGATGTTGCTCATCTACCCAGACTTTACAGGAGATGACCTCTATCTCTGGAGTTATAGCTGTACAGTGCTGTACAGTGCTGTACTGTGCTTCTGATGAGCAAAACATCTTCCTCTGGCTTTGGATTTGGTTTAGGGGATTGAGACTTAAAAAACATTCTAAAATTCAGTACAAATTGCTGAAAGTAACAGAGTTGAAAGAATTTTCAGCATCTTTGCAGACCCATACTGTCACTTTGTCCTCGCATCAGAATTGTCTTTTGATGATCCCCCTGACAGAATTTCAGTGATACCTTTCAGATCTTCTTCATGCAGGTGGTAATCACAAAAGGTGTAGGATATATTATAAATTGAATTTTCTTCTATTACTTATTTTACTGAAAATGAGTGTGCACACAAATGCTGATATAATGCCATTTTTTCCTTATTCTGTGCCTTTCTTCTCACTCAGAAGAGCTGAAAATTTGACTGGCTTTTGCAGTAGCCAAAATCAAAAAATGTTTCAAGTGTTTTGTAATAATTTAAGAAAACATAAGAATCTTGCTTAGACTTTTATATGTAAAACTATTCACATTTGAGTGCATCTTGAAGAATTACAGAATCAGAAGTTACTGCTTGTGAAAACAAAAATTAGAAGGGAAATTGTTTTGCTGTCTTAAATACAGCAGTTCCCACTGCCAGTTATTGCAGTGATCAGTATCAATGAACTAAATTTGTTTCATATTCATCATTCTATCAAGAACTGGTTTGTTCACTACACGAGACAATTGTTTTTCCAGTACCAGTGTTAAAAGTAACCCGAGTTTCCACTTAGTAATTATATTTCACAACCAAGAGTATCTGTTAGGTTTCTGTGCCTCAGATGTAGCCCAAAAATTGGCTAACATATGTCGCCTAAATATCAACTTCTTGCATCACTCAAAACACTTTCTACAGTACGTGAACTCATTTTTCCTTTAATTTCTTCAATAAATATCGTACATTTAGATTTATAGTCTGCAATTCAAATCTTTGTGTTTTAACTTAGTGCAGTTTGCCTTCCTTTCGTACTAAAAGGCTTCTCAGGGGAACATTGTAAGTTTTTTAATAGACTTTAAAATGCATGTTTAGGTCTGAATCTGTGGAAGGATTTTTATCTCCGAGTCGCTGTGGTAGTCGTAACGGAGAGAAAGATTGGGAAAATGCATCTACAACTTCTTCAGTTGCCTCTGCTACAGAGTACACAGGTCAGTGACAACAATATTCAGAAAAGCCTATTAGTGGTTCTGTGCATGAAAAGTTTCCAGTTCTTCCTAAAACTTGCTTGAGGACACTCTGATAGAAACGTTCCTCTCACCTCCTTTCAAGTAGAGGGTAATAATGCAAGGTTAAAATTATAGATCCAAAATAAAAGTACTGACTCTGTAGCATTTGTGATAAGCAGAATTAACTGCAGGTAGGCTCAGAACAGCAGATGGGCTCACATATCACTGTGCACTTCAGCAGTGCCTCTAGCAAGGCAAGAAGAGTTGAAATTTCAGCTCAATTTAGAATAGAGTTACAAAAATCAAAGACCAAATTGCACTTGGTACTAATATGTTGGGTTTTTTTCAAATAGTCTTAATACAAGTGCACATGTATTTCAGAAATTAAAACAGACATTTCTCCTTCAACCAGATGAATCAAGTCTTTTTACAGACAGAATAACCTGATAAGTCTCAGGCCCAAACTTTTATCCCTGGTTTTGGGTTAAACATTTCTGGAATTCCAAAGCGGACAGGCAAGAGTTACTCTAAGCACTGCATCTGCTTCATTGTTATACCACTCACCCTTGAAATCATAGGTGTACATAAAGAAAAAGAAAGACTTTGCTCTCTCCTGGACAACTGAAATTGTAGTTGGAAAAAGCAAAGTGTTTTATTGTTCATAAAAACAGCCCTCTGAGAGAAACTATACTTAGCAAGGCTGCCAGTAATAAGGATTTAATAATGAAAGACACATTTGTAAGTAAATTCAGTGACAGCTGAAAGAATTGTTTGTGAAATTTGTGGTCTCTGGCCTAATTCTGTATTATTCCTGGGTTTGTGGTTTTATGCATGCAAAAAGTCCATACCAAAAGTGCTTCACAGCATTTAAAGTAACGCTTTGTTGGCTTATTGATTAACTTAGCTGATTTGTCACTCCTTTTCCACAGGACCAAAGCTCTTCAAAGAACCCAGTGCTAAATCCAATAAGTACATAATTCAGAATGCACTGGCACATTGCTGCCTGGCTGGAAAAGTAAATGAAGGTCAAAAGAAAAAGATACTGGAGGTAAGGGAATTTTTCCCCTAAAAGCTTAAGCACCTGAGTGAAGCCACAGTCAGGCATTGTGGAGACCTTTAAGTATAAATGCCAATATTGAAAGGAGCCCTCTGAGGTTATGGCAGCTCTTAGTGAAGGGATTGAGTAACTTGTGTAACTTTTGCTTCTAGTGTAGGCAGAAATGTTCTCCAGGGCCTTAGAAACGATAGCTGTTGTGTTGGACATGCAGCTCAGGAAGCTGCATTAATTCACAGGTTAATTAATAGTTACTGCTTGTTTTATGTTGGAACTTCAATATGTAGACTTTCATAATTCAGTCACAAAGTCGTTTTCCCTTATTCGTAAAGATCCTCAGAATGGGAACTTCAGAACTAAAGCACAACACTTATGAGCAGAAAGAACTGAAATACATCCCTTCTATGCTATTCTCAAGTTTCCAAGCAGTAGGGCAAATTCAGGACTTCCCATTACAGGAAGGTGCCTTCCAGTCTTTTCTCTTAGGCTGGTATAAACCTTTATGAAGATCGCAAATATTGTAAGGGTGAGAACTCAGAGACCGGTGTGGTTCCACGCAAAAGAAATAACACAGAGTCTGAGCCTTGAGAGGACTGTTCCTTTTACCAGCTGTGACAAATATGACAGATTAAATAGATCAAACAACACAGATACTTGGAATCTGGATTTAATTTCTTTTCTGGAATAAATTTCACAGCAGTATTTCTTGCCCTTCCTTCTCTTTGTAATTCTTCTTCATTCATGTCTAATGCTGCTTTCTCTGTCTTTCCAGTTACTTTTTGGAAATACCAAGTGAGAAATCAGGACAGCCTCTTTCAGTTCAAGCTTTTAGTTTCAGTTCAAACTATTAGACCAGTTTGATGAAATGGGTGAGGAAAAGAATTTCTATTGGGTCTCCAAAATAACTGTTAGGATGTCTGTTCATGAGGTTCAACTGAATAAGTATAGCTGAAATTGTGTAAATAAACAAGGCTTTGCTTGAGAAAGATCTCTACCTTATCAAAATTCTGAAGCTCAGCAAATTCTAATGATTGAAAATGAAGTCGTTTAGTGGACAAACTTAGGTGCAAGTTTTAGCTCTCGTAGAAAACCAATTCAAAATGGCGATCCAGTCATTTGGAATGTTTTCTAACTACAATGCAAAATTCATGTTCTGAATCTTTTTCTTTCTTTCTTTTAAAGGAAATGGAAAAATCCGATGCCAATAATTTCTTAATCCTGTTCCGGGATTCAGGCTGCCAGTTCAGATCTCTGT
The DNA here is from genome assembly GCA_038380795.1 of Pyrocephalus nanus. Classification (NCBI taxonomy): domain Eukaryota; kingdom Metazoa; phylum Chordata; class Aves; order Passeriformes; family Tyrannidae; genus Pyrocephalus; species Pyrocephalus nanus. The sequence continues at coordinate 21,196,329 of CM076269.1, read as the reverse complement.
ACACCTACTGCCCTGACACTGAAGAAATCAATAAGTTAACGGGAATAGGTCCCAAATCTATCACAAAGAAAATGATAGAGGGACTGTATAAATACAACTCTGACAGGAAGCAATTTAGCCACATACCTGCCAAAACTTTGTCTGCCAGTGTTGATGCAATTACCATTCACAGCCATTTGTGGCAAACCAAGAGACCAGTAACTCCTAAGAAACTTTTACCCACCAAGGCATAGTAGATGGGAAAAAATTTGCTTGAGACAATTATGGTAAACTTGCACTTCATCTTTACTGCCTATAGGAAATAGATTTCTAGTTGCCAACAAGACTCTTAGAACTTATAACTGGACACCGAGTTCTATTATCATGTCCAACTGGAATGTAAACACAGTGTTTAGGAGTGCAGAAGATTATTAGGTGAATAATTATGAGTGATTACGGAAATGTTCGACTTGTGTGGAGATTTGTATGTGCTAATGCAACATATAGAGTATATTTGCTCTGTATTTTGATTAGATACACTGAAGCACTGAATGTTCCTCTTTAGTGACTCAAACTACATTTTTTACATCTGTTGCCTTATATGTTTGTATTTGTGCTTGTCTTGAAATATTTTTCTTTCACTAAAGAAATACTTCTTAATATTCTCAATACCATCCAACTTTGCATACTGACTTACAGTAAAGACTTAAGTTGTACGTCACTGAATAACAGCTGAATGGGTCTGTTCTGCAGGATCCTTACTGTCTGTGCTGTAACAAAATCAAGATTCATTCCCCTGTGTATTTATAGGTTTTTTTTCAATTAAATAATACTGATTTGCTTATAAACTAAACAGTAAAGGAAAAACCTTTGAACTGCTTGAAGTTTCCTTCAAATGAATTATTTAACAACTCAGGGTATAGTTAGGTGATGCAATTATTCCTGTTTCAGTAAGTTGCCATCTGAGATGTACTGACTGACCATGCATGTTCATAATACCATTCAAATGCCAAGTAAAAAGCTTTGGTAGATCTCTCAAACAGTGGAAGCAGGTGTGCATTCAGTGCTCTGCACTGTTCCAGCTGAAGGGAGAGCACACGGTCAGGTACTGCTTCTTCAAGGAAGGAATAGGAACTTGTGATCCATTCAGAACTAGATCCCTGATGTTTGCCTGACAGAACACTAAATATTCAGAAGAATCACAGAATTCACTGAGTCACAGATCTTTCAGAAGTCGTGTATCTAATTCCCATGGATTTTAAGATCCAGGCCACTTCCTGCCTTCAGATCTGCCACCTCAGACTTAAATCAGTTTTCTAGGCAATAGACATCTGAGAAGAATTTTCAGTGTGTCTCAGTAAATTGTTTTCTTGACACTTACAGGTCATGTCTTGTGACACAGCAATTTTAAAGTGCATATGGCAAAGGAGCCTAAATGACATTTCAGCAAATTTATAACATGACCATTTGCAAAACCAAACTCTAGGCATATTTCAGTATTATTTATAAAGGGCTGCATTTTATTTCAAAACAGTGTTTGATTATTTTATAAATCACTATTCCGTTTCAGTGTTTGTTTCTCTTACAATTTGCTTTCAACATAGCACTGTTCTGGAAAAAAAAAAAAAGAAAACACAAACTTGAAGCCTCCCCTAAATCTGTGGCTATTTTGATAACAACGTACACCAGAGAATTTGTTGTGTGGGGGGAAAAAAAATCTCATTCTCAGGAAAAGACTTGAATGATTTGTGATTCTGTTCTGTTTCAGTGTTGTGACAACTCCATTCACATTAGACAGTATTGTGCTATGAGTATGTAGTCCTTTCAGTTTCATGGGGAGACTAAAGCTATGTTCATATTTCTCTCATTAAACTGCTTTGAGAGAAACGATGCCTCACTACTATGATGTACTCATTTACTTAGAGAAAAGATGCACAGGAATGAGATGTCATTAAGCAGTTTAGAACAGTACTTTTTTAAATTATTATAAGGCCTTAGGCATCAGTGCATCTGGATTATAAACATTTTCTCAAAAATGCTGTCAGTTTTACTGTAATTTATGTTCTTATATTTATGTATATTTGTTAAAACTGTAAAAAAAGAAAAAACACTTTAAAATACATGTTTAATATGTATGTGGCTCAAAACTATTTGTGGTTAGCTGATTCCTACTGTTTGCATGTATATCACCAGGATATGTAACTCTTATATTTCAAGTGTATACATATTGTGTATATAGGATATAAATAATATTAAAAAGGGGGGAAAGAGGGTTTGCACATTCTGCCTGTTAGACAGTTCCTACAAATACCATTGTAGGAACATCTTGAATAACAATATGAAACTGTGTATAATATACAGCGATTCAAGAAACCGGGAGGTTGGAATTAACTGACACACATATGGTGAATAACTTCAAAAGAAGTTTCATCATGGGAGGCTTTTTATTTCTAAAATCTGTACTATGATTTAACTGAAGATTTGCAACACCATAAAGACACACGCATCAATCTAATCGAAGTGAGCTTAAATACATGACAGGAATCCTTTGAGTAATTTTAAATATCTCTGAATGTATTATGAAATTTGCATTTGTCAACAGGTTAAAGATATGTGCAATGTCAAAAAGTAGAATGTGAATAATGCAGTTGAAAATTTCATTGCTCGCAGTATAAAGTTTTACTTAATACAGGAAAAGTCAAGCTAGATACGCTTTTCCTTTTTAAGCCTGCAGATTTTCTAATTACAGTGGATCTTTGGTTGGGATCATGTTTAAAAAAAAAAAAAAAGAAAAAGAAAAAAAAAAAAAAAAAGGAAAAAAAAGGAAGCTTTCCATAAAGGCCAGTATTTATCACTGACCTTTTCAGAACACACTGGTGCTTTCATCAGGGGTATTATTATTGTTGCTACGAATGAATTGCCAAACTCTCGTCTTAGTTTTTGGAGCAAAATTTCATATTCTAACAGTCATAATGGCTACTGAATTTTTTTTTTTTTTTTTTTTTTTAAATAATGTTAGTATGACTGTTAGTTTTTATTATTTGGCTGTTTAAAGCCAAATTCAGCTATTTAATTATGATTTAATGGGCACTGTTGAAAAATGTACAGTGTATTGTGTGCTTATTTGTCCACTTCTATGGAGCATAGCTTCCATATTTTTTCAAATGCTGTGCTGTAAAATATTGTCATTGCTACTTATGTGGTACAGTGTAGTTTTTTCCTTTCATTTAAATAAAAGCATGGCACCAAAAGAACATTTTTTTTTGTTTTCTTGCTTATCTCTAAGTATAAACTAAAATTATCAAAAGTTCACATTAATGTTTACATCTCGTTCCTTCTCATATTTCAGCAACGTGGAAATTGTAGGAAATATGAACCATTACAATTTCTTCTTCTGTTTCCCATCATTTGTTTTGCTTCCGTGTATAATCGAGCTTTCTGCTGTTACCAGAGGAAGGCTATTGAAGAATTAGGCTTCACATTTCATTTTCTAGGACAACAAGGTGTTACCCTGTTCTCTTCAGAAGTGAGCTTCACCATTTCAAGTCATTTCAGTGTATCAGGATTGCTTCAGCCTGGAAGGTTTCCAAGGTGAGCTGAAGTGTGTGACTTTTAATGAAATAACTTGTACTTGCTAGTGGTGCTACCTTGAACAGAAATTATAACAAAAAAATGAGGGGGTTCTTCCAGAGAGTCCTTGCAGAGGAAGAGCAGGGACCTGCTGAATGGGGACGTGACATCCCTGCACTGTCAACAGGCTGGCTGAGCTGTTTGGCTAACTTACACTGATAAAGAATATCAAAATTGCAGAGCTATTCAAAGGGCAGCTTCAAGAAACACAGGAAATCTGATAGTAGGGCTTTTAATGCTGAACTGAAAACTACTCGGGATGAAAATGAATAAGCTTTCCCCCCACCCCTCAAAAACTGGTTATTTTTCGGCCAGCTCAGTCAGTTCTCTGTGCAGCATCACAAACAGGCTGACACAAGCAAGGAATTATGTTGGAACACAAACACCCAGTTGCACCCAGTAAAGCTATTTTTTCAGAGGCGAGCCCAGCTCAAAATTTTTGTCTAAAAACAGCCTTTGTACAGACCAGCTTGAGAAGAGGCTTTGTTTTTTCTACCCTTTGGCCAGTAACACTGTACCTGAAAAACTTGGGCTCACACCCTGGTTAATTTGACAGAATATGACTGTACTGTGTGTCTGAATTTGTACAGAATTTCTGCATCAAAATTTGTACTGCTGGGGGATCCAGTGCAGAGAGTTACACTTGGAACTGAAGGTTTTGGATCAATCCCCACACAAATGTTGTTTCTCAAATCCAGCTGTACTGAGCAGCTAGATGTCAGATGTCTTTTTTCTAACAGCTTAATAAAAAAAAAGACACAGCTTTTTAAGGGCTAAACCTTTATCTATTTAAATCTTTTCAAATAGCAAATGAGCATTTCTTTGCTGCCTTGTTACTAATTTAATGAGCTGAATAAGCAGCTTGAAGAATTGTGGCTATAAAGATGTATCTTGACAGCTACAGCCCTTTTCAGCTGCTTTTACATTTTCTAGTTAAAAAAAAAAAAAAGAAAAATGACAAAGAAAGAAAAAAAAAAGCCACCACAAATACTGTTATTCCAGGTATCAATGGCAGGGTAAAAATGAAGTATCTGTAACAGGCACAGCATTTTTGTTCATGTTCAGAATTACTGGTCCTCCTAAGAGGCAGGGAAGCAGATAGAGCATAGACATTTCAGAGGTGAGTACAAACTCTGGGAGATGGGGCTCTTAACATCAGCTTTGCATATCTGAGTTCAAGGATAGTGTTGCTGGACACTGGAGAGAACTGCCTCTGATCAGAAGCACTATAACAACCAGAATTCAAGAAAGGATAGAAAACTATACAAGTAAGTTGAGCATTCACTGAAAAATGTTATTTAAAACTTCCCTCAGACTCTTATTCAATGTTACAAACATCTGGATGTATAAAATGCTTAGGAGTACTTCATTATCCATTGACAATTTTGTTTAAGCAAGATACTGAAAGAACTTTTTTTTCATTAAGATGTGTTTGCAGTTAATGGTATGTGAACTTTATGGAGACATACTAAGTAATACCTGTATGCACTTTTATGCCACTGTTAATCTGTTAATGGAGCTTTGCAGAAAGACTTAAAAGCTAATATGAAGCTTTCCATCACAGCAGCTCTGTCTTGTCCTTTCTTCATCATCACTGATCTAAATGTCTGCAGTACAAGACCTGGCAAGGCCCCACAAGCCTGCAATTATTTAAATTACTGGAAGCCAGATTATACTTTGGCTCACTGTTTTCTTGTTTAAGCTACCTGAAACTGGAGCTATGATGCTGACGTAAAGAATTCTATAGATTATGCAAGAATTTTGCTGAATTCTCACCCCAAAGTTCTGGAAATCCTTTCTTGAAATGAGTACAAACTGTTTCCAGAATAAAGTTTTAAACAGTTTTTTTTTCCCTAAGTTTTTACAAGAACATATAATATATAATGCAAAGAGTGGAATGGCTGTGTTACTAAAAATCAGGGGATTGGTCCATTTTTAGGGTGACAAAACAAAGGTGCTTTGCACTAACTGCTGGACTCGACTGGCAGATCTCGTGCAAGGTTGGCACTGGGGAATAAGTAAGAATGGATGACACTCTGCAGCCACCTGCAACATCTGTAAAATAGTCACAATCACTATTCCCCTTTCTGAAGCGTTCCAAGAGCAGACTGAAGCGCCCTATTTTGTCACTAGGCAATGCAGATCTTGTCCCCTACTAATCCTGATTTTCAAGCTCTCTAAAACCCACACCCAGCAGCTTTGTTATTCGTGGGAGTTACCTTCTTTGCAGTAATGAGTAGGGAGTTCAAACAAGCTGAGACCATCCCAAAGACATGTCTCTATGCCTGAATAAACAGTTGCAAACAACCAGAGAACAGGATCTTCCATCTGCCCCCTTCCCATATAAATGCTACTATATGTATCCTCACCAAATATTTCAGAGTATTATGAGTGCCCTCCAAAGCAGGTCCACCAACTGCTGCTACCTGTTCTTCCATACCTCTTCCTGAGAGGTTGGTTCTTGAAATCTCTTTCCAGAGTATAGGAATTTGCTACTTCCTCCTGAAAGTCCAACATTCTGAGCAGGAAACAGGATAATTTAAAATTCATAATTTACTCTTCCTTTTGGGTCCATAACTGGGGAGAAACTTTACCTTTCTTTCATCCCGAAACTCCTGCCCTCCAGAGGTACAGTCTCACAATTTGGTCTCAGAACTTCCACTGAAAACAAAACTATTCCATCAAAGTGAGTAAACTACAGTAAAACCATTCTGAAATCAAGATTAAATTGAAAAGCACATGTCTGTTTACCTAGTGTTTTGTAGGCCAAACAAAATTTAAAATGGACTTATCCAAGTATATGTTCTGCAAAGTTATGCACACAGATCCGTTTAGACAATTCATCTTTTTCTGCACTCCCTCTGGTTTATCAGCTATATTGTATCATATGCATTGGGAAAGAGTTTCATTTCTATAATTACATATCTATTAAGCAGTGCCTGCCAAAGGCATCTAAGCAACAAGTGATACTTTCGGAAGTAAATGGAAGGATTCAGTGTTTTACCAGTAAATCAATCTTACTGGAACGTAGTGCTGGGACTTGAACAGAAGGAACCATTGAGTTCCATAGTCTTTGCTCATCCCTGGCAGAGTCACTGAAGTGCAGCCAGGCGACACTCCTCGCTGGACGGCCTTTGGGAGATTTGTTTGTGTTCTTGTTTAGAGAGAATAAAGAGAGACAGAGTAAAATGATTGCCCTCTGCCCTTCAGCAGATCCTCAGCAGAACAGTTTTGCAAGCCGACTTGAATTCACTGTCATTCTTCACATTTTGTGATTGTGACACAGAATCCAGTTCAGCTTCAGTCAAATCCCTGACAACCTTCCCTGGATCTCTGATGCGTGGCCTATATGCACATATGCATAATTAAAAAGAAAAAAAATATTAAAAATCGGGTCTGCTTGTCAGAAAATTGCCACTGTCTCCATTTTGGCAGGGCCCGTCAGGGCACTGCCATATGCTCATGGGTGCTTTGCTGAGGGCTGCACTACCATTTTAACATGATTTTCTGTATCTCATCTCACCACTGCATTTATACACAGAGAAAGCTTATTGACCGTTCACCACGATTCTGAGGTGCCACCATCTTCTGACATTACAAAAACGTTCCTTAAAGTCAAATGACATATAAGCACATCGTAAGACACAGGTATCACGCATGCGTACATAAGACTTCTGTAAAGCACGTGTGCTTTTCTTAACAATCTCAAGAAGCAGAAGACAGCAAGAACACGCTAAAAAAAATCCCTGGCGGACCCGAAACGCGGCAGCACCACCTCCCTCAGTAGCTCAGCCTGCGCCGCAGGAGCCAAGGCAGCCGGGCGGTGGCACAGGGCGGTGGCAGAGGGACAGAGCCGGTCCTGCTCTGCTCGTGTGCGGAGCACACCGCTGGGCGGCCGGGGGGCAGCGGTGACAGCGGTGACAGCGGAGGGTGCCCTGACGGCTCGGGGGGCCCGGGGCCTGACCGCCCTTTGTGCGGGGACACCGGGCTGTTCGGGAGCGTTCCCGCCGCCAGGAGCCCCGCCGGGACGGGCACAGAGCAGCCGCGGAGGGGCGGGACGATGCCGCTGAAGCCGCTCTCTCCGGGACGCCAACTGCGGCCCTGCCCGGCCCGGCTGTCTCAGCCCGGGGCGCGGCCGTGCCCGGCGGGCGGGGCTCGCCCCGCCGCGAACAAAGCGGCCCCGCCCAGCAGCGCCGCCGCCATCTGTCCCTCCCTGCCTCCTTTGCTCCCGCCCCCGCGGCGGGGCGGCCCCGACCCGCCCCTTTCGCTTCCCACTGAGGTGCAGAGGGCCCCGGGGCGCCGCCGGGCGGGCAGTGGTGCGGGCGGGCACCGAGCGGAGCGGCAGCGGCACCAGCCAGACCCCGGCCCCGGCCCCGGGCCGGTCCCGCCCGCCGCGCAGCCGCGCCCGCCGCCATCTTCCCCTCCCGCCCCGCCGGTGCCGGCGCGAACGGGCCGCGAGGCCCCGCAGGTGAGCGGCGGGACCGGGGGCGGGGGCCGGGGGGCCCGGCGGGGCTGCGGGCGGGGCTGCGGCGGGAGGTGGGTGCTGCCCGCCGTGGCTGAGCGGGGCCGCCGCCGCTTCCCCCGCCAGGGGCGCATCGCCCCGGCTGCCGGCGCCGCCCGAGCGCCGCCGCCCCTTTGTTGTGCCCCGGGCCGGGCGGCGCGGCCGGAGCCCGGCGGGTGTGCCCTGTGCCCGGGCCGGCCCGCGGGAGCCGCGCCGGGGCCGTGCGGCCCTGCCCGCCCCGGTGCTGAGCTCACGTTCCCGAAATGCTGATGCGGGCTCGGCGCGGCGCGGTTCGCCGGGGCGGCTGCTCCGAGCCCGGCGGAGCTGGATTTTGGGTGGAATCCTGCGCGAGGAGGAAGAACGTGTTGGAGCAAGTGAGGGTATCGCTGTCAAAATGCGTTCATTCTTAGTTTCTGGAAGTTGTTTGAGCTTTTTAATTTTTTTTTTTCTCCCTTCTGTTTTCACTCTAACGTGAAGTATTGCATAATTTAATGTCACCTTTTTGTCATTCGCGGTGCGGAATGCGCTGGGTGAGGCGTGTGCATGTGGGAACAGGGACTGATGGGTGCCGAGGGCTCTGCGGTCACCTCCAGAGTGATCCAGGATTACCGGCTGGCTCTGGAGCAACAGCTGATCTAATCAGGGGAACAAAATGGATTACGAGAGGGCAAGCCAGTGAAAAATCCGTGTGAGGCAGCAAAGGCGGGGAAGAGGACACCGATTTGCTGTGAATTGGGGTAGGAAAGGTCTCAATCGCAGAGTGCAGCCGTGCAAAGTTTGGCGAAGGTTTTCTATGAAGGCTTTATAGCTCAATGCAGTTCATTTGAGAAAATGAATTGTGCGATCTCAGGGTGAAATGGGTGTCAGTGAGTGCACTGACTGCTGCGGGAATCAATTGTGATAACAAAATCTGGCCTATAGTGTTGTTTGTTTGTTTTTTGTAAATTCCTTTGATATAGAGGAACTGGAAGATGATTGAGGGCACATCAGAAATGGAGCCAGTAGGGACTGACCGGGCCCCGAGTCCCCCGTGGGCTCTGTGTGGGCGGAACTCCGGAGTGGCCTCTGGGCAGGCACAAGAGTCATATGTAAGTGGCTGTGGGATGGATTAAAAGGTGAAATAACTTAATGCAAAATAGCCAGCTTTTTAAATATGTATGACTTGCTCCCATTCGAGATTCCTGTGACATGGCTCAGCAGGATGCTGAGGTGATGGGTAACGCATCCCAGCTGTCAGTGAAGTCAGGGAACCAAGGCTCCTAATCTGGCTTCACGTCTCACTTTAAATGTGTCACTGCTCTCACAGTATGACACTTAAAATTTGAACTATAATATTTTTCTTGTATTTGAGAGTAATTAGAGATTTTACATTCCTTGGCTAATTTTCCAAATGTATATTGTATACTATTGGTAAGTGATCTATTTCAATTAGTAAATAACGTAGGAATAATGCTTATTGTAGAATTTCACTATTGACTTGTTCACAATATTAAACTTTACTTTAAATTTCCATTATGTGAATGCATATGAATTTTAATTTTTTTCCAAGGAAGGTAACTTAAAGAGAAAAAGTATTTATTACTGGTTTAGATGCTTCTGGTTTAAAAACATTTTCCTGAAATAGTATATTTTAATGTATAAGTGGATATAAATGTGTTTTAAATTTTTTTAAGAATTGTTTTCTATGCTTATAATAGCATGAGGGGATTCTTGCTGTTGGCATGTTCTTAAAACATGAGTAAGAGCAGAATAAGAGTGAAGCCTCTCTGAAGGATTTAGTGATAGGTGGTCTTGTGTTCCAAAGACTTTTTTTAAAGGGTGTCTTATCCATTGAAGCTACAGAGAAAGGATGTGCCAGGTTTGTGGCAATAAGTTTTCTGTTTTTCTTGATGTAGGAAAACAAATTTAAATACAGAACTAGGGGGAGATGATAAGGGGGAGCGAAGAGGAGAAAGAAGGAGGGAGGACAGGTGTGGAGAAGTGTTTTGCCAAGACTGGGTAGCATAAAAAGGTTGCAGCAGAAATGTGGTTGGTAGAAGGCACCTGAAATATTAAGGTCTAATTCTCACTTGCTTGCATTTATACCTCAAGCTAATGCTGTGCCTCAGTCATTCTTGAGTATTAGTGCTTGAGCTGATCAGATTGTGACGTTATGTGCCATATGTGCTGGCAGAAAGCAATACAGTGTGATGGACCAAAGATGCAGCTTGAGCTCTAATCTTGAGTTTCCCTGCTGTTCTTTGCTTTTTAATTATTATTATTTTTATTTATACACATACAGACATACCACTGGATGTCAGAAAACCTGGTAGATTTCATAGAGGGTGATGTGTAAGCCTATGTATATTCATGATTTCATGATAGTGTTAGAAGGCTGCTTATTACTTTGACAGCATAGTGCTTATAGGAGAAGCCTGAGCTCATCAGCCTAAAAAACATCAATTACGTGAAAATCTTCTCTAGTGGGTTTACTGTTCTTTTCTAGCTATTTGTGTTGCTCTGACACTAAATGCACACTAAACATTTTCATAATACTGGTAATGTATGAGCTTATCAGTGTACTTCAGCTCTTTTTTAGAAGTTCAGTATCCAGACTAGGTTTGGGTATTGTATTACATTTTTCTTTACAGTACCCAGAAGTGCTGTTACTAGTCTTGTATCAAATATGGAGGGTGCAATCATTCTTTACCCTGGTCTATGTAAATGAAATTAAGTGTTAGAATTGTTAAAGGCTTTATGTTCAGGACAAGCCTGTTATTTTAAAAATCCAAAAAGGAAAATAGAAGGCAACTGCTTGCAGATGCTTAAGAGTACAACTACATTAAATAAAATCTAGCAAGTACTAAGTTTTATGCTCAGTCCTAGTACAATATATGAATGATTAATTTTAAGACAAGCTTGAAGCTGTGTGGGGTGGCTTCCTATTTCAACTTGAATCCAGTAGATCCAGTTGAAAAGAAAGCTGGACTTGGTGTACCTTTCTTCAAAGGGAGTCTTATTCTGATTTTTTTTTCTAGTAGTTTTCTGATGGATAGTATCAGTATATCTTTACCTAAGTTTTACTTTGTTCTTTTGACAAGGAGGTTCATTTAGTTTATGTAAAAACCACCGGTGCCATAGAGCATAATAAAAGAGAAATGCAAATGCTTCAGGTGAAGTTGTGAATTAAGATGTCAATACTAAACTGCTGATTAATTTGTGTTGATTTCCACCACCACCCCCCCCCACTTCAGTGTATAAGAGTAGGGCTGAATTTTTCTCTGGGACCAAAAATCCATATCCAGTTGCCAAAGGGGGAAGTTGAAATAGTGCTAAAATGTGAGGAAAAAAGGACCTTTCTACAAGTTCTGGATTTGGATTTGTGGGTCCAGCTTTCTTTCCTGCAGCAAAGCTTTCTGCAAGCCAGACTTTAATTTTTCCCTCTGACTTTACTAGTCAAGAGTGTGCTCTTGGTCTCTGGGTGTGTCTTTCATGAGACCCATCAAAATACTTGGTGATTGGAGTCTTCTGTGACTAAAATGAGAATTAGACAAAGCCATTTTAAGAAGTTAGGCCATTTCATCTGGCACAACTAGGTCTCTGTTGTTCCAAAATAAACTATGCTGCTATAATCAAACACTTTGCTCTTCAAGTCTTCTGGCAAAAATTTACGTGGAAAAAAGTTGGCATACAGCTGTGAGAAAGATGAAATATTGGGAGTCTAGACAATAATGCAAAAAACCATGTTTTTAATGCCTAAGTTTTTGTATCCTTTCAAGTTCACTAGCATTGGTTTATGGTGATCACTGAGAAGTTTCACTGGAGTATTTGTCTCTTCCCCTCCTCTTCGGTAAATAATTCATTTCTTGTGAATACTCTGAGCGTTCTATTTGGTTTATTCAAACTTATTCAGTTTCCCTGCTTCCTTCCCTAATATGAGATGGATAACTAGCTTATTAACTTCAGTTTTCTAAGGTTGAAGTATTTGAAGTCTGTCTTGAGAGCTGCATTGCCCACAGCTGGTTATCTTTGAGCATCCTAGTTGCTAGATTTCTGCATAAGTGAATGATTGCATGAGGGAATTGAGAAATACTTTTATTTTCCCCTTTGTAAGAGGAAGAAGCTGGGAACTAGAACCTGTTGCTGTACATCTTGCTCTGTGTGGTCATCTCCCTTTGTTTTTTGGATCACTGATGCTCGTTTACAGAAGATCAGCTTAGGAGCTACAACTGTGAAATCTTTTTAAAGTTTGAAAAAGGAAGTTCAACCATTTCTACTTTAAGTCAGACTTAAGTACCCAGGCAAGATTCAGCCAGAGGCAGAATTTAATTTAGGTTTCCTAAAAGGTGTACATGCTACAACTCACATCCTTTGAGGAATTATGTTGCAAAGGAGCTCGGACCTTGTACCTGCAGGAACTTTAAACCAGGTGGCTGCTGGCTGCCAGGGCCCCAGCTGCCTTGTCCTGCTTTTCCTTTCTGCTGGCTGGACAGCTCCTTAGACCCCAGAGCCACTTGATGTGAGTTGGTGGAAAAGCTAAGGCAGTGAGGAAGCGAGGAGCGCTAGGGAAGGGCCAGGAAGGGCAGCTGGAGGCAGGTGAGTGGAGGAGTTGGCAGCCAGCGGGCAGGCTGTCTCAGGCCCCCTTGGGTTTGCAGCTTTAGATTCTTCATGGAGGGTATAGACAGAAATAGGCATCCTTATGAAGGAAGAATGAGAGCCCCTGGCTTAATTGCAATATGCTACTTGAAAATAAAGGGAGGGAGGGAAGGCAGTTTTAATGGCTGTGCCTTTTGCATGTGTTAGAATGCAAGATCTGGGATAATGACATGGTAACTCACTCGTATGCTCTTTGAACTTCACTGCTTGCATTTCAGAAAGGAAAATTTTACATACTGCAGGCTTGGTAAGCACAATATTTTCACACTGCAAGAGGATTGATTTCTTGTTAGATTTGTTTATATGGGCCCTATATATGCATAGGACAGAAATAAAAAAGTTGCAGATGCAATGTTAGGTCTTTATTATGGCTTCATAGTCAACCTTTTAAAATCAATTAATTAATCTTGTAATTTAATTTTTGTAACACTACTACGTTCTGTTCCATAAAAGTGTATTTTTGTTTTTGTTAGTAGCCAACATTTGTTAATTAAGCATAAAGTAAGATACTGATCATAGCCCCGATTCTTTCCTTTTAGGCTGCCATCATGACGGCTGAAGAAACGGTGAATGTTAAAGAAGCTGAAATAATTAAGCTAATACTAGATTTTCTGAACTCAAGGAAACTTCATATCAGTATGCTGGCACTTGAGAAAGAAAGTGGGGTCATTAATGGCTTGTTTTCAGATGATATGCTCTTTCTAAGGTAGGACTTCTTTATCTGGTGCTTAAATACCACATATATGAAAGCAGAGTTGGACTGTGGTTCAGTGGGCAGCCCTGTGCCACTCAGTGGGAGATCTTAACTTGTGCCCTCATCTCATGCTGCTTTCTCCTGATCCCATTCTGTGGTCCAACCCTGGAATGTGTTCCAGCTCTTAAGTTAGTGGCACCCTTCTATGAGCCACTTGGACTAAGTGACTGGGTATCAGCAGCATACGCTGAGTTAGATTTTTTTGGTTGCTTGTTCATTCATTTTAACTTGGTTATTTTTCTGGCACACCAATGAATTTAATTTGGAAGGAGTCTTAACAAGTGCCAGTGTTAGTGCAGGATAAGCTGGGGAAAGACCATAAGCAGGAGTAGTATGGGAAAGCAAGAGCTGTTTATCTGTGGTGTTTATCAGCTTACCAGGTCATGTGGACCTGAATATGTAGTTTATTGACTACTAAAATATTTTTACAGTGTTCTAGTGCTGAGATCAATGATAAGTGGTTTCCAAACCTTTTCCCCAAAAATATTATCTGCATTTCAAAATAATACCTAGATTTATTTTAAGTTTAACAATGTGAAAGGAATATCTTTTATCATCAAGGCATGAGAGTTGGTGCAATTTACCATTCAGGATATTGCCCTCAATATTTTTAAAAATAATCATTGTAGATGCACACTACTTTTCAGCAGTGCTGTCCTGTAATTGATGCCAAAGGTACATAGTAATTTTGTTGAAGCATGAGAATATAATCTATCCAACTGTTCTTAAAACATTTAAAAATACATTTTATCACTGAGCGAAACTTCTCACCTGGCTTCCCTTTTGATTAAAATTATGGATATTGGACTAAAATGAAATGAAAGAATTACAGAAAGATGGAAGTTACTAATGCAATTTGTTTGTTTCATTCTTAGCTCAGTTGGAGAAACTCATCCCTTCCTTGTAGGTCTGGGCCTTTTATAGAGAGCTCTGTGTGTGATATGAGGGTATGAACTGAACTGATCTTGGAGTTGGGGCTCTTGTGCTGGCATCGCTCCTGCCAAGCTGTTCCTCTTACACAGTTAATAAAGGAGCTCTGTGTTTGCCCACCCCCTTTATAAAATAGGCCCAGCAGTATTTATACAATTAAAATGGACCAATTTTTAAGTTCTGTTCCATTCTTTGAGATATATTCATTGAATCAATATATTTAAATTCTACAAGTAAGGTGGTTTTTTTTTTTAATAAGAATTATAGGTAAAACAGGACCATTTTGTCCTTTTTGATGTGTCCTTAAAAGTAATTCATATTTGTCCTTCTAGTATACAGTTATTTTTACCAAATATTGAGAAGATTTTGCTCTTGCTATTAGTTACATCAGGCAGTCATCTTGGCATCTGTGCACACCATCAGCTTTTCAAAGCAGATTGATTACTTGTTGTGTATTCAAATTATTGTTTTGTGTTTAAATGAGCTTCTTACTTGAAAAAGGTTGTTCTTGTCTAGTGAAAATCAAGGAATGATCCTTTCTTTTACTAGGCAATTGATTCTTGATGGTCAGTGGGATGAGGTTCTTCAATTCATTCAACCTCTCGAATGTATGGAAAAATTCGACAAGAAAAGGTAAAATAGAATGTATGTCAGAGTTCAATTTTTTGAGTTGTGGAAAATACGTGAATTTCTAACTATTGTCTATGAAAACAGCAGTTTTAAATTTTTCACCTGACTTTTGGGGTTTCTTTTTCTAACCTGTATGCTCTTCACAGGGTTTGTGCATGCATTTTTAGACTTGTACTTAAAGTACGTGCACTCAATCTGTAATGAGGTATCATTGGGCATACACTTCAGAAATATGGTTCATGCCGTACTGGCTTTTAATAGATGGCTGCTCTGTCATATTTCTATTTAAGAAAGAAGTACTTTTGCTATACTTCTCATACTAGCCTTCTGATATTTTTAATAGAACACTTTTGAAAGCAATAATGGAAAAAGACATTTCCTATTAAAAAAATAATCTTGTGGTTACGAATTTGTTAAAATTTGAGATCAGAGTTCCTTATCGTGGCAGTTTCTGTGCCTCATTCAGAAATTTGCTGTGAAATACCCTGCATGTCTCTGAAGTTTACCTACAAGAGCAAGATGTACAGTATTTAACTTCTCACCTGCAGATTTCGATACATTATAATGAAGCAGAAGTTCTTGGAAGCCTTATGTGTAAACAATGCGATGTCAGCAGAAGATGAGCCTCAGCACGTAAGAATTGTCTCTGGTTTGGGAAGTTTTCTTGTTGTCAGGAGGTCTCCAGGGATATTCTGATTAAAGGCAGAGCAGAAGCTCCCAGCATTAAATGCACAAATTTTAGGTATTATTGAATGGTTTCATAAGCACTGGAAAAAATAATCAGTGTCCTTTGGAAGTGAATGTGGCTCCCAGGTCTCAAATAGAATTGTATATAAGAGGGTTGCTTGAAACTTTGGAGCACAGATCAGTGACCATATGCTGTGTTTGTGGTCCTGATCTCAGATTTACTTTAGGCCATTATGCTAAAGTACCAGGCTTTTTCCTTGTTTTTTTTCTCTCTCTTTTTTTTTTTTTTTTTTCTTTTTTTTTTTTTCTTTTTTAACCCCCAAAATTATTCTGGAGCAAGCCTCAGAATTGCAGAAAATTATTTTCATAATGTGGACCAGGTAAAGGATTCCAATTTGAATGAATCTTAACCTTAATTTCTGTTGCTTTTGGAGAGAAAGGTCAGAGTAGGTTTGTTTGGTTTGGTTTGGGGTTTTTTTTTTGAGAGCCGATGTGTTCACAGAGGACTCTTTCAGTTAAATGTGCAAACAGAAGGAGCTGTGGACTTAAGTTTTTAATATGGAAAGAGACATTAACTCAAACTGGCAAAGAAGGTTAGCAGATTGTGAAATTATAGTTTTTCATTTGTTTTGAGGATGCAGTAATACCAAATTTCTAACACTAAAATGTTATTAAATTAAAAATGAAAAGTGCCAGTAGCTTTAAGGTAATCGATTTTGTTTTCCAAACGGAATTGATTTTAATTCTCTGTCCCATTACATGTACATTGTGCTGCAGGGTTTTCTCTTGACAGCACAGAGAAAGTTAAAACTCCATCTTTATAGTTGTAAATGGAAAGTGTCTATTCCTTTAATCACTCAATCTGTATACTGTTACCAGACAACAGTAGAAAAGTATAGAGTTTGCTTCTGTTAACAGACAACAGTAGAGGGGAAAAAATCATATTAATGTTCCTTCT
The DNA here is from genome assembly GCA_038380795.1 of Pyrocephalus nanus. Lineage (NCBI taxonomy): Eukaryota > Metazoa > Chordata > Aves > Passeriformes > Tyrannidae > Pyrocephalus > Pyrocephalus nanus. Next base: position 21,179,625 of record CM076269.1, on the reverse strand, counting down.
TTTGTTATCAAATGGGTTGGCATGTTGTGGAGGAAAGGCTGCTGTACTGAAGCATCTAGGTAACATGGATAAGTGAGGAGTTTTATCTTTTTAAAAAAAAAAATCTTTGCAACTAAAAAAAGTGCCAAGTTTTGTGTATGTAACGTGGTTCTTGGCTACCAACAGGCTTTGTAGTAAAGCCCTTGATATTAGAGGTCTTATCTTCTGAGAACACTTTGAATGTTTTTAACATTTTTGATTGAGGAGCAGAATCTTAGTATAAAAGCTGGCTCAAAGTTGCTAATTACTGGAAACTAGAGCAGTCTACAAGCCTTTTATAATGTATGCCAGTAGCTTCTCACAGAAATAAAAAAGGGGAAAATAAATCAGCTGGCTTTGAGAATGGAAGTAACCTTCTGTGCTACGATAGGATTGTAAATGTTCAGCTACAGATTTAAAATTTAAGCCTATCAAACCTGTGGTGACATGAAAATGCTCCATAAATCTGTAGGAAGCAGGACTGGATGGGGGTTTTTAGGAAGTCAAAGCGTCTAGGAATTTGTCTCTGTTGTAACTGCATTCCCCACAGCAATTTCAGACCCTGTATTGTATGACCTTTTAATTAAAATATAACCAGTAATAGTAATAAATGAATGGGAGCAGGGAAGCTCTGCTACTGCCTGTTCAGCTGTTTGATTGTGGAAACACATGTCCTGCAAAGGGCTCTGCTGATGCTGATGTTTCTGCAGCTGGAGTTCACCATGCGGGAGGCAGTGCAGTGCCTGCACGCGCTGGAGGAGTACTGTCCCTCCAAGGAAGACTACAGCAAACTCTGCCTGCTGCTCACACTGCCCCGCCTGACCAACCACGCCGAGTTCAAGGACTGGAATCCCAGCACTGCCCGGGTTCACTGCTTTGAGGAAGCCTGTGTCATGGTGGCGGAGTTCATCCCAGCCGACAGGAAGCTGAGCGAGGCCGGCTTCAAAGCGAGTAACAACCGCTTGTTCCAGCTTGTCATGAAGGGATTGCTTTATGAATGCTGTGTGGAATTCTGTCAGAGTAAAGCAACAGGAGAAGAAATCACAGAAAGTGAAGTATTGCTGGGCATCGATCTCTTGTGTGGCAATGGGTGCGATGACTTGGACCTTAGCTTATTATCGTGGCTGCAGAACCTGCCAGCTACCGTGTTTTCTTGTGCTTTTGAACAAAAGATGCTTAATATTCACGTTGATAAACTCCTCAAGCCTACAAAAGCTGCGTATGCTGATCTTTTGACACCCCTCATCAGCAAACTTTCTCCTTACCCGTCGTCCCCCATGAGAAGGCCTCAGTCAGCAGACGCTTACATGACCCGCTCCTTAAACCCTGCCTTGGACGGGCTGTCCTGCGGATTAACAAACCATGACAAGCGGGTCACAGACCTCGGCACCAAAACCTCTCCAATGTCCCACTCCTTTGCTAATTTCCATTACCCAGGAGTACAGAACCTCAGCAGGAGCCTCATGCTTGAGAATACCGAGTGTCACAGCATTTTTGAGGAGTCACCTGAGCGGTAAGTGTAACTAGAGCTCTGTTTTTACCTTGGCTTCTGTTGTTGATGTGACTGTGTTCTTACTGGCACTGTAACTCTGAACATAACTATAACATTGAAATATAGTGTGGTTGTTTGATTTCTGTTGTAAGTAAAACTCTGTCCAAGGTGGTTTCTTCCTTGTGCTTTTATGATTTGAGTAGATTTCCATATTTGGTCTTGGGCTGTATAGATTCAGTCTGGGCTTTCTTAAAGTTGAAATCCTAGCACAGAGCACCAGTATGCTCTGAGTACATAATAGAGTCTAACTAAGATTTATGTTCAGTATCACTGAATTCTTTCATTCCACATAAATAAATGGAAACAGTGGAATAGCTGTAACTCCCATCATCTTTCTCCTTTCCATCCTCACTTCTTTGTAAATTTTAGTCCTGACATTGTAAATGATTAGTTATACTTGCAAAATTTGCATATCCCAGTGAAGTCAGTGGAAATTACAATATGCTCTCATTGTAGCATTCCTGTATCACTTAAAATGTTACAATTGTATTTCAGCTGAAATATTTACTTAATATTTTCCAAACCAAATCTAAGTCAGCTGAATGTATTATGCTTTTTGTATTGGACTTCGATGCTATTAAATAAGTTCTTGATTGCAGCGTGGATTGCAAAACTGTCTTCTTTAAAAATTGCATTAAAGTTTTGTGCTCTTTTTTTACCTTCTGGTAGGAGGTGTGGTACTTGTCATTTGAGAGTTTAACATCATGTTTTTGCCTGGCCTTTGTTTTGATCAGCAGTTCTGCCCCTTTCTAACTGTTAAATCCATGTTTCTCTAGAGAGCAGCTGCCAGGTTTTTTTAAAGGAGCAGATGGGTAGTTAGCCTTGCACTAGGGTGCAGTGGCCAGCAGGAGACACTTTCAGAGCTGGGGTGGTCAGTGCTGACTGCAGCTGATGTCTGTTAGTTTTGCCTTGCAGCAATATTCTGTGTATTGTGTCACGGTAAAGATCAGCTGTAATTAAACTCAATAAAAAGGGACCAAACACTATCAAACTGATGTCAGTTCACCAATGATGATGGAAATACCTACAGTAATGTATGTTTTAATATTTATCTTACTGCTTAGCTTGAAAGGACATATTTTGTTTGATTAAAATCTTTGGGTTTACCAGCCTCTTCACAAATGGAGTTTTTGTGGATAACTGTTGTGGAAGTGTCCCTGGTGTTACATTTTTACAAAGTGTACCTCCTGATTATACTAATCAATTGTGAATCCTCTGATGTAACTGAAGTATATAAAACCTTAATAACATCTGTGTGTGTAGCCCAGGGTTCAGTGTTAAAACTGATTCCTGAAAGGCTTTTGCTTCCCTTTTCAGTAATAGAGTACTAGAATAATTCTGTACAAATAGTGTTATCTTGTGGGCTTAATAAGGTGGTGAATTGCTGCAGTTCTTCTTTATGTAGGCCTTACGTCATGTTAAATGAACTTTATAGTTTTTAACATGTTTTTTTCATTAATAATTTTCATTAATAATTCTAACCTTCAAGAGATGTATTAGGTTATAGGGCCAGACCCATAGTTTTCAAGAAGGCGTTACGTTTTTCAGAAGAAAATCCAACTTCAGATCAAGTGTCCAACTTAAATGGCAACGTTTGCAAGGGTGGGAGCTGAGCTTTATGTAAATACGGTCTTTGCTTCCTCTTGCACATGACACTCTTCTTACAAGTTGTGTTCATCAAGAAATTGCCTTTCACTCAGCTGAGCTCCTTTTGTTATTGTACAGAGATGCCCAAAAATGTTTAAAATAACTTCATTATGAGCTTTGTTCCAAGTCACTGGCTATGTGTGTTCTGCACATTTACTGATGGCCAAACCATTTTGGAAAGAGTGCCATGCAGAAATACTGAAAGTACAAGAATAATAAAACTGATACAAACAGTTTTCTATCTTGCACTTTCAGGAGTGTTCAAGCTGATGGATGTTAAACATAGTTTAAGTTTAGATTGCTAGTGGTAATTAAAGTGCTTATCTTAGGGAAGACTTTAGTCATGTAGTATGAGATATATTTTATGCACATAATTGCTTTGAAAATGGGAGATCTCGAATAACTTGTTAGTTAAAAGGTACGTCATTTAAGTGTAGGGATGGAAAATAGGGAGTTTGCATATGTCATGGTGGTAAAGCTTTTTGGAAAATGCAGGGGAAAAAGCACAATGGCTGTGCTTTTTTGTTTGTTAGGAATTTCATTTTTAGTGTAACCCCTTGCAAGTGGCATTTTTTTCCCAAGCAATATCTTCAGTTATATGTGACATAGTTTGCACACTGTTGTCATCAGATTTTACTCTAGAATGTTATCTTTCTCTACTTGATTTTTCTACTCTTAATTTTTCTCAGTTAAGCTTCTCTTCTTTTCCATGTTGCTGCGAGAAGTGATACTCCTGTGGAGCAACAGCGGCCCATCGGCAGTGAGGCTTTGTGCCAAGGTTCAGTTCCAGAAAATGAACCCCTCAATGCAGCACAGAGTCAGGGATCAGCCAAACCAGAAAAAAATGAGGTAGTGCATGTTTGTTTAAAAATAATGAGGCCCTTTGAGCTGTGTTCTGATCGCTTCATAATGATTTGCCTTTGTGTGGAGAACTTCATGCATGACAATGGGTTGCTTTGAATCTTTGTTTTTACTATAGCAAAAATACCATATTGCATCTTGTGTAAGAAACTCCTTTTTTTACCCCCCCCTCATTGTACAGAGTTCTGCTGTTATTTGAGTTTGTAATGCAGCTGATGAGTCTGCTTTGTCACGTCAGCAGTGGAGCTAAACTTAGCTCCCCTGAAGGACCTGGCGTCGCTTCTCTGCTGCAACAGTGTTTTGTACACACCTTAGGGGGGAGGGAAAAGCAGATGCAGAATTTATAGAAGAGAATGAGGACAGGAGATGCTGTGGTGAAGATGTTGGCCAGGCTATTACACACTAGTATAAAAGAATGTAGTACCCAGTCCAACTTCACCTTGTTTTGGCTTCCCGCATCATAGTGGGAATTAATTTCTGTATAAAAAATTGATTTAAGTTTCTTTTCATAGCTTTATTTTTGCAGTGTTCCTGTAGAGATTTAGAAGCCAGAGTTTATAGATTAGAGCTTCTAGGCAACATATTTTAGGTTTGCATGTGAGTTTGGGTAGTGGTGGCATGGAATCCGAAAGGTCAAAGGATTGAATCCAATTGTAATGAACAACAATCAGTCATGGAAAGAAATATAGACAAGAATGTACCTGTTGCCTCGAAGGATTATAACCCAGTGACTGGGGAACAGTTCACAGATTTCAAATATGTGGAGTAAATGCTTTCTAGACATCTGGTGACTCCTTTGGAGTTTCTAAACTGCAGGTGTTCACCATGGGAAACCTAAGGTGATAAATACTTTGCAAATACAACAACACTAGAAAATCCATTATAAATCAGAAAATGGTGTCAGAACAAAAAATCATAATGCAAGTATTGTTAATCAGAGGAAATGCAAAGGCTCACAGTTAAAAGGACAGATCATGCATGAATTGTCTGAACTAATGTAGAGTTATCAGGATGTCTTTATACAGCCTAAATTCATAGATGACAAAGCTGTCACTTTTGAAAACAAAAAACCCACCAAGGTTTTTTTTTCTTTTACTATTTTTTTCCCCTATTACTTTTCTAAATACACAGGTAAGGGTTTGGTTTTTTTTTAGAAAATGTAGGGCAGTTCTGTGTGGATAATCTGGCCTTGGACCTAAAGTGCTTTTGGTTTTCTTTTTGTCTGTTTTTATCTTGTCCTCAGCTGTTGGCATTTGGAACTAGTGACACAGAAAATGAGGATTGGGGAATGCAGGAGGCAGCAAGTCCTGGGCAGCTGGCAGTGTGGGGAGCTAAGGACAGAATGTAAAGGAGAGGGGACCATGAGAAAGCAAGTTCAGGTGTTTGTGTTTGACCCAGAAAGTACAGAATTTTTAAGTTAGAACAGAGCACCAATTTCAAAAGTAAGATGTTATGCTTGGATAGACCACTTCAGAATTGGCTACTGGGAGAGGGAGATTGGCTCTGCAGACTGATGGTAGGGAGGTGTCGATGTGGCAGAAAATACTAAATTTGTAATGAAAGTAGGACTTGTAATTTGGAATGTAGCTTATGTTGTTTTCTGCTTTTTATTTTCAGTTTTAAATCATTCTTTTGTTTGATCTTAAGTAATACTTTGGAATTTTTGTAGGAAAGAACAGTCTCCTTCAGAATTATGGCAGAACTGCTTCAACCATGAATAGCATAGGCTGGCAGTGGTTGATTTTTTTTAATATGTGAATTATGTCTGGTTTTAAGGAAGAATTAAATCATTACTCCTTGGAGGAGAATCTCCTGGCCTTTTGACGCCTGTGTTGAAATAATGAATCAGAAAGTAAATATTTAGGTTAAATACCAAAATTAACTGTTTCATTTTCATCGGTGATTCTCATTCCTTTTTAGCTTCGTGATTCAACAGAGCAGTTTCAGGAATATTACAGACAAAGACTACGTTACCAGCAGCACTTAGAACAGAAGGAACAGCAGCGACAGTTGTACCAGCAAATGTTGTTAGAAGGAGGAGTGAATCAAGAAGATGGAGCTGACCAGCAACAGAATCTCACTGAACAGTTTCTTAACAGGTTGGGGGCATTTGTTGATTCTCCTTCTATCCACCTGTATCTCTTCTTAAGTCCTCATAATAACCTGGTTTGATGGTTTTTATCTCCTGTCATTTGTTATTAGATCTATCCAGAAACTAGGAGAATTAAATATGGGTATGGACAGCCTTGGAAATGATGTGCAAGCACTTAGCCAGCAATGTAATGGGAGCAAAGGGAATGCATCTACCAATGCAGCCAGTAACTTCACATCACCCCCCTCGGATGGTGGTCAGAGGACAGCAACTGACAGCCCCAGTGTTAATACAAGCACTCCTCGAAAGTGTGGACCAGCCAATCAGATACCCTTTCCTGAAGAGTCACCTGTACAGGGGAACCAAAGGTGAGTTCTCTGAGAGCAGGGCAGGGAACGGGATCCGAATTTCCTCTGTTAACTAATGGTTGTGCTGACCTGAAAGAAACAGTCATTTTTCCACCTCTGTGTGTTTGTGTGTATGCATATATACATATGTATGATATGGAATGAAAAATTTTTAACTTGCCTTCACTTGTTCAGTGCTTGGAGTTGCTGCACAAAGAGCAGCCCTCGTAAAATTAACAGTTTAATGGTAGTGAATGAGACAAACATAACACTTGTCCTCAGATTAGTCAGTTCTGAGAATGATTGACTGAGACTGTAACTTTAGTCCAGAAAATACATACAAACAAACCTGTCTTTGCTCTTGTTTTTTTGTCTTGTTGTGAATTTAAACTCTTCACCAAATCAAAGCAGTGTGTCGGAACATGCTGTCACTCAGCCACAGCTGGAAGAGTCTTTGGGGAATTTAGCTAGGACAAGAGGTGATGAGGTGAGTTTTCTTGTTGTTTACAATTTGTGTTATCAAAAGATTTGGTATTTAATCCTGAGTATGTGACATCTCTTAGTGTTAATAGATATTTAGAATGAATTTTTGTTAGTGCAGTACCTGCAGAATCACAGAAACGTTGACATTGGAAGAAACATCTGGAGACTGAATCCAAACCTACGGCTCAAAAGAGGGTCAGTGGGAGCAGGTTGCTTGGGTTTTGAGTCTCTCTAAGGATGGAGGATGTTCCACAACCTTTGTGGACTACCTCATTTCCATGTCTGACCGCCCTCATACTGTTTCTAAACCAACAAAAAATATTTAAGTGGAATTTGCTATATATTATTTTTGTCCATTGCCTCATGTCCTTTCACTGGGTACCACTGGGATGAGTCTTGCTCCATCTTTACTCCTCCCATCACATATTTCTATACACTGGTGAGATGTACACAGTCACACCCTGAAAAGCCCTTTTGACCTCAAGGCCAAACAGTGCCAGCTCTCTCAGCTTCTCCTTGTACAACAGAGATTCCAGTGGGATGTCTTTTATAACCATTGTTTTGTGTTTTCCAAGTTGAAACTTTGATTGTTGGACTCTGCTCAGGATGGTTTGAAAAGCCAGGGAAATAGTTATCAGGGAAATAACTGCAATACATTCCAAAGTTTCTGCATCAGATACATAAAAATCATAACCTTAGAAAGGTGGTGATGAAGTCACCAGGAGGATGATGTAATTAAACTTAACATAACTTAATGATAACTGTGTTAAATATAGGGTGAAAATCTGATTCTGATTAGTATTATATTTGTTTTAGAAACTGTGTTTATGACTTGGACTGTTCTCAGTAAAAATGCAGCTTTGTTCCCCTTTCAAGTTTCACACAGATCAAATGTGCTTACACAAAAATAAACTGTGGTACAGTGCATCTGAAATCGGCTTTTTAGAAGAACAAAAAATGGGTGGAAGTCTGGAGGGAGAATGAGAAATGTTAATCTAATGTTAGCTGTAAAAGTGAGTTGAAGAAAAGAACTTGTTCAAGTACGCTCTTCTGGGACCTGGAGCAGACATTGTTTTACAAATCTGTACTTTGAGTAGTTCAGCCTGGTGTGATGCTACTTATTAATGCTTTGATGATGTGGAGTAGCTTTACTCCACAAAACAGTCCCATCCACTTGTAAATGTCCAGTTTTACAGTGAAGAGCCTAATTTGACTGTTACCCTTCTACACAGGATGACAAATCAAAAAAGCAGTTCATTTGCATTAACACTCTAGAAGACACACAAGCTGTCAGAGCTGTAGCCTTTCATCCCAGTGGGAGTTTATATGCTGTTGGCTCCAACTCGAAAACTTTGAGAGTTTGTGCCTATCCAGAAGTAATTGACCCAAGGTAAGAAAGCTTCTGAAATAACTTCTGTATCATAGCCCTTCTTTCTCCTCATACCTGTACTTCCATACCTTTATTTTACTGTCATAAATAGAGCACTGCTCTCCTTGGAAACCTGAACTGCCAAACAAAATTAAATGATCTGCTGAAGCATTTGTGTATTTGTGGGCTACTTGTTTGTTCTCTTTCGTTACTGGCAAGATGCACTGCCATGATACCACATAAAAAGGGTTGGATTTGCCTCAGCAGGTGGGCTTTTCTGTGTTTACTGTGATGGCTTCTTGTTTTGCTATTCCAGCTGTAACAGTGGGAGAAAGCATTTGTCACTTCCCAAGCCAGCACAAGTTGGGATTCACGAGATGCAGTTTCTGTCAGGAGGACAGACTTAACAGTTGAGAAAGCAATATCTTCTCAGACTTTTGGAGCAAAACTTGCCAGAGCCTTTCTAGTGGCCCATTATTACTATAAACATTCTTTTATAGGTATATTGGTTCCTTAATGGGAAAAGCATTGTTTGGGGTTTGCTGTGCACCTGGTATTTTCAGGGGGGTTTCACCCATTTTTTTAATAGGAGGGGGAAATACATTTTTCACCTGGAAATAAATATTGTTTTGTCAATAACCATCTCCTTATCTCTGTCCCACTTCCATTATTTTCTTGGAGTAGGGGCAAAGTGCAAGCATCTAAAACTTCACAAGCTGCAGGTGTGCACAGTGACTTTATCTGGAACATCTTCTGATGCTCAGACTTCCAAAGTTTTCAGAAGTAATCAGATTTTTTTTTTAATTTTCCTCCTTAAATTTCGTCAGTAAGGTAGACTTTGAAGTTTAATTCCAAAGTATTTATTGGCAATGGATGACACAACAGCATAAAAAGACTTCTCTGATACCCTGTGCAAAGCCAACTTGCTGGGCTTGAAGCCCAGACAGCTTCCTCTTGACTGGTAAACAGTGCAAAGTGTTTGCAGTGGAATGGAGTAACTGTGATCTGCTTCTGCACAGCTGCTTGAAGAGACCACTGGGAAGGGTTAGAGGGACTCTGCAGCCTTGGTCTCTAGTTGCAGTGCACGACCTGGTGTGAAAAGTGACATGCTGCATCTGCACATGAAAGGAATACTGACATTTCCCTAATTCTGAGCTTGTAATTCTTCCTCTTACTGTTGCTTTTGACTATGCTTACAGTTTGCCTAAAATCATGGGATGTCAGCAGAGAGATTAAATTATCTTCAAGATACTCTAATCCTTGTAACAACATGAGTCCAGACATGCATTCCAAATTATTTGTGTTTTTTGAAAAGCTATAATTTTGTAGAACAAATGTTCTTAGAAGCATTATTGGGCCTTTTTAAAGTTTCCTAAATTGTCCTTCAAACCGATGTGTGATTCAGGACAGGCTGGTTTGGACTTGTGGTTTTTTCCTTTCTCTAAAGGTATAATAGTAGTATGGGGGTTCTTTTCTACACATTTGAGATTAAACACTGATAGATACCCATTACAGATCTGCAGATGTTGCTTAGATAATTCCAGTGCTTCCATGCAGTGGATTGGCAATGTGGTCTCTGAGCTGGGTAATGGCTCCCGTGTCCTGACAGAGTCAGTGATTGTCTTAACAGCTCTTAACAGGTGGTGGATCCAAACTCAGAGTGCAAGATAAGACATTAGGTCACTTGGGAAGCTGTGGAGTGTGCTGAGTGATCCTGGCTCATGCTAATCTGTCATGGATTTCTTCTCTGGTAACAAAATAAAATGAGCTTCCATGTAGTATTGAGAATTCTTTACTAAAGCCGTGTTTATCTCCAGAGTTTTTTCAACAGACTTGGGTGATTGTCTTCTGTCTTTTCTCTCTGCCTCTTCAGGTATTTATAGTACGGTTTCTGAATTTTTTCAGTAGTGATTTAATTTGTTGAATTTTTGTTGTTAATGTTACTGGAGTGAACATTGATGGAAGTGGATACTGCAATACTTTATCCTAAACACTTCTTCCTGCCATGAGAGCAGAGAAGGAACATTGTAGGAAGGTAATTGATTGAACTCAAGGCAGTGTACATCAGTGGGACTGTTGCTTTTACTTCAACCAGGTGTAAAGCTGATGTGGTTTTAGAAATAAGAATGTATGGTGTGTTTAGATGTTTTCATTTTAAAATACTTTGTTTTCCTTAGAAATAAATGGATTTCTGATGGTTTTCTTCTTTTTTTCTTTCTTTTTTTTTTTTTACCAGTGCTTATAATACTCCTAAACAACCTGTAGTTCGCTTCAAAAGGAATAAGCATCATAAAGGATCAATCTACTGTGTGGCTTGGAGTCCCTGTGGACAGCTGTTAGCTACTGGTTCTAATGATAAATATGTGAAAGTACTGCCTTTTAATGCAGAAACTTGTAATGCAACAGGTACTGTGTGTCTGTATTTAAAGAGTGTATTTTCAATTATTTGTCCAATATTTGTCAAAACCATTCAAATTACATTGATCATGTATTTAATAGCTTTTGTTATTTTTGTTCTAATACTTCAGTCTCTTTTCCCTTTCACTGTCATTGTAGTCTTTTTCCAGCAAAGAGCCACTGAGAGGTTGGGGATTATCTTTTGGGTTTTGTTTGGGTTGGTTAGTTGTGTTTTGTTTTTGTTTTGCAAGACTCCAGTATTGTGCTCTCTTCTGGCAGATTCCCCTCCGTATACAGTAAAACAACCAGATGTTCTTGCCCACCTCTGGATCTTGACTGTCACTAGGAATTTATTTCCGCTTCTAGTTCCTCTTTCTCATGCCTGCTTCTGTCATCTGTCTTCTCACCCATCCTGAAAAGGTTTCTGGCCCAGCAAATACTACTTTCCATGCCCAACCCTCCTAATCAATACTCTGATTATGGCTCTTAACTTTTCTGTTTTGAACTTAGGCTGCCTTGTCCTGTGTGGTTCAGTGCTCTCAATGACCTCTCCCTCCTGGCAGAGAAAGCCTTTTGAGTTTACAAAAAGAAATAAATGTACTCTGTAAACTTTGGCTGCAATTGGTTGTGGTGATGGTCTACGGATATTTTGCAAAGCTTTAGGAAGTAGGAAACTCAAGCAACACTCAACAACAAGATTCTTAGGGATTTTATTTAAACTTTAGTAACTGAAATATTGTGTTCCATAGAAAGTGCACAGTAATATTTGGACTTGGTAGCATACCCAGCCTTGCCTAAGGTATTCTGCTGTATCACTGTAGCAGCTTTAAAGGGTGCAGCACTAACAAAGTATGCCTTATTTTGTTCCTCGATTTTTAAATGATTTTAGGACCAGATTTGGAATTCAGCATGCATGATGGGACAATCAGGGACCTTGCTTTCATGGAAGGGCCAGAAAGTGGTGGTGCTATTTTAATAAGTGCTGGAGCAGGGGACTGCAATATTTACACAACAGATTGTCAGCGAGGACAAGGCCTGCACGCCCTGAGTGGGCACACTGGTATGTGTATTGTGGCTTCTCTCACACTTCCTAAGCCTGTATGAGGTCCTAATAAAGTTGCTGGGTTGTTTTGGGGGTATTTTTTGAAATCTTTGTCTTTTTCTTTCTAGCAAGATTTTTTTTTTCCTCTCCAGATTGCTCTTGAGGTATTTTGAGGGGTGGTGGGGAGTGTTTGTTTTTACATATGTTGGCTGTTAATTTAATGAACAGAGTGCACACCTCATTCCAGACAAGATGCAAAGCTGGGTATTGCCTTACACTGGTGTGTTAGATTAGATCATGCAACGTGCAGCTTTTCCACAGGATAGTTAAATCTCTGAAAGCAAAAATGTAATCTGAACTGTGGTGTTTCAGTGTTTGATTAATGATGGTTAATCAAACTAAGAAGTCTTCTTGTTCACAGGTCATATTTTAGCACTTTATACATGGAGTGGCTGGATGATTGCATCTGGATCCCAAGACAAAACTGTAAGATTTTGGGATTTGAGAGTGCCAAGCTGTGTTCGTGTTGTGGGAACAACATTTCATGGAACAGGCAAGAGTTTGTTTGTTTTTAAAGTAACATTTCCTTTCAGAAGTTGAGTAGTGTTTTTGCCTGTAACTTTCAGACACTGCCAAGTACATTCAGATAAAACATGATAACTGAAGTTCTTGAGACAGTAGGGCCAGGGTAAATTCCTTGCAATATTCCACATTATTACAGAAAGAGGGACTTTCTTTCCTGTGATGGAACAGACACTTTTTCTCATGCAGCTCCAATAGAGTCTTTGCTACGATTCCAGTGTGACCTATGGCTGCAGAGTTTTCAGTGCCAGAACACAAAAATGTTGTTATTCTGAGGTAACAGTAGCTGTGTATGGTCACCTTAAATGTAAGGCCAGCATTCAATATTCTTGTACAATGTATATTCTGGTTTTAAAAGAGTCGGCCCTTTGCACAGGTGCACAGAACTGTAAGGTGTGACCGTGTGGGTTTTCCTCCCCCTGCAGGCAGCGCTGTAGCCTCAGTAGCTGTTGATCCCAGCGGGCGGCTGCTGGCTACAGGCCAGGAGGACTCGAGCTGCATGCTGTACGACATCCGGGGGGGGCGGATGGTGCAGAGCTACCACCCCCACTCCAGCGACGTCCGCTCCGTCCGCTTCTCCCCGGGGGCTCACTACCTGCTCACCGGCTCCTACGATATGAAGATCAAGGTGACAGACTTGCAAGGTAAAGAGCTGCAAAGGATCACAGGCTCCTTTTCCGCTTGGGGCTTTTAATGTTGAAGTTGAGATCTTAGTTCAGAGATCAGGTTTTACATTAAAAGGGGAGAAAAACAGTAGAGCTTTGAAGGGTTTGACGTGTATATATGTGATTGTGTCTGTTGGCAGGTGGCTCATTGTGTGGCTCAACGTGCAGGCTGTGACCTAAATCTTGTTTGGGGATGACGGTCTCTGTACAGTAAAAAAAACTTAAAGTATTGTCTAGTGAGATGGTCATTGCTTTCAGGTAGCATTCATAAAATCGACACTTTTTAAAAAAGTATATAATTTTTATTTTTATTGGAAAGAGTTAAGAAGAGAGAAGATACTGGGTATATCTAATTGACTTGATTTTCTTGGGCCATTAAACTTTAATCACTTTTTGTGAAAACAAGGTCTGCCTTTTTAAGTTCTACTGTGTCCATTAACACGTAAAAACTGAAACACTGGGCCCTGTATTATGCTGTGTGTATGTGAAAGGTGGGGGGTGTGTGTCATGTTCTTCATAAGATAAAATACATGTGAGCTTCACTAAACAAACAGGTAAGAGAAACCCACCAAAAAAAAGCGCAAAAAACAAGAGCTGGGTTATACATTCATGAAATGACTAATGATTCCTGTTCCTCTGCCACAGGGGACCTCACGAAGCAGCTTCCTCTGATGGTGGTAGGAGAGCACAAGGACAAAGTTATCCAGTGCAGATGGCACACACAAGACCTTTCTTTCTTGTCGTCATCTGCAGACAGGACTGTAACGCTTTGGACCTACAATGGTTAGAGTGCAAACTAAGGCAACCTATGCAGCTAAAGCACAGACACCTGAGACTACAGAACTGTCCAAACAAGTAATAATAATGAGGCATTGAGAGCAGCAGTTGAGCAGGAGAGTGTCTTATCAAGAAGAGGGGCACTTGTCACTGATTTTTCTGGTTTCTAGGAGGTCTTGGTGTTTTTAGTATATTCTTTTGCAGTGCTTCCAGTCTTCCATGTTGAACTCATGCTGCTGTGACCTATTGTAGTCTTGTTGCCAAAGTCTATGAGGAGAACTCTTATGTTGTTGATGTGCACTCAAAGTAACATGAATGATGTGTTTACAGTTTGGTATTAATTGCATTCCTTGGTCTTTGCCTCGATGAGAATTTTGTATAGAACTTAAGTTGAACAACACTTTAATCAAGTCTGTATGTGACTAATTACACACACACACACGTAAAACTTCCACTGTTTTTTCAGGTTTATTGTATTCATCACTCCTCAACAAGAGATTAAACTTTATAACATCTCCACAATTTCAATGTTTTTAGTAAAAACATCTGAACTTTAAAGGCTGGCTAGGCAGTAACCACATCTTGATTACGGTCCATTATATAGTGTGGGGTTTTTTCTTTCTTTTCATCTAACCTGGGAAAAATGTTGCTGTTTTTACTACATGACATTGTTTTGAACAAGCTAACATGTTGGAGGGGGAAAAAGTAAAATATTGACTTTTTTCAGTAGAAACATGTAATATTTTACTTTTTGAATGCAACAGAATACCTCTGTGTATAATGTACTGTAGAAGAGAGTGGATTGGCAGCAGTTGTCACAGTGAGCTTAATGGCTATCAATTTTTCAAGTAAAAGGGATACCATTAATGCTATAATAGAAACCAGCATGGCTTAAAATGCTATGTCTGCATGATAATTTAAGAATTGTTTAAATTCCCAGTTCAGAAGCTTATCTGAATTTTATTTCTTGCACTGTTTATGTATGGGAAACTGCAGTTTTACTTCTACAAAACTTTAGATTCTAATGTTTATGTATTGTTATATTTTCATATTGTACAGTTCCTTTTACTTTTTAAAATATAAACCTTAAACTTTTGGTTATTTATTTATTTGAACTGCAGTTCAGTTTTGGATTCTCTTGGTTACTAAATTATATGTGCACTGTAGCAAGCATTTTTAACTATCGTATAAAAGTGGAAAGGTAAATATAGAAGTGTATCTGTGCTATAATCTCAATAAAGACCTCCAACACCTGCATCCATTTTGTCTCTTATTTTGGATTCTTAGTTCGTAATTATTTGATGCAACTGTGATACAGAGTTAGACATATGACTTAATATGCCAGAACTATAAAATACTCAAGAGTTTTGATACTGCTTCCCTATATCTGAATTTTCAGTGTGATAATACAGCTGCAGATCTTGTTTATTTTTCTGTATTTGATACATAATGCTGCTTTGGAGGAAAATAGCGTTCCTCTAGTTCTTTATCTGGAGATAAAGCTGGCAGACTTCCCTTAATTAGTACCACAACTCTGTAAATACTGTCTTCCTGACAATTTTATTCCAGCTTGGGTCTTTACAGAGGAGATGTCGATTTACATCCCTTGTTTTACATCGCAGCGTCTTGTGCCTGAGCTTGCCTTTAGCGGAGGTAAGTTTGCCTTCATGGGGTCGGGCCCTGAGGGCCGTTCAGCTCAAGCGCCACTCGCTGGGCAGGCGGGGATGAGGCTGCTGGGAGGGGCCGGGCCGGGGCAGGGATGAGGCTGGCGGGAGGTGCCGGGAGGCCCCAGGGCCGGGCTGGGGCGGGGATGGAGGTGCCGGGAGGCGGCGGGGCCGGGCTGTGGCGGGGTTGAAGCTGCTGGGAGGTGCCGGGAGGCGGCGGGGCCGGGCTGTGGCGGGGATGAAGCTGCTGGGAGGTGCCAGGAGGCGGTGGGGCCGGGCTGTGGCGGGGATGAAGCTGCTGGGAGGTGCCGGGAGGCGGTGGGGCCGGGCTGTGGCGGGGTTGAAGCTGCTGGGAGGTGCCGGGAGGCGGCGGGGCTGGGCCGGAGTTGGGCGGGCCCGGGGCGGGCCCTGAGCTCGCGCCGTCCCCTCAGGGCCGGGGCGGCGCCTCCGCGGCCGCTGCTCCGCGGCCGTTCCCGGGCGGAGCGGCCGCCCCGGGGCCCGGGGAGCCGCAGGGCCGGGAGGAGCCGGGAGGAGCGCGGCTGTGGGGCGGCCTCGGGCCGGGTAAACACGCCGGGATTCCTGCGGCCCTTCAGGTACCGCGGGCGGGGCGGGCCCGGGGCCTGCGCCGTGTCCGGGCCCGAGCGAGGGGCGGGAGGGCCGCTCATCTCGGCGCAGCGCGCTGTCGGTGCCGAGATAAAGGAGGTCGGGGCGGGAGGAGCGGCCGTGGCTCCGCTCCGTGGCCCTGTCCGTGCCTCCAGCGCCGGCCTGTGCGGGGCCGGGGCCGGGCAGAGCCGCCCCGAGGGCACCGGGCCGTGGGTCCCGCCCGGGCAGGGCAGGGGTGTCCCTGCAGGGCTGGCCAGCCTTGATTTTTGTTCTGCGGAACGGGCGTGCCGGACCTTTGGGGAAAAATAATGTGAAAGGTCAGCGAGCGGGAGTGCTTGCGGGGACGAGCTGCTCCGCACCCTGTAGGAGCGGGAGCGCCGGGGGAGCGCGGTGTGTCGCTCCCGGAGAGGCGGGGGACAAAGGATGGAGCGGCACGGAGGTGGTGTGGCCATGCTCCGTTTAAAACAATGCTGCCAGCGGGAACTAAGCCAGAGGAATGATCCAAAAGGTGACCGACCAAAAGTTGAACTTTGCTCTGTTAAAGTCGAAAATACGTATCACTTTTCACACCCCCCACACGTGCTAATGAAGTAAAACCTGTATGTGCTTTACATGGGTGACTAAAGTCACTCAAACTCCACCTAAACGTGAAAGGACATCAACTGAAACGCTGCCTTTTCCCCTTCTTCAAAGAAAACAATATAAATATAGGTTATGAGGGATGGGAGCTCAGGGGAAACTCCACCTTTGTACCCTGGGACTGTCGACAGGCTTTATCTCTGGCCTAGTAGGGATGCCTGTTGGGTAAGGCCCGAACACCCGGCCGTACCAACTGCTTCCTCCGAAACTCAGTGTTTGTGATCGTGCTTTTAGCACTAGATAAGTCAGCTTCCAGTGTCATGTGTTTGCTGACAGCTGTACTATTGATATTTTTATGTCCATGTGCTCCTGCACTAGCAGTCCAACAAGAGCCTCCGTTTCTATTGCTCAGCAAATAACACTGTTTTGCACCTGAGAGTTATTGAATGAGGCTGGGCTTGTGATGTGGCTGTGAATCCTGGAGGAGTTCTGCACAGGTTTATTGTATTTAGCAATACTGAGCTCCGTGTTACACCTGCTGATATCTGTGGTCAGTTATATTGATCCAGTCATATAGTACAGTTTAATTGTTGCGTATTATTGCTGACAATTTCCTTGGGGGAAAAAAAAAAAAGGAAGTGAAGTTTAACTTGCTTAATGGAGAACTGAGTTTTTAAACAGCACCAGAGAATACTTCTTTTCTGTAAGATGGTTGCATTTTTTCTTTCATACAGCATGTTATACCCTTACCTAAATATGTGAATTTCTTGTTACATGCAGTGATACAGGATGCTGTTTCCTCTGGTGTTGTGTGCAGTTATGCTGGTAGGGAGCGGTAAGGTTCAAGAAGATGAATGGATTGACCCCACGGATATGCTCAATTATGATGCAGCATCAGGAACAATGAGAAGACCTTACAAGGTAGAAAAAGAAAGGGTATATGAATACACACATGCCTCTCCCAAACTTCACATGGTGTTGAAAGATTGCTCTTAAATGGTGACAGTAGATAATGATAGAATCATGATATTTTTAAGGTCTTATTATGTTATATCTGAATCCATACACAGAAAAGTGTTTTGTGTCCATGGTTAAAATTGCAAGGAAAAAATAGTGATCTGTGTTATTGTAGTTAGCTCAGGACCTGTTCCTGTTGAGTTCCTCTTGCACACTGATCCAGTCACAGCAACCAGGCTTTTTGTCTTTTCGCAGGTGGTGCTTGATTTATGCAGGTTGTGGCACCACGAGTTACTGCTCTGAGAAGTACTGGGTTCAGCAGCTCTTGCTAGTTTGTCAAGTATCGTATTAAATATCTTGAAAATCAAGTTCCTGCCTGATGAAAGTTGGGGGAGTTAATAGTTGCATTTTATGTTAATTGACCAGTTTCACAGCAATATGGTAATAAAGCCCATTTCTTGTGTGAGAGTATTGTGAAAGTCACAAAGTGTTTTGTAATGCTGGGCATGCACAAGTTTTCAGAAGGCAGATCAGAACAGGGGTTGAGTGCTGTACTGTTAGTGATTCGTGAACATTTAGGAGAAGATGAAGTAGGAAAAAAACTAGTTTTAACAAGGTGAATCATCTCTCAGTTGTCTTGTGTGAGGGATGGACTCTCCATAGATGCATGTTGTTAACCTGAAATGTATGTGCACACATGGCACTGTAAACTGTGGTTGGTTGTATGGACGCCTTTGATTTTTGTCATTATTCAGCTTTCAAGTTTGATACCATTCAAACACTTCAGAATGTAATTTTCTGAAGTTAAAAATTGCTGACTGGGTTATTTCTCTCCACAGCATTCCTCTTCAGCCACCACCTGCCTCAAATCCACCTGATAGTCATTAACATACCTAAAATCCAGCAGCAAGCTTTGGAGTCTTTAATCTTGGAGCCCTACTGCTCCAGCTTTTATAAAAAGAATAGTACTGTTGTCTCCCACAAAAATAGAACTTCGCATCTTAAAGGAGAAAAATGCCTGCTTTGGGTTAATCCATCTTTTGAGGATTTCTTTTCTTCCCTGCAGTGAGTTTTTAGGCGGGCAGGCTGTGGGGGCCATCCAAGTCCCCAAGACCTAACCTGGTTTCAGCATGAGTTCAGTGATTTGTGCACTGCTGTGCTTGCTTCTGGAGACTTCCCTCAACGTGCACTCCTGGTTGAGTAAAAGCAGCGCTGCTAAAACCGGGTCTGAGTAATTAACAGAAAACATGGAGTGTTCTGGAGCAGAGAGGGAATGTGAAAGCAAAGGCATGCATCCCAGAATAAGGGGTTGTGTTTACTTGCAGTCTGGCTGGCTGCGTGGCCAGCTGGGCTGGGAATTTGTCTGGCTGGAAGCTGCCCCTTTGCTTGCTGAGTCAGTTTTTAGCCAGTCCAGTTATCTAATCTGATGCTCTGTGTGGCTCGAAGGAGGGGAAAGGGCAAGTGGGGGAGGACAGGCCTCACCTTTTGAAGGCAAACAGGCATTTACATAAACTCCAGCTGGAGCCTAAAATAACAGCAGAGGCAGCTGGAATATCATTGGGAGAGTGTTAGCAGAAAATATCACTCAGATTTTAGCTCCTTTGCTCCTTTTTAAGGCATCTGACTATAGAAGTGTAACAGGGCATGTTTGATCAAATTACCAGATTTTAAAAATTTCTTCTGTAATTTTAGGCAAACTATCATGACTCTGAGGACAAGACTGCAGATACAGTCAGTACTGAAATCTCACCGAGTTGTTCCAGGACAATAGATGCCTTGCAACAGAAGGTTTGTTACAGAACTCCAGGATATTTTCTAGTCTTTATTAGTTTGTGCTTTCTGACAGTGCCTTTTCTGGCTAGTACAGAACAGGTGCATTGCTGGCACAATTTATGAGATATTATGCTTTATGTAGGGGGAACCTCTTTATTCAGAGGAGAGACTGGAAGTGGTCTGAATTCAATTCCAAATTCTTGCTCTCCTTCCAAGGTCTGTTTCCTAAAATATTTTATGTCACATCATACTGCCAAAAGCCAAGGAACCTGTCCTGTTGTTTTCAAGTTGTTCAGTACTGGCCAGTCCCATAGAAAGCAGCATCTTCAGTAACTGCATATGCCTTTTATCTGGCATACTAATCACAGGATCACTGCTAAACTGAAGAAATGTGTCCCTGTTGATCCTGAGTTTAATGTGTGGTAGGGATTTTTTTTCTTCTATGAATGGGCTGGTCTGAGCAAAGGTAATAAAGGTGTCTTTTGCACGATTGCAGATTGCAGAATGTGAGAAGAGGAATGCCAAGTCACAGGAAAGCCGGAGCTTTTATATTTTTAGGCGCTACTTGAATAAGATTTTAAATGAAGCTGGAAAACTTGGCCTTGTAAGTATTTGAACAGTCATTTAAAAAATTAATTAGAATTCATATTACTACTTTATATGGTTTTCACAGTTATAAAGCACTGATTAATTATTCTGGCGTACTTTAAATTAAAATGAAGGGAACTGAATGGCATGGGAAAAAGTGATAGAAGTCTGTGCATCCAGTACTGCTCAGGAGGCACAGCTGCCATTTGATATAAGAGCATCCAGAGGAAGGCTTTTGAATTCCGTGTATCTAAATAGGATGCAGCTACAGGAGTACCTTGTTTAGCTCACATTAATGGTGGTTAAACTGGAGTGGCTGCGTGGTACTTGGCTGTTGGGTGGGCTCTTTATTATATTGTCTTTGTAGATTTTTTTTTTTCTATTCAGACGTAGAAGAATTTTTAGTAATAAGCAAAATTAGTATTTAATAAAGAACATTATATTTAGCAACGCAAAATTTCTTATTTCAGTATTTAATAGCTTCTGTCTGTATTATCCAGCTGTGATCAGGGCACACATGGCATGTGTGTCATTATTACTTGTTAATGAGCTGTGGTTCTAAAGTTTTATTAACAGGTGAGATAATTAATTTCTATTAGTTTATTGCTGTAGAATTGAAGGAGTACAAAGCAGTTGAACTCGAGTATCATCTAGTTTAGAAGAATGAACAGAAACGATACAGAATCATACTTTTATCCCATGTTTTCATCCTGCAGTGTGTTTCAAAAAGGTTCTGGTACAGCATGAAGGAAATACAATCAGGTTTTTGCCTAGGGGTGCACTTCTATTTCCAGAGAAGCAGCTTGTAACATTGCTGTGCTTTGCCTTTAATTCAGCCTGATGAAAACGTGGGCCAAGTCCACTATGACGCCGAGATCATCCTTACGAAGCAGACGTATTTGGAGATCCTCAGGTTCCTCAATGAGGAGACCTGGCAGCCAGGTGCCATGGATGATGCACTCAGTGATATTTTGATCAATTTTAAGCACCACGATTATCAAGCTTGGCACTGGAGATTTGAAGACACTTTTGGAATTGACCTTTATAATTTGTTTTTGGTAAGAGAATAAAGCGGGTTTGTTGGTTTTAATTGCTGTTTTCTCCAGTTTCTCTGGTCAGGTCTAGTCAGTGAATATAACTGTCTTAACTCCACATGTAAAGCAGTTCTTTCCATCACACTTTCAGTGAGTCATGGGGTTTTTTTATTGAAGGAAGGATGTATTCATTTTAATGGGGATGTATTAATTTTAAGTAAGAATTCAAGTATTTTATTTCTGTGGTCATCTTTTCTTATTGTAGCTTTGTGGGGTTTTTTTCTGTTATGCTTCTTTTTCTCTTGTCTTTTATATCTGTGCTGCCTGACTCATTAGGCTCTAGCACTTCCTTATCACTAGAACTGACACTTCGTGCATTCCAGATTTTCTAGATTTGTCTCTTGTTCAAGTAGATGCTGAAGTTGTTGGCTTCTGCAGGAGGTGGAATATATTTATGTTGAGACAAGTATATATTTGAACTCTTATAGGTCAGAGGCTCTTGCGAATTTTATGGAAAAATATTGTGTAATGTTGGAGAGGAGAGCATGACTATGGAATTATAAAGTGCTAAGCTGAGGATCTCTGATAAGCTGAAGCTCTGAATAAATCTTTACAGTTCAGAATATGCTGATGTTTTATGCTGACATAATCTGGAAAGGAGCCTGTCTAGATTTGAGGGGGTCCATGGAAGCCAAATCCCAAAGCAAGCTGTCAGTAGCATAACCTCAGTGCTGGGGGTCCTCAGATGGAAGGAGTCTGTAAAGGGCTTCTCTGAAGTCTGGCAGCTGCTACACAAACTGTACCTTTGTCTCTTAACCAAAGTGCAGGACTTGGCAGCAGTTGTTTTGTGGTTCATACCAGGCACATACTGCTCAAGCAGTGACTGACACCAACTTTATAATTTTAAAAGTGTGGTGAGTAACATGATAAACATTGTAAGGAGGAAATAACTAAACATCACAAGAAAAAAAAGAGCAACTGCAGTGTAAGGCTAGTTTGTTCATGGGTACTGGCAGTAAGCTTGGCAAATTCCAAATCTGGATCATAATTTTTTCCTCTTTTTCAGCTGCTCTTGTGCTTAGCATGCATTGTAACTGTAATAGCTACAGAGCTCTGGACCCGGATTCTTTTGTTTGTTCAGCTAAAACGTCTTTTATTGATAAGTTTTTTCATCAGTTTTGCATGGAATTGGCTTTATTTGTATAAGGTAAGTTCTGTAATGTTCATGTCTTTTAGGCTTAAAATTTTAGAGTTATGAGGGAGTTAAGGTTATTTAGTGGCTTTAGTTAGTTTACATAAAGCTTTTAATTAACCACAAAATAAATAAAGGGATTAACATTCTGTTTTGCATGCTGATGGGTGTGTTAGGCTTAAAGAACAAAAGAAACTCCAAGGACTTCATCCTGCAGCAGAGGTGAACAAAATTCATAGAGTACTAGAATTCTAATTTCACTGGGGGCGAGACAGATGTGACCTTTGACTAAAGCAACTTGGTAGAAGTTATATGAAAATAAATATAAATATATTGTGAGGAGTTTTTTCTTTCTGAAGGTTCCCTGTGTTTGAATTGCCAAAGGACTAAACTCCAGTATTCAAAGATACAAGTGCAAGGCAAAAGTATCAGGCTCCATTTGGAGGGTAACTCAGAGGTAGCTGTCATCATGGGTGTTGTCCATTCCCAGGAGGTTCTTAGAGTTGAACTCCATTACATTGTTTAGTTAGCAAACTTTTCTTAATAAATATTTACACAGGGAGTTACTGTTCCGGGGGGTGTAGTGGGGGAATTATCGACATGGAGAATTATCCCAGGCTGACTAAGAGCACACAGGGATAGCCGAGGTGCAGGGATGCAGGGTCTGTTGGTTTCACAAGTCCTTGTGTTCCCCTCAGTTGGCCTTTGCACAGCATCAAGCAGAAATTGCGAAAATGGGGCAGTTTGATAACATCTGTGCCGAGAAGTTGGACTGGCGAGAAAGTCTTTTTGGTAACTACTTGTTTCGATATTTTGTAATGGTATTTAAGATCACAAAATATTAACTAGTAGTATCCAAGAATAGTCACATACCTTCATGAGTAGTACACTGAATTTTCTTCAATATATGATTATGTGGTTTCACCATTTTTCCGTTCCATTAAACTTTTCTAGGCCTTTGGAGGAGAGCTGATCACAAAACTGTACTTGGAGCATGTCATGGTGTTCCTTCTTTTTCTTTTAACTTACCCATGAGTGTTTCCTCAGCTCCCCTCCCCACAACCGTTCAGTGCCATTTACCAAAGACAGGTGGGCAGAGCTCGTGAAAAGGGTTTTTTTCTTTTCACCTGCTAGGCCTGTGAGTACAATGTACTTGAGGAATTAGATCTGTAACTGCTTCCTCGAGTGTTACTGTTTTACAGAGATAGCTGATTTTTTTAATTAGCTGTTATTAGTATCCAGTGCTATAGCAGGTAGCTGACTGGTGGCAGCTCTTAAGGACTGCTTGTTGTGGTCTTCCCTTTGTAATTTATTGACTCTGATTATTCTGTTTTTGACAAATTTCAATGATTCATGTTCTGACTGCAGTAAAACCAAACTACAGAAACACTGGTGTTGTAAACGAATTGTTTATAATGTAAAATTTCACTTAAGAAGTGAGACTTTCTGCTTGTGAATAAAATAGATCCTTGAAATCTAGCAAGCAAAACAGATTATTTTAATCTCCTCTGCAGACTGGCAGATGAGTAATAACAGTGGGAATGGCACTGTTTCAGTAGCTGTGGACACACTGTGCTAGATAATGGTTCTCACAGGTGAGACTTTTTCCTCTGAGGCTTCCAGGGAATAAGTTCATCAAATAATGAGAACTTTCATGACTCTGCATGGGAGAACTTCAGGTTCTTTTTTCTTTCTAGCCTTCCCTCTCCTTCCTGCACTCCCATGACTGGATAAATTACACTGCCAAGCTGATCTCAGAATTGTAAAAATAAACCTGAGCTTTGAACTGCATCTAGAAGAGTTCTCTTCCATCTCTAATTGAAATGCTTTGTCCTTTACTGCTGTGTCATAAAATATATTTTTGAGAAGTTGTAAAACTATGTCTCTGCTTTGACAGAATGGCTTAGGAGTACCTGGACGTTGCAGGACGATCCCTGTCAGAAGTACTACGAAACTCTACTTGTAAATCCTATTTTGCTGGTTCCACCAACAAAGGTACACGCCAAGTCCAAAGGGACTGTTCTTCTTGATGTTTTTTGTTTGTGTGACAACAAACACTGGTTTTCTATTTGTATTTTTCTAGGCCTTGGCAATTACTTTCACCAACTTTGTAACTGAGCCTTTGAAGCACGTAGGACAAGGTATTGGTGAATTCATCAAAGCATTAATGAAGGAGATTCCATTCGTTCTGCAGGTCCCAGTACTAATTATGATGGCTCTGGCTGTCCTGGTTTGTATACATTTATCCTATGTTTAAGAGCTCAGTTTTATTTTTTATATATTATTTTTATTTATATTTAAATATTATCTATTATTTATTTGTTATTTTTACTTAGCACAGATGAAATTACTTCTACAAGGCAAGTTTTTCTTGACCAAGTTAATTGCTAAACCAGTTGGTTTAGCAATTAAAATAGCCAAGTTTGCATTCAAAACACAACTCCCCCCCTCTCCCTAGGTAGGATAAAATAGCATTAAACTGCTTAAAATCTTAGACTATGACAGTTTATTGCAGCTTCGTTCCCATTTCTGCTTTGTGTCATTACACAGTGATGCAAATAATTGGCATTTTGTACACAAAAGCATTGAGTTAAAACTTCAGCATCTTTAATGCAGCACCAACAATGAACTGCACCCAGTCTGGCAGTTCCTGCAGGGTGGTCAGACTGCAGAAGGCTTGAATTTTCCTGCAGCCCTTCTGATCACCTGAGCTTTTCTTTCAGGGTCTTGTAGATGCCTGGCTTTGATATCTGTGTGAGAACCATAGGCTGCAGTATGTGGTGTTTGTTCAGTTTGGTTTTTTCCCTCCCCTAGGCTTTTTGCTACGGGGCAGGATCATCAGTGTCTGCACTAAGATACTTGGCAGCATCTTCTCAGAGAAGTCTTCCTCCACCTGACGGTCCGCAGGAGCAAATCGGCTTTGTGCAGTACGAGGGGAGGCAGCCAGAGGACTATTACTTACAGCAGCACCCATACGTGTACAGAGGACACCAGGACAGAGGAGATGCCTCTGTGAGACCTGCCCTCACCGTGAGGGCAGGGAACGGCACCAGGAATCCTGACACGGCACATTCCGGCGATGAGCCGGATGCACACGGACAAGACTCTCCCAAGTCAGAAACTAATGTAAGTCCTGGTGCTCTTTGAGCTGGAATTCAGCTGAACAGATTTCAATGTCACCTGATAAACAACAAGCTTAAACAACAAGCTTAACCCAAATCCTGGGGAGACAGGAGTTAAGGAAGTGCATGTTTCCTGATAGAGCAGTTTGGTAGAGCTGTCTTGGACATGTTTCTTTCTGGAAAATTACTTGGCAGGAAACTTCTGAATTAAAACTCTATATAGTACAAACTTAGCTTTAGTTTTGAGCGGTCAGTACTTACGTCAGCCTGGGTGTTGATGATTACCCCCGGGAGAAGCGGGGGGAAAAGTGCTGACTTTTCTGTAAACTACAGAAAATTCAAAACAGATTTATACCCTACGTTGTGCTTATTTACATGCTCTGTTTCCCCAGGGAAAAAAATTATACTGCTCATGCTTTGGGTGAGCTCTGCCCCTTGAGCTGAGGTGCCCTTGAAGCAATAGATGCTGTCACTTTAGATTAATTAATAATTTTTATTAATTCTTTTACAGAATAGGTTGTACACCAAGTCTGAAGTTCATAGACTAGAAACTCTCAAAGCTGAAAACCGTACTGAGGAACCTGCAGTTGAGCAGCAGAAACAGGAGACAGGCAAGGCAGAGCGAGAGGCTGGAGAAAACTGTGATCCCAATAAAAACCTGGAGAGGAAAAGCTCTGCGATGGCAGGAGGGGAAGAGAAGGAAAAGAGCATTTTACCTGACTCCCAGGAAGGAGACTAAGGAAGGCCCGAGCTCTGCTGTGAGTGTGGTCTAATCTTGAATTGTCCTTGTTAATTCTGCTCCAGTTCTCAAGTGTCAGAAAGAGAACATCAGTGTAAGCTGTAAGGTGGGGTTGTAAAATCTGGGAGAGGGAGCATAGGTACTGTGTCTGGAATTGGAAATAAATATGTTAAGATAACACACGTTTAAGTGGCCAAGAAATCAGGCTTGTTCGGTGTGGCTACTTGATGGATATTAAGTTTGTGTAATAAGGTTTGGGTAAAATCAGATTCTCAGTGGTGGGGAAGCACTGATACTCTGATGTAGCAAACACAAGCCTAGCCAGGTAACTGTCCAAAACCCTCTAGGAAGTCACTGATATTCCTGTAATTCACATAACACTCATCACAACTCAGATAGACATCTCAGGTCTGTCTTTGGTTTATAGTCTTTAAAATCAGTTTGCTGCTTGTCAGCTCAGTTTTAGGACAGCCTATTGATTTTCTCCTAGTTTAATGATTTGCAGAGTGAGAAGCTGATGTGTCAGATGGGTTTTAGGGCAGTTCAAAGCTGAACAGGGAATAGGAAGCACTGACTAAAAGCATCAAAGCTCAGGATGATAAACTGATTCGTGATTTTTTTTTTGAAGAACATTCTGACATTCCACCTTATAAGCAAAGGGACAAGTTTTAGTTTCAGTAGGATTCTGATTTCAGTGCTAAAAAAAGCTGCAAGAGAATATTTATAAATCTTTCAGTAATTGTAAAATAGTTTGAATTATGTGTCTGTTTATTCTTACATTGCCATTTCTCTCTGAAGCTAAAATTAACTGTAGGTTCTTCCCTAGGGGCATATTATAATACTTCAGTAAAAACAGGACATCATTTATAAATACCCAGAGTGAACAGTTTGCCACCTTTGGTGTTAAAATCAGTGGCTTCTAACTCAAGGTACCTGCAGTTAAAACCAGGCACAGCCCTCGGGGTTCCCCAGAACCGCCTCGGGATCGGGATCTACGGCAGGGAAAATGAAGTTCTCGGCTGTTCCCCAGACCTATCCCAGCACAGCACATCCTTAGCAGGAGCAGAAGGAGCTGAGGTCAGGTAATGAGCAGCCTATGGGCCTTTACAGCCTGTGACATCTGAAATGCAGGAATTACACTGTGTCCCTGAGAGTTGGTGCCAAGTGCCCACCCCGGCTGTGCTTCCCTGGTGCCTGGACATGTACCCACACCAGCTGCAGAGCATGAACAGCTGTTTCTTGAAAATAAGTACTTTGTAAAAACTTCTCCTGATAGTAAAACTGTGCTGAGTTAATGTAGGAAACACTTAACTAAATATTACCAAAAAAAACCCATCATGTTTTAGAAAAAAATATTTTTTATTAAACAGAATTAAAACCAGGGTTTAATTTTTTTTTTAATATAAATGATTGTTTCTTCCAAACTGTGTTTTTGCAAAGACAGACTAACTCCTGAAGCTATTTCTTGATTTTTTATTTTTTAAAAAAAGTATAAAAGAAAATGGGACCTTTTTTTCAAGAGGTACAAAGCAGGGGGGAAAAATCAAGTTTTCTTTAAAAACAACATAAAAAATTTAGGTCTTAGACTAGATTGAGACAGTAGTAGAATCCACATATGAGCATTGATAAACTTTGACAGAGAAAAAAACATTATTAATGTTGATAGGCTACAGACAAGAGGGAGAGACAGTGATGGCTGCTATAAAAGCAGCTGCCATGAGCAGGGGCAGCTCTATAACTACTGCTCACACGTTGATCCTGCTGCTATTTCTATGGAAAATCATTAGAAAGGAGACAAAACTACTCACGGCAGTCATCTTTAAAAAGGCAAGTATGCTTTTCCAGCAAACAAAAACGATACCTAAGATGCTGCTGTACAGTACATTCCTCTGTGTGTCTTCAGCTAGAATTTGGTGCCTTTATAGCTGAGGGTAAATGGACTCTCTGTTCATCCATTCTCTTAGCTTGTGATCGTAAAATGAGGCTGAAAAAATCCTCATCTGGTACAGTGGATCCTTTTGCCGATGCTGGAGGAGCACATCTTTGATCATCCAGTCTGGAACCCTGCAGACAGGCCAAGAGATAAAGCTGCATATTTACAGGAACAGATATAATAAATGAACAATATAAGTGAAAAAACTACTAAAATCTTTTGTTTTCAGATTTAAAGCTATTATAGAGACTTAATTTGTAAGTTTTGTTTCAAGTTAAACTTGTCAAATGAAGTTACTAAGAATGCAAGTTAAGCTAAAATGTCCATATGTATCTGAAAATACCCCCCAAGTGTCATATCACAGAATGAGATTTAAATGTCCTTTGTCCAAAAAAAGAATTTTAGCATTAATATAATATTAATATAACTATTAATAATTAATAGTCTCATATACCAGAAAATATGGTTGTCTTCCTTTCCTTGTACAGGCAGAAAAAAAAGTATCTGAATTTTGTATTTTGAGATGCTTATAAACTTAATTAATTCTTTTTGGTCTAACTGGTGTATATATACCAGTTATATATATATATATGTATATATACTCT
Organism: Pyrocephalus nanus; assembly: GCA_038380795.1. Taxonomy (NCBI): domain Eukaryota; kingdom Metazoa; phylum Chordata; class Aves; order Passeriformes; family Tyrannidae; genus Pyrocephalus; species Pyrocephalus nanus. The sequence continues at coordinate 21,151,004 of CM076269.1, read as the reverse complement.
AACTGACAATCAGCCACCTCACCCACATATTGCTATGAACTATCATTTACACTAAACATATTGGGAATGATGACCACTGTTATCACTAAAACTTGAATACTAAATTCTTTCATTTCATAGGATTCCTGGTATATCAGGTGCCTTACACTTAAAACCATTTTAATACTCATTTTAATAGCCTCACTTATTTTCCTTCACTTTTTAAGAATTTTTTCTAGAAACAGTTACCATAGCATACATTTTTGTTACTTGACAGTTACCATGGTATATAGACCAAAATTACGCTTACTAGACACTGGATAATTTAAAAAAAAATCAAAACAAGAAACAGAAATTGTAAAAGAACCCCAAAACTTGGGAAAAAAATCCTAATGTTTATGTTCTTCCTTATCTGCTGAATCAATATGTATCTTAAATCACAAGAGAGTCAATAGCAGGAGGCACAGACCACATCTGCAGAGACTCAGCAGCTGAGGGACTGACCTGGCATTTTATCAGTATATCAAAGAAGTCGTCGTCCAGCTCCCTGTTGTTGCTGCTGCTGCTGCTGCCCACGAGGTGCCCCAGCACGGCCTGCCTGTCGCGCTGGGGGAGGCGCAGCCCGGGCAGGTTGCTCAGACTGGCGCGCTGGTCGTCAAGCCGGCGGCTCTGCGAGCTCGCCAGCAGGTCCAGGAACTCATCTGTGTGTGGGGACACCACAGAAGTGGAAAAGGCTGGGGAGCAGGAAGAAAACAAGTTAGCCCAGAAATAAGTTCCTTTCTGTAGTGAGTCGTGCACGCAAATACATTTGGAAAATGGTGTTTGGCAGAAACTCAAGTCAGATACAGATTTTACTTCCAAAAAAATTACATTTTCGCATTGTTTTAGGTGGAGTAGAGGATTTTGCCACTGAAGCAGCTGGGAGTCTGTTCTTCTCCTGGAAGCAGCACCTCTGGTCGTCCATTCTGTTACTCTGGAATCGACTCAGCAGATCAAAGAACCCTTCATCTGCCATGGTCTCTCGACTGCTTTTCTGTAAAGGAGATAAAGATGTAGGGGTATTTTGAACTTGAGAGTACCTAAAGCTGGGACAACTGCATCAGAGCTTAGTCCAGTCCTGTTTCATATTTGCGTATCTGAAATCGATTAAAATCAATTTTTTAGTCATCCCTTTCTGTAGACAGAGATTTATCATGAGATACAACGATATGGCAGTGTTTTTGGAGGGTAAAATATATTAGAAACATTTCATTCCCTCAAGTGGGAAGAAACAGTGCTTTGATCACGGTACAACTGGAGTTATTCCTCCTCAGCCATTAATCCACCGAAAACCCAAATGTCCATGAGAGAAGAAAAGCAACAAGAATAGCAATGAACAGTTTCCATTGTCTCCTCAGGTCTATGATCAAATGCTGTTTATTTTTAACTGAGTTCTGTCAAGAGTGCAATAATCTAAAATGTCCAAAATATCTCCCACTGCCTGAATCAGAAAAACTAGATTTTGTTAAGTTTAGAGAAGCAGTGTCCAGTAGAGACTTAGAAATAAAGTATGTGGGTAAGCTGAGCTCCAACTTTAGAAAATCCATGAGGAATACAATGGTTTCAGTGACAGGAGAAGTTTAAAGCTGGCACCACCCGTGAGACAGCTGTAGAATGGCAGATTGTGCATGTTTACAGAGCCACAGTGTTTAAATGAAGTTAAAGTGAAATGGACAGTTGCAGGAATGTGTTTTCCATACTTCTGATCAGACAAAGATGAGTAAAGGTGATGATCTCCACAGCTCACCAGACCTACCCTCTGGGAGTTGGGAAGTCGATGATCAATAGAATTACTGGCATCCTGCAAAACTTTGGAAGTGGTGCTGGTTTTGTACTTTTTGCCTTTTAGTCGATTTACAAAATGCAGTTTTGCTGAAGGTTTGGCAATCAGTGGTTTCTGTTTAGCAAGAATCTCACTGTTCCAGTTCTGAACCTAAGAAAACAAGAGTCACGAAGTTAAGCCTTCAGATTTTAATTACCTGTACTGTTACCTCTTTCTTGCTGCTGCTTTTCCTCCCCAAAATGAAGCAGCTTTATTTTGTTCATCCAACCACAGGGATGTTAAAACTTTGGGTTTGGTTCTGTTACTTGACCTGGGATTAGTGAGCTGAGGCAGGTTAGTGCTGTTACTGCTCAGTCTGAGAACTGTGGTGTGACACCCGATGGATTAAACGTGATCAAATAGTGTATTTAATGAAACACACTGAAGTTGACCTTGCTGACTGCAGTGCAGGAAAAGCAGTTTTAATGTAAATGCTGAACTGCAGACACAGCTGGTATTTCCCTCCTGACATTCTTGAAACTGGAAAGAAAAAAATTAAAAGCCCCCACATTACAAAGTGTTAGAGCAAAACAAACCCTTGTACAAACCCAGATACTCCACAAGCCTTCCCTGAAGTCCTTCATATACACAAACTTCTCAGTAAAGATTGAAAAGGAAGAGGGAGAACAATGCCAGCACAAGAGCAAACAGGAATGACCATCTTGTTTCATTAGCAATCAGAATGGAGAGCTTTGTCAACCTGTCAGATTTTCCCTAAAATATCTTCTAAAATAAACAGAATTATGCACAACTGACAGACTCTTATAACTGAATAAAAACAAAACAAAACCTTTTCTTTCTTGATTAAACATCACAAAGCGTGAACGCAGTCACAAATCTTCCAGCAACAGTGCCTACCCCAGTTGATTGCCTTTTCAAGGCTTCCTGAGCACCAGCACACAGAGACTCCAGGAAGATGGGATCCTGTCCAGTGACACCCTAGTGCTCCTGTCATGCATTGTTCTAGATACCAGAGACATGCATGGAATGAATTTTCAGAATCTACTCACTAAGTACCTTGAAAAAAGTCCTTTATGAAGTGCTAAACTGCAATAGTAGATTAAGTAAAAAAATATACAGGAAACACAATATTTAAGGCACAGACTATCAGAGGATAAATACTTTAAAAAGTGATCCCAGATAAACAGATTCAGAGAGTAAGAAAACACAGCTGGTGGTGGCCAAGAGCTTAGAGGTTCCCTGCAGAGGCCTCACCCTGGACTAAGCAGTCTTTCTCAACCAGTACCCAGAGATTTGTGAGCATCAGCACTGACTTCAGCTGTACCCACTGTCCACACACTTTGAGATTTTACTGCCTGTTTGATCATCTAATGACAGGCTTTGCCTCACTTGAAGAGAGGGGAATTAGATATCCCAGTGGGGAGGGAAAAATATCCATTTCAGTCTGCCACTGGAGTCATTCATGTAGAACTGCCAGCCCACTACTGAAAGACAGACAGAACTGAAGGAAAGCTCTCATAGACTGACACAAGGATTTTAATCAGGGACTCCTGTCTCCAAGAGATTTCTCTGAGCCTAGGGAAGTTGCTTTGCCTATCTGTGACTGAGGTGCAGCATTTCTGCAATAGCACCCTTACTCGAGATGGATATTGAAGCTCCTGATGGCTTGCAAGTTGGTTGAAATCCCAAAAGGAAAAAACCCACATTTTAAGTGCCTATAAAATGACTGTAGCCAAAGAAAAAATGTTCAGAACAGCTGAACTAAAGCTTAGAAATTTTACTTTGAATCACTTTCGTGCTGCAACCTCAAACCATCTCTATAAAGATATGAAAGGAACTCCTTTGATGCACCTACAGGACCCCATTCTTTCGTATTTGTGCAGTGAATAAAGCAAGCCTCCCACAAGCCATTACAGCCATTATCTGTGTCACACGCTCCACACCCACACACAAAACTATTATTTGTTAGTATGGTTAGACCTGCTGTTGTGTAACTCGTCAGATCAACTAAATGAAAAGGGGAGGCACGTGGCACATCAGCAAACCCTTAGCAATGTTTCACTGCAGCGTGAGCAGCAGAACAGAAGCAAAGTGCCAACCTTTTCTGGGGTTAGTTTCATCAGTTCCATGTTCTCCATGCTGTGACGGCGTCCTACTCTCGGTCTGGTACCTTCAACAGAGAATCAAGTTCATCTTTTTATCATCAAAATTTATGGTGATTTATCATCAGAGCTGTGGCTGTACTCATGTAAGCTCCAAGGCACAGCAATTCTGACTTCCAAAACAGTGCAGTTAAACGTATCAGCAGAGAATAACTAACCAGTAGTAAAAGCAGCCTACACAACCCACCCAAATCTAAGCTACCTAAATTGCTTTCATAGGACACGAGAGAAGGATCGTGGACCTTTGAACAGAGGAACAGCAAATGCACTGGGTTCTGTTGTAACCCCAGTGTTGCTAAGATGGAAGGAAAAGACAGGATTGACAGCAAATAGATACATCTCCCACATTAAAAAAAGGGGGGAAGACACACAATTAGAAACACCACGTGAAGAAACTAAGCAGTAACCAGTGATTCACAATGTAAATCCTCCAGAAAAGGAGGTGCTGAAGGATCCAATACTGCAAAAACAGCTGTCTTTTGCTGGTGGGGGAGGAAACCAAGCAAACCTGCACACCAGTGTGGTCAGTAAAGAACACAACACTCTTCCTGAAGTCTTTGTTCAAAAGTGTTGTAGAAAGAGGCACGTACCATTGAAACTGTTCTCTACTACATGGCTCTCCGACATCATGGAGTTGTTTGTACTGTAGCTTAATCCAAGAACCATCTGAAGATCTGAGAGATTAAGTCTGGCTGTGAGTTCTCCATTTCTGTCTCCTACCTTCAAGCAAACAAAATAAGCAGTTATATCACCTTAACATGTACACACATGAAAGTATAAAGCAGTACTTGTCCCCCACATTTCTGAGAGAAAAAGGGTGAAAAGGTTTTCCGGGTTGAATACTGAGAGAACCATCTTTACAGGTACATAAAGCCTAAAATAACCTCTACTGGGCTGCTCAACTTGGATTCCATGATGACATTATGAAAGCTGACACTAGAACTGAGCAAGCTGCAGTGAGATGGGGCTGAAATGATGTGGAATCAACAGTCTCTGCCTTCAAAATGCATTCCATTACTCAAAATCAAATGCATGGATACATCACCATAAAACCACTGTGTAAGTGAGAGCAAAAGCCAACAGCCAGGAGTGGGAGTATGCAAATCATACCTCTCTTGAAATCTCCAGGTGCCTTTCTGCAAAATGGATGGCTTGGTCATGGTTTCCCAGAGCAGTGTAAGCGTTCCCTAAACTCCAGCACGCTCTTCCTTCCCCAATTCTGAAAGCACACAGACATTTTCAGTTACACCTTACCCGCTGAACACCAGGGGTCAGGTTTGCACAGCACTGCCACGGCAGGATCACTGTGCCGAGAGAAAGGGAGGCTGTCATCACAGACCATTCCAACACCAGCACTTAAGTACTGCATGTAAAGGAGTGTGATCAGGGTATTGCCATAAATATGAACAAATCTAAATCACAATTTTAAGCTCACAGCAAACAAGTCACTCAGTTTTGGAAGCGTGGAGTGTTGTATAACTTACTTTGCTTGTCCTCAGACTGCATGCCTTATTATTCTTCCTATATTCTGCTTACTGAGAATATGTACATTGTAGAATATGTACATTTAAATGATGTAAAAACTTTTAGTTGTACCCAACATTACAAAAAAAGCCTTAGAAATCATGACTGTAATATAAACATTTGCTACTGTGTTATTTTCCTTTCCCCACTCCCTCCCATATTATTAATTTGTGGACAAGTCAGAGACAGATTTTTATGAAAGTATGCAAAATTATTATAATGGAGTCATGAAAGAGAGATCTGCTTTTTCTTTCCTTCAGAGACAGTGCTGACAGAAGATGTAGAGACAGTCACTCATCAATTCGTCTTTCATCTCAGACTCATTAACTGCAATACCTTCACGAGGAACTTTTGTTTTCCATATGAAAACCAGAGCCCAGCATTGTAGGGAATTCACATTAATTCAGCTGCCACATCCAGAAAACGACAGCAGAGTTGAAGGTAACAGGATTTGCTGTCAGTGTCACACATACATTAAACAGTCTCTTAGGGCTTACTTATCGTTTAATTCCTGAGCAATCACGAGGTGTTTCAGGTGATAATCGATGGCCTTCTCGTAGTCCTGGAGCAGGGTGTAGGTGTTCCCCAGGCTGTAGCAGGCCTGCGCTTCCACAGCTCTGTCCTTCAGCTGCCGAGCCAGCTGGAGTGTCCTCCTGGAAGGGACGGTTAGTCACCTCAAAAATCACTGCAAGGAAAAGCTTTCAAAAGTATCCCTGCACAACTAAAAATCAGTTATACAACTTAAATTAGGGAACTTAGCTGGCAAATTATCAGCTAATAAATTACTTATCATCTTGTAAACTCGTACACTCTTAGACTTGTGAAGTCTTCCATTGCCCTTCTCAGAGTATTTCCATCTACTCCATTCGAGATGATCCCTCAAACAGCATCTTTTAATTTTAATTTATTGCTTCATTAATAATTTGTAGGAGTTTCCCTGACAGTATGCAATTTGACACAGTTTAGTACCAGTGCTACAATAACAACTTGCCCCTCAGCAGGAACAGGGCAGGCCGATACTCACCAAGCCAGCCTGGCCCTGCTGGGCAAGAAGAATTTGAGTGCTAAGAGGAATCTGCTCAGTAACTGAGGCTTTTTTCCCTTTCAAAAAGAACAGGTAAGCTCTGAGATCCAAGTAAGATGCTAATAACACATATACTGTGTCTTTGCCAAGCTTTTACTTTCCCAAGTAGACCAGCAACTCTTTAGTGATGCAAAGGTCAAGAAAAAAGCCTGGATTGAAAATACAGACTCAGGATGATGTGAATTTGTGTTGCCATGCACCACCTCTCTCAGCTACTGAGCACACCCAAGGCAGCCACCCAACTCAGGGTAGGAAAGTTACTCAGATCCTTGCAGAACTTGCTAAGAGCCAACACAGCAATGCCTAGTTCTGGAATAAAGGGAAATAAATGCCTGGGAACAGAAAGATGTCTGTCTACAGTGCTGAGAGCAATCAATTTAGAGTAACAAAAGATTTAAAAAAACCAACAACAACAAAAAGACTAATCCCTCCCTTAAAAGAATCAAAATAGTTACACAGCTCAGAAAAAATATTTTTGCCAAACAAACAACGTTTTTTCCTAAGTATGTGTCCAAGAGATGGCTCTTCTACAGTGAGCTACAGTACCAGGCACAACAGAAGTAAACTGTGCAAGAGATATAAGTTGTATTTAGAAGAAGTCAACTAACTTGTAGTATTCTGAAGCGGTTTCAAATTCACCCAGGAAGATGTAGGCGTTTCCAAGGTTGCTGTAAGCTCTTCTTTCCGCTGATCTATCACCAAATTCTTTTGCAATTAGGAGACGCTTAAAAATGTGAAATAATTGCATTATTTACCCCATTTTATACTTTGTAACATACATCTGCATACAGAATGCTTGATAAGATCAGCCAAACTTGAACTTCTGCCATTAAGATTTAAAACTTGCGTTAAAAAGCTTGCAACGAGATCCAACACAACGTGTGTACTAAAGGTCAGGAGCAACCAGTGACATTTTGCTAGAACAGAAATCCTTATTAGCACAAGTTGTACCTGTTCATGGGCTAAAACTGCACTCCTGAAGTTGCCCAGAAGATAGTGTGTGTTTCCCAGATTTCCAAAGGCACGTCCTTGTGCTGCTCTGTCACCCAGCTCTGTTACTATTGTCAGGTTTTCCCTATTTTGGGAAAAAGTGAGGATAAGAATAGTGACTTTTAAGAGGTGTTTTTTTCCTCACAGTCATTTAAGTAATAATTTTAAAAATCTTTATATAAAAGAAAAGGGAGAGATATTCTATTTTGGCCTATTTCAATGGCCTTTATGCAGCCATAGATCTGAATAGGAAAGTGAAGTACTGAACTCCACTGCATTCTTACTCAAACCAGTGCTCACTTCTATTTAAATATACAAGTATAACAAGATCCTGTCAACTCAGCCTGGTTTGGAGAGCACTACTGGTTTCTAACCTCAGGGAAGGACTTGTGAGGTGCACTAAAAATGAGGGCATAACAAAAACCACTGAAAAAACCAAATTCACAGGTACCTCAGTTCTGCATAGAAGTTCCACAGTTTAGCTCATGACACTACAAATCTCCCATATTCTAATGAACTGCATGATCATATCCTCCCAATCCCCAACATTTACTTACTCATAGTAATTTGCAGCTTTTTGCAAAGCATTTTTCACATCATCTGGAAGGTCCCCTGGATCGTGAGTCCCCGCACTAGCTACGTTTTTCCCCTTAGAGTGATACACATTTCCCAGATTATACAGTGCTCTTGCTTCTCCAACCTAAACCAAAAGTAAAATAAGGCATTAAAATTTCATGCTTCAAAGTCTTTTGTCACAACAACTATTTGTACAACCCACAGATAGAAAAAAAGTTTGTTAACTACTCATCAAGACACACTCTGCCCACTCTGAACATGCTCTTAGCATCCACCCAGTCATAGCCCTCAATCCAATTGTTTTGCATACTGCTTCCTTTTGAAGTGCAAGAGAGAATAATTCCTGAGGTCGTTCAACATTAGAAATCAAATTACATTAGAAATCAAATTACCACAACATAGGATAATATTTAACCTGGATCTGTAGCTTTCCAGGTGCAAACAATTACATTACAACTAATAGATTCTTACTGTCTAGAAGAAATAATTGAATATTCAGTATTCATTTCCCTCTGAGAGGTGGCACACTCCTTACCAGTAAAACAGCATTCAGGAATGTGTGTTAGCAGTTTAATTCCAGATTCCCACACAATTCTTACCTTATCATTAAGTTCTCTGGAGATATCCAGATGTCTCTGACAGCAAACGATAGCTTCTTCAAAATTCCCAAGTACCTTTAAGGTGTTGCCCAGATTCCCACTAGCTTTAGCTTCTCCCAGCAGATCTCCAATTGTCCTAAAATTGCAGAAATGAAGTGCCCAGGAAATAGTGTACAATATGAAACCAAGCAGATGATCAACGTATGGTAAACAATTACACGAATTTATGATCATCTACTTAACATTTTTTTTACAAGTTCATGTCTTTTATGAAGAGAATAGAGAGAAAATTCCTAATGACAGTGTTGAAAGACAGTCCCAGCATTAAAACAGAGATTTAACTGTGTCTGCATTTTATTGACTGTCATAGTCTCCTGTCACTTCCAAGACACACCAGTCTCCTAGAAAGCTTGGAGGCACCAGGACATTCCTAGATGCTTAATGAGACTCCAGCAAGAGACTGCCATTGAACCACTGACTTGTACCTGGGGGTAACACAACAAAACAAATTCCCACAAGGTCACAGCACTTGAGCAGGCTAAGGCAGGGGGAAGAACAGATTTATGCCTAAATTGAGGTGAAGTACATTAGGTGCCTGTGTCTTTTGATAGATCTATACCAAATGAGTAAAACTCAGATGCATAAGTAACATATGAAATGCACAGGGGTTTACATGTCACAATATTACACTGAGAGTTCTACACAGATAAACATGTAGGAGTTCTGTCCAGCAAACGAGAGCAGCTTAACATTCTGGAGAACCAGAAAGACTGAACTTTAGAAACAGGAAAGGCTAAAGAAAGGGTGGATTTAAAGAAGCCACTTAATTATCCACAACCCTGGTGAGGCCTCAGTCCTAGGATTATGGTGCTAGGCCAGGTTAGAGGCCAACCAAGTGACCTGCCAGACCCCCAGCCCTCTGCCACCACCACGTTCACTCATTAGCCAGTATTAATTAGCTGGGTTTGGCAGGAGAAGGATCAGTCTGCTGCTCCTCTCTACGGGAATGGGATGACATGGAGAACACGGCTAAAGACACAAGATTACCTTGCAAGAGTTAAATCATGGTGGTGGTATTCCAAGGCCTTTGCATATTCATGCAGGTAGAAATAGGCATTGCCCAGTTGGCTGTAAATAGCACTCAGGGTACGCAAATCTTCGGTCCCAACCTGGACAGCGGCTTCAAAGAAAGACACCCCAGCCCGACAGTCTCCTGCTTTGCACAGGCGCTCCCCTTCCAGAGCCAGCTCCAGGCAGGAAGCCTCCATCCTGCACAGTGGAAGGAACAAGCAAACAGTCACTCCACATGCAGTGCTTTGTCCATCACCTGAGTTCTGAAGAGGCTCTTTTACTCAGAGGGCTTCTGTTTGTCTAGGAGGGGGAGTCAGCACCACGGTACAACCCCTGAGCTCTGCATTATAATGTTACAGAAACTGGGCTGAAACGAGACTTGCAACTTCAGTGGTGATGAGCAAACTGAACACCACAACAAACAGCTTCAACTTGTTTTCTTTCCTTTTCAGTCTCAGGGAAGAAACCCAAACACTGCTTTGTCCATATATAGCACCAGTAGGATTAAAAAAATGCAGTTTTCACCATCTAGATAATTTCAGAAAAGTGACCTAGAAATCAAGCTGTTATTGACAAATACTGATTTTGACAAAGCACTTTAATTTTTTAACATAAGCAATTTAATTTTTAGGCTGATACAATAGTTACCTGCAAAACGTTTTAAGGAAAAAGTTAAATCAGAATATTCTGTGTGTTAAAAACCATGATTAATTTTCCCCAAATTGTTTCCTATGTAATTCAATACTTCATTTCTTATACTGGCACTGCTATGAAAAGTCTCAATGTAAGAAAAATATCTTGATTCAATTAATGGCAAAATGTATGTCCATTCAAGTTACTTCACTGATACACCAATGATACCCCCACTCCATAACCCACGGGAATAGTGTTTATTATTATCAACAAATATTTGTGTAATTACACAGGTACAAAACACTGCAGTCATGGATGAATTTGCAGGTTACATTTTGGACGATGAATGAAGAAGCTGATAGAGAACTACAGTGACAAAAAACATTCACATGCACTTTTGCCACTGTGAATTCAGGTATACAAATGCAACACATCATAAGTCTTAACAATTACATACAAACATTTCCTACTTTCCACTTTTAGGATGCAAGGGAGGTAGGGGAGAGGAGAAGGAAGACGACAATTTCAGGTCTCAGTCCTGAAGCAAGATGGTTCTCTAGCTTTTGCAAGATACGTGCATTTTAGGAAGCTTGCAAAAACATCATCATGCTATTTTTTAAAGGAATTTTTTCCAAAAGAAAACTCAGTAAAGAGACATTCTGTAGTTGTTTAAAAAGCATGTCCTAATACTGCCAAAAAGTGGACAATTAAATGCTGGCTTTTCCAACACTTATTTTAATGGCAACACCAGACAACAGCTGCTTTGACAAGACATAGTGATGAAGTATTTAACATACCTGAAATATTTACATTTCTTTATTTCCCTAAACTGGAAGAAAATAGATCATACAGAATTCTTTTCAGATCTGAGCAAGAAGAATACACATTTGCAAAATCCAAAGACTTCCAAGAGAACTAGAAGAATTTGGGTCATAAGTACAATAAACTACCAACACACACAGCACCATACCTGCTGGCCTTCGACATTCCACAACTCAAGCACAAGGAGATGACAGACATAATTAGCTTTTGCAATGAAAAGCACCGTGTGCTCAGTGGTTGCTAAAAATGCCAACAGCAAAAGGTAACGCGGGCATGAAGTTCTTCCCAGGCCCAGCTTCTCAGGTAGGATATCCATAACACATGCAGTGTTTTAGGTCTGGAAACTCTTCTCAGAGAAGTTAAAGCATTCCTTCAACACATCACCTGGTTTTCACTACATTGTGCATGTGTTGAAGGTGAGACAGAAAAAGGCAGAAATGATTAAGTACAGTTAAGTACCAGGCAGGAATGATTACACCATCAGCAACTGAAGGTTTAGGACTTAAAACACTTCATTGGGTAATCTTAATCCTATCCACAGAGGTTCTCTCCGGGCACCTCATGTTAACTGACATGTCCAATTAGAGTGATGGCTAGAAAATATGGTGCTTCTCAGTGCAAAGATTTAGACCATTGCACAGCCACACTCCTTCTTTAGATTCTTAGTTCTTTAGACTTTTAGCTTGAACGGCGAAAAAGGGCAGAACTTTCAGCAAAATGTGTGTGTGACATAATAGTCAAAATGCTACACTGGACCCCCCTTCTGTAAGTGAATTTGTTCCATTAAAAAGAATAAGTCATGTTTTGACTTGCAATTGTGATGCACCAGCCACGTGCTCACTGGAGAAAAGGCAAAGTTAAAAAAGGTACAAGGCCAATGTCAGAGAGTGCTGTGCTCCGGGAACTCCCCTGACAGGCTGCATTCATCTCATTTCACACACCCCAAAGGCTCCCAATGCCAAGGCAGCACTACCATTTTCTCAGGGAACTTGAAACATAATCTTTTGACTTTGCAACCCTAGACTCAATATGGCTTGTGAAAATGAAAGGTCTGGGTCCTTTCATACACAACACAAATAACTACGAAGCAAAAGGCTCTCACCCAGACTGATGAAAATCAGCTGTTATTACAGAGTGTTTCAATTCAACCTGAATTACAGGAAGTAAATGAAAATGGGAATTAGTAATTGTGTGAGTAAAAAAGGAACTCAAAATTTAACATTACTCTTGAGCCCAACTCTAGAAAGGTTGTGTTAACAGGTTGCTAGAATCTGTACAGCAAATTAAACTTTAATTCCACTTGGATCCATTTTTACTGACCTACCATTTCAGTTGCCTGCACCCAATATTAATAATTTATTCATGTTATACAAGAGCTATGATATAATTCAGTTATTTTAAAAGTTTGCTAGGCTTATCCATCACGTACAAAACTGCACTCAGAAGGGGTTTGGTTTTGCTTTGGATTTCCTTTTTTCTTCCCCTCCTCGACTTAAAGGACTTATGCAAATGAACACTTTTTTTGTTTTGCTGGGTTTTTTTAAGATTTACGTAGGTGTTCTCCACCTGTCGCTACTAATGGTTAAACAGCATGTTGGCAGACCAGGCAGGGCTAGGCTATCAATGTTTTAAGAAGTCATTAAATAGTTACAAGGAGAATATGACATTACTTTCTCTGTTCCCAGGGCTGAATTGAATTATTTACTCAACACCCAATGACCAACAAAAGATACATTGAATCCCCAGAGAGGAGAAGAGAACAAGGCCCATTCATCTTGGTACTTCTAATGAAATTCTGTTCCTGCTGAACAGGATAACCTTCTCCTAGATATTACTGTGGAACTGCTCACACAGGGCTTCATTTTATTATTCTGTTTATAGCTGCCTGGACCTGTTCTCTGAAAGGCTGGCATCTTCTCAATAATTTCTCATTTGTAAAACTATCTCATCCTTATCTGTCCCTTCTAAGCTTTTCCTCTTGCCTGGCTCCCTTTTTTTTCTTTCCTTTTTTTTCCCCCCTTGTTCTTCTCTGACCTCCTTCATGTTCTCATTTAAACCTTTACACTTATAAGAATATAAACCCTAAACATATTGCCTTCCCCCCACCCTCCCTGTTTTTTTCTCCCATTCTGGAGTCTCCCTCCCTTCAGCTGTTCCCATCTTCCAATAAAACCAGAAAACTGGTAAGAAGTAAGGCAAGAGAAGAAGGCACTAAGACTCATCAATAACTAAAATCTCTAACGACAATTTAGTTTTAGTCACTTCAATTCCCAGTAAGAGGATTTTTTGCTCTTGAGGGGGAACAAGGTTGCCATCAGTTTGCCAAGAAACACATGGCACACGTGGACACAAAACAAACCCCTATTATATCTCTCTAGTTGAGGTGCACAGCAGTGCTAACCCCACAGCACCCTGCAATAAAGGTCACACACCATTCCTGACTCCTGCACTTCCTCTTGGCTCCCACGAGGAATGCAGGAGCCTCCACACTGACCACTCTAAACAGCTTCACCCCCACTGCACACCGGTTCCCTCAAACCACGCCTGGTGGCAAGGTCAGAAACAAAACAACACGCACACCAAGGAACACACACCTGGATTTTGGGTTCTTTTGCTCCAATCAAGATAAAAGCAGTGACAAGTCTTTGGTCTGTAAATTAAGTAGGCCAAGACAAGCAAGTCTTACAAATATTCACACTATAGATAATTTATTAGTCCCATTTAGTAGCATCAGCATTTTATTTTCAGTCACTAAACAACAAAAGAATAAAAAACAATGTCATTTCACCAGCACAAGCATTTTTATAGCTGCTAAAGTGATACTGGTCAAGAACTGTGGGGAGAAAGAAACTGCTTGGACAGTGAGAAACAGACCCATAGTAAAGTCTTTCCTTAGGAGTGGGCCACCAGCTTCTTTTAAAATCAGTTCTAATGGATTGCCAAGAAGGAAAGAGCAGTCAGACCCAAATGAGCCTGGGACAATACCTGTAATTAAAAAATTTTTAAAACTGGTAACACCCCCCTTCCCTCTGTAATTTATGAACTACTATTTCCTGCGTTAAATTTTAAACTACAACCTAATAAATATTTCCAAATAAAATTTTAATTTAAATATTAAGAAATTAAAAATTAATTATGATGATTGAATTAAATAATCATTAAGTTCCAGTTCCAAATACTGAATTAATTTGCATTATTAACTTTTAGAACAGTTTAATATTTTTAAAATATAAAAGTATTATGGCATGATGGTTTTTCTAATGTCAGTGAGATTACAGTTCTTAGAGAAAGGCTTAATAAGGCCATTAATATTTCACTGTTAATATTTTTAATTGGTACCATTCAAGCCTGTACTGAAATAAAGCAGTAACATATTTTGCCCTGAATGTTGGCTTGCCAATTTTTTCCAAGTTATTTTTGGCTTGTCAATTTAAACCACACGATTGGCCACGACGTTTTTTTCATCCATTTACTTCTATAATAGTACCCTGAACAGCTCCTGCTTTTATTAAAAAGTGAGCAAAGATCTTCTGTGCTTATCTGTGGAGGACCAAGAGCATCAGCAATAGCGTGGGGGACGTGTTAGAGGAAAGCTGGGAGGGAGGAACGTGAAAGAAACACAACACAGGAGAACCATCAAGCTCAAACACTTAGGGATTCCTACTAAGCCACACTATAAAGATTTTAGCAAAATAAAGAGAGCAGACAATAAATTACAATTTATTTCTATTTTTTCTCCTTATTGACAATCAAAAAACTCCTCCTGCTGACTGCACTGCTAACCAGAATACTTCTAAGAAACAGAAAACAAGACCAATCTAACATCATTAGAATGTTTTCAGAATTAAATCTAAGCATGTGCTGTCCTACAAACACAGGTAGTGCCTTGTTGCTGTTAGCCAGCTACAAAAATGACTCTAAAGCAAGAATGACCAGATTGGGGGTTGAATCAAGCTTTTTATTTCTTTTAAAAACAACCATTCCAGTGTTCCAATGTCCCTCCCTATTGAATGAGCTGCAAGATTTACCCTTCCAAACCCATGCACTACACAAAGCTTCTGTTGTTCAGGGTCATTAGAGCCACTCTGCAAGGCCAACATGTTGCCCCACATCTGTAAAGGGGATTCAGAAGAAAAATTATAAAAGCTCTCAGAAGGAAACTCACACCTCTCACAACCCTCTTGCAATAACAGTATTTCTGAGTCCAAGGTTTCAAAGCAGTTTCCATCTATCAGTCCAACCTCTTCATTTTAAGCAAGGAAAACACCGCTCTGACAAGGTGACAGTGACACCTAAAAATGTCTAGGTGACAGTGCACCTACAAATTCATTGTTTAAAGAAGCAATATGGGATAAGTACAGAGAATGAAGCAGACAATACAATTCATATGGACAGTCCACAGCTAGAAGAAGAGGGAGCAGGTACTACCATGCAGGGATCATACTTCATATCATTCTACCCGACATACAAAGAAATAGAGACAATTATGTACTACTTGCTACCATGCACAGTTCCAATACTATACAATCATGTGACTATATTAATACAGTCTGCTACACAGCAAATGTCAATTTTCATTGCTCAAAAATCAAGAAAAGAAAAAAGCAGTTTCAATAACTAAGATATCAAACTATTTGTTGCAACTTGTTTCATTTTGTATTATTAAGAGCACTTATTCATGCCCAGAAAAATCAGCCCAGCCTTACCTGTACCGTACGTGGAAGGAGCGATCCTCTCGCATGCTTATCCAAGCGTTAGTGTCCTCCATGGAGCTGCATTATCAACAGGGAAAGTAATACCACAGGGTAAGCACTTCACTACACAGAATCGTTGTCAGAACACCATTCCAGTCAGTATATTAAGAAGCTGGAGTAAAGATATCCTAAGCTCCTGTAGGAAAACTCTTCTTTATTTCCAAGGTTAGGAGGTCACCGTCAGACACATATCACACCTTCAGAAATGTTCATGTTCTTTCATCTGTGGCCCTTTAGCTCCATTCCATTTCTGCAAAGGGAACACAAGATGCTTGGCTTGAAATCCCAGTCAGTTAATAACTCATAACCATTTGCAGCTGATGTAAAAGCATCACACTGCTCCTACCAAGCAGGAAACGTCAATCAAGAACTAAAAGGCAGAGCCAAAGCCTTCCACATATATATGGCAATTCCTGCAGGCAAGTGAGAAAGCAAAGGAGGTTTAACAAAAACCAATGCTCTTTCTTCTCTTGGAAACTTGGAATAATTTACCCTTGTTAGGATTCTTTGGCCTCATGAAGTTCCAAGCAAAAAAAGCTTAAAGGATGGAAGTTACAGAATGAAAGGCGTGGTATAGAACAGATCACAAACTGCTTTACACATAAACAGTGCTGCTGAAACCTGGATAATCAGCTGAAGGCCCTCTGCAGTGAGAACTAGGTGGCAGAATCCCATCTGGAGATCATCCATCGTGGAGACTGTCCCACTTGGAATACTATGAGCACAGCAGCCAGCAAAGGTTTAAGCTCTATCCCCTTTTCCCCTCCCTGCTCCTCAAAGAAAAGTAGGGAGGAATGGGGCCTTGGGAGGTAAGGGGTGTTGTGTTTACATTTGCCATTCCAAAATGCTGCAGCACTGTGATATGAGCTCCAGCCTCTGCTTCAAAGGGATTGCAGCAGCCAACACGTAAACATCAGACATGTTTAGGCTGGCTGGGAAAAGATTAACAGAAAAGAAACTCTGTATTCAAAAGTCTACCCACTTTTAAACATATTTTTAGTAGAGACAATGACATATTTATTGCTCAGTACTAATATTACCTTCCTTTGCAGGTAAACATATAGTTGTGTAACTCACAAATGCATATTTCATCAGGAGACTGCAGAGGTGTCAAAAGACAAGAACAGAGCTCAGATTCAGAGCTGTCAACAGAAGAAAATGCAACCCTCTATATTTAATTGTCAATGTAGGCCATGCCTTTTCCTCTCATTAGTTTTATCAAGTACCAGCTTTACTTCCCATTCCCATCATGCTTCCTATCATACTCTACCTTCACAGCAGCCCTCAAACAGACTATCCACATTCTTCCAGTTAAACAACTATTTTGCCCTTCCACGCTCATCACTAGAATTATTTGTCATCAACAAGTGGGTGTGGGTGTATTTTTGCAATTATGAAGCGTGACACCTGCAGTTTACCATACCATTGCAGCCCACACACCAGTCACACCGTGTTACAGGTATTTGCTCTCCGGAAGTTTGTCCGGGCCTCGCATCAGACAACTCATACAAGCAGATGGCTGTGAGCCACCCGGTCTGCAGCAACCATCCATGAGCACTCCTGCTGCCAACTTTAATTAAAAAAAACAGAGTTATATTAAAAGTACATCAGAACACCATTTTTAAAAATATTTATTTGAATATCGGTTATTTTTAGTGGTACATTCCTCATCAGCTGTTTACAGCTTCACTGTATCTGAGCTACACTTCTGTCCTCATACTTCACTTCATCCTCTGACTGATGCCACCATCTCCCACCAGCTGGAAGCACTGCTCCTGCTTTCTTGCCTCCTTACTGGCCATACAGCACATTCCAAGTCTTGGGAGGGTGATACGGACACACCCACATTGGCCAACACACCATCATCACATATCCAACAAAAATTACTGGGTCTGGTCTTCACAGCTCCCTCCTTCACCCGTAAGTCATTAGGATGTCAATGACTCCTCCAGCCAGGCCAACGTGTAATCAGTAAGCAAACTCAAAGCATATTAATTAGAGTGATGAATTCAAAATTCAGAGGGTAGAAGTCAAGCACTTCCACAGATGGCACCTCTCAGGTGTAAACTGGCCTTGGGAGGATTGTGCTACAGCAAACTAAGCCTTGCTCTTTCAGCTGATGCATCGTAACTACTGAGAGAGAGTATCTGAGCAACCAGCCTGGCCTGAGCTGCTGATCAACACAGGATTGACTCAGGGGGCACAGGACTTCAGCAGAAAAGCCAAGTGAACTAACAGGCATCAGGAGGAGGTCTATGCTGTCAGCATAACTAGCAGTGAAATAGGTTTTCTCCTAACCTTGCATTTTTAATTAAAATTTCACGTAGATTGAAAAAAAATCGCTTCAGAAGAAGTTACAGAAGAAACCGAGACACCTCCATCTTTAAATCTGATCAGTACATTTTAAGTTCTTGACAGCAATAAAACATAGTTGCAATTTCTTTCCCAAAAGCCTGTCTGCAGGCTAATAGTCCTAGTTACTGCAACTTCCAGACAAGCATTTCATGTTTTAAGGCATTTCCCATTTCAGCAACGATTTATTACATATTATGAATTTTATCAGTATGGCAGACAACCCCTTTAATCAGTTTGCAGTTCTTGGTTACACTGAAGGTCTGTGACAGATCCCTTCATTTTAACTTCTGGCAGAAAACTGTTTTTCTGCACAGGTGCAACTTCATCAGCAAGCAACAGAAAGCCAATTTTGCCATTTATTAGCCACCTACAGAACCAGGAAGCACCATACAGTGGGAAAGGAAGATGATTTTTACCTCCTGCATCACCTTAAAATGGTACATTTCTGCACCTTCATTTGCTCCTTCCCTCAACCCACACCTTTCTTTTTGGAGCACTGCTGTGCTCATCCACAGTCACGTGGCTGGCAGGCTGACAGATCCTGACTGGTCACTTGGGGGCCGAACAGTTCCGTTCTTCCTGCCTTTCCCAAAAGGAGACGATCAAGTCATGCCTTCTCTACCCATCTGCTACTTCTCACAAAGCTACGGGAAAGGAGCGTCAGCCAAGTGAAGTCATCACTGACTGAGAGAATCAAAAGCTACAAGAGGAAAGTACAGGCAGAGGCAGATCAATTGCACAAATTGTATTTCCTTAGAAAAACCGGCAACAGAGATTTGTTGTTCCGTGATTAATGCGAATTTCCCAAGGGTGAACTAAGTTTGAGTTTCCTTTTGGGAAGATGCTATAGCATGTGCGAGGGAAGGGAAAAAGGAGGAAAAGAAGCTTGAACTGGATTATCCAAAAACAAAGCAGAGCTTCCTGTGGAGGAAGACACAGACCACACACCAACAAAATAACCCAACACTTCCATTACTGAAATAGATATTAGCTTGTCTCCAGACCTTCAAAATATGAAAGAGCATAGAACAAGGACACTCAGAAACAGAGCATTCTCTATTTTAGTCTTCAATGCTGCTCAAGGATATTTTTTAAATTTACCTGAATAAATAAGCCTAAAATAAGCTACTCAAAAAACCCTTTATAATTCCATATCAAGTTTAATGTTGTATTTACATAGCAAAGAGCATCATCATTAGCATTTCTGCACTAATACATATTCCCCTGTGAATGGACTTTAAAGTAAATGTTTGCCATCTTGGGAAAAAAACTATTTTTGCCAAACCTTGAGCGCAGTACAAGTGATTAGTCATGAGAGTGGACCATGCAGACACAAGAGACACTGTACCAAGACCAGTGTGGTTACTCTTGGAAGCTTAATTTTAAACTCCTCTCTGCACTACTTTTGACAGCTGTTCAACAGCTGACAGCACACAGAAACCACCTTCACTGATGAGGTGAATTTGAGGTTTTATTCAGGGTCATGATGACGTGGAGCACTACCTGCTCTGAAACACTGCCTTTGTCTCCCTGTGGATTTATATGTGGAGCAGAAAACCCCAGAATAAACCATGGAGCTTCTGTTCAAGGACTACTTTAGCAGCATACAAGCCCCTTTCCAGCACACAATCCAAGTGTGGCTCCCATCACACATTAATGGGTTGCATCTGAAGGACAGAACAGGAAAGCTGAGGTTCATGAACAACTCTCTCAGCTGCTCCTCCCAGGTGAGTCTGATAAAGCACATGCTGCAGAGCCTGTATCACTACAGAGCATGGGAAAGACCCAGCCTAAACATCCTATGCTATCAGGCTCATCAGACAAGCTGCAAATAAATTAATACCACTATCTAATGTTCTTGGTTCAGATGTTCCTCCTCCACCCCAACTACATTACCATGCTGACTTACAAACATGGGCCCACGTGAATCTAAGGCAGGTTGCTGAATATTGCACAGCCCTGAAATGGCTGGAAGGGACAGGTATTGTACTGGTGTGGCCCACAGGTGACAATCCTTGAGATGATTAAATAAAAACCCAAACCAAACCACAACAACAATAGGCAGGGAGCATTTCTGAGATGAATTTTGCTCACAATGAAGTGATGCTCTCACCATGTCCACCACTGGAAATGAAAGCATGGATTTGAATTCAACACTAGAAGAACAGAGCTCCAGAGCAAAGCCCAACATCTATTACCTAACTGCTAATATGGTCTTGCATTATAACAGACATGGTTATTAGTAGAGATATTTAATTTATCACCCTATTTCTAGAAAGGTTTTTTGGTTGTGGTTTCCTTTCCTTTGGTTACCTAACCCAGATGGCCCCTGCTCCTGGTAAGTTCTAACTCCAGGTAAGAGTAGGTTCATTTCCCCTGTGCCCTTTCCCAGAGGTTAATTCCTCTTAGTTCCCCCTCCACTCACATCTCTGGCTGAGGAGATGCCCTGGCTCTTACATCACTCTCTTCAAGCCAACACAAGTTCAGGAGCATTTCTACGTGCCCTCTGGCATTGCCTGCATATACTTTCCACTTACTCCATAGATTAGGAGGAGGTTTTGTCCTAGTCATGGAGTAACCAGTTGATGAGAGCATTTGGGGCTTTAAGTAATGCTGAAGGTCTGCAACATGCCAAGCCCTTTAAACTCTTGTTCATTTTTCCCTTCTGTTGTTAAAGGGTTGTGCAAACACCTCCTTTAACAAGTACACATTGCCTTTCGTTATTTTCAGTATTATCCACAATTACCAGCACTGAAACACAAATTATTTCTGCCAGATCATAAATAAACTCTTCCAACCAACCATGACAACGGACCCCAGAAGCAGGATCCTTCTCTGAGTCAGAAGGAGCTCACCGGCATTTTTACAGGTTAGTTTCTTTTCCTTTACCAAACACCCAAGCAGTAGATAAAAACTGCATATACACTATGCAACAGGATGAAACATCTACCATTCCAAAAACTAAAGAAAAATTTAAAACCTTAATTCAAGGAATATTGAAGTTTCTGGCTGGAATCCGGTATCTCCTCTCACACTAAACACCGTGTTTTCACCCAGCAACCAGACTGAAATGTAAATTCAGTCCTTAAAATGGAATTACTGAGAGCAGAAAGAGATTCCAGGAACTTACGAGAGCGATGGACACGAGTGACAGAAAATACAAAGCCTCATTGCAAGTATATTGAGAATACTGTCATAGTTCCAGACCACCTCTATTAACCTCAGTAAATGCAGAGGTGCCCTATTAGGCACAGTAAGGTATAGCACAGGTTTGTAAACAGATATTTAAGGCATCTGGTAATGATGCAGGACATCTAGTGACTTAAAGTCTTAAAATGTACTGCAGACAGAAGCAAACAAACAGCTAACACAAATAATTCCACTAAAAGGAGCAAAACAAAGAAGCAACAAATGCACATATGAGACTGGTTTCGGTGCTCAGTGTTGCAGAGATGGCCCTCTCAGTGCCTCCATCACAGAACAGAACATCCTTTTTCTAAGAGAATCTGTAATTAGCTGGAAAATAGCTTGCTACTTAATGTACATAATTACTGTCCAGTGTGCAGGTTAAAGAACCTGGTGTAGCTGACACAAGTAACCCCTAGCATTTTTATTATACAGATATTCCTGCAGATAGATAAAGTCATCTATTTAAATCCTGAACTAAGGCAATCCCACACTATGATAAAATAAGAAAGGAAGAGAACATGAAGTGCCAGCAAAATATAACTAATATCCCCATCATAAAACTAATCAGGCAACTGAACTCATTCTAATATACAGCAAGATTAAGATACAAGAAGATAGCAGAATAATATCTTCTCCTTACTTTAAAAAAGGAGCAAAGTCAGAATAGCTCATAATTTTTCACATATTTGATACATCAAGGTAATAGGATTCCTTTTTTTTTTTTTTAATCAGAACAAGTTCCAAGTTTTTTTTTTACAAATTATCATTCACAGACTGAAACCAAATATTGTGCTGCCTTCTTTCCAAGCATCCCACAACTGGAGATGAGATTTG
Organism: Pyrocephalus nanus; assembly: GCA_038380795.1. NCBI lineage: Eukaryota > Metazoa > Chordata > Aves > Passeriformes > Tyrannidae > Pyrocephalus > Pyrocephalus nanus. The sequence goes on along the minus strand of CM076269.1, from coordinate 21,128,610 downwards.
CATTTAAGCACTTTCAAATAAAGTGTTTAAATGCCACAGTTTGCAACAAAATAATAACTTCTGATTATTATATTTGTAACAGAAGCTGAAATCATATTCAGTAAGAGTTTTGTTACCAAGTTCTGAAGGTAAATTTGAATTGCTCCTTCAGGAATATCTCATTGTGCAAATTATCATATATGAGGCCTCTCCCGGGCAACGAGACACTCAACTACCTTCAGTTTGGGAAATGGAGCATGTTACACGATGTGAAAGAACACCACATGGGAAGAGTTCAGCACAAAAGGTTGGCTCTTTGCACTTAAACCGACTGAGCAAGTTGATCACAGATCTCTCCAATAAAACGACCCATGTAGCTCAGCTCCTTCTTGGCCTATAACATCTCTTAAAAAGAGATCCTGGTAAGTAAAAGAAAGAAGATAAACAGATTGTACAAGAACCTTAAAGAAAAATGGGAAAAGTTCACTTGAGATTGCATAAATTTAAAAAAAAATAATAATCCTTAGAAGCACTGGCAGTAAAACACAACAGCAAGTTAAGTGAAGCAATGGAGCTGCTATTTCAGATTTCCTGCATCGCATCGTGATGCTCTTCAGAGATCAAGCAGACATTCAGCAGAAAGAATTCACTGCTACTCCAGCAAGGTTATATCCTGCAAGGAGCAGATGTGGCTTTCACAGAACCTGTATGACACAACTGAAATGACCCATGGCACTTTAATGCCAATAGCATTTCTGGGTGCATCCCCTGTGCCCCTCAGTTCCCAAGTATTGACAGCAACCATTAACCATCCTCTCTAAGGACTCCTCAGCTGAACAAAGGCATGGCTATAACCTGTAAAAAACTGCTGAAGTGCTGGATGAACACAAATGAACACATACCACAGTGAGAAGACCATATCCTGGCACACGGATTTATCCACCATGGACATGCCTTATTACACCAATATCACGGGGTCACAGTAATGCATCCCATCCCCTAACAAACCAGGGACTGCCAGGTAAGGTACAGCATCCAAAGTGCTGCATGCAAGAACAAAATTCCCAACAGTATACTAGCAGGGAAACAGTAGGGGAAAAAAATGTAAGAAACAGAAATAGCAAAGAAATAAAATAGATTTAGAGAGCCTTCTTTATAAATCACATATGGTTTCTATTCCCTGTAACTCAGCTGCATGAAAGCTTTCCTTCCTATTAGCAAAAGGTTTATAATACACAGAAGTTTTATTATATGAACAAGAACCATATTCCTCAAACACTGCCAAATTTGAGTCCCAAAAGGCAGCTTGACATTAATCATCTGTTCAACACTACATATGTTTCAGACCATCTCTTACCAGCCTGTCCACTTCTGGTTTTCCCATATTTTACATTCCTAATATTGTGGTCTTCCACAAAATGCCACCTTTTTTTTTTCTTTTCGGGTACTATCATTTGTACAACAGAATTGCTATTAAAGGGCTAAAGAAAAGTTCAGGGTTTTTTCTGGCAGCTGGGATCTCTCTTTTCTTTCATTCACAGGAACAGTTATAGCAATAACAGGTTAATCTCCTGGACAGTCTCAAGATCAACACCTGCTCCTCAAACAAAACCAATTTCATTTCATTTTAAGCTTAAAAACTACTGGAACCAAGGACACAGTTACCAGATCTGGGCATGAACGACTAAGTTGTGGAAAGTGAAAGTGACCACACAAGGGTTACAAAAATCCTGAATTACAAAAAGTACAAACATCTTGGCTATTAAATTAAAAAAGTGGAAAATCAGGGGAAACTAAAAAATGATCCAGTTTTAAGCAAAACAGAAGACTCCAGGTAAACCATAAAAAAATAAAAACTCCCCACACATTCAATAGTTTAAACTACAGATAAATGGCATTTATTTCTCAGAAAACATCCATTTTTTAACTAAAACTTTTCCTTCCTAACTAGTGACAGACCAGGCTGCTCTCTGAATCATACTGTCATTTGTTGACAAGAAAGGCTGAGAATTGACATTAGAAACAGTTCTAGCAAAATAACAATATATTCCCACTGTGACAAGCTGCAGGAAGCAAGACTCAGTTTCAAAATTGATTGTTCCCTGCAGCAAGCCACAAGAAACAGGTTTTCTATGTTTTTGCAATGCTTTTACTCAACATTCATAGCAGGAGACTGGCTTGCTGACTACCTAAAGAAAACCTATGTGAAGAAAGAATTGTTGGCTGTAAATACTTCAAGAAAAAATGAAAAAGCAAAGCATTAACAACTTAAAGCCCAGTGACAATAAGCACACAGGAGCAGAATGATGTCAATGAAAGCTTTTCAAAACTTACTTCGACCTTCTACCATCAAATTGTGAAGTAATTCTCCAGCGAGAGTAGCAGGAATATACAATCCCAAGTAGTCTTAGGATGCTTGGAAAACTTTCAAGAGCATTTAAACAACAGCACGTTAAATAAAGCAGCAGACAAGGCTCACACAGGTTTCTTCTAGTCCAATGAATCCGTCTTAGGTTTCAGGTAAGTTTTGTCCCAGCTTTATACGGAAGTACTAAAAGTACAAAGTCCTTCCTGCCGACGAGGGATGAAGAACCACACTTCAGAAGGCCTGGTAACCATTAATTAAACCAGTAAAAAGCGACACTGGTATAAGAAATTAATTTAGAAGGGCTGTAATATCAGGACAACTCTTTTTGCTAGCATTTACAGCTCTAATAAAATTAGTACTTAAACAAGAGGTACAGAGTTTCTAGACAGAATATAAGGAGGGACTGGGATCTCTTCACTGATCTTTTCGAGATGCAAGACTCAGCACGTTCTCCCAAATTCTGAGATGGCTGCACAGCTCTCCATGGCAACCCAGGATACATGAACCCTGTAGTCGCCGGCAAGAATCTACCAGGAATAGCACATTAGGCTGAAAAAGCTTCTAAAGGAGAAAAAAAAAAGGCCACAACTTCAAGGCGGGGGTAAAAATTTACGTCTCGGCAGTTGGGCCAATAAAGGGATAAAAAATAACTGATTTACTCTGCTGCTCTATTGAAGAAGTGAAGGAGCGAAAGCAAAAGGGGAGGAACTATATTAACAAGAACTGCAGCCCAGTGGATAAACGAGACTAGGTCTGGCATAACTATAGACTTTAGACGTGCCACAACACAGCGCCCAACTCAAACCCGCGCGGGGTTCAGAGCTCCCCCTTCCCCCGTGCCCCTCTGCCCCGGTTCCGCTTCCACGAACAGCCAGCCCGTTCCGCTCCCGCCCTTCGGATTTCTATTTTCCATTCATCACCTACACCCGCCCCGAGCCGCCTGCTGGGTCCCGGCTCCCTCCGGCCGACACCCGGGCGGTCTTTCTCTCTCTCCCTCCCCGCGGCGCAGAACCCACCCGGTGCCCGGCTGCTCCGCCGCCTCCTCCTCCTGCCTTTGTTCCTTTGTTCCCGCGTGTTTTGTTCCTGCCTTTGTGTCCCCCCTGTGCGGGACGGGACGCGCTGCGAAGGGACCGGCGGCTCCTCAGGGGACGGCGGGGGCTCTGAGGGGACGGGGGTGGTGTGGGGGGGGCGTCCCTGAGGGGCGCGGCGCCCAACGGCTGGGGGGCGTGGCCTCGCGTCATTCGCACGGACCAATGGGGAGGCGGCGGGGGCGAATGGGGGGCGGGGCGTGCCCGAGAGGCGGGGCGGCAGGAGGGACCTCCTGCCGCCCCGCCCCTCGGGCACGCCCCGCCCCCCAGGGAGGCCCCGCCCCTCTCCCAGCGCTCTTTGGATGGAGAAGCTCCGGAGCGGTGAGAGGAAGGGTGGGAAAAGGGTGCGGGTGGGGTTGTGTTTGGGATTTTTGAACTTGGTGTTAGACACGATACCACTGAGGGGCCCTGTGACCAAGTTGGTTTTTTTTGTCTATGCGACTGCGGCAGGGTTACCGAGCCAAGGACAGGTACACCTGGTCCTAAGCTCAATTCCAGACTTAACAGTAGTGCAAATATGGAAACATCCCTGTCCAGAGGATGGTTCTAAAAAAAGCTACAGTAGGTAGATAAATAGATATTAACAATAGAGATAACTAGATATTATTCTCATGTATTTAAGTTTAAAATGTTACTCATACATTCCAGATTTTGATCCACGCAGTAATAAAAGCTCTGTCCCAAACTGGCGAAACAACGGCACTTACATTCTAAATAAACTGGATATGGAGACTACAAAGCAGTGCAAACCGGCAGACTGGATGAAAACCCAAATGAATAATTCATTTTTGGATGCATTAAGCTGTAGCACAGATGCAACTGAGGAGGAACAAGATGACTTACTTTGTGATAGAGATGTAGAAATAACACATAAATATAATAATAATTTATATCATTTGAATGACTGTATATGTGCAAAAGACATTTCTGGTATTTTAAACCTAACCTGTTCTGAAGATAACAAATACACAACAGCAAATTACACAGCTCATCCACAGCCTGAAGAGTTCTCCAGTGACCACGGGGGCACCAAAGGAACAACGGGAGTTTCAGTTGAACTGCCTGGAAGTGAAGCTTCCTTTAAGAAGGAATTTCCCGTCGGCAGTTCCAGTAAACCAGACAGCAAAGAACATTTAACTGCCTCAAAGATGTCCAGTGTCCTCCTGCGTCACTTTTCTGAGGGAGAGTTACTGAGCACCTGCCAGTTAATTGAATGTGAGACGATACCAGAGACGTCCTTCACCGACAGTATCGATGACACTGGCAGCAAACCTGAGCCTTCAGTGCAGGAACAGGGGGCAACTACCTTTGAAGAGCATCACTCAGAAAAGCACAGAGAGGGAAACTCCAGTGGTGAAAGTGAAGACGTGTTCAGTGAAAATAGACCTGTTTCAAAGAACCCTATTTCTTGCACTGGTAACTGTGGGTGCAGACAAGAAAATTCACAGCTGGTTAATGAGAATGAACATACACACACCTTTCAAAACATGAAAGATGAGAGAGGCCTGTTTAAGAAAACAGTTTCACCTTGCAAGCTTCAATATGGCCAAGGTCAAGCTCACTATTGCCTGCCTGATTTCTGTGAAGTTGCTTCAGAAGTAAAAGTACCAAAAAGAACTGACAATATTAACTCAGTTCCTGCAACTGGGAGAGAAAAACCCTTCCCTATATTGCTAAGTAAATCAGTAAGTGTGAACAACGTGCTGGAAAATAAGAATTACTTCAATTCTGCTGAAGCAGAGAATCAAGAAGAAATGAGCATTTCAGAACTGCTGCAACAGCTAAAGGTAATTAAGATGCTTGAAGAAATTCTTCATATTTGATGAGTGGTTTATTGTAAGAAGGTACTCTGTGTTCCATAAAATGTAACATGACTAGTTCAAGGAGGCAGTACGTAGCTTGAATCAAAAACTGCTTTCACAAAATTTAGTGGGACTGCCTTTATAAGGAAATTTCATTACTAAGTATTTAATGACTAAGTATTATTTAATACTCCAGTATTTAACACTGGGGTATTATTTGTGATGATAAAGCATCCCATCAAATTGTTAGGAAATTCAGTACAAATTTTCACTCCTAGTGCTATATGTAAACGTTTACATTCACCACAAGTAATTAAATGTATTTTTAAGAAAAACTTTCTAATTTTATACTGTGCCTGTATTAAGAAACCTTTGGCCTTTTTTTTAGCCTCTTAAGGTTCTTCAGCTATTTAAACTGGTATTGTTTTTAAAAGATTTGTTCGACAACAATATTTCCTTTGTCGTAAATTTAGAGTAATAATTAGATAATCACTGCTCAATTTCATGCCCCGACATGGAATTTTCTCACAGAGGTCTATGAATTTCAAGTCCATTCCTAGATTTAGAACTTAGTAAATCACTCAAGATGTAACAAGTTTTAATAGTTTTCCCTATTATTTCCTGGCTGCAAATGAGATGCTGACACAGCATGCTGACACCCAGAATCATATTGATCACTTGAGATTTAATCCCAAGGTAAGTATCTCAAAATACTTTTTTTTTTAAAGTCATTCTTCTTTATCTCTAGGATTGACTACCCCTAAAACTATTTTGTCACTTTCATGTTGTGCTTCCCATTTATACAAATCCTCTGTATATTTTCACAATGTAAAATTGAAGTATTTAAGTATTTATTTATACAGTGAGACACTCTACACATCTAACTATAAACTCAGAAAATTATATGGTAAACATTTCATGAGAATTTAGTGTTTTGAGTTATTTTTAAGTTTGTTGTTTATATAACTGTTCTATACATTATATCTATAACCTGAGTTCTCACTTTAACAGATACTTCCTCAGTCAGACTTTCCAAATGCCAGCACTGCCCTTTCCTCAGGAGATACTGGGACAGCACCTGCCATCATCACAGCAGATGCTCCCATCCCTACACAATCTACACATGGTTTGCTTAAAGCAAGTAAATGAAATTACCTATGCAAATGACTGTTTTATGTAACTTGGTTACACTTTTGGGCAGGCATTTCAACTGATCAATCTGATCTTGTATCACATAGGATTATGGTCTGGAACAGCAGCATCAGCATTACCAGCAGCTGGTATGGTAGAAAGACACTGTCCAAATCCATCTCATTCACTGCCAGAACTAACACTGGGAGAAAAGATGTCTCAAATACTAAAGGATCAGACAGATCAACTGACAAAGAAAGTAAGAGCTCTGTTTCAATATATACTTTGCACTGATACTCAAATTCCATATTCATTTGGCATATTTGTTTTCAAAATCCCAAATAAAAGTCAAATATTTTGTCTTTAAGGTAGAAGACTTCTCTAAGCATATGACTCAAGAAACATTCTTTTTACAAGACAAATATCTGGTAAATGAATTTACATATTTTGAGTTATCTGAAATGCACTTTAAATGGCTGTAGACTTACAAGTTTCTGGCAAGTTGTTTGTGTTCTCCTCATATGAATGTTTACTCTTTTTCTGAATCCAGACCAAAGGTACAAATTTAAGAAGCAAAACTGAAGGTGTTCAGTAGGTGGTTGAATTCTTTAATCTGTTTTAAGGATTACAGTTCAAAACTAATAATGAAAGGCCTTCAGTTGCCCTGTAAGTTAGGAATTGTGACATGTAGAGCATCAGTTCAGAAGCCATGGTTTAATATTTTACTTGTACATAACAGAACAGCACAGAGTACTAGGTGATCATAGAATATGCAGTCCTGTTCCAATCCAGAGAATTATCAAAATTCTTACCAACAGCACTGCAAACAGCATCTGGCTCACACAGCAAGCCACAGTGATAGCTACTTATGCTAAATGATAGTGACATTTGCTATTGAATTCTTTCTTATTGATGAAGGCATTAAATCAACTGAAAAGATACCTTGATGCCTTGGAAAGGAATTACTTAACAGCTAGAGAAAAGCACCATAACTTACAGCTGCAGAACTTCAAGGACAAGTCTGTCAACATTGGAGAATTTGATCCTGACAGGTTGGAAGATAAGTGCTAAGTAGTACATCAGTATATTTTCCATCTTTTGAGTGTCTTATAACTTTTACTTCATTTATCCATTAGAATTTTTCTGAAGTAAAAACATTATATGTGGTAAGCTGAAAGTGATTTGGCCAAAATTTATCTTGTACTTTATATATCCCACTTATAATTAGGATATCTATTTAATTAAATTTAGATACTTAAAAGGGACTCAGTGAACTCCATTAATTTTATTTTTTTCCTATGAGAAACATACTGCAATGTCCCATATCTTAGTAAGAAATAAAAGGTCAGTTTATACAGGTTTAACTGACTGTGTATTGCCATTGGATTTAGAAGGGTGGAAGGGGGAATATTTAGACTTGGCATGCTGCTTGAAGACATTCAAGAACAAATGGATCACAGCAAACACAGCCTGTCATCTTTGCTGACTTCCTACGAATCTGCCCATTCATCACATTCTTTTTGTGAGGTAACTCAGTTTTATTATTTAAAGACTCCAATTTTTCTGTTTTATTGATGCAGGTCTCGAGAACATAAGTGTAGTTGTACAATTGTATGTTCTCCTCTAATAAGAGCATGATGCTTTTAGATGGCACATTACTTCAAAGAAAATATTTTATGAAATATTAACTTCATAATATTTCATTAACTATATCAGAAACCTAAGTATAAAAACACTTGCTACACTGAATATTCTCAATTCCAGTTTCCAAAGCAGTTATTTTAGAGTAAGAAAATATAAGCAGCAACTTTGACTTCTACAAAGCTGTCTTTGTTTGGGGGAATGAATCAATTCCCACTATCATTTAGTAGGAAGAAATATTACTTTGTTTGTCCAGCTGCAGAATTATTAAAAGACCAAACAGTACTGTGCTAAAAAAAACTGAGTTTTCTGCTAAGTATAGTAATATTTTATCCCAGATCATAAATACACACAGACATAAAATCTTACTGCCTCCTACAGATCTACAGGTAAGTCTCACCCAATGCTTTCATGATCAGCATTTTACATAACGTTTTCCTCTGAAGTCACCTGCTTGGAGTGCAGTGACCACATCCACCTGTACCTGTCTGTCTGGGGTTACTTTGTACAGAGCTCAGTGGTTTCAAGCATTGCTGATCCTGCAGAAAGAAGAGGTACAGAAACTCCATTCCTTCACAAGAACCATGAGGGAGAAAAGAGTACGACAACTGATGTAATCCCACAGACAAATCAACTTTATTTGGAAGGCAAAAAGTGCTATCTTTGTCCTCACATGTAAGTGAAAACTTGGAAACAGCTGTTGAAGTTTTTATAAAAATTTCCTACATTTACCTACAATTACTTGCTGAGTAAGAACATTGGAATGACTGGGATCTCTGAAAGCAGCAAGAACATTTCCAGAATAAAACTTCCACAGAATTCTGTAATTACATACCCAGGAATTCCTCCCATTCCTCCTTCCCTGGCATTCCTACCTTTCTGAGTCTGAAATTATCTCCTGAAACCAAAACACTGTTCTTTTACCTAGAGTTAAGTCACACTTCTGTATAAAATTCATTACAGCCACACAAATTCAGGATGTGAATGACCAGTCAAAGCATCTCAATGAAATTAGAAAAATAAAATAAATTGTTTCCCTTTAACCAATCTAAGGTTAAAAAAAGAGAGCTGCATTAAGTTCCAGAAAAGCAGCAGAGCTTCTGGGAAAGGAAGGTCTACTTGCAAACAAGCATTCTTCTAAAATAATGGTAGATCTCTTTTTATACTTATTTTTTTTCCAACTTGGATTATGTTACTGAGTTTTTAGAGTGCACAACATTTTCCCTCCAGCTTTTGAGCTACTACAGCTTACCATCACACTGCTGAGCTGGTTTACACAGGAGAAATTTCAGGATTCTCAAACATTTTTGAAATCTGTGAAAAAGTTTGCTGCTCTCAGGAAAGATTTAACTGTGTTTACTAACCCGCCTCTTCCATTTTTCAGAGAACAAAAGCCTACAAGCAAATGTTTGTCTACAAAAAAACTAAGTAATTGAGAGAAAATAATGAATATATGTTAATACTTTCAAAGCAACATGGAGTTTGGAATTTTGGCAAATTAAATCTCTATGCAAAGCTAGATCTTACAATATATGCAGCACAGAACACAATCATGCTAATCTGAATATTCCATCAGATTACTTCACAGGGTAGATGTTACTATTTGTCTAATGAAACTCACCTAGCTTCCACTTTTTTCTCTGTCATTGAAAGAAAGTTAGCTCAATCTTCCCATCATGTGTTCATAAATGGGTGAAAAACTTTCCAAATAAATCTGATCGTTCTGTACACCCTAAGTTGAAAAGGGACATCAAATAACTCAAATCAGGGACTTTGTTCTTGTCCTCTCAGAATACATCTCAAATACGCTTCTAATTATCTAAAGGTAGTGTTATTAAAGCTATAATAACTCAAAAATACTAAGAAACCAAATCCAGTTTGACATGTGTTGTAGTAAAATACTATCAATGGTAACACATGTATAAACATGTAAGATTTCATACAACTTTACTATTTGAATATATGATTATCAAGATGTCTACTTTGAAGAATTTTTAACAGCTGTGTTAAGTCAGAATGTGTCCTTTAACTAAAGAGGTCATTATTTTGCAATTGGTTTCTTATTCATTTAAACTTCTACTTACCACCTTTTCAGATAACTGATAAGAGTTCTCTCTCTGAATAAATCTGATTTCTTCTCAACTAAGAAATAGTTAATTATTAACATAAAATGCTTGTAAGTCTCAACACTGACGTATTCAGATACAATTAAAATATCATTCTGTTTCCATGCTCAAAGAAATATAAACATCCAGGAAAGAAAAACTGGAACATCTTCACTCTTCAGTCAGAGAAGACCAACTGATTTATCAGATACCAACCTGAGTAAGTCGTGATGGCACACAAAGGTCAGAACTGTGCTTAAACCTGCTAGTGAATCCTGTTAAGAAATACATTCCTGTCACATCTCTGCTACATGAAAACTGTAGTTCTAACAGATGTTACTGCTTAGCACAGCGCAAAGCACTAAGAGTAAAAAGGAGACTGAAGGGAACACCAAGTCAAATTCACTGTGGAAGTCTCAGACAGACCAAGAGACAACAGACAAGTTGCATGGATAAGCTGCAAGGCAATTTTCAGTTAGATAAGAGCAAACAAAATTTTAAGTTGGGGTCTAGCCCCTGAAGGGACTGTGGTATCTCCATTCTCAGAGATACTCAAAACTCAACTGGACAGGGTCCTAAGCAACTTCATCGAAGTTGGTCCTGCTTTGGGAGGCGACAGGGCCAGATGATCTCCAGAAGTCCTATCCAACCTGAACTAGTCTATAAATCTAATTCAGCTTTCTAGAGAAGTTTCCAAATATTGCCACTATTACCAATTTTAGAGCATGACAGTGATATGCACACAATGCTTTGTTTTTAATCCTGATGTACTTTTATTTCATATCCTAGAAGAAGATTCCAAACTTGACAACTGAAACATTTCATATCAGTACTTCCACTTTCAGTTTTTGGATTCAGCTTTCTTATTCTGCATGAAAACAGTGCAAAAAGTTTTCCTTGGTTTTGATCCATTCAGGGTTGACACAGACAAGAAATACTCTCCCCTTCCTTAGTCCAGCTCCTAATAATGCAATTCCATCAAATCCAAACTAGACCCACAGAGGCGACTATGAGCTAGTTAAGTCACTTGTTGAGTCATCCAAGACTTCAGCTCTTGGAGGCTTACTAGGAATCTGTAGGCATTTGTCTCTCTTAGGGCATCCCAATTTTATCTTCCCACTGCAGAATATTCTGAAGCTGTTAGTACCTAACAACTAAAGAAGAACAGCATGAACTGTCCTAGATTCAGTTCTAACTCTGAATATATGGGTTATTCTTACCTTTAGTCTATTTGTTGTCCTTGGCTTCTTCGTGATATGCTTGCACTTTAATATAAGACACTGGGACCAGTATTGTTAGGACTGGTTTGTGCAATAGTTAAAGCAGAGTTGGACTAGAGCTGCCCAAATTCTCATCACATTTCTATTAGGCTGCATTGTTTGCACAACACTATGCACAGGGAGATGGAGAGCCTCATTTAAAAAAAGAAAAAACAAACAAAACAACAAACAGTTCTTGGTCTGAAAATAATCACCACCAAAAAATAATAAAAATCTATATTCATGGCTTACAGTCAGGGCTGAAAGCCAATCTTTAAAGCTCAAATCCCACACTCCTGCAAAATGGAGGAAAAAGTACTTCCTCAAATTGCAGTAGCATTAATGGCAGCAAAGGGCTCTGAAATTATGGTGCTGAAAGCCAAATAATTACCTGGGTACATTAGCCAAAGTTTCTAATCTTTCACAACCTTTTAACTTATTTTTTGAATTTTAGGCAGTGATTCAGAAGACATCTCAGCCTACGATTCTTACAGTGATTCACAAAGCAAGGACCTTGTCAACTGTGACACTCAAAATTACAAATCATTAAATACGAGATTATGTGGAGAGAGAACAGGTATAATGACTGCAAAAATGTTAACATCTACAAAGAAACACTGCTTATAATGTTTGTTTTCCTAAACAACATGTCTCTGTTTTCAGGACTTGGGTGCAGATGCCCCAGGGGAAGCAGAGATCAAGTTAAACTCAGGAATTACAAAGAGTCTATTCAGTCTTGTGCCCAATGTAGAAATAAAAGTTCTGGTTCGTGCTGTAAGTGTGATGTGTTACTGAAATAATTACCAACCACAGGCTAGATTTTAAGGGGCAAAAAGCCCCACTGCACATATCAGGCTAAATTTTATTTAGTATAAGCAGTCATTAGCATTGTAGCTAAAACAGTGGGTTTTTATGGACCTTGTAGAGCAAAATCAGGAAATCCAACTTTTACACACCTGCCCAGGTTTAATCCCTGTGCACAACAGCTTTAACCTTCTCTGGTTCTTTATGAGAGGAGTCCCTTTCATATTTCATTCATGGCAGGAATATCTCATTTTGCAGTGCCACAGGAAACAATATGAAAACTGGGCATTACTGTGCCAGCTTTTACAGTGCCAGCCATTGCCTACTGTAGTGTCAACAAGCACTAAAGACAATTCCAGTTCTACACTCCTCATGTGACATGCAGCAAAGTCAAGGAAAGACTAATGAAAAAAAAAACCTGAAATGTTTAGCATCTGCTTTTCAAAGTCACTTATCTCAGACTCTCTACCATAAAAACTTGCTTAAAGAAAAATATAAAATTTCAACAGTCAGAAGAAAGTATAAGTTAGCTACTTGTCTCTAGCAGTTCTGTGAAACTGTAAAAATCAAAGCAGTACTCATGTAATTAGTGGGATTATGAGAGTCTGATTATTCTACACCTCCCCCCACAGTCTTTCACTGTGTGAAATGGAAATCTGCATACCATTTGCCACTGAGCTAAATTCAACAGCAAACACAGAAAGGTTAATCTGTCCTCATTTACAAAAAATGTAAACATTCAAGTTTTATTCATCAGTGATAGTCTACTTGATCTTTTATTTATGCTAAACAGAAAAAAGTGTTAAAGACATAGAAAATTCACAGAAAATTACCTTTTTTTTTTTTTGCTTGTTTTAAACATGGCCTCTGTGACTCCAGCTTATTCACAGAAGAGAATCTGCACAAGAAAGGCTCAAAAAAATAAACAGCCACGTGAACTTGTAAACAGACTTTCTGAAAGGTAAGCTGTAGCAATAATTACATAGTACATAAGAAAATCCCATTGTTGCAGATTCAGCAGGGAAAAAACATAGCAGTATCATAAGCAGGAATAATGCTTTGTCTTTTGCAGTGCATGTTGTAAATTTTACTCAGTAAGAGATTTAAAATATTTAAGAACATGTGGAAATAGTTCTTAGCGTAGTTCTTCATTTTTTCTACGTTAATGAAGAATAAACATATAAATTCTTTATCTGGCACATTTAGTAATGAAAAGAAATATTTCATTTTATTAAGAGGATGTTCCCATTCACAGATTCAAAAGCAGGTCTGTATTATTAGGATGCTGCCAACTATTTCTTTATAAGTAACAGTCCTACTTTTAATTGTTGTTAACATTAAATAATTCTGGGAGACTGAGAAGTAAAATGCATTCTTAACTGTGGCACAGAAAGAAATGCAGAGAGGTTTTGTTCCCATGTTTTTGGACAGCATTACTGAACAGCAGGAATGGCCTGGAAGTGCAGCAGCTGCTCGTGAGAATCCATGGCACAGACCCCTGTGGGAGAGAGCAGCACCGAGAGAGTGATGCTGTTATGAGAGATTTCCTTACTCTGCATCCTGGCATGCCTTCTGTCTTACTGCAGTAGAGAAAGAACACAAATAATGATGGACTGTGTCTTACAGTTAAATGGACAGTTCTACTCACTGTAAAATTAACTTGCAAACTGGTGTTCTATCAAGGTGTGTGTATTTAATTCAGACTTTTTAGAAATTCTTTTGCTTACTGAAATGTTTGTGTTTTATTCTCTATATCTTCTCTTCAGGGGATCCTTTGAGGCTGCCAAAACCTGCTGTTCAAGCACATGCAATAAAATTCTTGTTTCACATCAGTACATCCCCAGCAAGAAGTTTGCCCAAAGCAAATCTGCAATCAGAAACGCCAGTGATGCCAATGCAAATGTAAGACTTGAGAGTGAAAATTAAAAGCCACACGACTATCTTGGAAAGGTTAAACCCCTACATCAAGGCACTACTGAGCATCCCTTTCTTAGCAAGCTGATTATTACAATCTAAGCAAATCTAGACCATTTGAGGATAATACTGAATGGAGTTAAAAACCCAAGCATTTTAGCTCATATATTAGAATATAATTTCATGTAAGTATGTCCAGACTTTTTATGCAACTTAGTCCCTGTATGAATGATCAGGACAGCACTGGATCTTACCTTGAAGTGGTTTCACATACTGAAAGAATGTCAACACCTAGCCATGCAAACCACTATCAACAACCACAAGAAAGCCTTCTCAATACCACAAACATGCAAAACACTAGCCCTGCTACTTTAGAAAGGTGTAAATATCCCTCAGTTCCAGTGATTACACAGTCAAAGAGAAATAAATTACAGATACTTCCAGCTTGAATCCTGCAGCAGTCTTATTACATGACTCAAATTCTACTTCTCAACATGTATTCAGAGTGAAAATCATGCACAAAACCTTAACATCTCCTTCTATTCTATATCTGTGTATGCATTTGCCTTCACCATTAACAAGGCTACGTTTTATTATTTCCAACAGATTTTAAGTTGCACTCTGGATCACGCACTACAGACAGCAAACAGTCTGAAGAAAGCCACAGAACGAATGGTGCGAGCAGTTTCGGCAGATCTAGCTCAAGTCAAAAGGAAACAGCTTTAGTTACCCTGTTTCAAATGCTGTGTTGTTTTGCTGGTTGATACTGAAGTGTGAGGATCTCTGCAAATGTCAAGTGATGAATACAAATATCAAAAAGTCAGCTTTGTCAGCTGTTCTATAACTGTTAGTATTAAACCACACCAGAGCATAAAGGTATTCCACAAGTTTATGCTCAGTCTCAGAACTCTAAAATGAATTACTAATTCTACTGGAAGTCTTTAGTAGGTTGCCTAAAGGTACTTTTCTCTAAGTATCCACTTAAGGTAGCTGAATAAAAATTGGCTGAAACAAAGAAAATGAACTTTGTGACTTTGATTCCCCACACTGCCAAGTGTGAGAATAAACCTCAATAATTATTAGATATAATTTCTTCCCACATTTTAACAGCAGCTTCTTAAACACACCAGAACAGCCTCTGGACCTGAGACATCTACCTGCAAACATCACACTAACATACATAGTTAACATTTGTAATTATTTGGTTTTACAGTGCTCTACACTGAGAGTTGTTTGTTTTTATAGTTACAAACTCGAATTCAGAAAAACAATATAGGTATTTCTGCTAATTTTTCTAAAGTTTTGATGCACATGGTTTTAATTTTAGAGTGTTGTTCCTGTATTGATATTGAAAAACAAGTCAGAATACATTCAATTTCTAACTCATTCAGGTGCATTTGAAAGATAGAGCCACTTATTCTTACCATGCTACATGTCCTGCAACATCTTAGAATGTAACCTTCTCACCTTTCATTCCTCTCTGATGTAGGGGGGGGAAACAACCTTTTTCCATCTTCTAATTAACTCCAAATAATCTTACCTAAGAATAATATTCTCTTAACCCACTAGTTAACCTTAGAGCAAAATAAAGGGAAAAGAAACAAATCCACTTTATGCAAAACAGGAAGTTAATACCTTTATGGTTGGGAAAAATGTAAATAAAAAAAAAAAACACGAGTAATCTATTATTTTTCATTATAACATTTCTCTCAGTTTCTATATACAACAAACATTTCAAGGCACATAAATACAACATCCCTTCAAAAGTTTAGTAATTTTTAATTACATAATTTTTAAAGAGAAATCTAAACATTACCAGTGTTACAGACTTCATAGTTTTGATTATTCCCTTCCATGCAAATTTAAGTATTTCTTTCTTAGTATGTAACAAAGCAGACAAAAGAGTAAATTCTCTTGCATACATCAGGTTTTGTTATTTGCTTTGCTTTTAGCTTTTCTCTTTTAAATTACCAAGCCATTTGAAAGATTCAACTGCTTTCCTTCTTTTCCTCTCCTTTTCCCCCGCCTCCACTTCCTCAAGAAGACATGCTTATAGTTTTGGAACTTCTGTATCACAGGTGATTCAGCTGCTGAAACAGAGGGACTATGTAGACACAATCATAAAGAAGTTGCTAAGAAATCAATTTTTTTTTCAAAAAGCTTCACTAGTAATCCCTGCATATAGTTAAATATAAAGTGTACTTCAGTGCACAGTTGACAGCATTTCTCCAGTTATTTATTGTGATTAGAACTGCTTAATACTTCTGTGATTAAATATCTACCTTACCCAGCACCATCTAAAAAGCCTTTAAATTCTTCACAATTAAACATCTTTAAAAAATTTTCAGTGAGTTACTTTTACAGAAAATATTACACTTTAAGACACTGCATTTGTATGAAACATTTTTACCATAAACCCATATATACAGATTTTTCCTGAAGCCCCTACTCAATGGCCTAAGCCCTTTTTAATGCAGTCATTTTTCGAAATGAATTCTATTATAGAAAGGTTTCACAGTTCTCAAAGACAATTCCAGTTTACATATAGTCACAAGAACTTTTAAGCATAATTTCTTAGGAACAAACATGCCCTTTTGAAAAAGCACTTCTATTATAATACTAAATACGACCCAATAAACATGTTTTTCTTCTCTCTGCCTTCTACTCCCCAAAAAGCAGCAAATTTAAATTATAACATGACTTTCCATTAGTCAGAACCACGTAGTATCACAGTGCAGTGTTTGGAAAAGTCAGTTCCATTAGAGTATGTACATACTGTCTGTAATGCATCATAAACATCTCCCCATCTATTCATCCTTAATGCAGACCATATCCTTGGGTTTGCTAAGGCTCTTCACATCATCCAGTAGTCTTTTAGGTGTCAAAATATGAGTAGAACCTGACAAAAGAATGTAAGCATTAACTCTAAATTCTGACTTTCAGACATTCCCTCTTTAAAACATCAGTGACGTCCTGGTGTATTTTACTATACCTGGAAAACTGAAAAATACAACAGCTCAAAGTGTGTTCATCTAAAACACCATCCTATAAATGTGTCACCATCAGGAAGGACATGTCCCTGTCCCACATACACATCCAGATCAGGGCTTGTATTTGGAATACAAGATTTGAGTCCCACTCTGCTCTGTTTGAAACACAGGCTTGAACCTGGGCTGCTTATGATGTGTACAGCTGTCCCAGCCTGCAAGAAATCTGCCTGGTGAATGGCAGGCTTTATCCTAGAATCAACCAACTACCTGGATTAAAGGTCATCACAAACAGTAGTTTTCCGCAGAAATATCAGTTACAAAAAATTGGCTTTTACTGATTAACATTTCTGTGAAAAATTTACAGCAAATTCCAAGTCTGGAGCAGCAAGGAAAATCCTTAGTATTCTTCAGGAGGGCCCAACTATCTCTCTTATTCTCATAAAGAGTGATTACAACTTCTGCCAGGAAGGGTCACCCTACAGTTCTAAAGGCAGTGATTAACTGTTTAAGATTACAGCTGTCTGGAACTTTTGGGTTTAGCAGTGTCACTCTGAATGGGCTAGTATTCCTTGAATACTGAATCAGGAATGCAGCAAAATTCTAATCCTGCAGTAAGCCACATGGAAATCTGGCAAATTTTACCTTCCCTCAAAAATCAGGATTACAAACAAGACTACAAGAATCACCTCTAAACAAAAGGGAAGACAGTGCTGTGGTTAGTGCCAGGTACCACAGTGAAAGAGTGACCACTAAACATGGTTTTGTGAACAAGTCTCAGATGAAGAAACAGTCTGGTTAATCTACATTTCTGTTATCCTGGTCTTTCTGTTGCAACTCAAAACTAGAACCAACATTAGTCCTACCTCAACCACTATCAGAAGAAAAATCAACCAGAAAAACCAACCAGACACACAAACACACCTACAGCGTCCCTATTTAGAGGTAACAGACTCTAGATCTCAGAATTAACATTGTCATTGTTTTAGGAAAGGATTTACTTAAAATCGTGATAGATAAATTCAAGCCTTTCTGAAACTCAAGACTGAATTTAATTGCCAGACAGACATTTCAAGCAATTTAAAATGCTTTAGATAACTCTGCACCCAAATATCAGCTTCCCCTGCAGATGGATGCAGGTCTCTGGTAAGGTTCTGTATTTAGAGCTCTGTTTTGATATATCATACTACTTCCAAAAGCAACAGGAGGAGCAAGTGTCACTAAAGCACAGGCAGATGGAAAAGTTGTGAGGAAGCTGTAATGCAAAGATATAGAGGTATTTTTAAATCCTTTTTGCTATACATCAACATAATTCTCTGACATAATTTAATGATGATTCTTCTGCAGGGCATAACTATTTTTTTTGTCCTTAATACCTTGTTGCAAAAAAACCCCTCTAAATATCAAGGAGTCTGACCAAACTGAAAAGATGCTTCTAAGTGCATAGTTTTAAGAAATGCACTGGCTATAATATCAGTGTACTGCAAAGGGAATGTATGAAGAACAACCCTTGCCTTTTCCAGAAGCACATGCAGCGCAGTGCACACACCACCCCTCTCCCAAGGCAAGCTTACCAATAATAACCTCACAGGACTTGTGGGCTTCAGACACCTCGTAAGCACTGCGCATCTCCGAGTAGGTGACGCCTCCAATCACAAACACGATCAGCCTCGCGCTGCTCTTCCGCTCCTCTCTGTAACTGGCCTTGGGCTTCTGGCGTGCACTGCAACACATTTCAGACGATGACATTCATCCAGCTTCGTTTGTCACTGAGTCACTTGTGGTTAAAAATATGTACTTAAGAAGCAGTAACAATTTCTGTCACACAATCGATGGTTTGATTGTAATTTCAGTGAAAGTGTTTAGATAAATTGATAATTTATCAATTATCAAAAGGGAGGTACTCCAAGTAAAGGTGTACACAACTAGAAGAATTATTAGAATAACAACCAAGTTCAGTATGCTTTAGATTAAATAAAAATATAGGCTCGAGACTTTAGCACTACCTTATTATTTTACCATTAGTAAAATGGTAAAATACTACACTAGCACTACTACATTATTTTACCATTTAGTAAGCAAGCTTCCATAACTCTTTAGAATGTGTATGACAAAAATACTGAGAAAGGGGTAAATTACTTTTCAGGAAGTAAAATTATTTACCTTACTGCTCCTGAACCATTCCAGGTGGGAGGACACCGGGAAGAATAAGGCCAGTCTTTTGAATCTAGTTTGTTTTCTATAGCATCCTGAAGGGCAAAACAAAGACACACTTCAAAAAGCCTTGTAGACCTAAAACCCACCAAGTTTCAGCTTTCAGTAAGGATGTCTAACCAGAATTTAATGCCAACACATGCAGCTTAGAATAACCAGTTGCAAGTAGCATCTCATGAACAGCACTTCTATCTAACAAAATGCTAGACCACATAAATGCTAAAATGTATTCTTAGTCTTTTGTGTATCATAAGGAATTGGGAGTATGTGTTCTTTTTTATAAGTACTGATTTAACTGTTCATATTTTACAAGCAGCTTTTCATCTGTAACAACCCTAAAGTATTTAATTTCTCTATAGCAGTGTATGAGAGAAGTCAGGGTCCACTAAAAACACAAATGAGCATGTGAAAGCCGCCAAAATCTATGAGTTACAGCAATGGGTCTGATTAAAGGTCCAGTGAACTCAATACCCTGTCTGACATCAGTCACTAATTGATGCTTAGGAGGAAGTATAAGAACAAAGGAACAATATTTCCAGCAAGAAACATCTTCCAGCCTCTACCACATGACCTTTTAGATTTGAATTGCAGTTTAAAAACCAATGGAGGGAAAAAAAAAAAAACACCAAAACAAAAAAACAAAACAAAAAAAACAAAAACAAAAACAAAAAAAAAAAAAAAAAAAAAACAAAAAAAAAAACAAACAAAAAAAACCAAAAAAAAAAAACCAAAAAAAAAAAAAAACCCAAAAAAAACCCCAAAAAAACAACAGATCTTTAAATTAGACTAAACACTGCCAGTCACAGGACAAGCTCTTCTAAAAGACTTCTTGCTTTCACTTTCATTTGCTTCACCTTTAAAATGACCTCTAACAAAGAGCATTA
The DNA here is from genome assembly GCA_038380795.1 of Pyrocephalus nanus. Lineage (NCBI taxonomy): Eukaryota > Metazoa > Chordata > Aves > Passeriformes > Tyrannidae > Pyrocephalus > Pyrocephalus nanus. The sequence goes on along the minus strand of CM076269.1, from coordinate 21,108,434 downwards.
CTAACACACAGCAGTCTAATGTTCTGTATTACTGACAGACTAAAAAAAGAACACTTTTTCACCAGATGCACTTGACAACAGTAACTCGTGGTGGTATGGATTGGCTCTAACTGCTCACTCAAGTAAATTCCTGCACTTCACCTATGAATTAATTAGTTGGTCAAATTTACCTCCATAACGTCTTTGATAACAGGTGTCCACCTAGAAAGCTGAAATGTTTCTTCTGAAGAACGGTCCCTTCTTGGGTATTTAGGCTGCTGAACAGCAAACTGAAAAGATTTTCAAAACACGGTTGTATTATATAGTGCATTTGAATTTCTGAAACTTATTCACAGTCAGTAGTGGAAGGAGGGGGCATCAGTAGGAAAATTTAAAGAAATAACAATAATGACAAGGAACAACAATTAATACCCATAGAATTCAGTATATGCTAGAAATACTGACTTCAGAGCCAAGGAACTGGGTAAGATGGCACTTTCCAAAACCAGCTAGGTCAAGCCACCATCTGATGATTGCAGAGGGAACATTATAGGTACCTTACTTAAACAATTAACATGAATTATTTTCAAAGGATTTAGCACTTAAGAATTCCTAGTAATTGGCTGTTTCCAAAAACAGGCCTGGATAATACTACTAGGAGTTGCTGAAAGAGCTGTAGACAAGTGCTTGGGTGGTAGGAACTTAAAAAATAAACAAATACATTCTTACTGAAGAGATAACAGGAACATCAAGGTATTTCCAATTTCTTATCATATCACTATCACTTTCTATTTGCACATTCTGGATCAGCTTCTCCAAGTTCTCCTGGGTAGTTCCTTCAATATATGGAAAACAGACAACTTAATTAGCCGTAAGACCAATTTTGTCTCACACTTTCTGGGCTGTTATTTAGTCCAGGATTTTTTTGTTTTGTTGTTTAACATAATATTCTGTTTTAGATAAAATTTTGTTTAATGGCCCATTTTTAAGACTAAAACTCAAAAATTGCTACAGATTCCTCAGACCAGCATTCTGCCAATTTCCTCTTCTTCTATTACAAATTCTTCTCCACTGACTTAATTTGTGAAAACAAACTATTGTAGACATCAAGAACAGGAATGATACTAAAAGACATTATGAATGTGCACTGGAATTACATCTCTTAACTCCTTATCAGTAGTATCTTTGCTACCAATTTGAGAGAAGTTACAGAGGATAGACAAGATTTCTTTCAAACCTGGCCATCAACTCCAATACTAACACACATTAACTAAAAATACCTGTCCTAAAACTTGAGTTCAAGTTAATACCACTGAGGGAAAAAAAATAGGACAAGTTAACATACCATTTGTGCTAAAGATATATAGGAGAATAGCTCTGATTTTGTCATAGCTCTCATGACTTTTGTTGAGCAGAACTGGAAGGAGCACCCTCATGGAGTCTTTCACTTTTTGACCTTCTGCATCAGTTCCAAGAGCCAAGTCCTGAATTAATAAAAAATAAAAAACACACACAATGGTTTTAGAGAGTAGTCAAAAAAAAAAAAAAAACGACATTGTTTTTGTTTTGAAATGCATTTTTATGAAACCATAGGTTTCAGGAAACAATGAAGCCACATCAATTTATACTCAGCATGACACATCTGACATTTATTTCAATAGCTGCAGCATTACAATAACTCAACATAACACTCAAACATTTAAAACTGTTTGATACGTAGAATTCCCAGCAATGTAATTTACACTTTTTTACTTGAGATTAGTAGTACAATGTAACGTCTCACCCTAACAGGTGCTTTTCCCAGACATTTTAAAGAGGCTTCCAACCTGCAGAACATACTACAGCAACTTCAGAGGAGTTTTGAACAAGGAAAACAAAGATGATCTTTATACAAGTGAGCCAGATTTCAAGGGAAAAAAAAAAAAAAAAAAAAAAAAACATCAAACTCTTAAGAATACCTCCTTTATTGGCAGATTAAGAGCCTTGTACATCTCACTTAGTTTTAATACAAGTACCTCAGAAACTGACCACCAAAAAAAAAAAAAAAAAAAAGGCATGAGACGTAGCAGTTTTGTCACTTAAAACAAGCCTCTATACAAAAAATTTGTATTTGCAATAAGTTGCTGCTTGGGTTTTTGGCTTTTTTAAACATACCTGTTCAGTTTTACAGAGCCTTTCTATGTTAGATTTGAACTTGCTCATGCAATCTTCTGCTATGTTAAGATGAACAACTTGCTATAAGACAGAAAGAAAGAAAAAAAAAAAAAAGAGAAAATCACAAGCTGCCATAACTTTCTTTTTTTAACATATCAATCATTTTTACTGGTTACAAGGGTCAATCCTTCAACTATCCTTCAGTCTCATCATGTAATTTCTGTGTATTACCCTTCACTTAGAGAGTGGGCCCTGTAATACCTTTTAAAATATTAAATAGTAATGCTATATTCAATCCTCAAAGCACAAATAATTTGATTTTTTTTTTTACATAGTAAAATGAAACATCTGGAAACAAGTTTTCTTCTCCAAATTTTACAGTAGGTGAAGATACTAATTTGGAGAACAGCTGTATAGCACACTCAACAGGAAAACAACAGGAAAAAGCCAGACTTTAGTAACACAGCAAGTTAAAGGGCACAGAATTATTTATTTGTGATGTAACTACAAAAGACCACCTCACCTTACTGATCTCTTTACGATATTGTGGCATCCTTTTCATCAACTGGGACAGAGCAGAGAGCGATAACTGCGAAGAAAAGATGCAAGTTGAAAATCTGTCCCCCTGCAATATTTGACGTGCTTATTTCCCTTCTTGTTACAGCCTTGCTTCCCTCACAACCCCCGAAAATTCCAGTGGAGAAAAGCCTCAATCTCCCTAATAGATCAACGAATTAAATGGATCTGATCAGCTGAAAATAACTAAATTACCAGGAAAGACTGCAATACCTTAATTTAAGCAACTTACTTTTCCTTCTGCTTCTTTTTTCTTCGATGACATCTCTTTTAAAAGTTTTGGTATTTCCCTGGAGAAAAAAAAAAAAAAATATTGAATGCAACAGCACAGAAGTTCTTAAATATTTTCTTAAAATCTTAAAGGAACTGTACAAGAACTTTTGAATGAAAGTAAAAGCTTCAAATACAGGTCTCCTAAAGGGAACAGAGCAATTTTTGACAAAGAAAATGGAAGTTTATGGAAATTTATGATATCTGCATAATGTCATCTGATGCAACAGCTTGCTAGTACTTTACACAAAAAAAATCCCTTCAGATGCAAAAGATTTGAAAATACTTCCCAGGAAATTACTTTATTACCATTTTCCTCAAGAACTGTAGGTGACATTAGCATAACTGTACACCTTGATTAGCATAACTGTACAATGTATTTTGGAAGCACAATTTCTTGCTGGCATCCATTAATTAGCTGAATTAAGTCTGTATTGTAAACCATCTTCACTACTGCCTGTATTCCTACCAAACAGCTCAAATACCTTCCCTCTCAAGGAAACCAAGCAGTTGGGTTTGTTATTCATTCACATACTCTATCACATCTGCAATGTGCTTGTGCCGCATCTTCACCCACAGGTCATCATCTTCCTCCAAAATTGCCTCCTTTTCCTTCCCAACAGATCCTTCTGTTTTGTATCTTCCAAAAGAAAATTCAGACAGTAATTTGGTTTTTGGGTTTCCCCTAATACTCGTTACTTATTACAGTATTATTTGTTACAGTTTAATTAATACGAATGGTAACAGCAGTAACATACAAAGGTTTTAATTTACAAGCCAAGGTATTGTTTGACAAAATATAATTAACAGAAGGATTTTACAGATTACATCTTTGAACATAGAAGAAGCAGATGAATTTTAGAATGATTCTTTGGGGCAATAGCTTCTGGACATTCTTTTAAACCAACAGTAACTAGAGATTTAATCACACATTCGCATGCACCTTCATTTCTCTTCAGCTTTCAATGTCAACTTCCCTCTGGTTTCAAATGCAAACTGCACAAACAACACACTGCAACTGCAAAGTGCAGCTTTCCATGTGTACTGCAAACGTTTTATAACTGAAGGAAAGTGAAGTCCCATTCACCAACAACAAAACAGACTAAGCAGGAAATTGTTTTATATATAAAAAGGAACATGCTTCACAGCATTACAGAGCAGTTATTACTTGACGATAAACAAAGCTAGCAATAAACCTACAAAGCAAGACAGCAATCATATTACACAATATTTTCACATTTACAGAAACTCACAGAATGTATATTGCCAGAAAGCAGAGTGGGAAAAAAAAAAAAACAGACAAGATTAATTGTGAAAGTCAGATCATGGCTACCTATAAAACAGAGTCTGCTACATCTTCATACTCCGTGAGTTTGAGATCCACAGAACTCTACACCTTCTATTAAAACATTCACTTAAAACCTAAGACAGGCACTCCTGTTTGCTTGACCAAACAGTGAGGCCATCGGGTCTCATTTGCTGTAGAGGGTCATCAGAAAGCAAAGTCCTGCCAAAATCCTTGTTGTCAGAACAATCCGACAGCAAAGTATGTAACTTATACAAATCACTGACACACTACTCCAGACAGTGCTTATGAACTGAACGTGGCTTACTTGAATGTGCACTTAGAATAGAAACACGTACATTTTAACAGCTACACAAGTTAAATGACTGGAGCTATAAAAGTGAGCATTTCTGAGAAATAACTGGGCATCTTCTCAGTATGCAATTAGTGGTCTTATTTGTCTTGTTATGCCAAAAATGTTGAGAACATGAAAGAAAATCTAGAGAATCTCAATGTGTACTACAAAGGTTTTGCTTCAACACTAGTGCACCGGTTTTTAAAAAAATGCAATTTGTTAGACCCAAAACTTATCAAAAATGCCAATTTAGTCCTACCTAATCTCAACTAAGTGAGGAAGTTAAAAAGATGAAGTTCCAAATCCGAGAGGAAAGGCCAATTAAGTGAAGCAACCATTATGTAATATAAGGAGCTAATACTGCCATGGTGCAATTGAGCTGAACAACTCCAGAAATTTTAAAATCAAGAGCAAAAGGTTTAGATTTTATTTTTTGTTTTAAAGTACTTGCTTGTAAGTATCGTTTTCAATGGGCAGCAGGTCATAGGCCATTGCCTGGAAGGTGAGCTCATGAAGTACAGTTGATACTGGATCAAAGGCACGATCAATTATTATTAGTTGGGAGTGGGTTTTAGCCTAAAAAGCCATCAAACAAACATGAAGTTAAGACATACAATACAAAGCTAATGCATGTTAAATCCATTTACATTAAGTTACAGCGCTGCAGATGCATTTTGAAAAATAACTGAGAAAACCCTGAGATATGGTCCAAGTGTTTATCAACATTATTAGAAACAGACATTTAAATTACATACAACGGGTTTCAATATTAATTTTAAGGCAATGCTCTCAGCAACCTGAATTTTGTTCATCTAATGAACAAAAAATGTAAAGGAAAAAAAAAGAAAAAAGGCCCCCCACTGACTTTTCACAGGTGACTGCACTGTTGGTATTTCAGAGCACATTATCTATACTGTGCTGCAACACACGAAAAAAATCTCCAAACATTCAACTGAAATGGGATTTTGAGATTTAATAAAGTGGCAGTAGGTACATTTATTTCTGTAGCAGAGTGCAAAGTCACCAAGTCAGAATGGTTTAGCTGTTAAAGCAGCTGCTCTAATCAGCCCTGATCTGCAGGGACAGATCAAACCCATTATTTGCACGAACAGCTGTATCTTTGTGGGCAATAAATCCCTTCAGGAGAGCCATTTTAATTCTGCAGGAAAGTCCCCTCTACACATGGTCTTATGGAAGGTGATATTAAAACAAAATTTATCCACTTGTCTTCAGGTTTGCATCATCCCCTATATCATCACAGGGCTAATTTTTCAAGTCAAATCGGTTTTTAGCTTACATACAGATTTACTGTATCAGTTACTACCTCTAAGTTGCTTTCACACACAAACACAACTAAATGGCAACCAGTTGCCATCGTAATTAAATAAAATCTAAGTTTTTAGAACCTATTGTCAAAGCCTATTTCGAAGATGATTCTTTTTCCCCAGACTTATAAAAAAAAGAAGCAAACATTTTAGTTCACTTTCTACCTTTATTTGGCTTTTCTCATCTGTTCTGTAGTAGTTTTCAAGATTTTTTTCAACAAGCTGTGCAAGTTTGCTGGCTCTATCAGATGGTCCACTGGGGAAAAAAGGAAGCATGCAAAAAGAACTTAAATTTCTTCATCAGTACACTAAGATGCTACCTTTAAAACAGAAAGAACTCCCTAGATTGATCCTCTGGTTTCACGAGCAGTTTCTGAACTCCATTCTAAGTATTTCCAATATATTTTCACTTTTACATTATGACTCCACTCTTTGAATGCTTCAGGTATTTCACACAGCAGAAACAGCTTCAGCCAAAAGACTGACATGAGCTGGCATATGGCCCAGCACCTAAAAGTCTCACTCAGAGGCAGGAAACAAGAAAGAAGAAAGAAAAAGAGAAAGAAAAGAAAAAAAATAAAACAGTCAAGCAGTTATTTATTTGTTACCTTTGCAGAGAATAAGGCACCACTTCACATTACACCACAGAATGCAGTTCTTGAACACAAGTTCAGATGCCTACTTTGACTTCTAGGATACTAATCTGTACTGCCTTTCAAAGCTCAAAGGAGGCATTCTCTTCAGTATCTCTACTACAAGAAATCCTGATCCCATCTGCCACAGGAGTTTATGAATTCCTTGGCACCAAGTGGAGCTGCAGATCTACAAACAGCAGCAGTTCTGTTACAGGATTATGGATCTGGTACACAAGAATGCAGCATATCAGAGTGTCATCCTACTGACCAAACATGTAACAAGTCATTTAGAACACAACAGGGTCTAGCAAGTACTGTTGTACAAACATACACAGAGAAATAACCCACTCTTTTACCTACACTTCATAAATTCCTATCATTCCATATTTCAGAGTTGTGGATTAAAAACAATTAATCCACAATTAAAAAAAAACCAAAACAATCAACCAACCAAACTATGCTGCAGTCTCAAGCTGTGACCGAACAATATGGTAAGTACCACAAGTGAAAGCAATTCCACTATAACACACTAATTTCATATCATATTCCTTTATATACCTTTTATATCGTACTCCTGGATTCTCATCTAGTGTGGCACACAAGGTAACGATTTGTTCAGCCATTACTTGCATTACAGCATCTTTATCCTTGGTCTTTTCCAGAGTTGGACTGTAACAGCGGTAGAAAGCATCTGGGACATTGAGAGTAAATACCTGTGTAGAGCACAAACAAGAAAAAAAAGGGGCCTAAATTGCACATTTCTAAAATATCTGATAAAAAACTTGCTAATAATTTAAAAGTTTAAAATTTAAAACACTGTAAGACAAAGTCACACATAATACCACTAAAAAAAGAAATTAATCCCACACTTCATTCCTCCTTCCCTACCCTGTTGAGCTCATCAGCTTCTTGTTCTCACTCTCTTTTCCCCCATTACTCTCCATTCCTATGTAAATTACTGTATTTTTCAAATTGCTTACTGCCTGTTCAGATGGAAGGAAAAGAGATCAGGAAGAACTAAATACTCTTCAGTGTCTTGTACAGAGCCACACAATGCAGTATCAGAATAATTATAGAAGGTATCATGGTTAAATTTGTTTAAAATAAAATTTTACATATTGTATCTGCTTATGAGATGAGGACTTTACCTTCAATAACTGAAATTCTTTAAATGCATTAAACCTTGATAAAAGAAGCTTAGTATTACAGAAAAGAAAAGTTTTTTCAACAGTTTTGTAAGTGGGATGTAAACATAGAAACAATCCCATTGTCAGTAAATGGATTTTCTCCAGCTTCAGAGGGACTCTGTAACTACACAGCCAAAGAAGAACGTCCATCCAGATAAAGATGTTTGCTTCATTTGAGTACATAACCACCTGGACTTTGCCCAGAGCTCACTGATTACTTATCCTTAGCACCCCAGAAAGCAGGCAAACCAGTTAACACTGCTCCTTTGCTAATGATTCAAAATGTTCTCATAACCCAAAATATCCACAATACAGAACTACACCAAAAACAAGAGTGTTGTTCAACCGAAGTGCTGCTTATTTTCAACATCAGAAAACCAGTCACAATTTCTACTCTGACTGTGAGACTTCTGCAGAGCCAGGACTACAAAATTTTCATAGGCCTTATTTGGTAGAGTATTTCTGAAGAGCAGCCTTGGCAGAGCTCCCAAAACCAGTTTCAAACAAAACTTGGGAGCATCAACCTCACTGGAAAGCAAACAAACAAGCCACCACGCTCGTTATTCTCTGATGGTTTCTCAATGAAAATAAATAAATACACCTTTATAATAAAAAGGAATGTGTCTTCTAAACTAGAAAACTGCATCACAGCAAGACATGGCCAGTGGCAACCTCTCCTATATTCACCTCTCACTTGGTATATTAAGAGCTGTGACCCCTTGTTCATACAGTTTGATGTGGGAAACATTCATGGTTAGTTCTACAACTCTCAGTACTGGACAGGGTTTGGAGGCTTCACTGCATTAGTATCAGTGTGCATTTCAGCCCTCTGTGTCTGATCAAGAGCATCAGCAACACATTATTTCTCAACACAGCACCCACCGTGCAGCTGCACATGGAAACCACTCATTGATTTCCACTGGTGGTCTCAAATTTTTCATTAAAAAAACCAGGGATTTCCATGTTCTCCTCTCACTGAAGTCTGTCAGGTTGTGGTAGTTTTTGTTTCCCATTTTTTGTAAGGAGCTTTCATTTTGTTCCCCTCCTCCTGCAGTTCTCTCAATGCATTTGTTCTTCTGTCCTGATTTTCACCAAGTAGTTGGTCCTCCTTACTCCTATTCCTATGCACCAACCTACCTCGTCGGTCAAATTAACACCTCAGCACAAGCAGTAACAAACTCTACTGCTTCCTGAAGACAAACCAGAACACTTGCCTGCTCTTAGGGAACAGATTCCCTCTTTAATCTCCCTACTCAACTGGCACTAGGTCTGGTAAAGAGACCACATGAGTAAACCTTTCAGTGTGAGGGCATTTGTTTTATCTGCAAAGCACAGATGAGCACTGGGAATTTGCCAAAAATGGCAAAACCTCTCACATACACTTTGTCAGTCAAAAGCTACATGTTATTTCATTGTTTTCTAGAAGGTCAGCAACACTTGAAAAATAATCCTCCAGACTATTTTTTGCTGTTAAGATTAAGAATTAAACTTACCTGAGACTCATAAGGGAAGAAGGAAATATTGATCTCTTTGCATTTCTTTATTGATTTTGCACATGAAGACTTAATTTTATTGAACAGGCTGTCAGGACAAACTAGGGGGGAAAAAAAAAAAGGCTAAGTATAAATAATTGGTGTATATTCCAGCTGTCAACTCACTTATGAGCTTACAGCATTCAGAACAGACAATTCTAAACTGAGATCCAATTAACCATAAAATACAAAAAAAGTTGCCTACTCTTCCTAAAGTGAGAAAGAACATATAATCAATATTTTGTGCTGTTCAAAAGCACCACTGGTCAATTTTTACTAGCTTTGTGCAAACAAAGTTGTAGAACGCTCATTAACAGTCTGCAGCTGTGAAGGATGCTGACTGTACCAAAGCAAAACTTTCTGCTATTTATTCTCATGTAGCAGAGAACAAACACTTCCCAAGCTACAGGAAAAAAAAGGTTAAACAGAGAAAAAACGTGTACATATCTAACAGTAAAACACAGAAATACAGAACTCAATACAGATCTCAAAAGTATTCCACTACACTTCTAGGCTACACTGGATCCCAGTCTAGAAACTGAATTTAAGGAATATGTGGCTGACACAAATACTATGCAGACTTGGAAGTGACAGAGCTATTTGTCTAACTCGGGAACTATTCATCTCAACAGGAAAAGTTCTGGCAAGTATTCTAACTGAAAGCTTGCTACTTGCAACCAAGGGACACAGAGCAAGATAGCAGTGTTTTTCCAGAACAGTAATTGCTGCTTCACCATGTAACGAACCAAAAAACCAAGAGTTTTGGATATTAATTTGATAACTGCTTTGAGAACATACAGTAGCAGATATGCACCATGCACAGACATCCACAAAGACAGTCACAACTCAGCCCCTGCCTTCAGCACCACGCTTGGGTTTTTTGTCTTCCCTTCATTACTGACCCTTTTAGTCACGCTGACTGACTGCAGGGAACATGCAGTCACATTAACCCCATTCACACTCATTGCCTTGCTGTGCAATTTATATTGTGCATGCAAGGGCTAAGTAGGCCTCTTCTTCCAGGTGAAGGGAAAAAGCTGGCTCACAAGCCTGGAGGAACTACCTGAAACAACCAGTCACTAACACAGCTCTTGAAGAAAGTTCTCGTGCAGATTTATTTTGTGTATGTGCAGGTACATAGTTTTACTGGAATTGTGTTCCTCCACACTCTCCAATGCAGGTGAAGACTGGAATACTTAAAAATACAACTACATGACCTAAGTTAAAAGCTGAGGAGCAGAACATTCAAGACTGGTAATTGTGAAAGAAATTACTATTGCCATACAGCATGGTGACCACAGCCTGGCAACCCAAATATATGATTAATGACTTGAGCCTCAAATCTTCTCAGGAGAAACAGGACCTCAACTTTTCAGGTACTCAACTACAGGAAAGAAGTGAGGAGCTTACTTATTTACCTATATAAAGTTATCAAACTACAACACAAAAGTTTACTTACAGTCAGTGAAATACACGTATGCTGCTTTGTATCTGCTGCACGATTTAGTGATGAAGTCATCAATAAGTCCATCTACAGACTTATGGGTGTAGAAAAAATAAGGAAAAAACCCATCATGACAGTGTTTTACCTTTTTTCACATACCAGATAAAGCTTCTCCCACACTATCACCGAGTCCCACTTAGAAATACTGAAGTTCAACATACAAGAAAAACACTTAACCTTGAGATTTCTAATTCCACAGCAAGAATAACAAACAGTTACAGACGGTCAGTCATGCACCAAGATCACTTTAGGAAGCACTCAAATCAGGGTACTTGCAAAATTTCCCCTAACAGTGCTGAGATTTATTCTCTCAGGAATTTTTAGGAAGTAATAGAAATCTTATTAGAGCCATTACTTTGAATTCTATTTTTCAATTCATTGCATCATTATGTGATACAACGTCCCTTTCAGTGAGGTTACAATAGCTAAGCAATGAAACAGTGCCTCCATTGACCACAAGGTGCTTGTTTGTAACACACTCTGGGAGCACAGCATTTTCTTTTTGTTGTAGGAAATGAAGCATCACACGAAGGAATATTATAGAAAATGCAAAAGTTAAGTACTGTACAGCTGTACACAGTAAATAAACATTTTAAAATAAGATTGTTTTTTCCGTCAGAAAGATCTTGCAACACTTTCTTTAAAATACTAACCTTTTTGGTGGGAGTTATTAAATATATGGCTTTCATGTGTGGGACAGGCTCACGGTTTTTATATACATTCTCCACCACTATAAAGTAAAAAATATTACATTTTTATAATTAAGAGCACTATGCATCTTTAAGGAAAGCACTACACATATTTTAGTAGAGAGTTGATAAAAATAAAGTAATAGCAATCAAGTTGTCCACAATATCAGAGGCAAGGACATACCTTCTGCCAAGAGAGCCCTGGTTATTTCTTTGTTATTTTAAATGCATCAAGTTACCACAAGACTTCTTCAACTCCCACCTAGTGACAACTAAAGTCATAGGACTACATTTTTCCTGGGTGTTCTACACAAGCAGTAGTGTGTGAGTTTTGCCCTCACGCAGAAAGATATGGCAAGGCAAACGTGCTCAAATTATGGGGGCCAGTACAAACTGTCTTGCGAGAGAACTGCCTTGGCAGGATGGCTCTTTTTCCAGCACACTGAAGGAGAGGGAAAGCAAAATTATGCAGGGCATCATTTTGGAGTACAGCCTCTTCTGTCCTTTGTTTGCCTCTTTCCTGGGCACTCACTCTGCTTCAGTATAATTGCAGGCACAAATGAGATATTTTCAGCAAATCAGCTTCACTCAACTCTTGTTTAATAAAGTCATTACTCTACAGTGTTACAGTACACTGGCTTGAGAATGCAGAGGGATTCTTGTGGCTCAGAAATTTTGTGCAGGAGGAATGAGGAAGATAAGTTGTGTCAGACACCTGGATGTTGAAAGACAGGCTCTTTTCAGCAGTGTACTCACTAAAAATAAAAGGCTTTTCTTGATGAAGAGGATACATGCTCACTGGCGGTTTCTCACAGAGGATAAGTAGTACCTCTTGTGATTTAAAATACACTTCAAAAAATGAAATTGATACAGTTTTGCTGTTATAATTTCAGAATAATCATGTTATACTGAATAACTGAAATAAGAGACGTCTTGCTACTTGTGGAGAAAATAACCAAGTCTAAACAATGCCCTCTTACAAATGCATTTCTGAAAATCTAGACCTAAAGCTAATTAAAAACTAGATTACTTATATTTTGTGCATTTATTTCAATTTTGAAAACAGACATTAGCAAACAAACTCCCCTTTCCCAAAACAAAAATCACATACAAAAAAAAAACCAAAACCAAAACCACCACAAAAAAATCTTAAAAGCACAAAACACTGAAAAACAAAGAAACCAACCCTTACAGCAATCTTTAGGGAAAAAAAATATTTTAAAAAAGGACCTGAACTTCTAGGCAGAGAAACATTTGTTTCTTCATAAAAAAATAATAAATCACAATTGGGTAATTACTGTACAAGCCAGAAAGTCTACTAGTCTAATATCCCATGGCTACTTGTCTTCATCAACCAAATAAAGACATTTTACTGGAAAGGTACCATCCATTTCACTCCTTCCCTTTTTCTTACCAGGATATTGCCATCTGTACATTAATAAGAATTACACTTACCTGTGATACCCTCTGCCAGCAGATCAGTCATTTTGCAGCACAGTGACAGTAATTTAGTAGTGTAATCATCTAAAAGCATTATCTAAACATTTTGAAAAAAACACACAAGTATTTAGGTAAGTTAATCAGCTATAGCAAACCCACGTTACTGCCTCAACTTGCCATGGAAATTTGAAGCTGAAAGCTATTTCATTACTCTGTACCTTCTCATTACCTGCCTATAGCAACACTGCAGGAAGAAATCAGTCTCAAACAGAATTAGAAGGCTCCCTACATACAGGATATCCGAAGATGAGCTCCATCTTTACTAAGTACCTTGTCCCCCCTATTCATACTAAAAAATACTTTGAAACTTGTACACAGGTTCTCTGAATTCCTGCTAGTCTACACCATGGCCTGCTTAAATATATCTGTACTTATTCTAAAATTGTTTTATAGCTTAAGCAGCTCTAACAGGTGAATCCACATGTACTGGAGTGCTGTATAATTAATGAAATTAATAAAGTACAAGCCTTTGAAAAGCGAAGATAAACAAAAACAGTTTCTATTTTTTTTCAAAATTAAAAAAAAAAAAAAAGAGACAACTAACCATTTGTTCTCCCTATGCTAGGCTTTAGATTTTTCAAGATGTATTATACCGTGTTCAGAGTCACCAAACCCAAAATCCATTACTTGGATAGAAAACAATCTTAAGTGAAAATACCAGCCATTAAGTTTATTTATTTTATTTGTTCTCTACTCAGTGATGGAGATTTCTTGTTCAAGGGATGACAATATTTTTACAAAAATAACAAAACTGTACCTTCCATTCTTCCTCTTTCTTGAAGTCATCAAATACTGCTGATTTTAGCTCTGTAAGAAGAAACAGTTTATCAGTTAGAGGAATCAAATTGTTACTAAAAAACAAAAAACAATTCACTCATTTAGAATCATATATTTAGAGGCCTATTAGGAATAATAATAATATAAAAAAAAAACACACTGACAAATATGTCCACAGAATTCTTGACCAGAAACTGCCCTTGCCTCTTTCTAGGTCTGTACACAAGGTGCAATAACAAATCTTTAGCCTCATGAAAATTTTATTAACCTCCTTATTTTTGGAGAACATTCTTGCCAATTAATTGGTCCTTAGCATTACACAGAGTTCTTTTTAATAACCTGAATGCCCAAGAATCTTGTCCAAAAGCTCAAATATATTTTTTCTACAATACTTTATTTTGTTTACTTATAAACCAGAACATACAAATGTGTAATTCAGTTGTCTTGAACCCTAATTCCATAATTAAACAACTGAAATCCATTTTCTCCCATGATAAAAAGAAACTTTATTCCAAGCTATCAGTGTACTAACACAGTGTACTTGCCCGTGCAACATTACAGGCTCTTAAAATCACCTCACTGGTCTCCAGCAAGCATTCTGAGCACACCAAAAACCATCACAAGCCCAAGAATGATTAGTGCTCCATTTTTGTCCAAGGTTTCATTTTCTTCTCACAAATTTCATACCAACCACGCATCCTGAATACCTTTTCTCATTTTGTCCTCTTTGAATATATTCAGTTAGTATAGAAAAGCATTTTTTCTTCTACCTTTACTTCCTGATCTAGATAAGAACTATACACAAGGCTGCAGGAACTACAGACTGCTGAATCCCTAAGTGAAAAAATACACAAACAAACAGAAAAGGAAATCACACCTTGGCAGAGTTAGCGATCCATTTATAACAAACTTCCTGAAGAAAGGACCATAAGCAAGTGTTAAAAAAAATAAAGTTGCAGAAGTGCCAAATAACTTACAAAAATTAACATAGCTATATCTATGACTAGGCTAGAACCTATTATACAAGTCTAGAATGGAATTCTTCGGGGAAAAACTTTATTTACAGATAGACACAGAGAGCAGCTGCATATAGCTAATGTCATAATTTTATCCACAGAAACTACTCTCTCCTAAATACAGGTGCTTCCCCTGCCCCCACCCATCACACTGATGTTTATTCCTTGCAGTCCTGTCCACACTGGCAACACCATTTTCAGAAGTCCTTACAGGCCCTGATAACACAATAATGCTTTGATCACATTCCTTCCTTTTGATGTCCAAGTCTTCTACAAAACATCTCAGGACAAAACAGTGGCTTTACCATCAAAGGCACACATAACAGCACAATTCAGGAAAAGTAAAGCAGCAAAATTAGGGATTTCTGAAGGTCAAGCTGTAAACAAAGGTATCTAATCCATACAAGCAGGGTACAGGTGCCAGCAAGCGAGGACTAAACACCAGAGAGGCAGTCTTTCCTCTTTCTCTATATCCTCTTCCAGTGACACAAGTAACCAGGTCAGAGCCTTCAGGTGGAAGCAGAGGAAGAACAGAAACAAGACAACAGCAGGACCTTCTCATTTCAGTGATAGTCACTAGGCTGGCTGAACAGCTCACGGTGTCACAACCTCAGTACAATTAAGCCCGGGATGAGGTGGCTGCTAATGCCTTTCCCCAAAGGTCACTACCTGAAATACTGTGAGCCCTTTTACTCCAGCAAGGAAGGGAGCAGCTGCAACTTCCTTTTCCATAACAAACACCTGCAGAACCTGCTCCTAAACATGGAGATAAAAATCTGCAGTTCATTTTTAAGACTACCTGGGAACACCTTCAACTTCTTCTACTGAAACCGTGAAGCCCAACACAAAGCAGGCAGTGCCGCTCCGTGACACACACCAGAGACCCTCCCGAGTCCGGAGCGCTCTCCTAAACCGCCAGTGAGGATGCAACAGAGAAGTCCTGGAAGAGCTGGCTTCAGTCTAAGCTCTCCAAGAGCCGGCCCGGCGGGCTCCAGCCTGCAGAGCCCACCCTTGACTCGGAGTAAGGCAGGAGCGCCTCTCTCCAGGCGCCGTCCCCGCGGGCACCGCAAGGCGGGGCAGCCGCCTCCCACCCCCGCGACGAGTCACCAGGTGTAGCAGCCGGGGCAAAGCCGCCACCCACAGCCTCGGCCGCACACCCGGCTCCCCGCAGGGCCGCCCGGGCCCGACTCCGCTCGCCCTCCTCGGCTCCGACAGCGGCCCCGGACCCACCCCGGGCGGGCAGGGCACCCCCGACCCCACACAGCAGGACATGCGGGGGCGGCGCCCCAGTGGCGGCGGCTCCGGGCCGGCCTGGGCCCACCGAGCGGCGCCGGGGCGCTCCCGGCCCGGGGCGGGAGCAGCAGCCCCGTACTCGCTCCCGCACTCACTCACTCTGCCACACAGCGCCCTTCAGCCCCCGCACCGCCGGCGCCATCTTGCTGCCAATCCCTGCTGGCACCACCTCCCTCTTCAGGGACGGCGGGCGGGGCCGGGCGGCGCGGAGGGCACTGCCTGCTCCTGGGCGGGGCGGGCTCCTGCCGGCCGGGACCGGCCCCGAGGGAGCCGAGTGTCTTTCGTCTCCCACCATGGGGTCCGTAATTCCCATTGGGGAAGCGCCTGGTGACCAGGGCTTGTCCCCTGAGGAAGGAGCCTCCTGCTGCTCACCTGTCAGCAGGTGAGCCCGGGACCCGGGGCCGCTCCGGGGGCTGTGTGCGGAGCAGCGGGGGGAGCTGGAGACCGCAGAGCCGACGGAGCTCCGCGAAACTTGCCGTGGTCCCGGGTCCCCTTCACAGTGAAAACCTCATGAAAGCGGCCCCAAGGTTCCCTCTGACATTCGTGTAAAGCCGCCAAGGAAAACACTGTCGGGTCATAGAACGATACAGTTTGTTGTCGCCTCCAATTGTCTGTCAGAAGTTACAGTTTGAAGACATAAAGTCGTGTTGTCAAAGGGGAACCAGCAGCTGGTACAGATACGAAGGAATGAGAGGAAAATGTCTCTTTCCACAAGGCCAGATATTGAGGAAGGGTGGTCCCCAGTCGGTATGGCAGTGTTCCATGCCAAGGGGAGTACCACGAGGGCATCATTCCCGACAGGAAAAAAAGATCCTTGTGTGCATCCAAAAATGCAGTAGGTAACGAGCTGAAGAGCAAATCTCAGATTTACATTGTGCTTAATTATTTTATGAATCTTGTATAAGCCATACAGGGACTGCATCCTGTAACAGAAGGTGGAAAGCCCCAGTGCCCGTGGGCGCTGTGTCGGCCCGTGTCCGCAGGGTTTGGTGGCCGCTGTGCTCCAGCAGGGAGGAGCGCCCAGCCCGGCGCCACCTGCCCTGTCCCGAGGAGCGAGCCTGCAGTGCCAGCACTGCCCAGGAACAGCGCAGCTCCCAACAGGGACCGGCCTCGGCTCATCCCCGCGGGAAGGCTGGAACAAAGCTCTGACAAGATGTGTGGTGCGAAAAGTAAATCATTAGCATTTGCCGGACTGCTTCTCAACTGCCTAGGAATGGTGAGTGCAGCTTATTTGCTTTAAAGCTGTTTGCAACGATGATACTGTACTCTGTAAATGTAAACTAAAAATTAGGATGGAGACTATCATGCAGACGCTTCCACGTTGGTATTGAGTTACTATTACACTTTTGCACTGTTTACAAGTGACTAAAAAAAAAAAAAAAAGGATATATTAGGATTTAAGGCCTTTCAAAAATGTGTCAACAACTGAAAATGGGATCAATAGACAGATTCAGACAGGAAAATGAACATGAAGAAGCAGTACAATCTGGACAACAGTACCAAATCTCATTGGTTGCATACTCTTTTTATCTTAAAGAATCTAAGTCAATACATCGTATCAGTAAAATGTGTTAAAAAACATAGTATTTTAAGTTGTTGTTGCTATTAACATTCTTATGTTTTTAATTTTCCAAATAAAATATTTCACATTGTATTTATAATTTTTTTTACATCTTCCTTTTCAGATCTTTTCAGCTAACACAGGTAAATCTTCAGAATGGTATTTTGGTTTTGCCTGCCTGGTTTTTAATGGGTTTGAAGAAAACGCATACTTGTGATTTTTAATAAAATATTCTGTAAGTTCTAGCAGCTTTATAAACAAAAATTGTTTTCAAGTTTGATTCAGCTTTAAAAAATTATGTTGATATCTTTATAAATTTTAAACCTCATATTTAGGAGTCCCAATTCTGTTGGGCACTTGCATAAATATTTAGACTTACGCCTTGACACTGGTGTGAACCAGAGAGATCACTCAGATGAACAAATTCTACTGTCCATTACCTCCATAATTGTCCTACAAATAGGATTCAAACTATCCCATATTTGCACCCAATTAATTGTTATATATTTTAATAATAAAAAACATTTCAAAATCACCAAAAGAAAACCCCACCACACTCCTTCCATAACTCCCCACAACAAACAAAAAACCATACCAGGAGAAGCACGCTCTCCCATGCACAAATATTTCCAGTGTTTTGCATTTTATACTTTCTTCAGTCTTGTATTTTGTCCTCCAGCTCCTCTTGCCTTCAAATGTGAATATTGACTAGTTTGAAAGAAGAGATCACAAGATGACAAGAAATGCTTTCAGCACTCATGCAGTCTCTGGTGATAGTACATTCCTGCATATCCTGCACTCTCATGAGCCTTAAATGCATGTTGCAGTATCTGGACACTTACTGTAACATATTCTTTTTATGATTAGCAAAACAAGTGTTTGATCCTATTTATTTATGGAATAGTGTTGACATTGCTTGTATATTCACATATGGATTACACATGGCATTTTTTAAAACAATTGGACTACAGTGTATTGGGGGTTTAAGAAAAATATCCATCATCCCAGCGTGATGTTATGAGAGTGAGCAGCAGTTATTACAGTAATTAATGGATTACAGAAGTGAACAAGGGAAATAGCACTCCAAATTCAGCAGAATGCCTATTGTCTGAAAATTAGGTCACATAGATGCTTGACAAGGCACTGAAAAATATTCTTGTCAAGACTTAACTAAAGTCAGGAATGGCTGAAATGTTTTTTTGATAATGATTTTGTTTTTGAGTTTTAGGTTTCTCTGTGTCTATATATGATGTGACATCGCGAAGCATTTCCCTCAGATGGCCCAAGTTTTCAGGAGCCTCTTCTTACAGGGTCACAGCTACAGCTGTGAATACTGTAGGCCATTCTTTACTGGCTCATTTTAGTGATGTTACACTTAAAGCAACTCTAACTTCATTAATTCCCAGTACTGTTTATGCTATACAAGCAGAAGCCATTGACAAGAATGGAATTATTCTTGCAGAAGCACAGATTATGCAGTCAACAGGTTCGTAACAGAAACTCGACAACATAATTTCTATTGCCCTCTGTATGACTGGGATTTCATCCTTGATATTTCATTGTACTGGTAGGGAAAATTTGCTATTCCTGTTGAAGCCTTTTGCTGGTTCTCCTACTGAGTTCAGTATTAGCATGATTAGCTCCTTTCCTCCTCTCATCTTGTTTCATGTTTTCCTGACCTGGCACGCACAGCTTGCTGAGACTGGAGCTTTTTAAACCACCTTCCCTTTCATTACAAAACCAGATATGAAGCTATTTATACATTTTTCAGAGCTGCTAAACAGTAACTTTGTTTCATTCACAAAAGGACTTGTAGCATGTAAGTCACTGATGGATATTGAAGAAGAATCTACATAAACAGAAGTCCTTTTCTATTTCATCACTGAAATGTAATTGAAAAAATATTCTCTTGGAATTCTGTTTTTAAAATAATTTAGCTGATAATTTTTAGAAATAGCCATTACTTTTCAAGTAGAATGTTTCTTATAAAATTAATTATTACAATAAAATTTGAAAATAAAAAAGTAGAAGTGTTTTATTATGGTAAGTGTAAACAAGTAGAAGTATTTATCCTGCTAAGTGCAAACAAAATGTCTATTGCTAGCTTAGTTTTGGAAGAAGATATATTAATGATTAATGTTGGGTAATTTATTTGATATACATCACATGCTATATATTCTCTACTTGACTATTAGGCATAAAACTCCCTTAGACTTGCATATGGATTTCTTCCACAGAAATTTTTTTGCCTAGTTACTAAAGACAATATTTTAAAAGGAAAAAAAAAAGGTATAGTGCAATATCTTACTCAAAGATTGTGCAGGACCCATCTGCATATGTTCCACAGGCGCGGTCAGACAGAATATCTGTTACCATTTTTACAAATGTGTGTCTGACTGTAGCTGATAAGGTGCTTGGAACTAAGAGAGCAGACATAACAGTTAAATAGCTGTGTAACACTTGCTGGGTCTCCCAAATCCCAGGTGAGCTGCCTTGCTATGAGTAAGTTTGCCTCAAGGTGCATACTCTGTTTTAAATATTTTACATTTCTTATCTTAATTTTGTGTGGGATACACCTTCATTTTATCTTTTTTCTTTTCTAGTGAGTGTGTATCTGAGTATAACAAGTCTAAGTATATCTGCTCTGAGCAGAGGGTTAGATGTCCTACATTTTGTCTGTGTGGAATGTTCAGAGAGCTCAGCATTTCACAGGGCTCAGTTCCCAACTTAAGCTTGTCTATCACTATTTCCATTTTAGCTCCAGACATACCTGTTATTGACCGAGCTTATTCAAAACTTAGCAACAGTATAACAGTGGAATGGAGAGCGGTACCTGGGGCTACTGGTTACGTCCTGACTGCACAAGATGGAGAGTCCTTCATTGAAACTGTAGTTAAAAATTCTCCAGGCACAGTGACGGGGCTGAAACCTGCCACCTTGTACAGAATCACTATCAAATCTATAAATTCAGGAGGAAAAAGCCAGCCTTCACCTTTCAGAAAAGCAAAAACAGGTGGACTTTCAAATTCTTATTTCGAATTCTCTAATGTTATTATAAAGCATTCATGCATGTACCAGTCCTGAATTATTATAGGTGCATTTTAAATTGTACTGATCACATTCAACTTTTAGTTTTAGACAAGTAGAATTCAGCCATTTGACTTAATGACCAGGACAAGAGTCTGAATTAATGGCTTACTTTATAACAGTATGTTAAGTTAAATATTCAATTGGAATTTCACCAGAATTTGTATGAATTTACTTTGTATATTCATATATGAATATATATATATGAATACTTTAATTTGTATTTTACTCTAATAAAAGACATAACATGGAGGAATAGAAGAAATGAAGAAACAAACAAAAGTATAAAATAATAAAACAATGTAAAACTTAGAGGACAGGAAATGCAGTATCTTCTTGGTGATTTTCATTCTTCAACACTCACAACCTTTCATACTCTCTGTATGAGTTACATTCATTTTAGAAAACCTGTAATATAATAATTGATGTATCACAAATCACTTTCCATATTTATTCTATCGAGCTTGTAATAATTTATTTTTCTGGTTTTGTTGTCATCGAATTTGTCTGTCAGAATTGGTAATTGTTGTTTCTGTATTCATTTCAAATTTGGCCCTTACAAACTGTACTCCTGACAAACCAAAAGCTTGATTTTGTTGTTTCTCTCCAGTCCTGGCAGCTCCGATTCTGTCTGTTAGTTCTCCGAGCTGTGACTCCATTGCCCTGAGCTGGCAAACTGTGTACATGGCAGCTGGATTCTCCGTGTCCCTCATGAGGTCAGATGGTTTGGGCAGAATGCTGAGGGAGAACACCACCAATACCTCCTTGATATTTACAAATCTAGATCCAGGAACTCTCTATACTATCAAGGCTTATGCCTGGAATGCCAATGGGATGCCTGGAGATGATTTCACATATAACCAAAGAACAAGTAAGAAATTTTCTTTTCTGAAACCAAATCAGCATTAAAAAAAAACAAACACAAACCAAACCAGCAACAATTTAGCAGGAAGTATTTATGTGTATGAATGATTGTGTTATGTTTTTCAAAGGTGCATTGGGTAGATTTTCAGATCATGTAATTTTTGCCCCATCTCAAAGTTTATGAAAGCTCAGATGACATGACTATGTTTATGAAATATTACTGAGGCAAAGATACCATTAACTGTCACTGAAGCTGTACCCAGGACAGGTGTGGGTAAGGATTATACAAGTCTAGACTGATTTGAGGATTTTTCTAACTGTGAGAAGCAAATATTCAAATAAGGCAGGGGGTTTCAGCAGAAAGCTTTGTGACAGGGTACAACTAGAACTATTTCTTTAAAAAACATCACCTTAACATGATGAGGGTAAGGTCTGCACCACAAAAAAATGTACTTAAT
The DNA here is from genome assembly GCA_038380795.1 of Pyrocephalus nanus. Lineage (NCBI taxonomy): Eukaryota > Metazoa > Chordata > Aves > Passeriformes > Tyrannidae > Pyrocephalus > Pyrocephalus nanus. The sequence continues at coordinate 21,086,387 of CM076269.1, read as the reverse complement.
TTGCAAATTATGAAAAAGATCATGTCTGTGGACCATAATCTAAGTCGTATTTATGTGTTCCAAACTGATATACCATAGGTCCCAATGCACCAGCGGATGTTAAAGTGGCTTTTAATAGTGGTGCTTTAAGAGTTTCTTGGATGCCAACAGAAGGAGCTCTAACTTACAGTGTCACAGCCTCTGATGGACTCTTGAATCTGACGTGTAACACCTCCTCCTCCTTCTGCACGGTGCCATCCCTCCAGTGCAGCTCTGAATATCATGTTTCTGTCACAGCATACAATGATGCTGGATCCAGTAAACCTACTGATGCAGTAAGCTTAAAAACCAGTATGTGTCACTGATCCTTATATAGCTTATGGCATTTTAACATGTATTTCTTTAATTTCGCATGCAAATTAGTCCATTGCAATTCACAAGTGATTCTCAAATAGCTGTTTCTGCTTTTGACCTTTGTGCATGAATGGTGCCATATTCTTTTCTATTTCAGGGATAAGAGCCTAAACTTTCTTCATATTTCTGTAAAAAAAACTTGCAATGGTGTATATATTGTTGGCTGAAACAGTAAGCCTGCGTTTTGCTCTTACTAGAAGTACATATTGTAAAGTCAATTTTCTGAGTGTAAAACGAATGTAAGGAATAATAGATCTGTGAGGAAATGGCATTAATGATTGCTTTTGGGCTGAGAACTGTTCTAGGCCGTCTCTAGTTTTTAGTTAGAAAGGAGGTCAGCAAAACCACATTCAGCCGAAGTAGCACCACCAGACTAAATTCAGAAACCATCAACCATCATCAGTACAGAAGCTCGCTTGTTTCAGCTGCAGCACCAGTGCCGTGTCAGAGGTTATTGGTTCCTGACCTGTGAGATGAACTGCCCATGTAATCCAAATCTAAAACATTTCTTTTATTATATGTTACTTTAAAGACACAACACTATTTACTCAGTTATTTGATGTAACCTGCCTCATTTTGGCTTTTCACTGGTAGGAGTTAGAGATCAATCCTGTGAGCAGCTCTTGAGGTGGATCTAATGGGACGAGAGAGCCTTACTCAGTAGACAAGTGTTAAGCTGTGGGCTGTGATCTCAGCCAACACTGCTTCAGCTGGATCCTGTACATTCATCCTCACAGCAGCAAGCTACACTTCTTTGAACTAGAAAGTAAATGTTATTTAAACAAAAGCCATAGAGTTTGCAATTTAATGTGACATGATGCCACCAGAAAGGGAACTAAGCAAAGGACAATTCTACTCAGACACAGCCAGTGAGTTTCATACAAACATATAAAGGGTTTTCACACATAAAAGCTTTTGGATGCCAGTTGTTATTCAAGCTAGTATTACAATTACCATCCAAACCTACCATTTGTGAGTACACACTGTGCCAGTTCCTTTTGAAATACTGCCTGGTGTCACTGTTTTTTTCACTGTTCAACTGGGGCTCCTTAAGCAGAATTTGTTTCTGTAAAACATGAAGATAGTATCTATTTTGTTCTGTAAAAACCATACCCACTTGTCATCTAAATATAAGTAGCACCCCCTGTAAATGCAGATAATATTGCTGCTTGCTTGAACAAGACAGAAACTGAGTAGAATAATTCTGTATATTCCTGATTTTCCTTACTACATAAAAGTGTAACTTCAATAAAAATATTGTCATTACAATTCTTATTTTCTTTTTCCTTTCTTTTTTTTTTTTTTTTTTTTCCCCAGTTCCTTGTGCACCAGTTAACATATCAATTGAAGAGGATGAACCTGGTCACTTGCTGGTGTCATGGTCTAGTGTCAGTTTTGGTCATTATTATGTGGTTTTTGTGAAGAGTGATGATGGCTTGGAAGTGCACTGCAACACATCACATACTCAATGTCATTTCCAGTCGGACTGTGGCTTCACTTATTTCATTAGTGTCTTTGCATATAACAAGGCAGGGCAGAGCCCTTTAGGTGATGTATTCAACTACACTACTGGTAAGTTGCTACGTAGTCTTGCAAATTCATTTGGATCCTCTGTGTTTATGGATGTTTTTATGGGAAGATACTGACTTAAACTTCTATTTTTACTCAGGTTTTGGGCAAAACACATAAAAGTTAGCAGAGAAAAAGAAACACTTCCCGTTGCAATTAAATTTAACTTGTGTAGTCAAGTGCAACATGCATACAAACTTGAAAATAGTTTAACAATTCACAACCATCAATCAGGCAAGGACGTATGAATAACTCGCAGCCCTGGCGTAACATTTGAACTCTAGTCCTGTTTAGTTTTGTGTGGTTTTGTTTTTGTTTTTTTTTTACCTCAGGAATGGTGTGTCAAAGTCTTCAACTTCCTCATAGAGAGTTTTCATGCTTGGAAAATTAAAAAAATTAACCAGTTCAATGGGCAGTTGAGAAGAACGTTGTTTGAATTATTCAACTTCTAGATGCTTTAAAGTTTAAGCCAAAGATATATGTAATTCCTGAGTCTGATCTAAACACTAGGATTTCCTGTGTTAACTTGGAAGGAAAGGAACTGAATTAATTCAAGGAGTAAGTCTGGGGTTCACAAGACTGTTTGCACACCTTTGGAGATTCAAGACATGAAGCACATAGATAAACAAAACAAGGCTCTTATTCGTGCCAGTTTCCCATTCCCATTCGAGTTTCCCTCTCTGCCTCGTCTATTCCCAGCTCCTTGCTGCCCCAGCGACTTCAGGGCCGCGTTCGTGTCCAGCGACACCCTGCGGGTCACCTGGGCTGCCGTGCGAGGCGCCGACCTGTACGAGACCAGAGCTGCCTCCTGGAGCAGTGCGATGCTCTGCAATGACACTGCCCCGGCCTGCACCCTGTCGGCCCTGCAGTGCGACACCCGCTACAGCATCACCGTGCGCTCCCTCAGCGAGGCCGGCGGCACCAACACCTCCTGTGCGCCCAAGCACCTGGCTACAGGTACCGGCATCGCTCGTGTTTTCCTTTAACAGGACTAATAATTATTAGGCACCGCAGTGATTCGTGGATGAAACGCATTACTGGAATGCTAACGTACTGTAACTGATAAAAAGTAAAAACCACAACCCTCCAAACCGGGAAATCTTTAAAAAGATACTGTAAGCAGGGACCTAAAAACAGATTTGGATTGAAAGCTTCTGACAGCTCCAATATTATGAAAATCAGATTTACAGTTTATCTCTGGTTTTGTACACAAAGTCCTTATGTAGTCAGTTCTGCCACAAGGTCTAAATTCTCACCAGGAGTAAGCATATAAGGATCATATACTTTTCCAAAGTAGTTTGTTAGTTCTAACTGGAATTTAATTTTCATGTGTAACTTACATAGCATGTATAAACAATCTTTAAATACTGTTAATATGAAATATTTCAGCTCCCTGCAGCCCTGAAATTAAAAATATCTCAAAGGAGGGTCTTTCTGCAATCAGTGTACAGTGGGAATCTCACAATGAAGACGCTACATATGTTGTCACTGCCAGAGGAGAGCCTGGACTTTGGCATTGCACAAGCACTGGAAGCTCCTGTACCTTAACTGATCTTCCCTGTGGATCTGCTTTCTCTGTTAGTGCTATAGCAAAATCACCAGCAGGACAGAGCTTACCAAGCTACAGTGTCCCTTTAGAGACGGGTATGTGGGAATTGGATGTTCGAGCATAATATTAAAATAGCTCTATGACTCTTTACATGTCTTTGGCTTTTTTTTTTTTTTTTAATTACAGTATGTGCCATATTGTACCTATTGCTGGCCTTTGTGTGAACCTGTCTGTATTTTTTTGTGTGTGAGAGGAAGGATCCCTTGGCAGTTGCCACATACTGAGAAGCCTTAGTGCAACCAATTATTTTGTGGCCCAGCTAACTAAAATGCAGTAACATAAGCCACTAGTGTAATGCATAACTTCTTTGTCAGCATTTTGATATTTAATATTACCAGGAGAAGCAATGAGTTAATGTCCATGTCAACAAACAAGCAGTGTAAAGAACAGATTAAAGCACATCCTACCCACCACTCCTGCTATTAATTTTCTAACAGTTTTGTCCTGTGCCACTTCCCAGACAATCTCCAGGCCAGTACAGCAATTAATGTACACCAGGGACTATTTTAAACAGGCAGTTTGGCTGCAGTCATCTTGCAGACTTTAAACAGAGACAGAGCTGGACTGAGCTATATGACTTGAGGGGTAGAGGTAGACCCTGCTTAATTATCACATGCTCTCTGATATTCTGATGAAAAATTTTAGTAATTTTTAGAATCTTGGTGAACATCATGTTATAGTAATTCCAGGATTATAACCCACTGTTATAGACAAATTGATCTTGTATTGACACTCTGTTTCTGAGAAGCTTGCCAGCAATGTCAAGTATTTTTCAGCATGCTAGTGTTTGCCCGAGAAGTATGCACTTCTTCATTCCTTGGCTCCTGATCATGTACAATTCTGGCTGCAACCCAACAAAATACCTTCCAAACCAGAACTGACTTCCCTATATTTTCTTTTCTTTAAGATCCTTGTTGCCCCAATGACCTGACACTAACTCAGGTGACACAGTCTGTAACAAACATCAGCTGGTCTGCTGGGAAGGGGGCACAGACGTACGTAACAACACTGGAGTCTCCGAAAGGACAGGCAAAGTGTCGCACTCTTCAGAACTACTGTCTGCTGGGATGCATCACATGTGGCACCAACTATACAGTGTCTCTGAAAGCAATTAGTGAAACGGGTCTGACATCCAGTTGCACATATCAGGGATATTCTTCCAGTACGTAAATTGTAAATGCAGTTGGGAAGAAAAAGACTCAGTATCCAACGTAGTTTGTATATTATTGCTCTCATACAAATAGCACAGCTGAAATTCAATACCTACTTGGTACACTTGTAGTTCCCCCTTCTAAATAAATGCACTTTGGATTATTTTCATATACTTTAAAACCTGTTCTTATGACAGCCATCAGGTGGCCATATAAAGAAGTTTTAATAACATTGCTCCAGAATCAATTTTTTAATTTAAATTATGCTATGGCATAATTAAATTTTAAGGACCTTAAAAGGATTCTGGGCACTTTAAGGTAGGCCTGGTGCCAGGCAAGAGCAACAATATTCCAACAATTAAAATGGCTGAATTCCAGCTCCATAATATGAGTCTGATAAAACATTTTCTTCCCTACTTCAGTTCAAGAATTGTTTTGCCTTTCTGTGAAATAATATTTTCTCATTGAAATGCTGATAATCATAGTAATCTGGTTTAAAATGCACTCTAGGAGTTCACAAAATTTGCTTACTAATGTTTCTCACTTTATTAGGTGCTTGCTGCCCTTCTGGGGTGAAGCTCTACAGACTGAGCAATAATGGCATCAGGGTGTTCTGGAGAGCCTCTGATGAAACAATAAACTACACCACTGATTTACGTGGCTCAAAAGGCAACTTCACCTGTACCCCCAGCACAGGAGGAAGTCACTGCGACATCACCGAGATACCCTGTGGGGATGTCTACACAGTGGTGGTGGCTCCACTTACTGATAAGGGGCCAAAGCTCACATTTTGTCCTAAAAAAATATATTCAGGTAACATTTCAATTTCTTTGAATGATCTGTTTTTGTCCATGCACGCTAGATGGTTAAAATGTAATCCAGAGTAATGCAGGTGAAGGTAACATGTTGTAGTGTTGACTACAAGGTAAACTTGGTGGGTGCTGTCTTGCAGTATCTGTGATGGGAACTTCACAGGAGCATTTTGGGACTGGGCATACTTATCTACACAGTCCCTCTTAACCAGATCACCTGTGTCCTGGTGAATACAGAGAGGTTAATTTTTAACTGGGACGTTAGGAGTGGTTACAATATAGAAACAAATAAAGGAGCATTTTTTTTGTTTGTTTTTGAATTTAGTTTATGGATGTATTTTAAATAAAGCAATAATTACTTCTATGAACTTCTAAGCATATTTTGAAGTAAAAATTGTTTAAAGGGGTATTAAGTACCTTGGAATTCCTTTCCTAGGGCATGGATTTAATCCATTTTAAAAGCACTGCTATCTGATGGGATTACACAGTTGTATAGAGGGACTACATACTACAGACCAATAGTGTTTCCCAGCTCACAATCGGACACCTCACATTTATACCACTGTTTCATGTCATTTCAGTAACCTGTTCTGGAAGCTCTGTTGGAATGGGTAAGAGCACTTTGTACATTCACTACAAATTCATGGGGTTTGTAAAATATGTTCACATCATGTAACTTCAAATAAGATGCACATAACATAAATTTGATCATCGTTAGTGTTATGCAGGTTTGTCTCACCCCCCATCTTAAAATGTATAATTAAAAAAGGAATAATCTTATCTATATTGTGGCCTGTATAACATCATGCATAGTCACAACACTTACTGTTAATCAGACAGCACAAAATAAAAAGCAGGCTTATCTTTCATAGCCTCACCATATCCTATTACAAATAAAATGAAACTGCACTTCTGATTTTTATTTTTAAAAAGCTTAAAAAAATTTGTGGCTTACCTTAACTCATTCTATCTTATTTCTTCTGGGGTTTTCAACAGGATAGTCTTGTGCTTTATTTGCCTATGTAAACTGCTAGAAACAACTTAAAAAGCAGCCACTGAAAAATTTCTCAAGACAGTTGTTTTTTCATACCTGAAATTGAACTTCCAAATTCTTTTATAGTGATTTATAGAGGGAAGAGCAATGCAGAACACATCTAAATGAAAATTCTGATTCAGGTAAGGTGGTAAGTTACAAGAATCACAATTGATATTATGATGTATTAATCAAACCTTGTTGATTCAATCTTTGGGATTGGAGATAATCCATATTTACCTTGAAAAGCTCATGTTGTTTACTCCTACTATCAGTGCTGATTTGTCCTCCATTTATAATAACCTCTTTCACTTCATTAAGCCTTTTCTAATACTATTCTATAGTTCCCCATAAAAGCCTGCAAAATACAAACTGATCCAGATATTCTTCAGTACCCATTAACTTTCTGCCACCTAAAACTGCTTACTCTCCAACACAATTACAGGTGTTCTGAACTATTTACTGCCCCTCTCTCGAAGGAATGGCAAGAAATCACTACTTTCCCCCCCCCCCAAGGCTGATCATCTCCTTTTTGCTGCTGTTCACCTACAGCTATTCTAGATGTTAAGGTTGTTGATAACACCATTCTCCCTAAATTCTCCTCTCACTCTTTCTTTCCTTGAAGCTGGAAAGACAACATCTGTGCTTAATGGCAACATTCACAGCTGCTGAGGACTGGGAGGAGGGAAGCTGAACAGCTAGTCATATCTGAGATCTAATCCAGGACATCAAATTTGAGCCCCAGCTGACAAATAATTTTTAAAATGCAGCTGAACACTGATGGCAATGTCTGTAATCGTGAACTATAGTTTTCTGTGTAATCAATCACTTTTTAAAGTTCTTCCAAGAACCGTTATTAATCAGTAGGTGTGTTCCAGAACTAATGTACCAATGAAATAAGGCTGAAATAAAGATCAAGAGAGTGAAATAAAAACTTCTTCAAAAAAAGAAAAAACAAAACCACAGCAGTTCAGGTGCAGTCACTCAAAAGTAGCTTGAGGCTTAATCGAGTATTCCAAGGCTATTTCATTTTACTTCCTATTTTAAAAAAAGCTTTTTCCTTTACAGATTTGAGAGGTGACTCACGAGGGGTAAACAGAATGTCCTCCTCATGTCAACTAACTTGCTTTGCACTGTAGCCAATGAAGTTATTACTAAAATTTTGCCATTTTTCAGAAAAGGCAGGACTTTTTCTCATACTCCTCACTGGTTGTTTTCTCAGCCAACACAGAAAGCAAAGATCAAGGTCAATGGTTCTACATACACGTTATCTTACAAAAAGAGTCTTCAGAAACTCAGTGTATAAAGGTAACTAAAGACAACAGGCATTGTTACACAGCTGTGTTGGGTATCTCAGTCTCTGCTTCTGATCACTCGCACAAAATAACCTCACGGGAATCTCACCCTTCAGTACATTGATTGTAGATGACCCAGGAACTACATGTTGCTTCTTAAAACATCATCTGCATTTAGTCACAATCCAACAAGTCTTTGTTTGACATTATTTGAAACGGCCTTGCATTAGTTAATAAAAAGTTGTGTTTTTTTCTCATTTAATTAAAAAAAAAAAAAGTTAAAGGCTTTCTTCCTTGAGGGTTTTATTTAAATATTTCATCTTTGGAGATATCACTGTGAAACACTGCCCCCAAGGCCTAAGTGTTTAACCAGGTGGCTATTAACTGGATTTTCAGAGGTCTAAAGCAATCAGTTTCTTTCAGAAACAAATTCAATCCCCAAATTTCTTCTTCTCATATGAACAATTCTGGTAATTCCATGCTCTGACAGTAACTCTGATGTATTTTAAACTGTTGTTTATTTTCTGCTGTATATAAACTGGTGTTTGTTTTCTCAGTCCTTCCTGGCATACAGACCCTAACATCTCAAAACTGCACAGTACCAACAGGACAATGCTGTAGTATTCTTTTCTTCAGCTCCCTTCACTTTAATTGACAAGAAACAAAATTGTAACAGAATGTATTATTTGCAAATCTGTTGGGGGAAAACTGAAGAGGAATAATGATTTTAAGAAAAAAACCAATTTGATTCAGCTTGAAAAAAATGGTTAGATGGACACAATTACCCAAAACAGAGAAGAAAAGCAACAGAACCAAACTGAGCCATATCCATACCTCCTGCTGTGGCTGTATCTTCCAGGCATTGTTCCTCAGGCATCAGGCATTGTCTAATAGTAGTTAACACTGCTGATATGTGAAATGACACTGACAATCACTCAGATGATTAAAAAATTTTGTTGAGGATTAGTTTGCAGGTTCTCTCCAGACTGAGGTAAACATTTTTTTATGGGTCATGCTGACTTAATGGACAATTACATGTAGTGTTTTCATAAATGTAGTTTCTACACTGTTTACTAGTATGATGCTCTGGTCTTTATGATATAAAAAACCAACAACCAATAAATCTCCCCACGAAAAGAACAAAAAAAAAACCCTAACAAAAAAAAACAAGCAACCCAACCCCACAAACCTCTTGAAAGAAGAGACTTGAGAACCAACAAGGTACATGGGCTTCACAGCAGTACCAAGGGCTCAAACATCTACCAAAGCCAGCAAAAATTCTCTCATTCCTTCAGGTTCCCCTTAAGAGCAGAATTTGTATACTGTAAGACACTAAAAATATTACTAGTGCAGTACTTACTGTTGGAGCCATGGGAAATTCCAAAGACAGATGGGGCTTCCCAAGGGATAACTATCCCAGCTAGGTAACTATGGACGTGTGGCACACTGTGGGAACTTTGGGTTCAGTGCTTTGGTCATTGTGCTTTTACTCTGAGAACTGAAGCGTGCACAGACTGTCAGACATCAGCTCAGTGGGCAGCACCAGCACCTCCACTGAACTTACCACTGCTCCCCAGAGCTGCTGTCACACCCACAGTTCCTTCTCGTTTCAAGGAAGGTCACGTGAAATAAAATTATATCAGAAAGAGTCCCTGGATCCAGACCCAAGAGCTGCAGGATACTAAATCCCAAGGATAACCTAAGACAGGTGTCTTGGTTCAAGTAATTTTCATGGGTCTTGGTAATGTGCCATCCATTACACTGCTAACTCAAGTAAGTAATATTCATCATATTAACTCCAAAAGTCAAAAAGTACTATTTATTGGAAAATAAAAGCTCAGTCCTCAAATCACTGCACTTGTAAGAGGTACTGGCACGGGCTGGTCTTTCCACAAGCTGTATCAAAATGTTCACCATCTTTGTTGTAGTAAGACAGCCCTTCTCCACTTTCAGGTCTAAGACTGTGTTTCTCAAATACCTTTTAATTTTCCTGCAAATAAACCATTCTCTCTCTGTATTTCCCAACAATGGCAGAGGAGGGGGAGCCCTGAAGGAACAATTGGAAATCAATAATCCATTTTCCCTGACAGAACACTGGCCTTGCAGCCTCTCTGCCCAAGAATGTACTTGCTTCAGAAACTGAAGGTTAAAAACAAGGCCAAAAGAAGCTCTCTAGACACAAACAAGATAAATTAAAGTTGTCCTCACTGTTTTGACTTGGCAGACTGCAGAGACAGCTCTAATAATCTACTAGACAGGGCATTTCTTAAATAGCCAGTACAGTTTTTCTCCCATATTAAATGAGAGCTCAGTATTTTAGTTCTATATTGCATGGGAATGACTTGAAGCTGAAGTTTTGTACCAAGCTCAGATTTAAAATCAGGTAACACAAATATAAGCAGACAATACCTCAACAACCTCAGTATTAAAAGATCTTGACTACTAAGGATCACGATGACAAAGGAACTCTTTCTGAACTGTTAGTTCAGGAAAAAATAAGAGCAGGGAGGAAGAAAAAAAAAGTTTGCTTCTTGGAATACTATGGAATGAAGGGTACTGTTAGAAGCTGAAACACTTTGTTTTCTCCTGATGTTAAAAAAAAAAAAAAAAAAGCCTACATGACCTGCATCACACAGAACCAAAAAAGGCACAAATATCGATTTATTTCTACCTTCTACGTTCAGGTCACTTCATGATCACGAATGAGTAACACTTCATGTTCTTCCTGTTTTGGGGCTGCTGCATTTCTTTGTTTGTTCCTTATAAGGTTTTTTTTAAATTACATAAAATCCCTTATTCATACCAAGTGTCACTTGATCTGAAAAAGAAATGTGGAGGAACCAAAACATTCTTCAACTGGCAGTGAACATGCAGGGAAAAGCTGACACTCAATACAAAGGAATTAATTGAGAGTTTATTCCAGATGGTTCTCCTCACTTAGTATACAAGTCATCAGAATAATCTATCAAATAGACTTGGACTGTAATGATATGATTTTCTTCTATAATCCATTTTGGTTTTTACTTCTAACAACCTGTTTAAAAAAAAAAAATCTTGCCAGATGAAATGTTCAGCATGAACTGCAATCCTTACTATTTGTAGAAAATATGACTTAAAAAAGGACACTGTCATTTAGTTCATATTTTAAATGTTTACACTTATAAAAATGCTTTGGAAGCTTGAAACTGAAATCCTTTGTAATATTTTTCTTCTTCCTACCTCCCTCTTCCCATCTTAAATGCCTTTATTAGCCCAGGATTATCATAAATGACAGAGTGCAGCTGCTGCTGAAAAAAAAAACATTAAAAGACCACAAATGGATAAATTGTTTAAAAAAAAAAAAAAAAAGGAAGCTTACATGGATTTTTTTCCAAACAAATAAAATGCATAGATGGCTACGGTACTCATCTGTCAACCTTTACAGTGTCCACTTGAGGTAGCCTTTCTACAGAATTACTAAACAAGCCCCAACATCATCTAAATCCTTGCATCAAAACCACTATCTCTTTGAAAGTCCACTCAATTTAACACCACTGGTGATCAACATAATACAAAGCTTTGAAGAAAACAGCAGGTACAGTGGACATAAACGTTAGTTCTAAATCTGCAGCCCTCAATGTACATTGTATGCACATAAATATCTCAGCTATAGTACACATTCCAGATCCATCCCTAAAAGCCATACTATTATGTAAAGCACAGCCATGCTAACTTCAGGATACAAACCATAATTCCACGTCTACAAAAGGGAAGTATAATTAGTGGCAGTTTATTGCCTCATACAAATTTAACCAACATGGCAACCATGCCGAAGGAATTAAAACATTTTCAGGACATATGTACAGACTGTACATTTCAGAAACATCTGAACAATAAGAATGCAACAAACTCTGCATTACAAATTAAACTAAACAAATGGTTTGAAACCGTCAATGCATTGAATGGGTTTACAAAGGCACTTCCCTACCCAAAATAGGAAATGACAATCTGCAGCCTAGAGGGAGGTTGGAGAAGAGTGCTCATCAACTACTGCACAATCTCAACTTTAAGAAAAAATAAGCAGGATTTAATCAAACATTTATAGGATTCAATGTGATCCACTTCTGAAAGAATTCACAGAGTCTCATCTTTGTTTTTCTGTTGCTTTTCCTGGCTCTCTCGTTCTGTACTTTGGCTCCTTCGGCGATCGTGTTTGTCAGAATGGTCCTTGCTATCACTGTGATCGTGTTTGTGGGAGCGTTCTTTGCTCCTGCTACGTTTCCGAGATTTTTCTTTGCTGGGACTCTGATCTCGTTTTCTGGACTTCTCAACGCTATCTGTTCTTCCTCTGCTTCTGCTTCTACTTCGTTTATTTGACTTCTCCTTATTTTCATTTTTATGTTTACTTGATTTTTCTTTGCTTCTGCTTCTGCTGCGCTTACCTGTGTTCCTACTGCGGCTCCTACTCCTATGCTTTCTTTCCCGGCTTCGACTTCTACTATGTTTTCTCTCTTTTTTGGAATCCCTCTTGTCATCCCGGTGTTTCTTCTCATCCTTGTCATCTCTGTGTCTCCTCTCTTCTGTATCACCCTTACTTCTCCTTTCTTTTGACCTTTCTCTGGATCGATCTTTTTCCCTCTCACTACCTCTTTCCTTATCATAATCTCTCTCTTTTTTCCGACTCCGTTCATTTTCTTTTTCTCGCTCCCTATCCCTGTCTCTTCTATCTCCTTTCCTGTCACGACTTCGACTACGGCTTCTGTATCTGTCCCTGCTCCTGCTTCGCCTCCGTTCCAGTGCGCGGTCGGTACTTCGGGATCTCCGCCTTTCTTTTTCTCTCTCCTTTGCTTCACGTTCCAATCTCTGCCGTTCTCTTTCTCTTTCTAGTTCTCTGTCAAAACTAGATGATCCGTGGCCTTCCCGATGGTGACTTCTGCTTCTGGATCTTCTGGGAGACCTCCTGGGACTGATCGATCTTGGTCTTGGAGACCTTTTAAAACAGAAGATATTCAGTGTGAAACACATCCTTTTCAAGTTTAAAGACCCTCCCTCCTTCCTTTCCAATTTACACTTTACGTACACAGTTTGTTTTTCATCTTAAATACCAAATATCATCTGATGATTTTAATCCCTTGGCATCCATAAACTGTTTTGCCTGTTGCCTAACCCAGAAGACAAGATGTTGCTGGTAATAAGCAGTTCAATATTAAACTTCTAACATTAATTTTGAAAATAACGTGTGTATGACCTTGAACGTCTACGTTCTGCATGCCGTTCGATTTCTTCCATTCCCTCCTTGCCTTCTTTCTTGATTTTTCTAGGTCTGGTTTTAATTTGCTGGTCAATAGCTTTCTGGACTGGCACAGGAATTCTTGGAAACAAGGTGGAAAACCATTCAAGCTTTGTGAGGAAGGAACGAAGCATCTCCCCAATGGTCATAACGCAACCCCCACCTGCCTTCACATCCAGGTCCTGCAAAATACAAGCAAAAAATATCCTGATGGTCAAAAATATTCTTTAGTGATTAAAAAAAAAAAATGCTTCTACATTACTGTCCTATTGAAGTCTCATGATTATGAAAGTTTACTTGTCTCATATTCTAATACATTTCCTTAGAAAAATTCAAACTCTGCACCCTTTGGATTTGGCAGTACGTTACAGATCGGGAATGGGACTTAATATATATGCATGCAGGCACACACTAATCCTGCAGCCATCTGGATGGTAAGGGACTGTCGATGAAGAGATTAACGCGAAATCCCCTTACACAGTCTGGTTATATGGTATGATCTTGTATTTTATTTCAATGCCAAAATGTTGAAAAGTCCTCTGAAAGTACATTTAATACTCCATTTTGTGGATGTACAACTGTGTACCATCATACCCAACCCTGTGGCCTAAATCATTTATGAACTACATCATTGCCTATCTAAAAATGATCATAGAAAAACCTCTAGTACAAAATGGCATCCTAACAGAATTGGAAGCAATAGCAAACCAACTGCCATGAAGCAGTGAGGTTTCTAATTTAGAAATATGTAAAAAAATAAATAAATGAACAAATAATTGGAAACGCATAATCCATGATGACCATTGTCTCTGAAAAGGGTCATTACCGCATGAAGGCCTTCTTGCTATGCCCTCTCACAGCTCAGGACATGTTAGTCAGCTATTGTCAGTCCCAAACCTATAGTGCAAGCACACAAGGAAAGTGAGATTTGTTATCTAAACAGGAAGAGAAAATCTAAACGTAAAACTGCTTGCACTCACACACATTTAAGTGTTCAGATATACAGTTTTTCCAAATATAATCGCTGCAGAGATCTAAAGAAGAAAAAAAGGAGTTAAACGTAGCACCTGGAGAGTACGTACAGTTAAACAAAATAAACATAAGAAGCATTTTGAAAGGTAACTCTGTATCCTGGGAAGTTTTTCACAGCAGCATGACAAAAGATGAACTGCTTCCACATATTTAAGAACTGGAGGGGAAAAAAAATCCTGTAGATTTAAATAATTCCATATATAAAAATTCACTTCATCCTACAGAGCTTGACCAGGACTGGAAAGAAACTTAAGCAGCCCCGAGCGGTTTTTCTATGTAACACAAAGCTACTGATAGCAGCTGGGAAAGAAATACTAATTCCAAAAATGTACTGGGAGATTTTAAACAAGAAACATACATCTTGATAACCAATATCTGTAACAACTGAAAGGTATAAATAAAAAATATGCTTTGAATAATGAACCAGTTAAAACCTGCACAATGCAATGTGCTTGTGATCACTTTAGTGTCCTTTGAGTCCACAATGAGTTTGCGAGACCCTGAGAATGAAGCCACCCCAATCCTTCTCATAAATTACAGTCCAACATTGCAGAGGAGAATTCATATTAACTACCCCACCTGGGGAGAAGGAGATCAGAGATGCAATCAAGTTTAAATTTGATTTTTGTTAAAAATGTAGAATAGCACAGGTTTACCTGAAATAACAGCTGTTTCCTCTGAACAGTGTTTTTGATACTTAGCATGAAAGAAGCTGTTTAAAATAAATACACTGCACAGCAGTCAGACACAGCTATAATTAACATTACTTTTATTACAAATATCTGGACATCTTTGCAACTACAGCATTTGAAATTTCTTCAAGTAGATGCATGGTGTCACACCAAAGAGGGCAGGTGATCCTTCCTGTTCCATTCTTAAAATCTAAGATGTAACTTAAAACCTGCTCAATGAATACAAATTGCAGCAGTACGTAGCAGACTGTGTATTCAACTTCATAGCCCAAGAATCCTCACCCACCAACTACCTACTCTGTTTCTCCAAACAGTAAATAAGGATTAGGGTACCAAAGGTATTCTCCCACCTGACTGAACAATAATGCAGCCTCTGTACTGGACTTCGGTGAGCAACTCATCTTCTTTATTTGCCCCCACAGACATTAAGGTTCCAGAAACAATGGCAACTTATACCATGATCAGGCTGTTTGCTTCTCCTCTGGAGAAATCCTGGGTTTAGTTATTCCAGGACATGAATAATAACCACAGAGATTTTTAGCAGTATTTTTCTAGGTGAATGTTAGTTTCTACTATATACTTCCCACTCTTTTATGTCAGCATCAATTCTCCCATCCCAGTAACAGATAATACAAATTTAGCATTCTGATGACTTACTACACCTTGCTTTTAAGGTATGACTTTAAAAAATGCACAGAAGCCACATTCACACAGCCTGCTGTCTGAATTCTGATTCAGGACACCTGTTTCACATGGCTTTGGAAATCAGACACAGTAACATACAGTGGAAAATTCTGTTAGATCTTTGAAATCTAAGAAAAGTAACACAGGTCCAAGCTCAAACCTGCTTCCTGCACTAATTAATGAAATTAAAAAACATAACATTACAACATTCAAACTACAGAAAACCTCATGAAACAATGTTTAAACCTAAAGTAGTAACATGAAAAGAAACAAAAGAAAACAAATTATTACCCTCGCCGACATACCTCTTCGTCATCAAGAAAGGATTCAAACCAGTCCCATAGATCTGTAGGTGGTTGTGTGTACCTTCAAGTACAAAAAGAATATAAAATTTTAATACAGCTTTCTGCATATTAAAACAGTCATTAGTTGATGACACTGATACTTACCTAATATACATAAATCCAAGAGCCCTAATATATGGAGAGTCTGTATGAGTTATAAGGCCCATCACTTGCTTACGAGTGAGTTTCAGGGTAAATAATTTGTAGAGCAGACAAAAGGCAGTGGACACAATTCCTCCAGTTCCAACACCACGCACCTTTCAAAAGCAAAAAGTTAGGTGAGGCTGCAGGAAGTCAAAGACATTATCCCAAATCTTCAAAAGAATGGGAGAACTAACACAGAATAAAATCTAAATCTACAAACAAAGCTATGTGGAAAAAGTAACACTACCTGTATCCACAGCTTTGGAAGCAAGAGGAATATATCTACTCTTTGTAATAAATACTACTACATCTAGAGACTGATGTCAACATACCAGCAAGTTTTAACTACACTCGGGAAAGTTCTTTACCAGACAGAAAAACTTAAGAAGGCACGTACTTCTACTTACCCCTCCACACATCCCTGTCTGGCCTGCGGTTTTCCTGCTGCCCTTCTCCCATGGTTCAACATGTGTAACCTGAAAGGGTGAGGTGGGGGACAGAGAAAATTACAATTGCAATCTCCATAATGTTTAGGTGCTTGTACAAACCTGATTTAAACAATGGACATCCTAAATCAATCTTAAAAGTTTGTCTTCTACGAAATTCAAGATCAGGTCTGCTTTGTCATTAAAGCAAAGCATGGGCCTTTTTAAATTACAACATTAAGAAATTATAGCCAAAATCATGACTCAAGTTTAATACAAACAAATCCCAAAACACCAAAGGAAGCATCCATGCTTATTCTATACTCTACATACTTTCAAATGCTTTATCATTAAAGCTCATCATTACTATTTCCTTGGGTGACTAAACAACTGCCTTTACTTAAACTGTCTCCTTTAGTTTAGTGGTATCTAATGATGAGAGCTACAGAAGTCAAAATATACAGTCTCAGTCTCACATTCATACATCTCATTTATGCAGCGAGCTGAGCTAGAGATTTCTTTTCACTATCACCTTCAATTAGGACAAAAGAAAGATTTTTATAAAGTGTAGTATTTTAATAAAACAAGTCAGTGGTTTTATTTTGAGACTTCAGTGATGTTTTTAGGTAAAATGGTTCCTAAGTACTGATAAGCAAATTTGCCCAATTCAAATCTTGTGAGATACATTTAGAGATGAGTGCACAAACACAGTTAAACAACACCATTCCTAAAACTTGGCAATAAAAGTCATAGACAAGTTCAGAACCACAACACTGCCTGTGCTACATTTGAAATTGTGAAATTCAGAGAAGCAATGTCTGGCTCAATAAAGAAGTATAGTGCCTACACACCTCAACTTAAAAAAAAAAATATGTCAAAGACAAAAAAAACCCAGACAATGGTGATATACCAGATTTGGAATATGAGTTCATGGCTGTACTTCACAAATTAGTTTTTTAACAATACATGAAACAAAATTAATTATGCACACAATTGCATGAAATCAGAGATACACTAACAGCTGAAGTTGCTGAACTGTTTGGGTTTTTTACAGTTGCTGTCTTAGCCAAACAGGAAATAAAAGAGATGCCAATACTGTAGAATTCAAAATGCACTATGACTTCCTGTATTGCATAAGAAGTTCTCAAATACTACATTAATAATACTGCACATCCTTCTGACTAGGTACAGTTTTGCTTCTCACAGGAAATGAAAAGTATTTTTTAGTCCAAGTATCAAATATGACACTATCACAATGCTCACCTTCAGGTTTTTTTAATTTAAGTTACATTTATTGTCCACAATCAATATAAACATGCTGGGTTTGACAGATATTAATTAAAAACCAAACAAATAACAGTACTCATTTCAGAAAGGAGTATTTAAAGTGTTGATCCTTCAAAGACTGCAGCATATGCTTAGCTTGTTGGAAGTACAGACTAACTGAAGCTGAGGGCATACACACGGTCCTAAGGTCAGGGATAAAGAAAGAGGAAGTCCTGCACTTTGCAGATACAGAACTGAAACAGGAGACCAGAACTACAAGTAAATTAATTCAAATACTTGGACAGAATCCATATCTTCAAAGATGATTCCTATCACTAGCTGCCTGTGTGACTTAAAATCATCTTTCCTGGTAATCCAGCACCCAGCATTCTCCACTTTTTTAAATGAGCCATCAGTTTCTCAAAGAAAGACAACTACAGTTGAAAATACACCTCCCAGGATGGGCATCATGTTCATTCAAAGGAAAAAAAAAAAAACACACAACAATTATTCAGGAATCTTAAAACATGAAGAGAATTCAAATTTTCAATTCAAATTGAAAATTCAAATTTCAAATCTTAAAACATGAAGAGAATTCAAATTTCAAATTTTTGATTTAATATCAATGAAGCACCTTAACCATCAGGTTATCTTCTCCCCCACACCCATTACTCACGAGTGAGTAAGAGGCTGAGTTTTCTCTTTATTTAGCCTGCAGTTTTGAGTCAGAGTAACTGACAAGTTCAGTAGGCAAACTTTATTTGCACGGGATTAATAACCACATTTTTAATGGCATGACAAAATTCCCCCCCAATCTTAAGATTAGGCCACTTGTGGAATGAAACGTAAGACATGCAACACAAAATATCTGACCTAGTGCAGCTGAGCTCTACTAATACAAAGACAAGGAATCCCATCAAACAATTTTTACTGCATCTGAAAAGGTCCACTTAATATAGAACATGCTCTCAAATTTTCTGAAAATGTGGCTTTTATAAATTTTTCAGCTCTAGCCATCACTTGCATAAGTAAAGTCTGCTACTTTCCATTCAGACAGTCAGTCTCTCTCACATGCACCAAGTGGTAAATTAATTGGAGAGATGCTTTGTCGACAATCTCTATTACTCTAAGTATTAGGAGAAATAAATAATCAGCTCCAAGTGACAGAGCACAGGCAGACAAGTGCTATCATTAAGTGGAAAAACAGTAGAGTAGGTCAGCCCAAACTGCCAAAAATCTCAAAAATACTGTGGTAGAGTAACTTTTCACAATTACAGTGCCCTAAGTAACTTGTCGGCTAAGTTTGCCTTATTTTTTTTTTTTTAATTTCAAATACACTGAAACCTGCTGACACAGTAACACTATCAAGCAGAATGAATTCACCCGAGAAAAATATCCGAATAACCACCAAAGTAGAGGTGGCTAAAGACAGCTGAATTATTCAAGCTTGAATTGTCTAAATTTTGGTCTCGTTATCAGAACAAAGAAAGTGGCTGTGTTGATGAGCATTAATTATGCATACCTCTACCTGGGAGACTGGCTTGATGGAAGCCTCGCTGCAAAACTGATTCAATCCTGCTAACAAAACAAGAACCGAAACATGGGTGCCCTGATACAGACCACTCATCTCCCCAGCACATCCTACCTAAGGCCAACAGAACTTTGTTTAACGGGTAACGGAGGAGGGAATCCCAACGTGTAAGTGACGAGGAAGGCCCCATGCAGACTCCTGTTGGACCACCTGCGGTCCCAGCCGTGCCCTGTGTGTGCCCACAGGGGGTGTGGGCAGCCCCCGGGCCGCGGGAGGGCCCGTCCCTGGCCGCGCTCGCTCGGGCTGCAGGCGCAGCCTTTCGACGGCCATTTCGCCCCCACCGCCCCGGCTCGGGCCGCCCTCGCCAAACCGAACTCACAGCTCCGTAGCTCCAAATCCGGCGCGAAACACGCCTCTCTGGTGAGGCAGAGAAGGCAGCACCCCCGGCTAAGCACCACAAGCGGTATTCGCTCCCGTCCCCTCAGCGCAGGGTAAGGGGCGAGAAGGCGCGGGCCGCAGTCAGACCGGGCCCAGCGCCAGCGCGGCCGGAGGGCTCACCTTGAAATAGATCTCGTCCACCACTTCGTGGTAGGTCTTGAGCTCGTAGAGCTGCACCTTGAAGTAGGGCGACGAGAGGATGTTGGTGAGGATCATGGGGTTCAGGTTCATGGTCTTCTCGTTGCCCCACAGCGGCAGCACGTTGCCCGGCTTGCCCGAGGCCGCCGGCTTGGGGCCCCCGCCCTGCAGCGGCTGCTGTGCGGGCGGGACGGCGCCGGGCGGGTGCTGTGCCGCCTGCTGCCCCTGGCAATTGGCGACCGCGGGGCTGTTGTTGGCCATGGCGGGCGGGCTGGGCCGGGCGGGCCGCGCACACGGAGCGGGGCCGGCGGGCGCTGCCTCAGCCCCGACAAGATGGCGGCCGGGGAAGTGACGGCGGCGCCTTCCGGGGGCCGCGTCACCGGCCCGCGGGGAAAGGGCGGGGGTGCTGCGAGGCCTCGGCGCGGCCCGGGGCTCCTCCCGCCCGCGGCTCCTCCCGCCGCGCTTCCCGCCCGCCGATCTTCCCGCCCTCGCCTCCATCTCCGCCTCATGGCCCGGGTACCCCCGCCGGGGAAAGCGAGGGGACCCGTGGCCCGCCGGGGACGGCCGCTGGCCACGGCACACGGGGTTTAGTAGATCGAGCCAGCCACGTAGCAAGGTTGGAAACTGGTCCCTTGTCGTTGGTAATGAGGCCAGGGAGCAGCGGGAGCAGGAGGGGGAGCGCCGGCCGCTTCTGCTCCCATGGCAGCGGAGAAGCAAAGAAATCACAGAATCGTAGAAAGGTTTGGGTTTGGGTTGGAAAGGACTTCGAGGATCGTCTCGTTCCAGCCTCCCTGCCCTGCGCAGGGACACCTTCCTCTAGATCAGGTTGTTCAAAGCGCTATCCAACCTGGCCTTGAACACGTCCAGGGATGGGGCATCCACAGCTTCCCTACTGTCCCAGGCAAGGCCAGGGATGTTGGGTGTGCAGGAGCCCCCGTGTGCGATGGGGGCCAGTGCTGGTGACAAGGCCTCTCCAGCTAAAAACCGTGTCACACACCAAGAAAACAGTAACTACACCCTGCTGCTCAGTTCCAGCGCTGCAGATCTTTCTGAAATCAATAATACTACTCGCAACATCGCAACAAGCAGAATTAGGTTAACACAGTTGAAAACATATGGATTTAAAAAAATAACTGTGTAAATACAGACAGGAAACAGAAAAGAAAATCCTCCAGTTTTGCCTGCAAAAGGCAAAAAACCCCCCAGCATAACTAGTTATGTACTTTTGTGTCAAGCTTTAAACTTGAAGTATAAAAGACAATGCACAATTTAGAAGAGTTGCTAAAATACTCTAAACATCAAATGACTATGCACAAACATAACTGAAAGTCCACTGAAATGACAGCAAACTGGCCATAATGTGGCAAAGTATATTCAGTTGTACACACACAGAAGGGCTTCCCCATTGCTCAGCATGTCAGGAAACAGGTACAGGGAGAAGCTGGTATGAAAGCATCCATGGAAGTAGCATCTCTACATATGTGCTATTTAAAACTAACTTAGAATTTTAATTTAGAAACCAGGACATAAATGCTACTGGAAGTAACATTAAAATATCTTCAGTCTTCACTACACATTGAAACCCTGAGAAACAGTAGTTTATCTTCATTACCGTGGCCCTACCTTAGAGCTTGTAGTATAGCAGAAAAATGTGCTTATCAGGGCCCTGGCAGTTAACAGTTTCTCTAAGCTGTCTGTTCTGCTATCTAGGCTCTTCACTCCCTTTTTCTAGGAATAACCACCAATCTTCTTTTGGCCTTCTCTTCCCATCTCAGCTGATTTCCAAACATTTTCACAAAATCTTCATTACTTACTTCCAGGGCTCTACTATATTGATGCAGTAAATATCCATATACCAATCGCATATGAAATCAAAGAATCACAAAAACTAATCCTAAGAAAGTATCTTTACAGCAGTGATCTTGTTCTGGAGGCAGTTAGCTAGAGTAGTAACTTTTCTTTGAACCTGAGTGGTTTTATCGTTGTTTAGGGTATCCTCGAGCACTTAGGGTATCCTCCTAGCACTTCCTTAATTTATACTGCATAATCACTTCAAGACAGCCTGTGTTTCTGTTATGATTTATATTACCCAAACTGTCTTCATACATTTAGCTTTTTCTGTTGAAATACTTAGTCAATAGGTTTCAAGCCTCAGTACTTTTTATTCTGTATAAGATAACATTTTTGTACTTCTTATACATTCCCTCTGTGGTGGTGATGCTGAAACCGCTGATGTAGTTGCAACCTGTGAATCCATTTGCTCCAAATTAGATTTTCTTCCCTCAGGCATCCCACCTGGACTTTATACTGAATACAGCCAAAACTAAAAGAAAAAGAAAAAACAACCCAAACCCCAAGAACCCCAAAATGAGGTGATTTTCAGTTGCAAACTGCAAGACACTATACATAATTATAAAACAGTTAGGGGATGGTGATTCGGGTGTAAGAGCCTGGTCTCACTTATCATTCACACAAATTAATTCTGAGTTTTTTTCAAATGGGCCAGATCTGTTGAAACTGAGGAGAAAAATACTCACTTAAGTCACTAAACATCCTCTGAATTTGGGTTGAGAGGAGTGGTTGTTGGCTCTTGAATTATAGATTAAACAGCATTGCTGTATGTATATTCCTATCAGCAGACTAGCGTCTCTTGGCAGCAGTGCTGCATTAGATTTCTTTTGCTATCACATTTAATTATATGCACTGCAACTTGAAAGTACTGGAACTGCACACAGTTGTCTTTTTCATCCCAGTTACTGAAGGAAATAAGTGTCAGCAGTTTAAAATTTCGTGATTTGTGACTTTATACTCTGAGATGCTCTTATTCCCATGTAGTCCTATCATTTGTTGCTCTCTGTAAGGTACAAAACTAACAGGCTTCTCTAAAAGTACCTGCTTAATTTGTGGGCATATTGAACTAAATGCAACTTGAATATTCAGTTTGAAACAGTTTCTGTGCATGGCCAAATTGGGATATACAGGCCTGTAAATATTAATGGGGAGAAATCCCACAAGAAAACTGACCAGATGTTAAATATACTTCACAGTAAATGTTTAGTATAACTAAAGATCATTAATACTACAAATTGCCTGTTTGCAATCCAAACCGATAGAAATAGCAACTCCCAGGCCGCCATACTTGCATGTACTTTTCGGTGATTTCACCGGTTTTAGTGATCTGTGCCTCAGTCACCCAGGCAAGGCTCGGTCACCGCGTGTCGCGACCAGCGCGACAGCGGCTTTGCCCTGCGGGGCGTAGCAAACACATCTGCCAACACAGCAGCACCTCTAGGGAGCGGCACGAGGAGTAGTGACATTTTGGGGAGTTTAGCGTAAAAATCAGGGACACACCCCCCACCCACCCCCGCGCTACCAAGCACATTTTAATTACACGGAGGGAGGCTGGCTCGGGGGGGGATCAGTCCAGCAGTACCCTTGGACGCTCTTGATTTATCGTCTCGCATTGAAGAGCATTAGGGAACACCTCCTGCACTAAGGGGTGGAAATAAAGCATTCCCGGCTGCCGCCCTCGGAGTTCCCCGGAGCGTGGGCGGCCACTTGTGCCAGGCGGGAGATCAGCGCCGGGAGAAGGTGGGGGGACAGGTCGGGAGGTGGCTGTCGGGGCCCGGCAGGGAGGGACCGGGGCTGGGGGCGGCCCGGAGCAGAGCCTGAGAACGGCTGGGGGTACAGGGGGTAGGGATGTGTGGGTGTGATGGGGGGGCTGTGTGTGTCAGAACTGGGATTAGGCCAACCCCTCCTTAATTGTAACTCGAACACCGCTGAAAACAGCAAACTCTGTCATTTGGTAGGTTACCACGTGCTTCAGAAAATAAGGATTAACTTTTTTATTTTAGCATCGCCAAAATATTATGGAGGAGAACTTTCAAGAACAAGAGTTCGCAGGAGTTGTTAAATTTACACCTCCTCTGTACAAACAACGCTACCAGTTCGTCAAAGATTTGGTGGAGAAATACAAACCTAAGAAGGTTGGTATGTTTTGTCTCTTTAGGTTATAAATTTGAAAAGTTGACACTTGGTTTCTCAGGAGGACAAAATGCACAGATAATCTTTTGACCCAATTACCAAACAACAATTTTGGAGGAGCTGCTGTTAAAACTGAATTAGTCATAACGTGTTGTTTTTCAGGGGTGCATATAATTAATGTTACTTGATGGGAGGAGGAGAATATTTAAATGGGAGAAATGCCTTAACCTGTTTTGGAGAGTAGTGGGAATTCTGGTTTTAATTTTAAGCTGATCAATTTGGTTCAAGCTGCTTTCATCATAGTTGTGTTAGTTCTATATGCAGTATCAGGTTTGCCTCATCGTTGACATGAATGTTCTCAGATAAGAAGTGACACCAAGAGTGTGGGATTATGTGGAGCTCACTCATCTCCCCTTGCTTAAGATCTTGTGACCTTTTTCTGTGTTGTCCCTCCCAATATACCACAACTCTTGTTTCAATACTACTTTGAAAAGTTACATCAATTAAATTATTATGTACTGTAGTGTTTGCTCTTTTCTAACATGTCCTCTCCCCTTCCTACCCCAGAAGCACTTTCCAAATCTGCAGTGTTTAACTCTGAAACTGATGCTGGTATCTTAGGGGGCATGCAAGAAATTGATGAGAAATGCACCTGCAGTGCACTTAATTAATCATAATCCTGGTAGCTAATAAAACTCTAGTCCAATCTATGAGGTCATGGCACTGCAATCTGCTTTTAAATGGAACATATTCACCAGTGTTGCATCTGTATTTAAAGGTTTGAATTTTCTGATTTAGGATGTGGAAGGGGTGAGAGGGTAAACTTTACCCATGGGATAAACTGGATAGAAACAATTCAGGATTTTCACAGGGAGAACAGCTTCAACCTTGACTGAGCCTGAGAAAGAACAGGGTGGGTTGGTTTGTGTACCCAACTATCTCTTAAGCTTACAGAAAAGAATATCTGTTATTTGATTTTGTGGTCTGAAGATCCCCACACTTCCCCACCTAAACATTAGACTGAGCCTGTAAACTTGTTTTATGCAGGTTCTTTGCTGCTAACTTGGCTGCTGGTGAGCCTGTTCTCAGAGCAGTCCAGTGAAAAGCAGTGAATGTGAAAATTGATACAGCTTTGATACTTAAAATCATACCTTACTGTTATTCAGGTGAAAAACTTTTTCCAGAGCCAGTGGGATGTTCTATGTGTACTTGTTTATAGGTGTAATAATAAAAGGCTAATTCTTTTTAAAAATCTTGCAGGATGTTCATATATGTTTTTTAAAATAATTTTGAAATCCGTGTCTATCCTGCTTGCTTACAGTGGTAAATTAAGTTTTGGTTGTGAAATGCTTTATCATTAAAAAGTTGTATTGATGTAAATATGGAACTTTAATTTTGTTAAAGTCTCTGAAATTACTTGGAAATATATAGCATTTACACATTGTTTAATATCTAATTTACAGGTGGCAGATTTAGGATGTGCTGACTGCAGGCTTCTCTGGATGCTGAAATTCTGCAGTTGCATTGAAGTGTTAGCTGGGCTAGATATCTCTGCAAGTGCAATGAAAGCGAAAATGTAAGCTCTTTGACTGTGTTTTAAAGTTGGTCTTGATGGAGCTAAACTTGATGGAGTTGTGTGGGGGGCTGACCATGGCTGGAGGCCAGGTGCTCACCAAAGCTGCTCTATCACTCCCCTCCTCAGCTGGACAGGGGAGAGAAAAATACAATGAAAGCGCTCACCAGTTACCATCATGGGCAAAACAGACAGGACTTGCTAAGGATCTAGATGCTGATGTTATCACTTGCTCTTTCTCAAGAATGAAGTAACCTTTTATATTTAACATTTATTGTGTATTTTGTCTAATGCAGTATTTCAGAATGAAATTTGCACATATACTTTGGTTTCTCAGTGTATTTCATTTGGAGAAAATAGGTAATATGTGTGACTAAAACTTCCCCCAAAACCCTGCAAAGTGTGTCTAAATCAGACTTACTGTGTGTCTGGAGATGAACTACTATCAGAACTTAAAAGTGGCTGTCCAAGGGACTTGAGAGTGTAGTGGAAATTTTTGTAAACATGAAGGACAGCTTCTGGATTAACTTCTGCTCCTTCTGTCCTATTGTAGATAGTCAGGAAAAATGTGTATATTGGATATTCTTTTTTTAAATCCACGTAAAATAGTTAACAGTTTTGAGATTTATGAGGTATCTACGTAGGATGTTTAGTAGTTCATTTACATGTACAATTTGTCTTAAAGTTCTTTGTGTAACATCTTATTTTTAAAACTTTTGTAGGCATACACTGTCTCCTCTTCCTTTTGATTATTTGCAACCATCTGAAAGATCCCTGACTGTTACCTTGCATCACGGTTCAGTGGCCCATAAAGATCCTTGCATGCTTGGTTTTGACTTGGTGACATGTATTGAACTGTGAGTATGAGGCCAACACTCTACATTTTCCTCAGTTCATTAGAGTTCAGCGTGGAATTTTGTCCATACTCCAGACAGACTTGATCAAACCTTTCAAGCAGAAGAGCAGAAGCAGAAAAGTAGCAAATAGAAGAGCTAACCTGTGCTTAAATTAGCCATACTAAGCTATTCAAGTGGTGCACGGTGGGAGAAGGATACTGATGAAAAAGTGCAAAATGCCAGAGGAGATTTGGGCAGACAAAACCCCTGTGTGGCCACTTGGCCACAGTGCCGTTGCTGATATTGCAGATCTAGGTGTAAAATTACAAATTACAGATATGAGTTTGGGGGGTTTTTTTGGCTTGTTGTTAAGATTAAAGTATCATAGGGTGTTTTAAAACACAGACATCAACTTACTCTTTTCAGAATAGAACACCTGGAAGAGTCGGAGCTGAAGAAGTTTCCTGAAGTGGTGTTTGGTTTCATGGCTCCAAGAATAGTTGTGATCAGTACTCCAAATTCTGAATTTAACCCTTTGCTTCCAGGAGTGGTGTTACACAGACATCCAGATCACAAGTTTGAGTGGAACCAAGCGCAATTTCAAAGCTGGTAAGCTCACTGAACATGTATGCTGGCAGCTCTGGGTGCCCAGGAGTGTGAGAAACAAATGGCATTTTCAGAACAGTTCACATATGTAGTTTGCTCTCAGTGAAGTGTCACCTCCTGACTTGGGGAAAAAATGTTTCTTTGCTGTTAAAAGTAGTTAAGTTTCTGTGGGTTTTGTGTTTTATGATGGTGGTTAAGTTGGCTTGCATTTACTGCAACTGCTCTGCAGAAAATGTTTAAAACTTTTACTTACCTTTTTATAAATCTTTATTACAATTAACTCATTCGAAGTGTAAGGTATTAATTATCCTTCTTGCATATAGAAATGCCTTTATAAAACCCTAAGAAATGTGCTCACTGTGTATGTGCAAAGTGCTCAGTTAGTCCAGACCTTTCTGTAAGAGTCTGCAAGCAGAGTTATGAAATAACCATAGCAGCAGGGCATGTTGGATAAAATTAAGGATAGTTTAGTGGATCGTGGCACAATGAAATGCAAAACATAGGTACATGACAGAGGGTTACATGTAATCTTAGTATCAGTAGGTGTAATAAAAATAAAATCAAGAGGGATATGTGTCCTGTGATAACATTCAACTGTCAAGCAGTTGTGGAAGAAACTGTATCTTGGAAGTTTTGCCCCTTAAATTGTGTTGTTTCTGCCATAGACTTTAAAGTATCCAGTGACTTTTGAGTATGTGGTTTTGCAAAGCTCGAAGCATATGTTTTTCCCTACATAAAGATACTAAAACCTGCCTGCATTATGAGCAAAGACCATTTCTATGACTTTTAAGTAAATTCAGATTCTGCTTTTAGATATATGTGAATTAAAAATACTGAAATCATTGAACAAGTGATTTTTTTTTTTTTTGAGCTGGAAACACAAAGTCTTTGTGTTGTGAAGTATAAGTATTACAATATTCTCTAAAATACATGGGATGTTAATTTATTTTACTACTTTCTCATGGAGAATGATGCAGGTAGATAGTGCCATTTTAGTTCCCTGCCCTATCCTTTTGTTCCCTCCAGCTGATGTACTGCAAGATGGTTTTCATTCAGATGTCATGTACCCTGTTGTAACCTTTATTAGGTAGACTTTACTCTTTATATATTTACAACAAACCACACTTTTATTTTCCCTTTTAACTGCTCTCCTGGGGGTTTGGGGTGTGTATGTTTTTTATGGGTTTCTCTCAAATAATTTTGTTCTTGAAAAATCAGTAGGTTTTTGCTCACTTCTGATATATTTAAGTTGGTGACTAAGCAACTGTCAGCATGAACATTCTATGCACATATTTTAGAAACAATGGTAATGTTTGGATGCCTCAATTACTGATACTAAGTGATTCAGACTGTGGTAGGCACATGATTACAGCTCTGATACAGCAAGTGTTGACAGAGCTTGTCTTCAGGCATGTGAGTATTGTCAGGGAAATGGTGCTCAAGCAATTGCAGGCTCAGGGTCTTGCTTCTCCTTGAGAATGCATCTTTATCCCACGAAAAGATGAATATTTCATATGATTGGAATAATTTTGTCGTTCTTAGGGCTCTAGAGGCTGCTAGATGCTATGATTACTCAGTGGAATTTACTGGTGTAGGGCACCCACCAAAAGGAATGGAGAACATTGGGTTTTGTACCCAAATAGGTGTGTTTGTTAGAAAATATCCTCAAACTGGTGGATCTGTTCAGTATGAGAAACCCACTGAAGCAGTTTACAAAACAGTAAGTATTATTTTCTTTCTTTGGAGGTATGAATAAATAGTAAAATTGTCTATGACTGCCCTTGAAAGTGTTGTTACCATGGACTGCTACTGCCATCCAGTCTTAGCACTGATTGTCACACACCATCAGATCAAGGGAGTCTCATGCTACGTGTTTCTAATTGTATAAAGGCCTTTGACTTCTAGAGTATTTGCTAAACAACAATATGGATAATCATTCCCAACACACTATTTTTCTTAGAAGGAAGAGTTTCGATTCTGCCAGGTATACTATTTTTATAGTTTTGCCTCCAGTCATTCATTGTATTTATTGTGCAGTTGTTGTCAATTACACATATTTTTCAGATTCATAAAAAATAAAAAGCAAAAAAAGCATTTCTAGCTAAATGCCTTGTGGTATAAATCAAATTGTTTCAAAGATAACATGAAGTAATAATGCAAAAATAAATATACTGTTTGGGGGTTTTTTTTCAATTTTATGAGGCCTTATTTGTTTCAGTGAACATACATATTCAATTCTTTGTGTAAAAACATATGTGTATCTTCAAATGACTTGTGACCTGAACTGAAACACAGAGATATCTTCTGTAGTTTCCAAGCTACAAAAACATTTGTAATTTCTGTATTTCAAATTTGTATACATGTGAAATTTCACCTGTCATGTACTGCCATTAATAGAATCATGAAGTGCTCTGTAATGCTCAACAAACTTGGAAATACGTCCAGGTGACAGACATGCACTAGAAATTGCTTTTGTTATCTCCAGTTACAGGGTCATTAAGGAGGGAGTTTTGACACTGATATCCTTTGTGTTTAAATGAGAGTGTTAATCTAATGCATTTCTTATCAACCTAATTTTTATTATGTAACTAATTTATGGGAATAAATCAATATTTCAGGATGCAATTGAAAAGTAGGAAGTAATTATAGACAGTGTAACTTCACTGGTACCCTGTTGGTATAAAGCACTTCCCGGTAAGCTGGTGGGAATGAGTAGTTTGCCTTGTTTCCTTAATTGCCTCAGAGTATAGCTCAGTGCAGAACACAGAAGTTCACAGATTCTGATGTCACAATTTATTTTTAGCGTCCCCTGCAGCTGTGAAAGCATATTTAATGTTTTATTCTGAAAACAGAATAATTGACATGCTCTAGTCCTGGTTTCCAGATGACAGTTCAGAAGTGGTTTAGAACTGTCAGCAGCACCTCATCATGAGTAATGTGAAAAGTGAAAGAATTATTAAAAAGAACTAAGGAATTGCAGGACTTTACCTTGCCCATTCTAAAAGTGCAGCTTCCAGGTATAAGCCTGGTTTTTTGGGTTGGTTGTTTGGGTTTTTTTAATTCCATTAACTACCATTGTAGTTTTAATACATAAAATCAGCACATATTGCCTAGTTTTTGATATCTTATTTTAATAAGCTAAACAGGATTGAATAAAAAATTATGTTCACAGTTTAGAAGATTTTTTTGAGAGCAGATGTTAAACTCTGACCCTGTGATAGTGATAAACATTTTATGTGTTCTTGTATGTTGTAAAGGTCTTCAAAGCAGTGTATCCAAGTCTGAAAGATGAGAAGTACTTACGGAATGCAGTTGTCAGTGAAGTTCTTTTCATAGCCCAAAACATTAAGCACCACTTAATGCCAAAACATGAGGAGTATGATGATGACCCTGAAAGAGAATCTGAATTCCAGCCTTCAGTGGACTGTTTTTCAGACTATCTTGGAAAACTGGTTGTTGATAAAACCATGGAACCATTTGTCAATGGAAATGAGGTCTATATACCTCTTGCAACAATCTTTTCTTTTCCCAAAGTGAATCAACTGTGTGGTACCTTTGAGAAGTTGTGCAAACTCATTGCTGGCAAGGTCCCACTGAGCAGTGATGGTTCTGCTGTGGTGTTCAACACTGAACATGAAAATGAGGAGGATTAGATCACAGATTTCTCATACAAAGGTCAGTTAAACTGAAGTGGTTTTTTAGTAGCTGTCAGATGGTGTGTTCTGTATGCTAACCAGAACCACACAATCTTTTCTAAACCTGCCCTTGGGGTCAGCATCTCTCCTATGGAGTGAAGACAAAGCCAGCAGTAACTCATAGGGGTTTCAAGTAGACTATCAGGGGGTAAAAGAAAATAATTAATTCCTATGAAGAAAATGAAGTATTTCTGTTTGCTTTCTATTACCTTATTGTAGCTATCATTGCTAGGTTATTTTTAGTAATCTCTTGTTAGCTCCCAGGGCAGCTGATGATAACGTGAATTTTGTTGCGCTGAATAATGTGAGTCAGACATGGGATTAAGGCAATTTTTTTCTTACTGGAATAAAATTTATAGATGCCTTGCTCAAGATGAGCACATCCTCAGCTTTCATGAAAACCAAATGTTGTTCCACTTGAATAGAAATATGAAACTGGTATCTTTGACTGCTCTGCTTTGCAAAGAAAAAAAAAATTAAAAGTGCTGTAATTGTAAATGATAATCTGGCCCTGGTGTACCTGAAAATTTTCTGTGTTTTCACGTGCAGCTGTTATTCAAAACTGTAAAATCCAAATAGAGTAGATGAAGAAAAATCCAAGAAGAATCCATACCCCAGTAATGGTTTTGCCTTGGTACATTAGTTGTGTGTATGCAGCGGTGGTGCATAAGTGGTGCTTGTTTTCAGTCATGAGATGTTTTCCCTCTAGATTAGAAAAAGATCTGTGTCTAAATGACACATTTTCCTTATAACTTACATGTTGCTAAAACAGTTTGAAAACACAGGAGTGGAAAAAGCAAAGCATTTAAAAAGAGTAATCATTAACTGGAAGGTTTGTTTGCTGATAGGATTTGTCATATATAAGGAACCTGTTGACTCATGAAACAAAGAGGAAAGACAACAACCACAAAAGAAATTCTGCGATGTTCTGGAGAAGTTTTGGAAAAAATTGTCTTCCTTTTTGATCTGAAAGACAGCTGAGACTGAACTTAGTTATACATGGTACTGTTAATTCTCTTAATCCTTACTTTCCAAATAATTGGTTACTGAACCGCTCGAGTGCCAAATAGTTTGTACTATAATTAGCTGCAATTTTCACCAATTTAGATTTTTTCCTAATGTAAGAACAGATATTCAGTGCAGTACCAGAAAGCTTGGTTATTTTGAACGCATAGGTGAGAAATACATACCACAATTTTTTTTTTTAAATAAGAAGGTAAGTTATAAAGTTACAAAAACCTTATGAAAAGTTTTTAGTAGGCCATTATACTCAACTGAGGAGGATTAATTTTGTCATTTGCAAGGTGGGCAGGGACTACACCCAGTGCCCTCATTTTCCCCAAATATGTGGAGTTTGCTTAATAAATTAACCTCCCAGTATGCCTCCCACATTAAACTGTTTTTTCCTTTGTGTAAGACTGACATATTACTTTTCTTCTCCAGGAGGCAGATAAATAACTGTACTAGTAATGGTGCCATTAAATACTTTGTGGACTGGAGAGGGAGTTTAATAAGCTGCAGGGGTAAAGTTTGAAAAGAGTAGAGGAACTGAAATGGACAAACTTCCATTTAAGTTTGTAAATTTTTGCATTCAAAAAAAAAGGACATAATTGTTTAGGAACAGATTCCAAGCTGAAGACATGAGTTTATTTAATGTCTGAGAGATTTGCATTTAAATACAGTTAAAAAAAAACATAACCCACCAACACAACCTGAACAGTTTTCTATATAGAAGTCTCCAGTATTTGTATAACACAGTTTACAAAAAGGAATATACAACACCTAAATATGAAGGTTATATTCCACTTAAAGTAGGCACAATTAGAGAATCACTTCATGAAGAGTTGTAACTCAAGTCAGAAGAATAAATTACTAGGATGCAGTTTTATTAAAAGCTGGATTTCTGTATCAGCTTTCCTAAAAGACCTGCTCAGTCAAGAAAATAATTGTTTCTAGTAAACAAAATATCTAATCTACAACAATTAGCTGTGTCTTTTAACATAAAACACAAATCTGGACTATGGAACTTCCCTTGAGTATTACTTAAGTAGCTGTACAATGTTTTTTAAAAGTCTGTTTTCCTCAAACTACGTGTAGTTCTCCTAGTAAACTTAAGTGAGCTACCATCTAGCTACTAATGGGTTTAATAGATTTGTCAGCAAGTGTAGCAAGAGTACTGAAAGCAAATAATGTATTCAAATATACAGAGCAAATAATCTATTCAAATTTCTTGCATTGTTTGCTTGCAGCAGGATTTGTTTGGTACATTAGTTATGTGACAGCAAAGGGAAACTATAACGTTCTGAGAGATAGCTGTATACCAGCAGTTGAGTAGTTTCTGTTTAAAATTCCTGTGGAGAACAGAAGTGGATAATACCACACTTCTATTAACAGCAGCTAGAATAGAATCTTTGCATTAATTCTTTTAAATAGACTATAATTAACAGAAGGAAATAAATGTATTTAAGTACCGAAACTGAGAAATAGCTCATATTCTTCATATTCAATAACAGTACTCAAGCTTTAAAAATCTGAGAATTCCTTAAAAATACAAATAAAAATCTGTTTAATAATTCTGGTATGGATTTCTAGAAAACAGTCTGCTTTTTCTGATTTAACCTATTAAATATGGCCTACTTCTACTTCAGTTAAAAGGTGCCAAACATCACTGAGCAGAACTTGAAGCACTCTGAGCTTTCAAAAGTGGCCACACTATTTTTATTTATTCCAAGCCTTACTGATGAACAGTACTACTACAAGTAACAAAATTAAAGCCATTTGCAGTTTACAATTAATTACGTGTCACCCAACACATCCCTTTAAAAATGGATTAATTCCTATTCTCAACGAAAATGTAGACATCTTTCTTGCCTTTCAGGCAAATCACTACTTGTGCAAATTTAAATACAGTACATTGACTTCAATGCAACAGTGGACAGATGGCGAAGAAAGAAGTGTTCAACAAAGACGTTGCACACTAAAACTTTTTCAGAGTGCAGAGTATGTCTACAATAAAGTGCTTCTCTTAACAAGTTATATTAATAATAGTATAGATGTTTACCTAGTTTTAAAGCTTAAATTCTTAGTAAATTCTTTGATCTCCCTGTACGTCCCCAATCCCGCAAGGCACATTCAAAACACAAGCAAAGCACTAACTGTGAAGGATTAAGCTACAATAAAAAAATTTAAGTGGTAGTAAACTACTGACCAGGTTTGTAAACAGTACCATCCCACTGAATCTTAAGGTTCATGCATTGCTGGAGTGAGTTTCTGTGGAAGCAGCTTCTGTCCTCCAGATGGAACAATCAAGCCAGCTTTCTTGCTAATACTCGACTGAGCCTTAGTGTTTTGATGTGGATTCCCACTTTTTTCATCACTTGAACAGAAAGCATGTCACATCTGATGCATTTAAACCTGTGGACTTGATTTACAGTTAACACAACTGATTACTGGTGGGTTTAGATGTATTTAGCTTTGGGGTTTCTTTAAATGCATGCGAAGTTCACCTCTGCTGTTCAGCCTTACCATGAAGTTGTGCTCAGTTCTCGTAAGCTTTTGGTTCTGTTAAAACACAGCTGGGCTGTTTTGTGGAGGCCACAACATTGGCTTGACAATGACTGACTTGATAGAAGTAATCTGTACTTCTACAGCTTCTGTAAGACTACAGTGGCAGGTAGGATCATACTGAATAATTGCTTTCTTCAGGTGCATTGAAGACCAACTTTCAGAAGCCTCATTAGAAAAGAAGTTATGAACAAAGTACATCTGCCACAAGTGATCTCTTGTATAAAATACTGAAATGGGACTCGCCTCATCACACTTCCACAAATTAAAAAGTAATTCCATTAACATCAGACAGAGCTTACAAAAACAGTCCAAGTGCTCTCACAAGGTATACACAGTTAAACATTGCCTTCATACCACAGAAGATGATGCTCTATCAGCAAGAGGCATTCCATTCCTTTTCCGAGAAAGATCACATTGAGTTAATTTTGTGTTTCTCAACTCTTGCAACAGAGCAAACAAAACCAGAAGTAGCAACCCCAGAGCTCGAAGTTTTTCTCATTTGTCGTTCTAGTTTAGCGTTTTATCACCACCTGCTCGTAAGCTCCAGATCCTACTCTGAAAGTTTGAAAGAAATTAGTTCAATGTCAGTTTAAATGGAAGCTAAACCAGCAAATGTCACAGAGCAGCAATTTTATTGTTTAATCAACCCAACCAACCAACACCCTGCCAAAAATCCCCCAACAACTCCCCCAACCAGACAGCTAAATGTGAGGGGTGATTATTAGCATATCTCTGAGTCACCTACAGTTTAATGCATTAAAGTGGTTTTTGTTACACCAAAGCCAAAATAGAGAATGAAAAGCAATGTTACTGAAAAAGAAGTTACTGTTGGACTTCTCTATAGTATCTTAAACATGACCTTTAGGATACCCCTCCCCACAGCTATATCATATGCAGCTAATATTTTTAATACAAATTAATACATAAACAGGTAAATTATCTAAAAAAAAAAAAAAACCAGTAAGTGATAGTCATCTTATGTTAGGATACAAGAAAAACATCTTCTAGTCTTTTGTTCATGCATTGAAAAAAAACCTCTCTCACCCCCTCCACATGACAGACCATAGTGGATGGTTTTCCATGGCAAATTGCAGTACTGGTTTAGCAGTGTGCCTGGACTGTTGTGGTAACTAAATTAGGACAGATCTATACTGCAGTAGTGTGTTCTGAACTCGAAACATGTTATCAGAGATAAACACTGGTGCGCTCAGTTCGCAGATAAGCCAATTAATTATCTTTTAACCATCAGGATTGCTTGCATGTATCAAATGCAATAATTTTATTACTTTCAACGCATTACTAGCTGCCTTTATACCTAACTTCAGAAATAACTGCTGAAATACTAATGCTGTGCCAATTCCTTGAGATAAAAATGTTGAGTTACATTGGACTCTAGAAACATGATATTAGAGCATATTCTTGCTTGTTTTTCATGCTTCTAATCTGAGAAGATTAATATATTCAGGTCAAGTCATGTATTAGAGTATTTGAAGAGGGTTTAGAGAACAGAAAAAAATGTCTCTTGTTCTGAAACAACTACAAGAAGATAAGCTGAAGCAGATTATCAAAGAGAGTATAGGGCTGCAAATAGTTGAAAGAGGAACAAACCACTGAAACAATCAACGTAACAGATGGAAACAGGATTTGTGAGAAAAGCCAAACTGAAGAAAATTAGGCTTGTTATCAGGAAGAATACAAGTTTGATACTGTAAAGGTAGACATGTGAAACACTTAAAACTTTCTTTCCACTCCAGTGGAAAGGCTATAGAGCTAAGATTTGAAACTGGTGTCTTTTTCCCATGGTGATACTGAAACATTGCTCATATCTGACAACTTTGGAACTGAGGCTCTTCAGGAGCTCTGCAAGTTGCAATTCTTATGGCTGACACATCAGTTCTGTTCTGGAACTGACCTGTGTGTTCTGTTTTAAAAGCTGACAGTCTAGTTCTTTTGGTGCTTTTAAGGGATGCAAAATAAAAAGACACAAAGATCAAGAATATAGATAAAGAGTAATTGCTGTGTAAGATGCATTTTTATTTAGTATTATCTGTGGATTAGTTGTTTAGGTTACATACCTATTAGGTAGATGATGGCTTCCAAAAGAAGTGCTTCCACCAGGGCCCACAAATAATCTTAAACCTTCTTCTAAAAGGCAAGTGAATTAAAATATGTTAGCTATATGTTGCCATAGCTAAAAATAAGTAATTTTGAATATACTAGCTTTGTGGCTGATACTTTCAGATGCAAATATTTTAATTAATGAAGAACCAAACTTCACATGGTATAGGCTGGAAGAACTACTTTTGTTGTAGATTTGCACCTGCTCTTTTATTAGTAATTATCTGGGAAAGTTCCCTGAATCATGTAAGGGTTTTTTAACTTTTGGGAGACAAGTGAAGCAGAAAATGTAGTGATCCATGGGCACAGTCCTTACAATTACAAGCAACAGGGACTATGAAGAGAGTGGATTTTCCTATGGCCTGTAATATACATCAGTCTTTTTCTAAGCGTCCTTATTTATCTCCATACCTTCTGCACTTGAGTCTAAACTGAAGTCTTGACTCTGAAGTATTTTTTCAACTATATCATCAGCATCAACTCTGGTAGCATCAACCCTCTTCAGCTGTGACTCCACAGAGTCTTGCTTTACAGGATGTCTGCAAAAACAAATATATTGAGAGCTCTTAGAAGTAATTTGTGTTTTACTTCTGCTAGGTAAGGCCTTCAGGTTAAGTGTACCTGCATTGTTTTTCTGGTGGTGCATCTTCAGGAGATGTATCAATATTAGCTTCAGTTACTTTGGGCTCAGTCTCTTCACGTGGCTCTAGAATACTGCCGGTTCCTGTTGAGGTGCTCCCCACCGAGGTGTTCCTCCTGTGGCACAGCTCAGACAGACTGGATGATCTAGAGTGACATGTGCTGTATCCTGTTGGGAAAATGCAGCAGAGTTGGGTTAGGTTGTTCTCCACAGCCCAGGTCCATCCTGAAAGCAGAATTTGTGCTTTGTCTTCTTATCAAGAAACTTCCAAAGCCCTATGAATGTATGAGCATACCCCAACCAGGGAATTCAGGTTTTGAATTCTAGCACATGCCATTTTCTTTTTGTTCTAAATAACTCTTACTTCATAACAAATATCATGACAAATGTCATCCCTTTCAGCTTTTAGAGCTACATCTCTATTTGCAAGTTGTTTTTACACATAGATGTGAAAAATCTCATTGAGATATGTTAATTGAAGGAAACGAGGGCAAAAAGCACTCTGGCATCAGAAGAGATCACTCGTTGTGATTTTAAGAGGGGAAAAAGCGTTACCTTTGCCACACCTGAAACTCCTAGGAAAAAGCTTTCAACTTCAGACCCTTTTTAAACATAAAGTATATTTATTGTCTACTGTCTAAACATGTGAAAGTAAATAACCCCCCAACAACTTGTAACAGAATTGTTAACAGCTACCTGACAGTTTTGATTGCTGACTTGCATAGCTTGATGTTCTGGAATGTCCACATGCACCAAGTTCATCTGGGACAGAGGCACTCTTTGATGACATATCTGCAACATATGCAAGCCAGACAGTGTTTCTAAAGCCAGCTTTATTACTCTTTTGCCTGCAATCTTGATTAGATTTTAAAAAAATCAGATTTCCCAGAGGGATTAGAGACTTCACACTGGTTTTCTACAAACCTTTTGGAGATTCAAGTGCTGCAGAAATACCATGTTAATGAATAGGCATTCCTTAAAAAAATATTCATACTATGTATCTGAGTAAAACAGAGAACAACCAGAGTTACAAAGATTTGTATGAAATGTAGTTCTAGATTTGTCCACAGTGTCAGCATTGAAGAGGTGACCATGCTTTCTCTGTATCATAGTAGAATGTTGTGCCAGATGTTTTCTGTCTGGGAAATGAACTGTGGTTAAGAGCTTCAGCTGTGTTTGGAGTAGAAACTAATAAGCCATGTAAGAAGGTTCCTTTGTGGGCCAACTGTCAGCATCCCTTTAAGATTTGAAGTATTTTGTACATCTTCAAGCTGTTATAAAAGCACTGAGACATTAAGAGCGTTATTTACTTACCTGCTATACCCAGATGCGCTACTTTTAAGTTTTCTCCACCCTTTCTGTCTTCATGCAAGGATTCTGATTCTCCAGCAATTGCTATAGATGTTGCTGTGGAAGGAGGCCTGTAAGAAAAAGGTGGTTCAAATTTGCTGTACTTCTATCATAATCCCTCCAAAGTGCTTAACACATAGTTGTCCTGTCCAATAAGTTGGCATAATTCATATTGAGCATCAAGTTAACAGACTTACAATTCTGTTCTGAAAAAATGCTGCCTAGTCCCCTGTTGAAGGAAAAAAAAGAAAAGCTTTTGCTATTGAGCTTAAGGACATTTTACAGAATCCATCTGCTCAGCCCTGTCTTCTGGGGATCCTGGGAAGGGCTTTTCGTTTTTTGATCATTGGTGGAGTGATATGTCTTTATTTTGAAGTTGTTTGGGGTTTTTTGGTTTTTTTTTTTTTAAGTGCATGAATCACAGGATAGTTTACGTGCTAAGAACATATGTAATTCAGTACTTCATGGAATACATGAAAAGATGATAAGTTGAAAAAAACCCAAACGTGCACAATGTGACAGCTGGCCAAGTTGCTTGTGTGCTGTGATGCAGTCCTGGCTTTGTTTCATCTGTCACAGTACAGGAGAAGTAACCCTCCCACTCCTAACAAAGGGGGCTATGGCATCATCTCCATAAAATAAAAAAAAGCATCGTGTATGACATTAATTTAAAATTTGGTTCAATATTAAAGACCTTTGAATAAAGCTTAAATGCTTGTTTGAGCTAATACCAAGATCCAAAGGGATATAAAACCTCTAAGTTTGTGTTTGGCTAGTGCAAAAGAAACTAATAAGAAAATGACAAAGCGAAAGCAGTCTTCTCTTGCAAGCAATACAACCAAAACACATTTCAAGATGTTGCCTACAGTTTTTGTAATGCTTTGTTATTTTCTACTTTGGGAACAAACAGAATGTTGGTGTGCATACAAATGGATGTTTGTTGACATTTTTAGATTTGACATATTCAATAAATCAGGCACTGTCTTTATGTACAGTAACATATCCCCTCTTATGTTTGAAAGTAAAGAGAGAAGGAAAAAAAGCACTGTGGGAAATACAGTGTTGTGTGACTTAACTGCCTAACATACTTCTGAAAGAAGAGCTGAATGCTTTCAGGGATGTCACCCCAGATCAAACATCAAGCATTCTAGGCTTCTTCATAAAATATGTAGCTGATTTCAGATTGTGAAACTGTTTTAAGGTTTATTTTTCCTTCTACAAAGGACATCTGGATTAGATAAATTTTTTGTTCTGTTGTGTTGAAAGTTTATGTTCCAGGAAATGGTTATATCATCAGTTTGGCAGAAAATGCCAAGTCTGAATAACTTGAGTTAGAGATCTTTTCCTAGGGAACCAGAAAGCTATTTAGGTACTAATTTCAACTCCTTCAGTACTAGACAGTAAAAAAACCAGAAACATTGTTTTATGGGTATTCAAGAGTAAATGATCAGTTGCCTTTGAGAAATTGTTTATCGGTTCCAGTGATGTATCTGTTATTAGGTCTGACTCTAAAGTAAATCTACTAAAACTGCTCTAAAGTAAAAGAGGTGCTGTATAACTAGGGACACAGAAAGGTTTTGCCAATCAAATTCAGATAACACCCTCTTGCTATGTATTCAGTAAGCACAAGATGAGATTCTGCAGCGTTTTCTTCATGCAAGGGGACACTGAAGAGTTTGTATGGTGAATCACCTAAGTTAGACTGGTGAAAAAACCATTGCAAAACTCTTACATTTCCCTAACTACAGATTAAGGACAGTGAGGCTGAGGATCCTCAGTATGTGTATTTTCCTAGCTACCTCCCCCCTCAGATGGTACCTCCTGCATATTTTACTAGGTTGCATAGTGCCTTTGCTAACTAAATATCTGTAAGTGCTTTCTCTTGTATTAAGACACATCTCACTTCTGTTGTGGGGTTTTTTCCCCCAAAGGAATCTTTTAAAATCATAAGAGACTTGTGAATAAAAGTTACAACATCGCATTTTCCAAACACAAGTACGAGTCAGATCACCCCGTATCAGGTATATTTACATAAGGTTGCTGCAGGAACAGTTTCCCTTAAGTTTTATTTTAGACTTTATACTAACTTACGTTTTAAAGCATGGGTCTCCAGACATCAGCTGCATGTTGATCAAAACCTACATGTTAAGGAAACAAAACCCACTGTGAGAAAAAAAAAAAAAAAAAAATGGTCTGTGACACATATGTGTTCATGTCACTAAGTTAAATTTAACATTTGTGGCAAGTATAAGTAAAATAAAGTGCCATCATCACATATGCAAACTATCACACTTAAGCAAGAAGTTACATTTTTTCCCTTAGTAGGCATGCAAACAACACAAAATAGCATTTAAAGTAACGTAGTTACATGTACAAGATTCTGAAAAAGACACATAGATCAAGGAGAATCTTAAAATCATTAATAGTTAAGATGGCTTCAAGGGAAAAACAGAGACAGGAAATCTAAAACATTAATGAGCAACGAGAATATTGTTTAGAACAGTGAGTGTTGAAGTGTGTTCTTTGCTGAGGGTGTTTAGCAAACGGCTGCCTTACAGGAACGGGTTGTGCTGACATCAGACCCAGCAAAACCACACAAGGTAAATAAGCCATAGGACACAGAAGGCTTGTTGGCCAGGTCAAAGCTATCAGTTACAAGTGTTCTGGATGAAGCCTATGACCATCAAAGAAATAAGAAAGTGCATGCATCCTGAATAATATGGGAACCTTAGCCTAGTGTCTCAGTAGGAAAATAAATTTTTTATTTTCAAGTTTTTGGAGCTTACTAATTTTTTTTAAACCAGGGACTAATGGAAGAGAACGGCAGAGGGGGTTTCTTGCAACAATCCTCACCAACTGTTACATCAATTACTATTAAACAGAAAACAGGAAAGCCCCTGGAGTCATGCAGGTGTTGAAGCTGGCTTATACATAAATAAGCCAATTAACAGATTCACTCTCAGAAAGATGCAGAGGAAGTTGCCCAGTCTTAAAGATATTATATATTAACCTGTTCATTTTTCAGCTACCATTAGGATACCTTTTGAAAGCTTTTCTTTTGCAGCTATCCAGCTCCATTTAAAAGAGTAGGACAAGTTCTATTTTTGACCACATGGATTTTGATGATTGTCTCTAAACAACACTTTTGGTTTTACTTTAAATAGCTCTCCTTCTAGAAAGAGGTTCAGCAAATAAGTTTTAAATTTCATTAAGTGCTTACTAATGCCATTTGTTCTCTGCTTTATTATTTTAAGTACGATAAAGGAAACAAATTACTTTGAGAATGGAGTTGTCTTGTCTTGTATTTTTGGTATCATAACCTTCCAGTAAACAGCGACGAGTGGTATTTCCCGATCCAGCAAACTCTGCTAGATTTAGATCTGCAAATCCCAGCTGTTAAGAGAAAATGGTAAAGTTACTGGTAAGCATATGACTAAATAAAGGTACTTGCAGCATCCCACACTGAATGCCACTCAACAGCAGTTTCTCTCAAATATGAATAAGAGGATGCCAATTAAAGGGAGTGGCCCCAGGCAAATAGCAAAAAACTAACTTGGAGTGTCAAATTCAGCATAGTTCTGTTTTCAGTTTAAAAGTTCAAGTGCCAAAAGAGAAAGGTAATGAGGAGAATTTTCTTTATTTTTTAATGTATACACCTGCTATTTTTAATCCTTTCCACATAATCAAATTGAAAGAAAAAAAATTTGGTGGTATAATATTGTTATACACTTACTAAGTGCATTGATGAGAGTTCCAACAGCACTGTGTCACTATAATGCACATAATGAAATCATGGGTATTAGAGTACTATTCTGGAATTACTTTAAAAGGGCATAAAATGACAAGAAAGAAAAGCTTATCTGTAGGCAAAATTACCTACATCTCCATTTACCTTTGCATATGCCTTTCCTCCTTTCAATTCCTAGGGAAAAAAAAAAAAAAAGGAAAAAAGACACACCATTAAGACATTAAAGATACTGACTCATGATTTTTCTTTTCTTTGTTTTGTTTGGGTTTTTTTAGAAAGGCAGATACTAATCTTTGTTTTAAAATACCTCACCATACATGCTAGACTGTCCTGTTGTCATTTAGACTTAGTATTCCTAATGCCTTTGGTGCAGGCCAGCAGGAGACTCTCATCCTGGAGGGGGGGAAGAGCCAGTGCTTGATGCCAGTCAGCATTTGGCTCTTGCAAGGTCTGCCCCAAAGGCAGCACGTGCTGTGTACAAAATTCTGGCACTTAGCACAGTTCAAGGCCTCTAAGCTTACTGCTGCAAGTATCAATCTTTGTAAAGTCTGATGACTTTATAAACACTGATGAGGGATTCCTTTGGTGCCCTGCTGGAAAAAAGGGTTCTTTTCAGTAAGAACGTAGGAACACCATGAATTAGTCAAAGTAAGGTAATTAATAACATTACTACAAAATTTCGACAGAAAGCATACCTGACTTGGTTGCAGCTGAAGTTTGCCTTATGAAGTTTATCAGATATTCCAAAATTAAAACAAGTGAAGAAGGAGCAAGGAAAAGAGGAGAGGAGGGGGAAAGAGCTACTTACCTTCCGTACAGACACCCTGCAAGTGCAGGTATCCAGAACCCCTGTTGTGGCACTGGCACTGATTTTACACATAAATAAGAACTTTTTCTTCCAGCGGACGCAGTTTGCCTGCACTACCTCCCTGCAAATAGAGAGCAGACACTTAGAATTAGTTGGATATACATTCACAGCCATAAACTGCAGTAAGACAGCTTAAGAACTGACACTGTTTCCACTGTTTGTAGAATGGTCACTTAATGCAAATTGTGTTCCAGAGCCTGAGTAATAATAATCCTCCATTCTTTTGTTTGACCAGTAACTGTTTCAAACCTTGAAAAATTAAACAGCCGTGTGTTTTTGCAAATGAATGAGACCATGATTTCTCCAGTTTGCCTGAGGAAAGTGAAGTTCTCCTGAACATTAGCTCAGGCACTGTCTTCCAAGCCACTGAGCTTTGCACTGTGCTCAAGATACCATCTTTGACATGTAGCTTTTTAATACAGAGAAAGGGAGCATCAT
This sequence comes from Pyrocephalus nanus, assembly GCA_038380795.1. NCBI lineage: Eukaryota > Metazoa > Chordata > Aves > Passeriformes > Tyrannidae > Pyrocephalus > Pyrocephalus nanus. The sequence continues at coordinate 21,043,139 of CM076269.1, read as the reverse complement.
ACAAGCAGAACTAGTTACATTTGAGACTTGGAAAAGTAGAAAGGACATGATGTGCAATAACCAGACACAACGTAATGAACTTGGGGCAAACAAGAATTTCAGCTACATACTCAGATTGCCCTTTGAGAGCAGAATGACATATCTGAATGGATTTGTTCCTCACAGGAGGATAGCAATCTGCCAGTATGATGCAGCTGAGAAAAAGGCAAAAATGTAGGATGCTTTCAGCTATATTAATGTCATTTTGTAAGGTTCAGACAGAACACATTATTCTGTTAGGCCAACTAAGCAAGAACAGACTCCAAAATGAACAGGTACAAGAAAACTCTGGTATCTTATAAGAAAAAATTGCATATAATAAAAATACACTGGTGATTCAAACACTTGAGAGACCAAATAACTTAAAGTGAAATGAAAAGTGGTTAGGACCAAAAAGTATAACCAAACACTCACTTAAAAGTGAAAGTTAAAAGGTCTCAAATCACAGAGCAAGTTTCAGCCTTCAAATAAGAGAAGAAGCAGCAAAAAAATCTTACTGTATTTTACAACAAGGTTGGCAAGTTTGTCAATAATGGCATGTAAGGACTGTGGTTCTGAGGGACCTGCCTCAGTGATCAACAATTCCTTTTTAGCACCATGTTTTTAAACTCAAACCTTGGAACTGTGGAGAAACCACTCTAATCATTCAAGTACAGTCTTCACATATTAAAGTGATATTTGTCCTTTTTTTCTCTTCAGTTTTTCTAATGCATATGTTTTATATTAACTTCTTACAGTAGCTTATTATTGAAGATCCAGTTTGATGTCTTTAACAGATAGAATTCCATGGTTTTGCATAAGTTGGAGTCAGAGTTCATCACACCTATGGAAAAGGGAAGAATTGCAGGGCACTCACAAGTGCTCCCTTTGCTCCGCTGCTGAGACAGGCAGCTACAGAGTTCCCTGGCATTGTGACTTCCTAGGGTAGGAATAAACTAGCCTGCCTAAAATGAGTCAGTTTAATGACCACAACAGCCTAACAGATTCTGATGATGCGACACTGAGTCACATTCAAGCATGTGACCCAAAGGGAACATGCTCCCTACACCCACTGCCGTTTAGCTGGTACGTTTTACATCGCCAACTTCTCTGTACAATCCAAAACCAAACCCAACCAACTGCCCCCACTCCCACTGAACATTCTTCTAATTCCATTCTATAAAAGAACATTTTGGCATATTTTAATTAAGGTAAATTTTTAGTGAAGAAGAGTATCAGCTAGCTATTCCTGTTATGCTGGAAAAAAAAAAAAAGAAAAAGAAGGTCAAATAATCAGAGCATTTAACTTAAACAGTAACATCTAAGTTTCTAAGATTCTTAGTTGAAGTGCAAGGCCTCTAGAAAATAAACAGCTGTATTGATTGGTTACTATGGAAACGAACCCAGATAACTTCTTGGCAACTGTGCCACAGGCACACTGGGAAAGCTTTGCTGGGGAAAGCTTTCCGCTCTGAGTCAGCTTCCTATGAGCCTCCAGTCACTTTACCACATGCAAAGCAAAACCAGTTGTTTTCTTAATCAAAAACGTATCTTAGTTACTAAGATTCATTCAGATACATACTGGGGTTGTAGTGCTTTGGTGTGATTTAATGAATGCTGTCAGTAATATGTAACCAAGAATAAATTCAGTTAACAGATATTGTAAGATAAAGTGATTCCAAAGCATAGTTTAAGTTACTGTCAGTTTAACAAATTAATTTTTTCTTTAGTGGGACAGTTCCATATTGACTAAATTTCAAATGCAAGATTTCAGCTGTAAACAAGGAGAAAATATGTCATTATGTTGATAAGATGGCCTGAGAAAAGTGTGGCTGCTGCAGCTCCGCTCTCCAGATCCAACCAGCAGCAAGGCTGAAGATATACTTATTGCTGGTAAGCACCCACAGCCAGCACACACACAGGTCCCAGGCACACAGAGCACTCACAGGCAGCCAACCCACTCCCCTCTCTGGCTGAGCACCACAGAGCTCTGCTAGAGATATATAAATATGTATGTGTGTATCTCTCTATCTATCTATCTATCTATCTATCTATCTATCTATCTATCTATCTATCTATCTATATCTATATATGTTTCCCAGGCTACACGGCCTTCTCCACAGCTAGTCCAGCTTGATCCCTCCTGGTGCTATTTCCATATTCACACACCTGCATTCACTGCACAGGCACACAGCTCTCTGACTCCTGGTCCCACCCTCGTGGCTGGCACTGGCTTTAACTCATCTCTACTTTCCAGTTCCTGGCACTCAGGTGCTCTGTCCCACGATCCCAGGCCAGCTGCTGGCACAAAGGACACGCAGGTCCTGTGACCCACAGTCCCAACTCCCACGGCTGGTACTTCAGTCTGCTCACTCAGGTCTCTCCTGTTGCTGGCACCACAGACACCCGGGCCCTGTGTCACCAAACCTTGACTCCCGTTGCTGGTACTCAGACCCCCACACTCCCATACACATTGGACAGAGTGCCCTTCCCCCAGGAAGGAGCCAGAATGTAGTTCAGTGTGAAAATACAACAGACAGTACTGATTAAAAACAGACAAATGTACCAACCAGCAAACTATTTACATCTAACTGGCCCTTTTATTCCCTTAACTCCCTGTTTTTCCCACACTTGTTCCTCCTTAAATCATTTAAACTCATCCCTTCCTCCACTTTTCGTTCCTCCCCCAAATGTCCCATAATAAGGCTCTTCCCCTGCATCCCATGATGTGTCTCATATGCAGCAACTCCCCCAGTCCAAAAATTTCTTCAGTGTTAGTTCGACATGATGGGTTTCCTGCCTGGACAATGGGGCTGAGGCTCTCCTGGGACAGCCCTAGGAGAGGCCTGGACAGGGTGTCCTTTTGTCTAAGCCCATAATTTCAGTTCCCCACCTGCCTCTGTGTCCCTGGGCTTGTGTAGATGGGACTTTGATGGGCTGATGGCTCCTGTGACAGGACTGGGAATTTCATGTTTTTTCTGCTCAGGAAGAAATACAGTTTACTTTTCCTTTAATACTCTGTTTCCCCCATGCCAGAGGCATAAAAGAACATGCATTTTCTCCAACAAAAACATTTTTTCCTAAGCATTGCTGAAAACCTGAACAAAACCAGTCATTTACAAACAGAGCTTCAATGTTTCACAAATTTCAGCAGTAAGCAAACAGCTGCTCTGCAGGAAGAGCTCCACTTGTTTACAGTGCACAGCTCCCCAGTTAATTTGCTGTTGGTACATGCAAAACTCAAACAGAGCAATCATTTTCTATGCCACGTTTTTACTCATAATAAACAGGTTACATCTTTAGCAACACATCATATCAAGAACTCCTTATGAAATATATATAAAGTCTTCTTTGCATGGATGAAAAACTGCTGGTTACAGGCAGAGACCTGGAAGGGAATTAGAACTGTGAAGGGCAAACTGTATTAGCAAGACTGTAGTCAGCAAGTCAAAGGAAGTGATTGTTCCCCTCTGCTGAACATTTGTGAGATTGTATCTGCAGCACTGGACCTGCTTTAGGGGCATTCTCGGTAGAAGACAGACACTAACAAACTGAAACAAGTCCAGGGAGTGTGAGATGATAGACTGGAGTCAGGAATGAGGGGGATGAAGAACCTGAAGCAGGAGAATTTGGGAACATGGGATTTTTACAATCTGAAGATGAGGTGAAGGAAGATCTAATTGCCATCTTCAGCCTTCTCTGCTGAGTTAGGGAGAAGATGGAGCCAGATGTTTCTTAGTGGGGAGCAGAGAAAAGAGGCAATAACCAGAGAAATTCCAATAAAATAAGGGGGAAAACACAATAAAAGTGGTGAAGCAGAAGGACACGTTGTCTACAAAAACTGTAATCGCCATTCTCACAGATTTTCTAAAGCTGACAGGACAAAGCTCTGAGCTTCCTGATCAAACTGAAGTTAATCTTACTTTGATTAGGCAGTTGGACTACGTGATCTCTAGCAGTCCCCTTTGCCCTAAATTATTCCATGAACAGAAATAGTCCTTAAAATATGAAGACAATCAGGCACTCTAGTACTTGTAAACAGCAATACTGTGCTCCATGTACTGTGCTGGGGTCAGGTTTAAAAACCAAACCAACAAACCCTGACCAGCTCTTTTTTAAACCAGGCTGCCTATTCTGCACAAGCCAGGCACCTTAACCAGGAAAGCTTTTCCCACCACCCTCCCTGTTTAACAGATGCCTGCCCTGCATCTCTTATCAGGAACATTCTTGTGACAAGTTAGCTGTTGTTGTATCTCTTACCAGTACTTACAGTTACAGTAACACAAGTCTCACAAGACTGAGCCCTCTTCAAATCTGCCATAAACAGTTGTGCCCCATGCAAAATGCAGACTGCAAAAACATTTTTCCTCCTACAGTAGTCCAAAGATGACTCTCTTCAGATCTAATTTTAAACTTTTCACTCTGATTAATTCTTTCATCCTTCTCAAGCATATTCTCCAAATCAGTTAACTCATTTTACTGTAACTATTACTGAAAGGCTGAAGAGGTACAAAGAAATTACATTCTGAAAAAAAAAAATATTTATAGTTTGTGTAGAGAACTTCCCCTCCTTACCTTTCCCTCTCCACAGAGGACAGGGTCTGGAAGCTGTTTAATCAAGTGTCTCTTCACAAGTGAAAAAATATTAAGTGGACATTCAACAATCTGAAAAGAGCACCTACAAAACTCCAAGGCAGGATTTTTATCCCATGCCAATATTCCTTACAGTGCTTGAAAACTTACTTTGTTTCAGGTTCTCCAACTGCAAATCCAGTTACAGCTGAAAAACCTATTAGAAGGAGCATTATTCAGCTCTGAAGACTGTCAGCAGAATTTATACATCCTGCAGGAAGATTAGAGTGATGGGGCAGTGATTCCACATGACAGGTACATTTTTCTAACAAGTATTATTATTTAAAAAAGACAGCTGGTTAACCTATGTTACTATTGAGAGATAATTTCCCTTTCAAATGCAATGGCAGCATTTGGGAAAAGAATGGTTAAAAGGCAATTTGAAGAGCCCAGTGAGGCAGAAAATGTACTTCCTGGTGTCACAAAAAACAGATGTAGTTTTAGACAGTCGAGAAGGAGGTGGCCAAGCATCACTAGAAATAAGAAGTACTTATTACCTGGAAGATAAGAAATCAATTGCTACAGAAGACATTTATATGTTCCAGCCTATATCTATGAGGAATAAGAATATATTAATGGAAGTAATGCAAGATCTGAGACTTCCTCTCAGGACTCAAGAATGTGCTGGACATAAAGACACCACATCCCTGGCATCTGTTGGAAAACAAAATGTTTTTCATAAACTTATAGTTCTTGGTCACCCTGAATCTCTGTCACAGATACCAATCATAATCAGCTTCTTAGTTTAGAATGTTGCTGTGTAAAAGAATGAAGAGGGAAACATCAGCAGTCTAAATTGTCAGAAAGGCAGGGGAATATGACCAAACTGAAGACTTGCAGTCAGAAGAACACACCAACCAGCAAGTCCTTTCCTTGACTGGGGTGCAGCTGGAAACCAAGCTAAAAATGGAACTACCAGGCTTACAGCTACTGTAGCCTCAATCTACACAGTACAGTGTTGAAAGCACACCCTCAAGAAATAAGATCCTTTACTTTCCAAAATCTCTTTGATTTCCTCATATCCCATCTGTTCATTTGCTGCTGATTGAGCAACAGCTCAGCCTATGAGCAGTTACCTCCTCTGGGGACGCATCAATTATTTCTTCAGCCCGTTAAAATGAGGGCAGTTGCAGAAAGCTCATACTTGTTATATATTTATGTCTACAGTAAAATGGCCATGAATAAATATGCTTAGTATTTGGTCTATTTTAAAGTACTTTAAAATAGTATTTTTTCCTGTTCAAAATATTCATAGGTGTAATTTCTTCCCTGAAATAATCTTCCATCCTTTCACAGTGCATTAGACATTATGTGCATGATACTTTATGACCAGGCAGTGTATAGACACACAGAATCCTGGAATCTGCACAAGTCCTGTATTAATGTATCCAATTTTAAAGAGAGATCTAGTGTCATTGACCCAGGGAAAGACAGAAATTTAGAAAGAAACCAGGCTTAAGCTAGGAAAGTTTGCTAAACAAAAGTGTTAGCATAACTTTGCAATCTATTTACTGAAAATCCACCCTTGGTTATGAAATCTAAAAATACAATGCTAAAAATCCAGAAGTCAGGTTAGAAAACAATTTCAGAAAGGGGAGGGCAGGAACTGCTAAAACAACCAAGCCAAACCTCCCCCCTCCCACCACTCCCTTCAAGATTTTCCCTGTTTTAGAGTCAAAGCTTGTAACCTGTTCATTCTCCTCAGAATTCTGGGGTCCAGCTCTTGCTGAAACTCTCAAAAATTTCTCCCAGTTTAGACCCTGCTGCTACTTGGCCGTTCAATGTCCTTGGATCAAAACTGTATTTGGCACTACCAGATATTTCTTAGGTAGCCCTTTCTCAGCAAAGATCTGACAATGAAAAAAAAAAACCAACTATCTTTCAGTTGCTTAAATTTTTTCTGTCTTCATCTCACTGCAACGATGAGAGGGATGATGTCACAGCAATATCACATTGCTTGCAGGATCAGGGCTTTAATCATTCATACAGCACGATGCACACAGGACTGACAAGACAATTGCTTCGGTCTGTTTTCATTGCAGGTTGCTACATATGGGCCTTTATTCCAAGGCAACCACTGACCTGTGTTTTTATGACATTTCTTTCTCAGTGAGTAAGCTTTGGAAAGAAAATGCTAATAATATTAGGGTGGTTTATAGACTATTAATATGACCCTTTTCATGCCCTTTTGTGGTTTTTTGTTTGTTTGTTTGTTTTTTAAGGCAAGAGGCAGCAGGGTATTGGTGTGTATGGATACTAAGTTGAGGACTTAATAACTACAGTACTTAGACCTCAGTGACAAAAGTAAAAGCTATGAAGAAAATAGTCGGGTTTCCATATATTATAAAATTTTTGAAATGAGTTTGTAGATTACTTTCCAAAACAATTGAATTCTTCAAACTTCTTTTATAAGGCTAAAAAGATTACTGCTTTAGGAACATAGCTATCAGCTCACAGTGAAACTAACAAACACGTGAAACTAGAAGATGTTGGCCACTACAAAAAGTTCACAACTGATAAGTTTTGAAATCCTGCCACTTTGATGTTAACCTAATTTCTTCCTTATTTATTCAGCCCTTTGCTGAATCACCACTGTGAAAATTCATCTGTTAATTCTTAAGCCAAGAGCAAAGGCACTCCCTATATTGGCACTGAAGGATCACTGCACAAGAATTCTTTACCTTCCTACCAGCACACCTCAACACTTCTCAGCCCAGCAGGAATGACTTAAACTCACAGGGACCTTGCTATACCAGCATATCTTCCATTGCTGTTATTTTTTAAGCTATATCTTCAGAAAAGGAAAATGGAAGAATTTCTAAACATTGACTCTAACACAATACATCCCCACAATTTGTTACATCATCACAGTTCCACTGACACTTCCTACTACACATACTACCTCCTAGCACATATATTTTACTCTAATAGACCATTCAGAGAGATATTCATGTAGGCCTTCAAGCTTTTAATTTTAGCATCATAAACAGGCAAGGCAAAAAAGACTAAGATCACAATAATGTACCAAAACCATCTGCTTGGCAGAAAACCAACTCCTTGAAAATAAAGATCCTATCCAGAAGATTTATGTCAGCCTGTGAAAATGACTTCAAGACTTTATGGGATGGAGTAGGACAATAGTCCCACATTAGTGCCTGAAATCATGATTGTCATCATCATCTATTACTCATGAAGAAGTCACTCACAAGAAAAATGTTGAGGAAAGGAGACACGAAATGAGAACAGAACACTGTTGAGTTGAATGCCCTCCAACCACACAGAAGAAAAATTAATCTTCAATTATACATGCTAGTATAATGGAATGAATGGTTAAATACGGAAGTTCTAGGCCAAAGTTCCGTTTTGATGCTTCATTCTCCTTGGGTAATTTTACATACAGAATGAAAGGCAGATAATTTAGAAAGCTCTGTAACAGCAGTATTTTAATAAGAAAATAACTGAATATTCACAGACTTGTTACTGTCTGCTCCCAGATTTCTGAGACGTTTTCCAGTAAATCCTTTTTGTAATAATGTTAAAGTAATATAATAACCTATAGAACATGAACAAGTGTAGTGGGAGGGGAGTCTCCTCCTCCCCAGACCTGAAGCCACAGCACACCCTTCCTATTGACAAGGTTCTGCTTCTGTCTGGTACCTGGAAAATATTCACACACTGTCACTCCATTTAACCATTGCTCCCCATGGATTGGGGAGCACTGACACAGCCGATGATGGCTCTACTGCTGAGACACAATAGAAGGAAAAGAGAAAAAAACCATCTGCCTTGCTGCACTTGCTCTGCAGAACCGAGAGTGAACCAAGTCAGTGACACACATGACCCGAACACTTCCAGGAATAACTGAGGACTTTTCCATGAAACTTAGCTCTCCAGGTAAATATCTACAGAACGAAACCCAGCAAGGCACTGTCCAACAGAATAAAACTGTAAGGTTGCACAACTCACATTGGGCAGCTCAGTGGGCAGCTCAGACTATAGACTTGGGAATAAGAAATTTCCTCCCCTCCCGTTACCCATCTGATCAGGCGATACAGCTCCAGGCATTATGGCACAAGCGACCTCTTTCTCTGGGAGAACCCTCGTCACTCAGGGATTCACGCCCCCTGTTACCCCGTGTTTAAGAGCCTCAAAATTTATTTTACAATGTTACGACTTCAGGCAGCGAGCGGCCACGCAGACGGGGAGTCTGCAAGTGCTCCCACATCTGTTCTCCCGTTGGTGCTGGCGAAGCAGGCGGGACGAGAGGACAGCCAGTCTGCCCGGTGTCACGTCGTGCCACGGGAGCCTCCCCTTCGCCGAGGGAAAAGGCGAGCAGCCTCCAAAAGCCCCGGGGCAGCCGCCCCCTCCTTTCCCTGGGCCCCCGCCCGCCGGGAAACCGGCTGAGCCCCGGGCTCGCCCCGAGCCGAGGAGCGGCCAAGGGGCAGCGGAGGCGGCCGGACCGCCCCGGCTCTCGAGGGGACGGGGACTGGAGCGCAGCCCGTGGGACGGGGCTGCCTGCATGGGGCGGGGACCCCGCAGCCCCCCGGCTGGCGAGCCCCGGAGGCACCTACCGGGAGGACTCCCCGCTGAAGCTGCCCCCGTCCAGCAGCCGCACCTTGCAGAAGAGGATGCCGTTGACGAAGGGCACGGAGGAAAGCTCGTCCAGCTCCAGCTCCACGCGGAACTTGAACTTCTTCTTTTTCATCATGATGAAGGCCATGGGCCAGGGGCCGCCCGGGGGCCGCCCCCACGGCAGCTCCGCTCCGCGCCGGCCGCCCCGCTCCGCTCCCATGCCCGGGGCGAGGGCGGCACCCGGGCCGGGCCGGAGCTCCGGCCGCTCCCAGCTCAGCCCCGCCGGCCGCGGCGCTCCCGGACAGCGCTTACATGGCAGGCGGCGCCTCCCTTTCAAACCCGCCCGCCTCCGCTCCGCCCGCCAGACCCATCGGCAGCGCGGCCGCAAAGGCTCGAACGCGGCCGTGTGGTTCCCCAAGAAGCTGGCCCGGGCCGGGGAAAGGCTGTTTAGTAGCGGTGTTCGCAGCAGTGACGTGGCCGCTGCCCCGGCCCCGGCCGAGCGGGGCTGCTCCCGCCCTGCCCGGCAGCTCTCCCGCCTCCCGAGACCCCGCCGGGGTGGTGGGCGCGTCCCGCCGGCGGAAACCTCCTGTGCTCCTCATTTTAGAGAACCCTGACAAAACAAAGCGTCATCCAGACCTCGGAATTTCAACTCTGAATTTAGGTTCCTTCTGCTGCAATTCAAACCTTATCGAGGTCTTGTACAGCCGTTCAACCTGTAATTTACAAGTAGCGCTGCTTCTCACACGAGCAACAGATGCTCATATTCTTGTAAAGAAGAAGAGTGTGCTCATCTGTGTTTACATTTAAGAATAGTCGTCTGGCTTAGGCGATTACAGCAGCACACATGTGACGCTCTTGTTTAATGTACAGTTCAACAACACCAGCATATGCTCTCCAGGGAACAGCTTTATCTCAAAAACCCATTCCAGGGGATTTAAGCATAAAGCAAGCTCTGAGCACCCTCCATCATCAGATCAGTTTTCTCTTTACAGTGTTGCGTAAGAAAACCCTAACACACAACACGTCCTCCCACAACTAAGCATGCATTCAAATGGTAAGAAAAAGAATCTGTGAGATGACACATGGACTATGATGCTGAGCCCCTGAAATCTTGCAGCTCGTGAAAGCAGTGCTGCCCCTCATTCAGTATAAATACATAGAAATATATTCTTGATGGAATTCATACCTGATGAATAGAGATGTCACAGATAATGTGTGGCTAAGCATACCAAAATGTCCCCAACTGTCCTGTAGAATAATCATAGGGAGGGAAAAGGTAGTAGTAAAAAGGAAAAGAAAAAAACCCATTAAAATGTCTGGGAAGAAATGCTCTTGGGTTTTTTATCCTACAACACGCAGAAGAAGAATTTATATACAGTTTCCTAGTAAGAAGAGCTACATGGGTAGTTCTGACTCCATTGTCAGTTTCACATTCCTAACAAAGAATTCCCTACAAAACTCCTAAATGTCAAGTAATAACTCCAAAAGAAGTCTTTTAATTGGAGTAGAATTAATAAGACATTTTAGAGCGGAGATCTAGGCATTTGGCTTTGACCTAGGACTCCCCCCTTGAGAACATTTCTTAAGTCTGCCCTAAAGTAATCCTGAAAAATCTTTCTCCTTAACAGACCTCAAGAGCCTACAATATATCATACAAGGCAACTCTCTGAGTGTTCCACTCATCACCTCTCTGTTCAGAGATGAAAGTGAAAAGCTTTCAGCACCTAAAGGGACTTAAGTTAGTATTTAGCTGATATCAAACCATACTAAGATCCCCCTTTTTTTAAAGGCTAAAGAACAGTTCCAGAGTTTTGTTAAAAACAGAGAGTTCTCATTGAGAAAAGCAATTACCCCATTTAACTAGAAGGTCCAACATATTAAAATGTAGAAAGAAAAATAGGGTACAGGCCAGATAAATTATCTGTTGAAGTTTAATAAATACAACTCCTCCAGTTATTAAACACTCCCTTAAAGAAAATCTGACTTAATTCACTCCTAGTCAGAGAAGAAATAAATGAGCAACCCTCATAAATTATTATAGTTTATTTGCTCTGAGTAGCATCACATGCAAGCATCTCCCCTATATAACCAAATGCCTCAGGAAGTTGTTTATGTGCTGACCTGCAAAAACCTTAATCAGCCTCACCTGAGTCCTCACCTGTACCCTGCTCAGGGGACCTATTTAAGCTCAGTCCTGAGCCATGAGCCCTCGTTTAAGCCTGCTGGGTGGTGGTGATGTCTGTACCTTGGTGTGGACCCTGACCTGCTGGCTCATCTCAGAGCTGTCTCTTTTCATTGTGGGTGTGCCTGAAGGTGGTTGCTGTTGCTGGGCTGGACCCTGAGGTGTGTCCCCAGCCCAGCCTCAGGCCTGCCTTGCTGCAGTAGGTGCCTCCTCTCCCTGCTCAGGGGACAGCAGGGTGGGCTCTGGGGAGGCTCTGCCCTGCTCTCTGGGTTCTTGCTCTCATCCTCCTGCTCTAGGGGAGAGAGCTGGCCCTTGCTGTGCCCTGCCATCCTGTGGGGCTGACTGCTAAAATAAAGGCAAGGGTAGGTGCCAAATGGCTTTAGGAGGTTTGAGTCAAAGGCAATCCTTATCTGAAAAAGCCCAATTCTATTCTGGGGCTATATTTATATTCTGAACCGGTGATTAGAAAAAATCCTCTGTATTGAGTATAACCCTCTTGACCAAAAGAGTCAAAGTCAAAAGTGTCAGAGCATAGATTTTTAAATATATTTAGAGTCTTTAATCAAAAGGTTCTCAGAATAGCAGAGGAGTTTTTCAAAAAAGGATGAACACTGTGGGTAATGTACCAATCCTGTGTTGTCATTGATAAAAAACTTCTGTAAGAGTAAAGCACTGGAGTTTTAGGAGAAATCCCTAAATCTTTAAAGAAGTTGTATGTAATAGATATAAAACTTAATGATTCAAGAAAAATCAGTGATTTATAAAATGCTACAGTTACACCAGAATAAATCAAATAATTTGAAGGCTGTTTGTTCTCCTGAAGAATATTAGATTTCAATTACAAAACTACAGGGGTGAAATAGGGAATGTCCTTTATGGACAGGTGATTGTGTAGACAGGTGAAGCCCAACTCTCTGGGATTTTTAAATCCTGCAGAGCATCAGTGTCTCTATCATTGTTGGATGTGGTATTAATGTGATCTGTGTTCATCCCCTTGGCCTGTATGTTTTCTGCAGCACCATTTTCCTCCTGGGCATTTGATTTCTGACCTGTAGCTCTTTTTCCTGAGAGTGGTGGCATCAGAAAAGCATGGAAATGCTTTCTAGGTTTGACTTTAGATGGATCACTGCTCTGGCTCTAACATAAGGTCTGGGCTACAACCTGTACCCAGGTCAGTGTTTTCAGCAGCAGTCCATTGTAAGCACTCTGTCTTGGCCATGGAGGAGATTAATTTGGATGTCTGAAGCGAAATTAAACCGAAGAGTGATGTCTATTGGAACCAAATGCAATGTGTGTAGGTAAAGTCTATAATCATTGCACTTCTCCTGCTGCTCTAAGAGATGAATGATGAAGTCTCAGTCCTCCAAATGTGTTTGTTCATGTTTCCTACAGACCCACAGCGCAGTCTCTCCGGTTACCCTCCGAAGGATCACTGCCTTAATGTGGCCTGGCTATTTAAAGCTGTGCTATAAACAAAGCTCAGGTAACAGCCCCAATCCTGAGGGGTCTGTGCCCTCCAAAATGGTGATGTGTCACAGGAAAAGTCAGAACCTCTACGGATGATTTTAAATCATGACTTATTAATTTGTAAATTGTATTTAGATGAATTACAGAACCAGTCATTAAGACATAACCTTTTCATGCTAAGCTGGTCCAATGCTGTGTGCTAAATAACTACCAGTAAAATGTGAAAATAATAATCTGAATTTGCTATAGCTTATTATATGATAGTAAGATTCCAAAATATGCTAGTTTTGAAGAATTATTTTATAATAATAGTTTAAAACTGAGCTAATGATATCTGTATAATGAAGCAAGTATTCATTTCACCCTAAACTAATTTAAAACGCTGAACTTTGTCTTTGCCTTTTAAATATTTATTGCCTCTGTGTTTGTTAATTATATCCTCCCATGTGGGACCTGAAGACTGCTCTATTAGGTGATATAAAATTTCTGGATGACCATTTTTTTAACTGTGTAGCAGAACTGGATTTGATCTCATCATTTAAAAATTACTCCCCTGCAGTTCTTGGAGTTAAGCCAGAAATGACTTCTGGCTCATGCAGTATAAGAGTTTCAAAATTTTAAGATTATTATGAGGAATTTCCTTACAGAAAAAGAGCTACAGTATATAGAGCAGACACCAAATGATGCAATTCAGCTGAGTTACCTTTTAGTCTATTAATAAAATATATCAAGTCTGCTTCTAGTCTCTGAGGTTTTGTGATATTTATAGCACTTCAACTAAGTGGATAGTATTGATGTAATTTAAATATTTATTGCACATGTATGGATATAATACTAATTAAAAGCTTTTGTTCTAGAAAGTTAAATGCATATATTTTTCTGATATGTTTTTGATGTTCTGATCAGAGTTCAGATAAAAAAGCCTTATAACACTAAAACCAATATAAATGTTACAGAATTTTAAAGTAAGCATTTAAAATAAGGTATCTCGAGCAAAGATATTTCTTGGCTTCGATGTCCTTCGCAGCTCTATGGTTCCTTCAAGCAAGGTAAAAACCAGTAGTGCAAAATTGACTCCTTTTTAACAAACAGGGACTCTGCAAATGATACAGCTCCAAAACCTGCCATAGAAGACCATTTGTAGAAGAAATTGTAGTTATGGTAGTGCCTGCTTCCAAGTCATAGGCAAGACTCTTTTTTTTTATGTAAATGAGGTGAATCTCTGGATTTATGTTTGTGATCACTGTCTCACTGTCACTGCAGGAGGTTAATTAGACCTAACTAGTGTCTGTATCTTTCAAAGAGCAGTGGCTTCCTCAGATGTGTACCTAACAGTTTATCTATCACCATGTGCAAAATACCTGAGACTCTCACCTATTTGTCTTATTGCTCTCAGCCAGTCATACTAAAGTCAAATCATGTAACACAGCTCTGTGGCTACTTCTTCCATTTTCAGGGAGACCAGAGCAAATATGAAAAATTAATTTCACTGTTGCATCACATCATGGATAAACAGTTGGGCCAATGATACACAGCCGGTACTTCCAACTTGTGCTCTGTGTGCAGAATCTATTTGCACGTGGGCACTGTCTAACCAACAAGCTGTTCTCTGCCTTTTCTCTTTGTGTAGGAATACAGAACTCCTGACAGTACAATATGCTCTATATAAATTATAACTATGCAGGATGCATTTATGAAAGCCAAGCCTGCCAGAAGTAGCTTTTTTTTTCCTTGTTGCTTCAGGAAGAACAAGTGCATCTCTTCCTCGATTACCTTGACCTTGGGACTATTGACACTAAATTTTCACATGTGTTAAGGGAGGTGGAGTTTTTAGAAAAAAAAAAAAAAGCCAGTATTTCATTGTGCTTTTCTTGTCTTGACCTTTAGTAACATAAATAAATACATTATGTATACATAAGTACATTAGTCAATCATGCCCAATCAAACTCTACTTTCAATCCACACTGCAGATTAATTATAGTAGATGCTCAATGAGTCCACAAACTTCTATGTTTTGCCACCTAAAGTAACAATTATATTTAACTGATTTTTTTAAAACTGTGTATATTTAATCTATATATACACACTCTGAAGTTGTTACCAAGGTAGTGTGTCTGTTATTATGCTGCTAGGAAAGATATCAGCACTCAGTGCCTGCAGTTTCTGGTGAGTGTTTGGGTATGGCTTCACTGATCATGTGGAAACGATGAGCTGATGTTGAACATGTAAATGCCATTAGCACATACTATAGGTAAAGCTGCCTGAGGCCAGTTGACCAGTATGCTCCAGCTGTTTGGTGTTAATTTTTGAGTGGTTCTAGTTCAGGTATGGTCTTAATGTACAAGTACAGTATTTAGTATGATACCATATAAGAAAATAATTGTAACTCATCAAGACCTTAGACTATGACTATGCTGGATATTAGGAACCTACTGACAGGCAGAGGGAGCTTAGATTAGCACTGTTTCATTCCCACAAATGTCATATATCTATGTATTGCATTCAGTAAGGAGTAGAGATATTATTTGCACATTTTGAGTAGTGATAAAAGAGAATGTTGCACTCCTGTACTTCATTAGATAAAGATGTCAGGATGATGGTATAAGGAGAAAAATGTAATCAAAGGCTTTACCACTTACCAGTATTACATCCCTGGGATACAGTGACTCTCAGCAATATTGACTTTCCTTATTCCAGGTAGGGTGAACTATGTTCAGGCTCTGCCTATTCCAATATACAACATTAGCTGTGCTAACAAAGTAACATGTTTGTATTTGGATCTGCTTTGTTTTGCATATTTACAAGTTGGGTGGAGGTAGCAGAGTACACTCTTGTCAAGTTTCCAGATGACTACAAAGTGTGGGGGACCAACTGATGCGCTCAAATACAGGGCTGCCATTCAGAGAGACTGGAGGAAAGGGGTGACAGGGACCTTATGAAATTCAACAAGGGCAAACATGAAACACTGTGTATAGGAAGGAGTAGTCCCTTGCAACTGTACAGGCCAGGGAGCAGCTCTGCTGAGAAGGACCTGGGAGTCTTGGCAGAGAGCAAGCTGAGCACGGGCCAGCAGCACCCTGGGCTGTATTACCAGGAGGATGGCCAGGAGATGGAGATTATCCCCTTCTACTCTGCACAAACTAGACTGTATTTAGACACTCTAGTCCAGTTCTGGGCTAGAAAGTCATGGATAAACTGGAGAGTTCAGCAGATGGCAACCACGATACCTGGGGGCTAGAGCACTGGCTCTCTGAGGGGAGGCTGAGGAAACTGAACTTGCCCAACCAGGAGAAAATAAGGCTGTGGGGAGGGACTTAAAAGAAGGTCTCCACATTCCTGGCACCTACAGAGAGTTTACAATGAAAAAATGATCAGGATCCTTGTAGTGGGGTATGGTGGGATCATAAAAGACAGCAGGCACAAACTGAAATGAGAACAACTCAGAGTGGATCAGAAGGGAAAATCTTCCTCCCTGTGAGGAAGTCAGGCTATAGGCCAGGCTGTCCGGAGAGATTGTCCAGTTTCCATCCTTGGAGGTCTTCAAGGTTTAAATAAACCTGGTCTGAGCTCATGGGTGAACTTTATTTAAGCAGGAGATCCCTTCCCACCCTGCTCACTCTGTGATTCAATGAACCTGTAACACAACCTGGCAGTCTTCACATACACAAATCATAGGAGTGCGTAGCCCTTTAGTCCGTGGTCAGACAATGTAGCACATTAGCTATATTAATTACGCTGTGAGCGGGGCTGCTAAGTTTCTGCTCTGAGGCTGAAATGCACTTTCCATGATTACGTTTTGGCTGCATATGCACCACAAAAGCAAGACTCAATTCAGTGGCAGCTGAAATTACTTTTCACTGCAACTCTTTCATGGAGAGCTTCCTTGCTGACATTTTCTATCCATTTGCTCTTATACCAGCTGTGTCCTTTTCCATTTACTCCACTGATTTATTTATGAAGCCATTATGAAGCAAAAAAACCTAAATGTCTCCTCTTCTAGCCTTTGTTCTATTAGGCCAAGCAAGCCAAACTCTTAGCCTGGGAAGGCTCTTCATACACCTTGAACCCAATCCTCCACTGCTGGGAACTGGAATGAACCCAAGTACCCAAATTCGGTCTTCCGCAGCGTTGTTGGTGTTTCTCTACGTGCACTGGAAACCTTGAGCTCGATACAACCATGTAAACGCGGCCCAGAACGCAGTTGTGAGCCTGAGGGGCTGCGGTTCCCCCTCCCCACCCACGTTTCCCGCCCCAGCGCCGGGGGCGGAGGGACGAGGGCGGGCGGGGAGTGCCGGGGCTCCCTCCCTCCGTGGCTCCCCCGCCCCTGGGCGGGCCCAGCCGGCCCCTCCCTCCCCGGGCAGCTCCGGGCGGCGGCAGCAGCGGCAGAGCGGGCGGTTCCTCCTCCGTGCCCAGCCCGCGGGAGCCGAGGCGGTGTCTGTCCGTCCGTCCGTCTGTCTGTCCGCGCCGCACGGCCCCGACATGTTCCAGCTCCTGCGAGGCTTCGTTCTGCCGGCGGCCGCCTGCGACGGGAACAGGGATGGCGACTCCCGCTACGCCAACCTCTTCAGGAAACTGGACCTCAACGAGGACGGGAGGGTGGACATCGCTGAGCTCCAGACGGGCCTCCGGGCCATGGGCATCCCGCTGGGGAAGGAGGCTGAGGAGGTGAGTGCGGGCCGCAGCCGCTGCCCAGGGGTCTGTCCCGGCCCCAGGGAGGGAGGGGAGCCCCGGCCCGGCCGCGCCCGTCCCTCAGGCTGGGCAGGGGGGGTGGCCGGGCCGGGGCTGCCGCTGTCGCCTCATCCGGGGGCTCGGGGCCGCTCCTGGGTGGACGCGGCCTCGGGCCTGCCTTTTTCCTTCCCCGGAACGCCGTTCCAGCGCCGCGGGCCGTGTTGTTCAGGCACGCCCCGGGTTGTAGGCGAAGGGTCCCGAGCGCGTACGGCTGTCGGCGTTCCCATTGCCAAGTGGGTTTACTCATCATGTGTGGACTTTTGACATCCTCTGACTCCTTGTTGGGTTGGTGCTTGATAGCACATTCCTCTTCCATCACGAAAAAGGATAGTAATTTATAGCTTGTGTCTATCACTCCACCCATGCATTATCTAGATCAGAGTAAACTAAGGTTTGTTTGGGCAGCACATAACTGTATAACCGCAGGTGTCGATTTCAGAACTAGCTTTTTAAACTAGCTCTCCTTAAACACAGAGACATGGAAATGATTCTAGGTATGGACTGTGTCAGATACCGAGGCCCTTGTATTAAAAAATGCACACTTGTAAGAGCGTCCATGAAACCACGAAAGGGACAGTGCACTCTCTTCGTGGTGCGGCTTCTACAGCGATGGTTCAACTGATACATTGCGTTGTCCCTTGTATCAATGCTGTGACCTCAGAAGTCAGTAAAACTTGAGTCATCAAGCATTCCAGTGCAATGCTAAATGGCACTAGCAGAGCTGACCTGTTACTTGGAAGAGAACCTTCTCTTTCCTAATTATTTTCAATAATCCCCAGGGATCAGCATATAAAGTCATTTAATGTGCAATTCTGCAGGTGTGTTTGTATGGTGAGGCAAGTCTGCACTGACAAGGCATGCATGGGTTTAGTTAGTCTGAATAGATCCAGGTGAGATCTGTGGGGTAGCTGTTGCTATAACAATTCTGTTTGTTTCAGTATAAAGAGTGGTTCGAGGGCATTCCACTGCCCTGCTTGTAGTAGCTGTTGCACACTTTCTGAAAGAGCTGCAGGAAAAGGAACTTAAATTTTTACTTTAGTGTTAAGAGGGGTCAATAATTCAATGACCTTATTCTAATTGTGGGATACTCTGCCAGTTTTTCCCCTGTGGTCTCATTATTTGGTCTCTATTTTACCTCTTTCTGGTATATTTAGTTTTCTGTCTCCTGTACTTAAGGGAAAAGTATCCTGCATTACTCTTGAGTTGAATGGTGTTTATGTGAGAGTGTAAATGAAAGCACGCTTTCACTTCAATATTGCTGTTGGTCAAAATAATCTTTATAACACATGCTTTTTGTGTTCTTAGGTTTTGATAAATAAAGGAGGGATAGTTTGGCCTGTTTGGTTATTCATTAAAGTGTCAGTATTAAGAGTGTGATAGTTATGAATTTCAGTCGCAGATTATACACACATTGTTGTAAACCTGTTGTACCAGTTTGACTGTAACAATTGGGGATTTTTTACTTACATTGAACAACGGGGAAACAGGTGACCAGCTAATTTTCTGGTGTTTAACACAGGTGGTCTTCCAACATAATTCAGTGAAAGCCCCCAGTCACAAGTGGTGTGCTGCTGAAGTTTTGTGCAACTTAGAATTGAAGTTCCAAGTTCCTTCTCAAGATCAGTGATCTTCATTAATAGTGCATAACTGTCAAATTATTCTCAATTGTTTCAGGATAAACTGAAAGTGAAACCCATGAAATAGATAGAGATGATCTAGACATACCTGGATGTAACAAGAGAGCAGGAAGCGCTGCCTCAGTTTAAGAAATACAGAGTAAACAAAGCAAGCCATGAGTCATGTGCATTTGGGAGGGGTGGAAGAATTGTTGGAGTGCATTGAAACTTCTATATGCTCACTGTTTTAAACTCAGTGGTGGGCACAGTTTGAACTAGAAACTAGACTAGTTATATGTAACTGTTAATAACCAGACTTCTTGTAATAAGAGAGCCTCAGTAAGACTTGCCTCCAGCTTCTTTCCTGCCTTTACGTAGCTAATCTGCTTCTTATACTTTCTTGCAACTCAAAATTGTCTTCTCCCACTTCAAGCTCTAAAGTGATGTTGAATTCAGTCTTTTTACTACTAAAAGGTATTTTATTAGAGAAGTCAGATACTGGATCATTGTATTTGTGTTTGGAGAGGCAGAAGTAGCCTTATAATTACTAATAACTAATGAGTAAGGAACTGAGACATGGAAGTGTTACACAGCATGGCAAAGTGTTAGCTACGAACTGCTCAGCCCTACCGGCACAGGGCACCGTGCTGTGGGCAGACCTTGGGATGTCCTAGAGCAAAGTGGGCTTCAGTACATCATGGCTGGGTCAGTCTTAAGCCTTGCACTGTCATTATGTTCTAGATTCTGGCCTGTGTTAGGTTTCCTTTGGAAGCTTTTGGAAAGTCTCTTGCGGGGCTGGCTTCCAACACATGGGGTGAAATCCATGTACCTGGAAGTGGTGGTCATTGTTCTTCTGGGAGGCACAGATGCTTCCTGGTAAAGGGACCGTGTGAGCATTACTGGGTTTCACTGCAAAGTCACTTGGTTGATCCCAACTTGTCATCTTCACAGTATAAATTATTGTTTGTGCTACTAGTACTACTTTGCTCTTTTGTCTTTCAGTGTAGTTCTTCTCTAGAAGGAATGTGCATGTTTTATAGGATACAAACCCACTATCCATTTGAGTAATAGACTACCAGTGTTTTCTTTCAGCCTTCATCAGCTGTCTTGACAGTTTTATTAATGATGAGACACTCTTTTAGGTGAAGTAACATTGTAGATACAAGAACTGATGTGAACCCATGTGGTAAGCTTTGGAGGGAGGTTGCATGTCCCTCTAAGGAAGAATCATTTTTTTCCCCATAGCAAGACATCATAGCACGACATGACAGAAGCTCCTGACTTTGTGTTCTACTTGAGCTGCCTTCTGTCAGTATCTGACAGACAAAAGTAAACCACTGGAAAATCTGGAATGTGTGCTGCTTGGAAGCTGCCAGGATGACTCCTGGTTTATATTGTACTATATTACCTGCCAGGAATGGTTAACTTTGCAAAAGGTTCCTGACGTAATATGTGAACACCTCTGGAGAAGGAATTCATTGTGGTGACAGGATCAAACGTTGCTCCAGAGGAAATATTGACAGCTATTGTACAGTGGCTTTGATTAGCAGAGACACAAAAGAGATGCTGGGATCAGATCTCATATGAGCTCATCCTATATCTTCAGAATGCTGTGTCTCGTAGGCGAGAGTACCATAAATGGTGTGAGTGGTTATATGAAGTACTATTTTTGTTCATCCTTTCCTTCTGTTGCAATCAGTCCTTACAGTAGATGCGTAGGAGGTGAACCCTACATTTCGAGCTTCAGTTTGGAACAGCCAAGCATTCGAATTCGGGTACTATTTATACATTGAGTCCTGGAGCTAGGAGTAGGCAGATGTTACTGAAATGAATAACTACATTCTGCAAACAGTATAATGATCTTATTTGGATTGACTTGGTAGCGTTTTGACTTAAGTTTTTGGCTACGTTAGGGCTCTTTAGATAAAGAAACAGTGTGATGAGGCACCTCTGTGTGGTGGAGACACGGCCTAATGAGTCTAAATTCTCAACAATCAGGTTGCTCTGTTTAGAGCAACAGACTGTGTTTATGAAAATTTTAGCCCAACCAAGTCTAAAAATACTCGAACACTTGAAGTATGTATCGGCATTTAAACCATAGGAAATTTGGAATTCTGTGAAGCGAGGCAGGCCCCTGTGCTGTGTTCCACTGCTGTGTCTCAGCACAAGGGGATGGGGGAGAACAGGGTATTGTTATTGTTTTCTTCTGTGCTTTTCTCTGGCCTCTAAAAACTACAGCCAGATAGTGCTTCGGAGCTTGAACGTAATCTTAGCAGTTCTTAGTCCAGAAAGCACACACTTTTAGTGACTGAGCTAAATATGCCCTTCAGAACTTCTCTACTGCTTAATTAAGATGTTTGCTCTTCTTAATTTTGGTAACTTCCCATACATGTCCAAATTAGAAGGCTAGCAGACCAAATTAACTGAAGCCTCTTTGTTATTTTGTAGCTTGTCTGGAAACAGAAAAAACGCAACTTTGGCAACTTCAAAGAAGATACCTGGGCATCTTCCATCACACTGTATCTACTCTTAAATATTATCATATGTGATATACAGATTCACAGTGTTAGAAGCTTCAGCACTTCTTTGTCTGTGTGTCATTCTTTATGTGAATTGAAGCTTTCTCTCACCTTGATAGTCTGCTAAAAATATGGTGCTATAGAGTTAGAATAGTCTGGTATCTTCAGTTTTTACCAAAATGTGATTCTACAGTCATGTCATGTGACTGTAGAAAACTGGAACCATTTAGTTTCTTTAAACTTCCCTTTTCAGATCATAATAGTTGTGATGATTATGTCTGGTTATGGGGACTTAATGTTTACTTACAGTTGAATATTACTGAAGATATTTGAGGTATTTGACGATAATTTCACTGTTTCATTATTATATATGTATAATATGGTCATTGTTTCATTTCCACGTGTACAGCTTCAGAAGCTTTTAACTGATATGTCTTCATATGACAGAGACTTTCTTAAGTTTGTTTTTAACATCCTAAACATCCAAGGAGATAAAATGAACTATTTTTGAATATTAACTTGATAGTTTTTTGTCTGAAAAGTGACAGGCTACAGTGGGTGATTAATTCTTCCTCCTGCTGCTGCAAAGTGCCAGAATGCCAAGAATTGCCAAATATGGGAAGCCTCACCTCTGAGACATCTCTTAACTATATGTTGAAGTGCTTTGCTAAATCCTTGTCTTGAGACAGCAGTGTGTCCCATATAAACAAAAAAGGTAAACTGATAAATGTTTTGAGATGACTAAGGTGGGGATGCCTTTTTAGCAGAGTAGTCTTATTTATTGGGAAAAGTCCATCTACCAAGTATGTTCAAAGTCAAAAATACCAGTGTAACTTGCAAGGAATGCTGAATGAAAGTTCAAGGGATAGTTTGCATCTTCCATGTACACTGTTTCAGATTCTTGAAATTTAATTCATAGCTATGAGTTGAGAGAGTTTATCCAGGTCCTGAGGGAGCAGCTTCTGCAAGGCATGTGGGGAGAGCAGACTCATGACTTGCATCTTGTCCTTTTTAGTCTTGTTTTCTAGAGATTCTGTTACCTGAAATGGACCACACTCTGCCAGTGCTGTCCTGTAGCAGAAAGAATGGTTCTTAGGACCAAGAACAGGAAAGGGAAGCTCTGCAGCTGATAGCAACATCTGCTGCTGTCAAGGGAGCAAGTCTGCAGTACTAGAGTGGGGGCTCTTAGTGTCTGTGTGGCAGGTTTAAAGGGCCTGCTTGGGTTTACTTGTTGCTGGTATCCTTTGGGGGGCAAGTTAGTAAATATGAATGCCGAGTTTGGACAAACTGGGAGGCCTTTGGAGGCAGTTCAGATTACTCTTTTGCTCAAAATGCAGTGTTGTGTTGGATTTCTGGGGGTGAAGTGTCAGTCTAGTGCGCTAGCGTTCTGTGGACTTGCTGGGGTATAATGCTGTGTGAACACATCCTCAGGCCCTTCCCTTAATGCTGGATTTATCTCCCAACTGATGTAGTTTGACAAGACTGACTTTAATAATCTTTACTACTGATTTTTGGGTCATCATAGTCTGAATAAATTCATGTAGTCTTGGCAAATATAAATGGGAAAAGAACTATTGTTGGGTATGTGTCCAGTAAAGAGAGGAGAGCTGTCTATACTTCAGCTGTGACTGAATTTGTTTTCCAATAATATTGCAGACAAATAACTTAAAATTGTAGAATGGCTGGTGCTAAAAAAAAAAAAAACCAAAACATTTTAGAGGTGAAGAGGGAAAGAATTGAAAAAAGAGAAAAGAGGAGAAGGAGGGAATATCATGATTGGTTCTATATATAGTACCTCTGGCTTTAAAAGCTAATGGGAAACTTGTGAATGGCTAAAGACATGATGATGCTCTTACTGTGGTGTTGGAGTTCTTTGTATGCAGTATTTGTACCTGTGCCCTTTGGAACTCCTGTTGCAGTTTGCAGAACAACTAATTGCTACTTGCACCAATTATGTATCTTGAAGTGCTGTTTTTTGCTTGTGTCTTGTAGATAGCATGATAGGAAGCCAGTAACTTCTTGTTGAATCATTTCCTTTTAAACATTCTTTACATTATATTAATTAGCTGACATAACAAGCTGATGAATAGATGATTGATAATCATTTGCACTCAGCAGCCCCACCTTTCATGCACAGTTGAGTTTTGTAAACAGAATGTGAAGGCTTATGCACAATACATAAATAGTGATACTAAATAATGTCAAAAAATGAAACTCTGAAGTTAAAAGTCTACATAAAAGCATTAAGATTTCTAGCGTCTTGCATTCTTTGCCTTTACATTGTAGCCATGAATGTGTTAAAGTTCACAACTTTGGCACAGAGTAATCTAATAATTCATCAGGACACTTACAGAGGGTCAGGATTTTTTGATGTGTATATAAAGCCTGTCTGTAACTCCCTTTTTTTTTTTTTTTATCAGATCTGCTGACTTACATTTCCACACCAAATACAGAGGTCTTCTGGAGGAGTAGGAATTTAGCACTGCAACGTGATTTATATTATGGAGAAAATTTTTTTAAAAATATCTTCGGTGTTTCAGTCTACTTGTGGCCTTCAACACTGGTGTTGCCTGGCTGTGCAGGACTTGGAAAGCAGCTGTATTAACAAAATATGCAGCAAGAAAAGAATAAAAGTAGTAGAATTATTAAAAAAAAAAGGGGAGGGGAGGAGAAAAGAAAAAGGCGACAGTGTCATGACCAAATAGGTCAGTGTAGGAGCATTTTAGTCAGTAGGTTTGAAGGCCTGCAGCATTAAAAAGAAAGATGATAGAATCATAGCACTGTTTGGATTGGAAGTGATTTTTAAAGGGCCATGTAGTCCACTCCCCCTGCAATAAGCAGGGGCATCTTCAACTAGATCAGATTGCTCTGAGCCCCATCTACCCTGATCTTGAATGTTTCTAGAGGTGGAGCATCTACCACCTCTCTGGGCAACCTCCTCCAGTGTTTTACCATCCTCACTGTAAGAAACTTATTCCTTATCTGTAATCAAAATCAACACTCATTGGGTTTAAAACCATTACCCCCTGTCCTATTGCTACAGGCCCTGCTAAAAAGTTTGTTCAATCTTTCTTTTAAGCCCCTTTAAGTACTGAAAGGCTGCAGTAAGGTCTCCCTGGAGCTTTCTCTTCCTCAATCTGAAGAACTCCAGCCTTTCCTCATAGGCACCTCACAGGAGAGGTGCTCCTCTGATCATCTTTGTGGCCTCCTCTGGACCTGTTCAACAGGTCTGTGTCTTTTGTGTGCTGAGGATCCCAGAGCTGGACACAGCACTCCAGGGGTCTCAGGAGGGCAGAGCAGAAGAACAGAATCACCTCCCTTGAGCTGTCAGTCACTCTTCTTTTGATGCAGCCCAGGATGTGATTGGCTTTCTGGGCTGCAAGCACACATTGCTGGCTCATGTCATCACCTAAACTGTCTTCCTATATCTAGTAATTAGCAATTCTTTACCTGGTCACCATTTCATTTTATCTAGTGAATTACCCTTATTGCTTGGGTTACAGTTTTTAGACAATCAGAAAAGAAATAGTATGCCTTGAAAAATAAACATTTTCCTCTCGGGTCTGGGCCTTTTTAAAGGTGAGGTGATCCCACAGTAAGTCTGTAATGAGAAATGGCAGGTTTTACGTGGCAGGTATGCTGAACATTGTTTCCCAGGACTTCCAAGTGAGTATTGGCATCTAGTTTGGTTCCTGCTCTATTGTTGTAAGCATGCCTATTTTAAAATGCATCCAGTTCTCCATCAGAGAAGTCGGTGAACCAGGCAGTGGCAGAATGACAAGTGGCTGTAATTGTACAAAATCTGGTAGTATATTAAATGCAGAACTGCAAAGTTGGATTCACTGTTGAACTGAAGAGGGGGTGATTGAATGATGGAACAGTTTCCTTGTGGAGGCTGCGGAATCTCCATCCTTGGAGATGTCCAAGACTCAACTCGATGTGGTCCCATGCAACCTGATCTGATCAGATCTAATTAGATTAGACATGCCTTGAGCTGGGGTCGTGCTCAGCAGCCTCCAGAGGTTCCTTCCAACCTAAATTATTTGATGTTGTGAATGGGCAGTTTGTACCTAGGACTTATTGTGCCAGGCTCCCCACAGAATCCAGTGTGTGTCTGCCTGCTGGCTCTGCCCATGGAGTATATAACCCCCAGGAGGAAGTTTCTGCCCACCAAGACAAGCTTCTTCCAATGTTCCTGTTTGTTCCACAAACCTGCGAATTAATGATTTTAATCTGAAACATTAACACCCACGTAATTACTTCATTTCATAAACAGCAAGAGGCTTTTATTTGTATGAACTTTTAGATTTGTACTGAGAGAAAAAAATCCCTGTGCCTGCTGAGGAAACCATGCATTTTTGTTCCCTGTCACTTCTGTTCGGCTGCACTGAGAGTGGCTGACACAGGCTTGAAGTTGGGAAAATAATTGCCAAAACAAAAGTAGGGCATGGAGTATATGTTTGTGCTTATGCTTTTCTAGTCCTTGCAATATGAAATCTGCTTCTCTGGCAGACGAACTGAAAGGTGCCTCCCTTCACACACAGGAGTTGCCAGCTCTCTGAACTTCCCAGGAATTTCCGTTTTCTTTGGCTCACGTCATCCTCAGCAGTGGAGGTTTTGTAATTTGTAATAAAGTTCAAATTTTGTCATACGTGTGAGGCAGAACAACACTTTCCTTGTTCTGCATTTTGGTTTGTGTAGTTTGGATAGCAGTGGGGAACAGTGAGAATTTGTATTGACCAGAACTCACTCCAGGTGAGTACAAGTGCCACATAAGTCACCTCTTCTCAGTAGTGTGAGGGAGCCGAGCAGGACACTCGGATCTTGTGACATGAGGTGCCATGCATGGAGCAAAAGATGGGGTGAGATTGCAGTGTCTTTGAGGAGGGGGACTCTTTTCGGGCTAGAGTAATTTTTAAGAGTGGGTTTGGGTTAGTTTTTTTATTTGTTTGGGTTTTTTTGAATGATTAATCCATTAGCCTTTCTTAACTTCTTGTTAGAAGGTCATGGTCAGGACTGTATCAATAAACTTCCATAAATGTAAGCTAATTGTTTGTTTGTTTGTTTTGCTTTGGTGTACCACATAATGCTCCTCCCATTTTGTTGAGAAATCTTTAATAATCTTATCAAATTTGATTTTTTGAGGTGAAATGTTACTTTTTATAGAGGGATAGGAAAGATGAATGAGGCCACATAAATGTACTCAGATGTCTTAATCTTTTTTCCAGACACCTGCAACAAATACCTCAGTTTTCAGCCTCCTTTGTGTTTAGTTTCTGTAGGCTAGAACTTGTTGGACTTTGGTCTTTTGAGGACTTCTTCTAATTAAAGTGGAGTAAACAGAATGATTAAAAGCTGATTTTGCAGATTAGAACAGCCCTGCAAATCTTGTTGAGAGTTCCTTTCCTCAGAAACTCGAGTTGTGCACGGCAGCCTGCCAGGTAGAAGGGACTGGGAAGCCTGAGCTTTGTTCCACACTTGTTTCCTGCAGTCCTGGCTATTGTGTGGGATGTATTGAGCTCAGTTTATTTTTACATGTAAATGTTTCTATCTGCAGGGCAGTTAGTAGGAAGCACATGCAAAGAAGGAAGATAAGTGTGTCTGTACTTGGTACAAGTTTGTTTAAGATTGTAGTCAGGGCTTCAGCTGGAAGCAGAAAGCCCTGCTCTCAAATGCTGGGAGATGGAAGTGCTAGTTGGGCAAGATCTTTGGTTATGTGGTTTGTTTTTTTTTTGTTGTTGTTTGTTTGTTTGTTTTGTCAGCAGTTAAATTGTTAAATATTATTTGTATTTTTTATAATTCATAATTAATAGACCACTGGACTAAGAGGGTAGTCAAGGTTATGTTTGTTTCATTTTACTGATATATTGACAAATTCCGTGTATAGGAAACTCACAGGCTTAAACTTGTCTCTTTTGTGATTTTTGTCCCAATTCTTTCTCCACAAATTATTTGATACCTGTAGGTGTAACTTGCCAGTGCTAATAAGAAACCTTAAAATTTCTCCATAGGAAAGCTATGTAAATAATCAATAATGCCGTCTCAAATACATATTTACTGCCGAGTATTTTCTCTCTTTATGAAAATACAAGTACACTACATTCTGAAACCAAGTGGTGCTTTGTGACCTGCTGTAATTTGGAAAAGTCAACTGTTGAATTTTCTCCCCACAGAAAATTTTTCAAGCTGGAGATATTAACAAGGATGGACAGCTGGATTTTGAAGAATTCATGCAGTACCTTAAAGAACATGAGAAAAAGATGAAACTGGCATTTAAGAGCCTGGACAAAAACAATGATGGTATGTCTTGATTTATTTTATTTGTTCAAATATCATTTGAAGGAACTGTACGTTGAAAGGAGCTTAACTTATATTCTTTGTCTGAAATGGAAAAAAAAACTTGTGAATATGGAATCTTTACTTCTTTTCCTTAACAGGATCATAACTATAGTTTACTACAGATGGTAGTAATAAGTTATTGTAGTCTTTTTTTCTTTCTATTATCTTCCAAGTCCATTGAACTGGGGCTCTTTTTTGCCCAGATGGAGAAACTATAAGGAAATTTCTAACTATTTTTACCTAGTAAAGATAAAACAGTTTCTAACTGAATGTTTGCATCCAATTTGGTTGCATGATTTTAATGTATTTGGCTTTGCTCAGTCCTTGTAGAGGACAATCAAAACACATCATCTCTATTTAAATTGATTTTAAAGTATCTTTGCTATTATGCAGGTGTTAAAATAGAACCTAGTTACTTCCAAGGTGCTAAATGTAGTAAGATCCACGCTTAAATATGTATCATCTTTCTTTTAATGTTTCAAGGAAAAATTGAAGCATCAGAAGTTGTCCAGTCCCTCAAGATACTGGGTATAAACATTTCAGAAAAACAGGCAGAAAAGATCTTGCAAAGGTCAGGAATTACTATTTCTTGAAGTATTTTAAGCTTCTTTGTATTGTAAAGTATGATATTTTTATAATTCAGAGAACAGAATAAATGGGATTATAACTTTGAAAAGTGCTGGTGCCTTCAGTGGTCTCACGTATTCCATATGCAGTTGGGTAATGGTAAGTGGGCACTACTGGAGCATCTGGTTCTGGGAGGAGAATGTTATTGATTTCCCTGTAAATGTTGATATAATAAAGTGTTATATTATGTTTTTAAATGGAATATGACAGGTTCACTTGGATAGGAAAAGCACAGTATTGAAAGGCCGTGGCAGATTTAGCCTTGAAGTCTCCATGTGGAATCAACAGTTGTCACTGATGTGATGGACAGAAAAAAAAAAAAAGGGGGTGGGGGAAGGCAAGAAAACAGAACAAAACCCCATCCCTGCTGCTGCTTCCTTATATAGTTCTGTTCAATTCCTTCTCAGTATTGATGCTGATGGGACAATGACAGTAGACTGGAATGAGTGGCGAGATCATTTTATGTTTAACCCAGCTACAGACATCGAGGAAATAATTCGATACTGGAAACATTCCACTGTAAGTTCAACTTTTCTTTTAACTTAGTACAGCTTATAAGTTCATGTCTGCTGTGCTAATTCGCAATATTGAGTATAACAGCATCACACTTACTGTATTTCAAGCATACCTGTGTTTAGGATTGTTTGGTTTTCCTTTTCACTTTGTGCTCTCCCATGTGCCAGCAGGATAGTGTCATGTGAGCTTCTTCTCTACAAAGCACTTGATCTAAACATTGCAAACAATTATCAGTAATTCTTAGGATGGAATCCTTTTCCTCCTTTGGAGATATTCCACAGAAAAATAGTAACCACAATATTAAATATTTTTCTTCTCCACACATTACAGTATATTTTAATGTTCTGTGCTTTTGATTTGTTGAAACAAATTATAGAGACATTATATAGACTGTTTCTTATGCTGAAATTAGTATTTGCATTTATATAGTAATATCTTAAAATCACTGGTGTCTTTAGTCATTATTTTCTGTGCACATTTTCTCACACTCTTTTGTACTATAGAATTTAAAAATGACAGAATATACTGCAATAGGATATCTACTCTGCAAATAAATTTTTAAAGTTATTATTGAATGGAGCTCTTGTCACCTCAGTGACTGACTTTTAAGAACAATAACAGAGTAAGTAAACCAATAGCAATCCTGTTTGCTAAATATCCTTCCTGTAGATTGTTGGAGTAAATAAAGTTAGGTAAAGACAGATTGCTTTGAATATAGTGAGACCATTTGTATCTCCAGAGATAAGTCAGCGTTTCCATAATAAAAAACAGTGTGTGAGATGTGAGAGCTTTGCATGTTTCACACTGTACAATCTCAATTCAGGAATGCTTGCCAAAAGAATGCTAGCTCCCTGTTTGCTGAAGAAAGCACTTGAAGCACTGCTGTGAGATCAAATAGCCCTGGTCCCAGCTTACTTTGCATAAAAACCCTTTGCTTTAACAAAATGCTGCTTTTTACTATTATTAAACATAAGATCTATATATATGTATATTTTTAATGGAATGTCATTAGTTACCCCCAAGAAACAACTCTAGGAGCCTCTTGTGTTCTTAGTGCTGCAGTCAGCTGATGACCCAGTTATCACAGCAAGCAAAATCCAGCTACACGGCAACACAGCTGCTGTTTCAGATAAGAGCAGATGTGAGACCTCCCAGCCTGGCTGGCATTGACAGCTCTTTCAATTCTGTTTTTATTGTAAAATTTTAATGCTGTCAGACTCTTCCAAGCAGATAACTGCATTGGCATAGACTTATGAGTTGTAGCTGTGGCCTGTCTGTTATAAAGGCTCTCAAGTTTATCTTTTTTTTTTTTTTTTTTCTTCCTTAGTTGCTTTTAGGTCTCAGTAGACACAAGGTTTAAACCCTGGTAGATATGCATAATATCTCTAAGAACACTGAATTTATATTTTGAGAGTTCTGGTTGATCTTTTGGTGTTTCCATGTAGCTGAGCAACTGATGCCACCTTGCTTGGAAACAAGGAATATCAGAAAGATGAAAGGATTTTCCAGTTGATCTCTTCTATGTTCAATATCCAGAATAGTTGGTGTTTATCCTGTTTGTCCAGTGGCAATATTAACAGTCGTTGTTCCAAATGACCAAGGCAGTACTCTGTCTACTAACAGATAGAGAATGCAGCATAAACTAGGAATATAGTGTCTACAGTTAAAAGCAACAGTAATTTAAAAGGTTTATCTGTTAACATGCTTGCTGGTCAGTCCTTATCAGTTATTAAAATATTCTTGCTCCTTTTATGAGTTTAATTTAGTGTAATATCATGTTTGCATTATCTACATGTATTTTTTCCTCATATATCATGGTTGTAAGTTAAACATAAGAGCAAAGACTATGTTTAAGTGATATGTGAGATTTCATAGTCTTATGTCTTGGTCAGCTTTATCACTAAAGCCTGCAGTAATGTTGCTCTTTGATCAAACTGAATGGTAATACAAACATGCACCTCTTAATGAAATTTCAAACTTATATAGCTGAGAAAAGTTATTAAATGTGTCTTTCAGTATACCTGATGGTAAAATAATGTATAAAACATTAGTCAAATTTCTAATTTTTAAGGTAATACACAGCAGTTACCAGAAATAGAGTATTTTGCTGTATCAGCTGTAAAAATGCTACTTGACAATGTTGGGGAGAGTGGGGGGAAGGGGACATCCCACATATGTGTAAATAAATTACCGTGAGAGAGAAATCTCTTGTTAGCATCCTTAGGAGATTACCATACTAATCCTAGAAGGCTGTCTGGTGAAAGGTTAGCTGCAACATATAAGCATTTGAGCCTTTGTGCTGACTGTAAAGGACTGCTGATCATGACAGAATGTCTTTGCTCGGGCCGTACGCAAGGCGGAACTTTGTCCTAATTTTTAACGATGATGGTGCTGTCTTTGAAATGGTGGGTCTGTGGTGTTATTGCTCAATATCTATGTAGAAGTCACTAAAAGCTGCTTTTCATTGAATAGCAATGCATAGCAAGTTAATTATAGTATGTAGATTAGAGCTAATTTTTAACTAGCATTCTATTTACAAATTCTTAGGTGATACGTTAATTTGAGCTAGAACTGTTGATAAAATTGAGGTGATGGAATGAGACAGTTATTTGTGCATCTTTGCTTTGGATTCTGAAAGGTGTTGGATATAGGAGATAGTTTGACTGTTCCAGATGAGTTCACGGAGGAAGAGAAGAAGACTGGACAGTGGTGGAAGCAGCTGTTGGCAGGAGGAGTGGCTGGGGCTGTGTCTCGAACAGGTACAGCACCCTTAGATCGCCTTAAAGTGATGATGCAGGTAGGTGCAACGTCCGAGACTTTTCGGTTTCCAGTGCATCAGTTCAGTAGCTACATTCTGGAGGTCTAGTTTTGTGTCCCCATGAAAATTTCCATTTTTTGTGTTCATGAAAATTGTCTTTTCCGTAGTCACATGGACAAAAATGTAAGCAAGATATTATAGTACTTGTGCCCCTAAAATAGTGGATTTTCAATAGTGGATGTGGCTTTGCGAGTTGATATATTTAATCAGTTTAATACTGATGAGTTTTATAAGCTAATCAGAGAAGTGTTCTTTACTGTGACTTTAAATCTTTAATTTTTTTTTTTTAGGTTCATGGTTCAAAATCAAACAAAATGAATATAGCCAGTGGTTTTAAGCAAATGTTGAAAGAAGGTGGTGTCCGATCCCTTTGGAGGGGAAACGGTGTAAATGTTGTGAAAATAGCTCCTGAAACAGCTATTAAGTTCTGGGCTTATGAACAGGTAGGATGATAAATCAGGAATGAAGATAATGGTAAATAAAATACTACATCACTCTGACTGTTCATTATTTGCACTGTTGTATTATATGAGAGTTCTTGTTGTGGTTGGGGATTTTGTCACAGTAATTTAGGGTGACTTTCAGATTTAAAATAGTCTACTCCATTAATAGAATACTCAGTATTAGGCAGATTTTGCTGTTGTATTATAAGCAGTGTACATAAACTAAATCTGTCATTTTAAACTGTCTTCCAGTCTGCATGGCTTTGTGTGAGTCCTGCATTAATACCTAGATTGTTTTTTCAAAGTGACAACAACCAGAAACTTAGCACATTATGCTAGCTGAACCTACACAGGATTCATTTAAAGTCAAATATCACGGTGCTATGATGCCCTCATCCTGGATTTCAGAGTTATATTTACCTCTGAATCAGCTTTAAGCATCATGTTAAGGCCTAATCCTCCTTTGGAAAATGAACTCCCATTCTGGTGTATTTAAATGAGCTTTACTTTTGCTAGTGCCTCAAGTAAGTCTGAATGAAGATACTGCACGTTTCTGTACAACTAGGAAATGAAAGCAACAAAAAAAATCAAATAAAATTTGGGATATTGCAAGACTGAAGTGCAGATTTTGGTACCACAGAGTAACCTTGGGCACATTATTCCTCACTTCTGCTCAGCCTTTCGGGACCTGA
This sequence comes from Pyrocephalus nanus, assembly GCA_038380795.1. Taxonomy (NCBI): domain Eukaryota; kingdom Metazoa; phylum Chordata; class Aves; order Passeriformes; family Tyrannidae; genus Pyrocephalus; species Pyrocephalus nanus. The sequence goes on along the minus strand of CM076269.1, from coordinate 21,009,970 downwards.
CGGTGCATTCTTGCACGATGGTGTCTGTGCCTGGCAGGACACAGTATGTAGAGCTCTCCAAGTGCCTCTGTCAAATTGCCAATTGATCCTTGCAGATCCCATTTTCCAACCAAGGAATGCAAGGAGTTTGGTTCCAGTTTGTTTTCTGGGCTCCATAGCGATGGTGCCCTTGAGTTGACTGTGGAACACTCGACAATACTGGGGGTGACTGAGGTGTTTAATGTAAAGGATTCTTGTAGGATGGAATGTTTACTGGATTCTGGAGAACCACAGAGCTGCAGTGAGAATAGTTCTAATTTGTTGGGTTAGTAAACGTAACTGTAAATACATGAAAAACTAAGTACAGCTTGAAAAGACATTTTGTACTGTACTCTTGCCTTTCATAGTAACTCTTGCCACTCCTGAAAAGCATGTGTGATGTTTATTTTATGTGTTTTAACTATACAGTATAAGAAGATACTCACTAGGGATGATGGAAAGTTGGGCACTGTTGAAAGATTTGTATCTGGTTCTTTGGCTGGAGCAACAGCACAAACTTCTATTTATCCCATGGAGGTAAGTAACAAAGATACCAAAGAGCAACCAAATATTTGCTTCGTTTCCAAAGTAAACCCCATTTTGCTCTTGCAAATATTATAAGAATTCCTTTCTAGTCTTATATCCTAACTTGTTTTTACTTTGAACTTCCTTTCCGAGTTTCAGTGCTAGGCATTTTAGAATATACTACGTTCTAATTGATTTTTGTAATTTTTCCCTGTATTTGACTGTATAATATTGCTCAAAGCAATATTTAAATTAAAGCTAGTTCAGGAAAAAAAAAATCACCCAAGAACACAGTTAAAATTCAGTACCCATTTAAGCATTTTCTAAATTGGGCATAAATCCTTTTTCCACCAAATGTAAGCAGAGAGTGGTGTTGTCTGTAGCAGAACTGAAGTTGTGTTGCATTATGATGGGACTCTGCATCTGATAAGGAAAGAAGCATAGAAGGAGGATATAACAGCTACAGCTGAGGCTGGGTGGATTGGCTGCTCTTTCCTCTGTAGGACACATTTGTAGGTGGCAGTACACATTGCAGTTTAACAAGTTATATTAACTATATATTAACTGCTTTGGTGTAACTGTTTATTAGCATTTCACAGAAGCAAGGTGTACTTTTTACTGCTGGTTCCCCAGAAAGTTTTGTGTAAATACATGTTGGAATATATGTTGGGTCTGGGACTAAACCAATACCAACAACAAGGTTTGGTAGTAATGCAAAATGTACCCTTAAACAGGATGTCAGTAGGAATAGAATTACCTGTTTTCACTGCTGAAGAGATAATGATCTCTTTAAAGAGCATCCTTGCTGTTACAGAGGCCGAATCCCAGCTAACCTGAGTACAGGTATGGGTTAAGTTAGGGAATAACTGAAATGCTGTGTAGATTGTCTGGATTACACTGATCAGTGGAGACAGATGAACTATTTTACAATAACATGTTCTGGTCTTCCTAAAAGATATAGTACTGCTCTAGAAATGTTTATTAGGATATTTCTAAGTAATAGAGAAAAGCCAAGTGCCAGGAAACTCCTAAGGAGGCTGCAGTCTTAGGAGACTGTAAAGTAGGCCAAATTCTTGCTCAGGAAATTTCCTTGGTGGTTTCTTCTGGATACTGTTACTAATTTCTTCCTCCTAAGATGCTGTACAGACTTATTTGCATTATTAATCAAGTGCTGGGTTTCAGTAATGAGACACAATCTTTATATTCCTTAATCACCTCTCTAAGTGTCATGCTTTTCAAAAGATTATTTTTTTTACATGCTCTGGTGTTCCCAGACCAGAAGTGTGATCTGTTAGTATGTTAATGCTCTCACTTGCTCCTTAGCTGATGCTTCATTGAATATTGCCCATACTGTTGCCTTCAAGTTGATCAAAAATATTGTTCTAATCAAAAAGTCTGAGAATTTGTAAGCTAGTAAATAGTTATGTGTGGTGCTCTGCACTAAGGATAGATGTGAAGAAGCCTCCTGCTAACAAATACTTGCTAGAAATCATCACAAAGGAGGCTTGAAGCACCAAAATGCAGAGCAGTTCCAGAGAATTGAAAAAGCAGAGATATACTGTGTATATAAAATAGATTATAAAATAGGTGAGTATTTAAGGCTGCTCTTTTTTCCCTTTTAGGTTTTAAAGACCAGATTGGCTGTGGGTAAAACAGGGCAATATTCTGGGATGTTTGACTGTGCGAAGAAGATTTTAAAAAGAGAAGGTCTAAAGGCTTTCTACAAAGGCTATATTCCTAATATTCTGGGTATAATTCCTTATGCTGGCATTGACCTTGCTGTTTATGAGGTGAGTTCAAGGTTTTTCACCCACAGGGTGGCTGGGCGCTGGAACAGTCTTGCCAGGGCAGTGGTTACAGCACCCAGCCTGACAGAGTTCGAGGTGTTTGGACAATACCATCAGACACATCATGTGATTCTTGGGGATGGTCCTGTACACTGAGTTGGAGTCAGTGATCCTTGTGGGTCCCTTCCAGCTCAGCATATTCTGTGAGTTTAGATCACTGGATGCATGTAGCTGTCAGCAGCTACTTTACATAAAGTGTAAATATTCTTTACAGTGTCTGTATCATTAGTTAGAATTGTAATATGCTTGTACTATTACAGTTGCCTTTGATTGAAAATAGACAAATGAGCCTTTAATCTTACTAGACTTCAGTATTTCTGTTTGCCCTTCCTGCAGGAGTGCCTGTGCAGATGGGCTCTTACATGCAGCAGTACAACAGGAAATGTTCTTAGTCAGGATTATATAGACCTTGGCAGTACACTGTGCCTGCATGCTACACTAACCCTGTTAGACTGGAACATCTCATTCTATAGCAAATATGGGCCTTAAAAACCTGAGAAGATATTCATATTATGGTACCTATCCTACATTTTTGAGAGTTAATGTATTATTTTTGCCATTTCTTTGATTCATAATTGGATTATATTAGCCTGAACTTCTTGTGTGTCTGTGCATGTCACCAAAATTCTTTGTGGCTGCCATAGTTGTTCTGAGGAGTTTGAAACACCACTGTCTTTCCTTTCAAGAGGAACTGGCATCTATTACACATTACAGCAATGCTGAAAATGTTTTATCTGCCTTAGATGTTATGTGTTGCTTCACAGTGGGTTAAATAACTCAGATACAGAGACTAATTTTTTTCCTAGTCTAGACAAATCTTTTCTCGACTCTGCATTAGTGATCAGCAGAATTGCTTGAACAAGTGTTTTCAAAGCTCTATGGAATTTCTTTTCCACAATTTGCATCCTTTTTTCTGCATGGGGTGATGTGCACAGCTGAGTGAGCTTTTGTTGCACCCCATGGGGTGCTGAGTTGGGTTTCCCTCCTTCTCTCCTCAAAGTATTACAGGTCTAGAACATGAGCACTGTTCGTGCTGCTGGATCTTTTAAGGATTTCTCTTCTAGGTACTGGCTACTGTAGTCTGCTTGAAGTCCTTACCTGTGCACTTTAAAAGTCAGCATGTGGGACTGGTGTAGTGAGGTTGATGCTTTTCAGGATCAAGCCCTTGAAATTCATTGTGAATAAAGAAGTTTTTGTTTACTTTTTTGAATGCAGATATCTTACTATTTAATTTTATACCTTGGCAGCTCTTAAAGAGTACGTGGCTAGAACACTATGCATCAAGCTCTGCCAACCCAGGTGTTTTTGTATTGCTGGGATGTGGAACTGCTTCCAGCACGTGTGGGCAGTTAGCCAGTTACCCTCTGGCTCTTATCAGAACACGCATGCAGGCTCAAGGTAAGTTATCTCTTACTGAAAATATATCTATGGGGTCACATCAAAATTGTATCATTTGGAATAGCTGTAGCAGGGACATAGGAATAGAAAAAAAATAAACTTGCAAAAAACAAGGATTTATCTGGAAAATTCTTCTTAAATGTTGGTCTCTCCTCCTTCTTAGCCCTAACACTGTTGTTCTTCATACTTGATTCAAAAGTAACATTTCAGACACTGGTGCTCTGTGTAATCTGAGAGCCACGTTCCATACAAGACTACCAGACACAGAGCCCCTGTCATAGTCTGGGAGCACTTTTCTAAAATTTAGAATGTTCCCTAAATTTTAGATATTAAATGCAGGGCTTGCATCATCCTGTGAAGGCAGACAACAACTTTTGCTCTGGGGGACATTTCATAAAGACAGCTTCATAGCTGAGATTTTTATTTCATAGGTTTGTGTGCAGACTTAAGGATAGGAGCCTAGATTTCCAAAGGAATATACATGGATAATGCTTTTCAGTGGGATTTAGACACATGAATATCTCCCAAATATCTGGGAATAAAAAGATCTCTTTTCAGTGGCCCTAGAGGTGAATAGCAGGCTCACCACCCAGGTATTTGATACTTGTTTGAGAAGTTTAATATTACTCAAACTGTTGTATAACACATCATATTTTTGTTCTAGCCTCAGTGGAAGGAGCTCCTCAGCTAAACATGGTTGGTCTCTTTCAAAGAATTATTGCTACAGAGGGACTCCGAGGACTTTACAGGGGCATAGCCCCTAATTTTATGAAAGTGCTTCCAGCTGTCAGCATCAGCTATGTTGTATATGAAAAAATGAAGCAGAATTTGGGAATAGCATGAGATGAAGGAAAAAGGTGAGATGCTTCTAATGTTGTTGGAAAGACCAGAACAATAATGTTTTCTCAAATAATCTGCTCTCACAGTTGGGGACAGATCTTTGTGGAGAGATGCTGCAACTTCTACTTTTGCCCTTAAGTGGGAAGAAACTTCCTTAAATTTTAGTTCACCATTTCTAAACAGATACCTATATTGCACTTTAAAATGTCACGTTGAAAAACAAAAAATCAAGAAACTCTTTAAATCAACAATATGTTTTTATTTTTAGGAAATCATGCATATTTTGTCCTCCTTTTTTTTTATAATCTGTCTTTTCTAAATGTGTATTTGTCTTGGATCAAACCAAAGGTAGGAGAAGTTTATACTGCCTCGATATTGAATATATGAAAGTATGAAAGTGACTTTTTGTTTTGTCATGCTGCCTATGCTCGAGCAATTCACAGGCGACATTTTGCATGCCTAGAAGTAAGCACTTTTGTTATTTTTGAAGACTGAAGGTTAAGTTCATAAGAAATAGGATCTTGGATACAGACAAGGATGGAGTTACACATTACTAGGTAGTCTATCACCTTCTATCTTCAGACAGACCTTTTTCTCTGTTAGTTAAAGAGCCTGACAAACTGCTGTTCCGTGGTTTCAGGATACCTCAAATGGATTTACACGGTATTTTTGTAATACAGTCAGCGATTTTGATAACTTTCTTCACTGGACCAGCTTTTCATTGCACTTGTAAATGTTAGCACCATTAACCATGGCAAGCTTTGGGTTACAGCTGTGTGTTTTATGGGATCATAACACACAGGAACAGAAAAGTCTTTGGTTATTATATCCATTTCATTCAAGTGCAAGTTGCTGTTTAAAAACACAGTGACAGATCTGGTATTAAGCTGGTGGTGATTGTAGTACAGCCAATAGCAGAGCTCTTCATAGCTGCCTTGGGAAGAGAAATGCTTCTCACGTTGGACTTTCCATTCTTTCCCTTATTCAGAGGGCTGCAATCCACTATGTGCTTTTAGCCATAGAGGATTGCGTTATTATGTAATGGTTTTACAGGTCTGTCATGCACAATAAATCCTCTTTCCCTCACTCTTCCGTGCACAGTGGCTCTGTGTGTGAAATTCAGACAGTGAAATACTCAAGTGTTTTGTCAAAGTGACCAAGTGGCAGTGCTGATCATTAACATCAAATAGATGTTCATGTAGCAAGCAAAGCATGCAAACAGCTCCTTGTCAAAAAACAAAGCAGCACTTCCTCAATTCTGAAAGTTAAGCATTTCCAAGTGCTTCCAAACTTTTTTTTTTTTTTTTTTTTTTGAGGGCCGCACATTTCAGTTGCCTTCAGGCTGAACACTGAAATAGATTAACAGTTATTACTGAACTCATTTGTTGGGCTTTTTCTGCTTTCTGCAATGTGTGGTGTCTTAATCTTGGTAAATTCAAGATTATACTTACCTTGACCTTCTAAAAGCAACTGCTCTTAGACCACTTCTTGAAATTGGATTACCGAAGGAAGAACTTTGTTCCTTTAACGTCATTAAGGGTCTCCTTTTTAATTCTTTTTCTCGGGGGGGGGGGTGGTTTTTTTGGTTGTTTTGGGCTTTTTAAACAAACAAATAAGCAAGCATAAATAATTGCTTGAACCTTCCTTGTTCCACATACTATTTGGGCCATATTTTGCAAACAGCAGTCACATGTAAATCTGTGATCAGTGCTTCCATGGCTGCTGTTTATTATCCATAGACTGCTATATAAAAACTCCGTAAAACCTGTATTATAAAATGTTTTTTTATCAGATTTCAGAAAATGGCAGCTTCAGCTGTGTATTTGGCCTTCCCTTTAGGGAAACCTTGGACTTTGCACTTTTTAAAAAAAAAAACAAAAACAAAGTCATCCAAATTGTTCATATATATAATGCCTTTCTATTCTGAGTGTGTCTTGGTTTTGCCAATATTGTTGTATCTTTGTGGGATTTGTGAGATCAGTTGCTGATCATTTTGTTTGACTGTGACCAATGAGCAAATGTATTTTGCGTGCGTGTGATGTAAAGATGACTTGAGCAGTTTCTATCTTCTAGACTTCCTCCATTTTGTTTATAGTGTGCAAGTGCCATTATGAGTATTGAAAATTATGGTGATCTTTTCAAATGTTGAAAAGATGAGATGTTTCAGATTTGGTTTTTCATTATGTGCCTTGATGATGACTGTGTTCAATTGTGTATTCTTTGTCTCTTAAATGTATGTTTACCTTTTTAGCTTTATAAAACTACCAATAAATCTTGGTTTCCTTATTGGGCTGGAGTGTGCTGATGTGGTTTTTTTCATGGTCTGATAGACAGATGACGCTTCTTTATTTCATTATATGCATAATACTTAATGTCAAAAATTAAGATAATTTATCTAAAAAGAAGTTTGAGACTACCCTACACTTTGCTGTAATATTGTTATTTGAAAACCTAGTTTGAGATTAGTGAATTGTCATACTGTTTAAAACTCTAGCTGTCTCATTGCTTAATGGAAGATCACACAATGTTTAATATTTTTGCTCATTCATTGAACAGCACTACACCATGATTTCTTCTGTGTCTGTTGCGTGACAGAACTCATAATAACCTGGGACAAATGTACCTTCTTGTATTCTTAATGTTGATCTCACTTTGTTAATCTTACCTGTTAGTCAAAGGATCAGTATAAAATCTTTTCAGTGTAATTGACTTTATTTATTCTGCATGTGTAGCATGGCTACGCTGCCAGCTTTGACAGCTCTGAGTTTTTCACACCAATCCTTAAAATGGTAAAGACGATTGTAAACAAATTAGGGAAGCTTTTCTCGTCCCTGATTGCTGCAAATGCAGTTCTTGTAACATAAGATTTGCTTTTAAGTAATGGAAGATGTGCCGTGTGTGATTCCTGACTAAATGAACAATCTGACATCCAGTTCCACTCGAGGCAAGAATGCTTTTTTTAACTGGAAGTTCTCTGCAAGAAGGGCCCAGAAGGGAAAGGAAAAGCTCATTTGTTTTTTCCTTCAAGATATATGTTGGGTGTGACTGCTCTTCAGTAGCGTTAACACTAGAAAACACTGCAGAAAAGGCATGGAATTTAAAATAGGATTCCCAATGTGTGCCTTTCCCTCTTGATTGTGCTGGGCTTCCCGGCAGGATGTGCCTCCTGCAGCAGTGGCATTCCCAGTGGCCCCAGCGCAGGCCCGAGCTGCCTTGTACACATCTGGGAGCAGAAAGGCCACAGGGAACTCTGTGTGCTGGAACCCTCTTGGCAACTTTCCCTTCTGCTAAAGAACTGAGTTGTGGGTGCACTCAGTGGGGTGGGACTGGGTTGTGGGCCTGCCTGATGCCCAAATTCGCCTTCAGAGGCCCAGGTTGAACGACTTCTGTTCTTTACTGCCTTGTTTCACACCTCTGAGCGCAGTGCACTTGTTAGAACATGGCAGGATGTATCGGCGACTTTCTTTTCATGTCTTTCTAATATCTGCCCATTAGATAAGGTGTGGCAGTAAATGCATTGCAGTCTGTGATGTTGCTACACAAGAACTACAAAAATATCAAGGATGTCTTAACCTGCAGGCTATTTGCTGTGCAAGGAAGTGTGATTTCTAAATGGTTCCCCTTCTAAAATTGGACTGGTCTTGGAAATGGCTTTTAAGACTTATATTAAAACAAGATACTGATCTAAACTGTATTTTGTGGAGAACACAATTGGTAAGAACCAATTCAACACAGTAATTTTGAAATTTTGACAGTCTTGCTGTGTGAATTATATCTGGCTTCCAAGCCCTCCTGATGTCTGAAAATGTGTAGAAATATTACTTTTTTGTCAATATTTGTGCAATTCACGGTAAAAATTGTCTGTGTTCTGGCAACTAACTAAATGCTTGAGTACTGTGCACCTATGTTCTAAGACTTTGCATCTCTTTTGCTAAAGAGCTAACAAAGGAGTCTAGTATGTACTATGTAAGTGTATGGAAAAAATCCATAGTGTGTATACACATGCATACATATTTATGCATATAGATGTATAAAATCTTTTTTTCTCTGCACTAAGTTTGTGCATCTCCTTTGTGCAGTAGCTGGAGCAGCTTCCAGAATGGCCTTTTACTTGAATGCTCTTGAAGCAGTGAAACTGCTGTCCCTGCAGACCTTTCCCCTGCAGGCTGAAAGTATGAGATCGAAGAGAAGTAGCCAGTAAGTTCACTTAAATAATGTCAGTAGTACTCATGCTAAAATCCAGAATGGTTTTGTCCCTTATAGCCTCATGTAAAGCAGAATATCTCCTGCTCATCCCTTTGAAGTAGGTGTCAGCAAAAGCCATTAAGTTGAAGATGGAAGTATAGTAGATGAACTTTTGGATGGGTACTCCTGCCACCCTAAACTAAGCCTTTTGCTAATGTATTTATTTGCCCTGTAGTTTAGCTCTTGCTAAAGGCACTGACACAGAAGTGCTTGTGCTCTCTCTAAAGCGAATACCATGGTTTTTAGTTGTTACTAATTTGTGTTGTGCATGAGTCAGTCTCTCCCTAGCAAGCCTTAACAACCCCTTTCCCCTGCCTGGCCTGCACTTTGCAGGAAGAGCGGGCTCAGACTGAATTCGAGCAGTGCCATCTACTGTCCTGTTGTAACACTGATTTGTGAGGGGGAATGGTTCAACGTTTGAGTTTAGTACTTGGAGTTAATCTTGACAGCAAAGAAAGAAGAGTTTATAACAGTGCAGGATGAAACCAGCTGAGCCATGTTTTTATCACAGAATCATGGCATTTTTTGGGTTGAATTGCATTAACCCTAGCAAAGGGTCTTTGTGATCATACTTCCCTGCAGCCTTCCCTGTGCCTCAGTACCATGTGTGATGCAGGATGGTAATGGGGCTGTTTTGCTTTCCATAATAAAACAAATTCCTCAGCTTGAACTGGCTTACTGTGTAGATGCAGCAGCCTCTGGCTGTTTGATATGAATCTCTTACATTGATACTACTTGTACTGGGGATTTGTGTGTGTCTGATGGCTCTATCTGGGCCACTACGGGGTTAACATAGCAGATAGCTTTGTGGATTTTCAAGTCTGCACTCTAAGCTCTTCCTTTATGACCTCCCCTGATAATTGCAGGCCAATTAGCTTCATCAGGCTGCTTCACTGTGTCTGAATCTGTCATGTTCCTTCCAGTGTAAAAATCCTAAGTAAACTTTTCAGATAGTTTGGGTCGGGCAATAGTTGACTAAAGGAGAAGTTCAGAGGCTGGGTTACTGCAGGGGTGTTTTAATAGGACTTGGTTTGCAAATAGGATTTCTGAGTAATCTTGGTGGTACAGATTACTGTCTCAATCCTGGCAGTAGCTCTGAAGCCATCCTTCTTAAAATAGGTGCGTATAAAAAGTGTCGCCTTTGCCGCATAAATACTAAAGCTGGCAGTACACATTTTGGAAAGATCTCAAATGTAAAAGTTTTTTACTGCCAGCTGAAAGGTTGCCTGCAGTATATGGGGAAGATGTATATGTATATATACATTTCAGAATTTCTTTTCCAAGTTTGTAGCTTATTTCTCACTAGCTGGATAGATTTTACTAAGATTTCACTAAGCAAGAATGAGATGTAACTGCAAATTTTGGTGGTGATGAGGAAGGATATAAAATTCTGATTCATCTATCACCACAGTTGTGTTGTTCATAGCAGAAGTAGCTGAAATTACTCTTTATGGGATAGGAAAAGGTTGCGCTGCATGGGTGGAAAACTCCTGGACTCCCCAAAACTCCATGACTTGCTCAGACAAAACCTTCTGGGATGGCAGCAATATGTAACCTATCCTCATTAAATGTCTGTACTAATGAATTAGTGACAGTGCACACATCTGATCTGTCTGCTGCATAAATGTTTAATTTTGCTTTTACCAGAGTTTGGTAGAAGACTGGTTTCTGTGCAGCAGAGAAAAAGTGTGGTGTTGCATTTCTCCACAGGGAATTGGAGCTGGAGTAGAGCATTTCTGAATCAGTCATGACACTGCCATCCCCTTGAAGTTATTTTGGCTTAGACATCAAATATTGCTCACTGGTTCCTTAAGGAGTATCTGGTTTTAGTTTGCTTCTCCAGTCTTCTGTGCTTTCTCTATCCTAGAGAAAAAAGGGATAAGGAAAAGATTTATTCAGTATTCTGACTTACTCCTGCAGACTTGTACTCAATGCCCCTACCTTGCCGTGAGACGTTTGCTGGGCTGTAATCTAATGGCACTCATCATTTCCACAGTATGACATGTTGATGGGAAACAGTGTGATCCTGCAGATAAGAGTCTTGCAGATGGAGATGTTCATCTCAGTTCTGCTACTGATCTTACATATATCCTTTCTCACCATCTCTGGTCCTGGTATTTTCTTGTACATGTTAAGCTCTCTGAGACTGCTGTCATGCTGTGATGGTTCAGTGTGTAGCCTGGGGTTGTGCTATGATACAAATAATATTCTGATTAAAAATCAAGACCTTGGCCTACAGTGATGCTTGTTAAAGTACCACACACTTTATTGGTGGAGATTTTTCTGTTGTTTGGTGATTAAGGTAATACACAATGTGAAAAGAAACCTGATGGAAGCAGGAAGGTAATCATATTCTAAAAAGGTTGATTGCCAAAGCTGCCTGCTGGGATAAATTCATATTAATCTTAAAGATAGTCTTTCATCTCTAAAAGGAAATTTGGCTTCCTGCTGGGTTATTGTTTTCAGCCTTTTCTTCTAGTTTATTTTTAATTGGCAGCAGTGTTTCTCACCCTAATATTGCCATCTCTAGCACTGCAAGTTGAGTACATCTTGCTCTCTTCTCAGAGAACACTGAGAACCCACTGAATTCCAGTAGCAATTTCTGGTTTTAAACAAAAAGAGAAGCGCAAAACTACAGAGCCTAATGATTTAAAATATTTTGGTTGCTTGAACTTCTGCCTTCTCTCCCTGGAAGAACTTGTAGAACACGTGGGTTGATGGGTCGTCGTCTGCTCTCCGAGTCGCAAATAATAATATTCGGTTTTTACATAGGTCTTTCCATGCTAGAGCCTGGCAGTGTTGAAGGGGAGGGGTGCAGCGCCGGCAGGACCCACTTCTCCGCTCTTTTTCCTTGTTGTTTGTTTTGGTTTGTTTTTTTTCCCTGTTTTTTGCTGTTTGCTCTCCCCAGGTCAGGGCGCAGCGGGCGGCAGGGCCCGCGCGGGCCAGCAGGGGGCGCCCCCCGCCCCGCCCGATCCAGCACCTCGGGAAGGGCCGGGAAGGATCGGGAGGATGAGGGGTGGGAGGCTGGTTGGGAAGCTCAGGTTGTAAGTGAGCCGCAGGAAAGATCTGAGTGGCAACATGTCCGGCTTTGCTGCCGTCTGCCGCCTCAGGCTCTGTGCGTGCGGGGGGCTGTACCGCCAAGGTGGGGAGGGGAGCGAGGGATGGGATCGAAGCGAACAATGAAATCCGAGGCTGAAGGTCAGAAATTTTTTTCCTGACAGTGCAGAAAAGTCTCCCCCTGGGATTCCTATTGCTTGAGACACTAATTAAAAATAGAATAAATAAAATCTATGGCAACATTTATCAGAGACAGTCCTTTACAGCTGTAGGTCACTCAGGACTGCAATAAGCACAAAGACAAAAGGGTTTCGATTGCCCTTTAGGAGTCGGCAGAACATTGTATTTCATGCCCAGAATCTTGATTCTATTGGGATTTTCTGCTGGAGCTTGAGCACCTGGGATGCCTGAGTTAAACAGACTAGAGCCTAAATGAAGTATGGAGGCAAATGCAAAGGTTCAAATAAGCGTTCCACACTGAAATCCGGTGTTCTGGCTGACCACAATAACTTCTCATGAGAACGTTTTGGTTCATTCTTGCTAGTTGCATTAATTTATTTTAGTAAATTCTGTATGTTCATCACTTTTAATTTCCCGCTGTGCTATAAGAAATAAGTTAAATGGCCTCTAAGATCCCAAAAGTTTTGCAGATGCTAGACATTGACTTTCATGTGGCTTACTCTATTTAAAGATACTAGGGCTGAACTTCGCCATGAAAGCTGTGTGGTGAAAAGCCAGTGCTCAAGGCATCTCTGTCCCCGGAAGTTGTTGCTCTGTAGAACTATTTGAACCTTTTAATTACAAGCTTTTTTAATTAACTTTCAAGTATATCTTATTAATACTTGGAATATATGCAAGGGATTTATAATGCACCTGTTGAGAATGGGCCTTACTTCAAAAATTAACCAAATTCAGCAAAAGCCTTTCAGTGGTTCTGTCTGGAAGTTGCTTTGCAGAAGGGGGAATTTACCTCTCATGTCCTCTCTGAGCAAGCTTCAGTTTTGAAATTCTAAGTAACTTGATGCCTTTTGACTTGCTTGTATGAAATCATTCAAGTGCCTCCTTAGGGAGAGGATGTGATGGCAAAAGCATTCCTCCATGCACTGAACTATCCACAGGAGTGCTGTTCCCAAGCCTCAGCAGGAAATCATGGTGGGAATAGGTGTGGAGCATGAGCTGCTACCTCACAGTTAGCACTGCTTTCCATCGGTTGAAGTTCAAGAACCTTCTTAGAGGCTTCAGGAAGATGTAGAGCATGACTAGCCAGCATGGGAATAAAGGTTATTAACCTGTATTCTTGAAGCACTTTGTCCCCCATTGCAGGCTGCTCCATTTGGCAGCTGCCTGCTCTCCCAGTTTTTTGAGGCACTCATGAATTTGCTTGTAAGGGGTTGAAATTTTCTGCACGTGTTTGGGACTTAACAGAAGGGGTCGGTGCTGGATGTGTTCATAGACAGTGATCAATTTGATACAAAATAAGGGAAACATTTTGGAAGGGGTCTTTTTAACAGTTAAACTTTTAAAGCTATTGATCTGCCAGAGAGTGTTTTGAGGTTTTTTCCATTTTTAGGGATTGCATGTTTTGATGCGTCACCATCTGATAATAGAATTAAGACATAAGCCTAGTTCAGCTTCAGGACTCTAAATCAGCAATAAATATTTAATTAAGTTGTCTTAAACTGTCAAAGTGAGGAAATACACAGTGTTCAAAATTAAACTCATAGCTCATGTTGTTGAACCTCAGTTTGCAGTTATATATCAGTAGCTAAATATAAAGTGTAAGGTCTTAAAGTCCTAGTAGAAAAGCATGAAACCTGCAATAGAGGCAAAAAGGAGAGATGTAAAAATCTGGGGCATTTTGACTAACATGTTTAATTTTTGTATGGTTCTATAGGCAATCTGCTTTCAAAAGTGCTCATTTTAAGAGACAGAAACTTAACACCTGCCAGCAGATATCAAAGCTGAGAGGACGAAGCAGCCTTTCTCTTGCATCTGTGTACATACAGATATTTCCATGTTTTTATTTAAGCTTCTTACCTTTTGTTAATTTCTCAGAGTTGTTCCTAAGGTGTCAGATGTTTTCCCTTTCTAGTCAAACAGGCAAATTTCATTCACTTTGTTTTAAAACTTACTCGGGACCTTGGGAAAAGACGTCAAACATTAAAGCAGAATGTGTTCAGCACCTTGTTTGTCCTTCAGTAGGCATTGGCCTTGTGAAGCAATGTAACCTAAGCCAAATAAAATTCCCTTTCCCCAGTGCCTACACAGTGTGTCCTCTCTGGGGATGAGTCCAAGCGCTGAAAAGTCTTTTCTTTACACACTGGCTCTACTCAGATTGAGTCACTTTGGGAGAGTCTGGATGGCACACAGATTGTTTTTGTGTGCAAAAAATACATGAATATTTCCTCAGGTGTTAATTAATGCAATTCTTGGTTATTGAGAACTTCAAGTAAAAAATAAGAGCGTTCTGAGACAGTATTCAAATGTACCCCTTATCTCTAGTTATTTGGTCACGCTCCTTATAAATGCCTGGCCAACAAATTTCTTTCCTTCCTTGCTACACTCCTCTTACTACACTGTACCTTTGTAATAAGGGGAACTTTTTGCTTTTATTTTTCCTTAACTGATTGTAAAGCAGGAGAATTTATTGTCCATTTCTATTCCCAGTAATTGAGTTTGTGGTTTTTAATTTGTTGGGGTTTTTTAGCTGTAGTGGTGAGGTAAAGAGGAGGAGCCTGAACAACCCCCATTCTATCATGCTTTAAATACTGTATTTAGTAATTAATCAGTAAACAGCAGGAGATGGACATTTCTTGGGAAGTTTCTCAAATGATAAAAATAGTTAGATAAATGATAAAAATAGAACTGTGTCCCTCAGGACAGTACTAATGAGCCTACAGATTGGGTGGGATAAAGACACGTGCAGCAGGTTTTGTTTTCATGCTCTACATAGTACATCCTCTGGAACGAGGATCTGAGAAGAACAAGGGTCACTGACTAGGAATTTATTGCATATGGAGAAAAAGGATTAATTGCTTCTGGTTCTCATTTTCAACTTGACCTCCACAAAAGGAAGGTCCCTGTAACATCTCAAATCGTGTCATGAGAACAGCTCTTCTCCTTCATTAGTGACAGTAGCTCATACTGCTGCATTGAAATAATTTCTGAAAGCTGAGTTTCTCTTGTAGTCTCTGTGTTTGCTCTTGGAGCTTCTGTGAGCTCAGACAATGGAAATGGATATATTGATCCCACTAACAGTCTCCATGATTTTTTCTGCACAGAGTGTGCTCTTTTGACATAGATGCTGCAGGAAAATGGTCAAATGGGTTATGAACAAACCAGTTTTCACGGGAGGGAGTGACTAGCTTGAAAGCAGTGCTGTTAATACCAGTTTGGGTGGGAAAGAACTTCATTTTTACATAGTTTCTATTTTCTGTGGAACAACAGGAGCATTCGACTTGCCTTTCCTATCATGATATGAAAGCAAAATACAAAACTGTGTGCACACTTGCTTAGGAAATACTAAACAGCAAAACAATGTTGTAACTGTGCTACAGTTTCAGAGAAGCACACCTGAGTAGCTTGTTCATATTTGGAGATTTACCCTAGTTGCCATCAATATTTAGTGATGGTGGTATGGGTCACAAAACCTATTAACCTTCTTCTGCACACGCAGCATACTCATGCTAGCAGTTCACTTGGCATTTCCAGATAATTCTGTGCATGGTGGCCTTGAAGGAACAAAAGTTCTGTGTGGTAGCACCATGAACAAAACCAGAATTAATATTTCTGCAACAGATTGGGAATCATTTTGGTAGAAAGTTCTGAGTAATGCAAGGCAGCAGAATGTTGTAGATGGTAATTCTACCTTGCTTCTATCCAAGAAATTAAAATGTGAAAAGAAACATGTAATCCAGTGCTCAACAGGTTAATTTAATGTGAACTGTTTTTGAAACTGGGTGACAAGTCACAGATAACTGTGATGGATATAGTACTTTTGATGAAAAAAATAAATTTCCCTGGGATGGTGTCACTTTTTGCATTATATAGCAAGCCCTTAAGGTAGGCAGCCCCACAGCTGAAGAGAAAAAGGCATGATGTAAGGAAAAGAAATCTTTTTTTTAACCTCAGTGTTTCAAACTGAGTTTATTTCAGTCTCAGTGTTCAGATGAGTCACCTGAACTTTGTTCTGTTGAGTCAGGATGTGAACCTGAGTTGTCAATTTAACTGCAAGTTACAATTCAAGGTTGTCTGGTTACTTACTTAAAGTAACATTTTTTTTTTTTTTATGTCAAGGTTGAAGAAATTAATGTACTCCTGGTTCACATAGCAGTTGCTTTCAGCTTTTTATCAAATACATGGTGTTTGAAGACTGTCAGTGGAAGCCTCCCTGATGCTTCTGTCAATCTGTGGAATTCAAACGTTTCTAAAAATAATTGCTTCTAACCTGCAGAAAATATTTAAAAATGTAGCCAGTGTGCCAGTTGCTTGAGTGTTTTCTTTCCAGCCAGCTTTCCAGGCGAGTACCATCATAAAGCTCCTGCACATCGGTGGGCTTTCTGTCAAGGTAAATATTATCACTGGGAATTAAGAGTAAAAACCTGTGAACCAACATAGCTGCTCCTTCATTTGAGCCGTGTGACTGTGTCACCCAGCTGGACACCTACTGAACAGTGCTGGTGGATCTTGAGATACATCTGATTAGAATTAAATGAGGCAGACATTAAAAAATTTCAGTGTTTATTTGATGCGCACTGTTGATCTGATAGAAGTTGCCTGGAGAGGGGTTTACAAGAAACACATATAAACAACACTGCTGTCTTACTTCTTCAAAATTACCATAACTGTGAAGGTGAAGTTGAGAGTGAGTTCAAGATGTTCTTTCTTTGGTTGTATTTGCCACATCCCTCCCTCAGATGATGAAAAATAGGTATATTTAAGTAGTTATCTCTCTGTGTCTTGACAGTGTAGATGATGTTCAGAGAATAGACACTACACATCTGGTGAAAGTTTTGCTCAGTGAGGAGAACTAAAATGCCACTAAATAATAACACCATGAAAATAATAAGATTTTGAAGTCTTATGCTGCTTCCCATCTATGCCAAGCCATTAAGCAAAATTGCCTTAGGTTGTTACAGTGTATAGCAGGCTGGGATTTTGGTGGGTGGGGAAGTTTGATAACTCTCCCAAAGTCACGAGAGAAGTTGCTGACCCCCAGGAATAGAAGCCATGCATGCTGACAGCCAAGTCTCTGTGAGCCACAAGACTGTCCTTCCTCCTGCACACAGACAAGCATTGGCATGAAAGGGAAGTACTTTCTGTGGTTTTAGAGAGGCCTTTCCGGTGATTCTGACACGATCAGCAGAAGGACACACGGTTTTTCTGTGAAAGTCTGACTGTAGGGCTCAAATTATTTTGTAACTTTGGCTGCTTTCAAGCTGGACTCATTTTATGAGGTTGGCTAAATATTCCCCATGCAGGAAGAAGGCCAAAGATGAATCTGTCATTTTTGGAGAGAGTAACTGTTGAAGGGACTAATGAGGGGGGCAGAAATCCATTAATGCCTGTCCATCCTGAGGTGTGAAGCCCTTTGGTCCGTTGCCGTACCAGGCACATGTGCAAAGGAAGAGCTTGTAAGACTGGTAAGAAGAAATGTTCTTCAATGCCAGCTTTTAAATCTAGCTCTGGCATAAGTCATGGATAAGATATATAAATTATGTTCAGCTATTTATTAGCAATTCTCATATACTCTCATTTTTTCATAATTAACACCACTTCCTGATTTTCAGTAGTCATTTGTCAAGCCATCTTAACTCCCTCCACTCTCCTTTCAGGCTGCCCTGATAGTATTTCCAGCAGGAACCAACAGTGTAAGTACTAACACTGTGTAAGCCAGACAGAGAAATAGCAGTTAACACTCCAGAGCTGTAGTCAGAGAGAGTCAGGTGCTCACTAGCCTGGGTCATGCTGGGTGGATGCAGCTGAACTGTTTGTGATGGGGAAGGAGAAGGCAAGGAACACAGCCCTTCCTGCCCCACACCAGGGAATGGGTGCTGCCCTGGGGGGGTGGTGATTGTGGAGAAATATCTTTTCCTTCCTCTGATAATTTTGCCAGAATTGTGGGTTAGATTTTAAGAAGCATCAGGATGGCTTTGGCAGAGCCTGGTCATGGCCATATGCTAGGCTATATTGGTATTAAAAATTGGCTAGTCCATATTTCTGTAATTACTGGAAAGAAAATAGTAAAATAGGTTTCTCTGGAACTTTGTTTATCCACATAAATGTTTTGGTAGACGAAGCAGGTTATTTATCATCTCGCAGTATATAAAATAAACAGTGTGATTCTGCAATTATTCTGTACCGTCATCTTGGAATAAGGTGGGGATGATTAAAAGAAGTGGCGTTTAGTCATCTGACGAAATACACTTTTCTTGCACATGAAACAGAAGGCAAAAAGATTATAAATTTAAAATAATTGTGTAACGTTACTGTTACAGTAGTGGCCAAAGACCTTGGCTAGGTTGGAGGTCTCATAGCTTTAGGTGTTGTGCAGACAGTAAGTAAATATTTCTGCTGTTAAAAGCTTACAAATGCTAACAGTCTTTTTTTAGACAAGACTTCTGTGAGTACAGAGAGGGTTCTTGCTCAGTTATGACTTGCAGTAGTCATGTTGAAATTGTGAAGGAAGCTCAAGATAGAGTAAGTGCAAATGAAAATGAAAGTTGAAGAAACTGAGAGAGAAAATGCAGTTGTGGAATAAAAAGCCAATGAGTATGAAAAAGTGCTGAGCACAACTTGTTTTAGTGGAAATTTAGCTTATATAGTAGCTGGTAAGATCCAGAGACATTTCAGTTCCCAAATGTACATCATAGTCTGGTTGGCACTGCAACTTCTGATGTGGAAGTCCACCAAGTTTTCTGTGAAACAGGCTGAGCACTGAGGTACATAACTCCCCCCCATTCTCCACTGTGATTTTATTGCAGTGAGAGAAAAGAGACTCTCTTAAGTACTTATGCCCAGATTTTTTGCATGTTAGATCTGTGAGTCTTAATTTCTTAGTTCTGCAGTCTTTTAATAGTGAATTTTCACTATCTTACTACATTAAAAAAAAAAAAAAAGGTAATCTGTGCCTTAGTGCATCAAATTGGATTGGTATTTACATACGTCTCCTTCTGGCAGCTTTTCTTCTGTTAATGTGGCTCTGATTAGCTGTAAAAGATTGAAGAGATATTCTTGAAATAGGTTGTTCCTAAGGGCTGCTCTGATGTTTATCCTCTTATAGTATGGCACAGCTGGGAATGGCAATTTGCTCTTGTAACAGGTTGACCAAGGATCAGCTGCAGTATTAAAAGATTAGTACCCAATAATTTTCAGCGAGCTGTTCTGTAATAAACTCAGCATGTTGATGTGGATTTTCAGCGTTTGAATGTCTCCTTTACATAACATTTTATTTCAAGTCTAGCAAAAAAAATAGTTCCCTGTATTCTATGAGTTCCCACTCTGCTGTTAAGAAACACTTTGATTTTAAACTTGTAATTTATGTAATGATATCTGTGTTTGGACATCTGGGCAACAGCTCTAAGAAAGCAAACAAGCCACTCTTAACTAATATGTTGCTGTGCTGCCAGCCAGAACAAATGAGAAATATATGGACTCAGTAATAAGGAAATCAACCACTTAATTTGTTTTCAAGGATTATTATCATGATTCAGTCTTACTTATTAATGACCTCTGTACATACAAAATTGAATACAGCTGTTGTAACAGTGTTTGTATTTATCTAGTAACCCTGCTGTAAGCCCCTATCACTTATAGCATTACAGATCCACTTCTATCCTTTTCCAAAGTGCTACATGATGAAACTGATTTCTAATGAACCCAAGACTGTATTCTGTGCCAGTAGAGAGTTAGCAAAACTTGGAAAATCATAAGAAATTTGTGTGTAGTCCAAGTGCACTGTCTCAAGGAATCAGAGAAAATGACCTCGTCGTATCTTTAGTCAGAAATCCTAACCCGATACTCTCTCTGTAGCAGTTTCTAATCCACCACTCTTCACAATACCACATGTACTTACTGCAGCACATAAATTAGGTTCCAGCTAGGCTGCTGTTTATGGGATAACAACAGCAGCATTACAATTATTAGCATTTAGATGATTAAGTGTATCAGCACTATCATTCACTGCTGCCTTCTCTATTCTTCAGAATTAGAGAAGAGGACTTGTGTGGACTTAAACGCCATACAACAAACTTTCTGTATAGGAATTTGTAAGCAAGAGGTTTGGCAGTCTGGTGTCTTGAATTCTGATGGATCTTTTCCCACTGCCCTGGATACAACAGCGCTTTGATGTTACTTTGGATTTCAGCCATGGTGGATGCTACAGCTCTGTTTTTCTCCTGTGAAAAATACGGTGTTTTCTGACCAGTTCTAGTCAGGTGTTTAATGTTAACTTTTATATGTACAACCAGCTATGAAAAAATGGAAAAATGCCTTTGCCCTCAGAGTGACACTGTTTCTTTAGCCTATGAGCAACACAAGTAGGAAGTGTTTGGCTCTCGGCCTTGGGAGCTGTCACAGTGTCAGCAAGAGTTATGAGATGCTTGCACTGACTTTGTAGTGTGTCCACAGTGTCTCTGTGCCCAGGACACCGGAGTGAGCAATTACAGACCTGCTATAGATGCTGCGGCAGCTGCTTTTGAACTGCAGAACAGTTGAGCCAGATCTGCTGAAAATAATGTGAAGTGTGCTGGATCTGCTCACTCGTGCTGTGTGTGATGAGGCTGAATGTGTGCCACAGTTGAAAAATGTAGATCTGTTGGTAATTTAGGAGGTTTTGCAGCACTAGATATTGCACTCACGAGAGCCGATGTATTTTCATCCCTTAAACGGGAACGTCTCTGGTCCATGTATGATAAGAAGCAATGCTATTTGTAACAATATGCATTTGCTTGCTTTTCTATGGGTTGTTTAAAAAAAGTCTGTTCCTGAAGGGTTGTTTTCCTTGTTTGCATGGCTGGCTTGTGAGGGCTTTAGTAGCTTGGTTCAGGTTTGCTGCTGCCCCACTTAGCATCTAAAATGTCTTGGCAAGGAGCATGAAGTGTTTTTCCTCTTCTTCCCGGAGGCTCTGTGGAAGCTTCTGCACTGGCTAAGCCTGCCCCTTCACTGCATGTTTCAAAAAGAAAAAGCAATTCCCCCTGTTGTCAGGCAGCCGGGGAATAATGTGCCTCCTTGCCTCGAGAAGGTTCCCAGCCCCCGAGACACCCTTTGTGTAAGGAGGTTGGGCTCATAACATTGCAAAATTAAATCCAGGATGCTGCCATCAGCCTGTGATTGCTCTGAAGGTTGAAAAAGCAAGGAATTAAAAGGAAGAAGCTCTGAAGTCAATAAAAGACTGTGTTTTGCCCTTGCTAGTCTTGGCTTGAGATAAAAGTAACTGTGGATGATGTATTGGACTGGTAGGAATCACACACAGTGGAAAGCACATTAGCATTTCAGATTTATAGTATTTCTAGTCCAGCACTATGTGTCGAATAATAGCCAGCAATTTCAGCAGCAAAAGTAAAATCCATGTGAAAATTGATTAAGTAAAGATATCTTTGGGGGGGGGGGGAAGTTATTTTGAGTGAGTAGTTGGCCTTTGTCCTTGCTTAAATGTTTTTAACCCTTCCAGTGTTGTAAGTGGGTTGCAAGTATACTTATACTAAGCATTGGTATTTGCAGTGAAACAGAAATCTTGAGCTAATGTTAGAACTTGTTAAATAAGGTGCAGGAAGAGATTTATCAAAATGGATATATTTTTAACATGCAAAATAGATCTTCTTCATTGTATTCTAGAAGGGAACCCCTCCCCACGTGATGCTAAGATATATAGATCAAGGTCAGTGTTGAGTTACATAAAACTTAACTTCAAATCAGTACTGTTTAGTAATATTGTAAGTATCTGAAAACAGAGCTTGATCATCAGAAGACGGCTAAAATGTCAAGCATCCTTAACAGTTGCCACTACTCTGAGCCTTATGCTGAAATGTGAAATTCAACCTCCTGTTTCCTGTTTTGAGATGCAGTTGTTGAAGATATTTACTGTATGTAAATTTTACGGTAACTTAATGTACCTAATTGTTAATTACACTTTGTCACCCTGCTTTACAAAGCCTTATAACTGAATGTCAGGCTTTGGTAGCTTTTGCTGGGTTCAGCAGAAACTCTTCTCCCAACCTATTTTAGTTGCAGCAGCTGCTTCTGTTCTGACAAAAGCATTGTTGAGGAAATGGCTTCACAAAGGCACTTCTCCCACCCTCCCCAGGAGGTGAGTGCCTGGGAAACTCTGAGCACAGGGTAGGGATTCCCAAAGGACTTAGTACACTGTAATGCAGACAGAGATGAGACTTCTTGTGATGGTGTCAAACCTGCACCTCTGAGAATTGTGTTGTGCCTCTGAGCTTTGTAATCTGGAAGTGAAAATAGAGGCATTGCCTCCTTCCTCACAACTGGGTCAAACAAGTGCAGCAGAGGCTGCCTGCATTGTTTCCTTAATCACCCATCTGCCTGAGAGGGCATCTTCAGTTTAAGGGAGCCTGTGAGGTATCTTAGGTCATCTTTGCCTCACACTGAGTCTTGTGTCTGCCAACAGACATTTACAGCATCAGGGATTCATGTGTTTATATAACACTCAAAAGAAAAAAATTTGTGGAGGTAACTGGAATCCTTTCTCTGGAGTTTTTTCATCTTCAGTGTTGCTCTGTCTCATAATCTCCATTTTGTACAGTGATGTTGTGAGATAATAGAATTTAAAAATTTTGGCCATGACCAGAACAGTTGTATGAAGAGTAACCTAAAAAAGAGGTCGCTAGACTGTTATCTTTCCTCCTAAAATCATTGTGTGTTTACCCACCTCTGCTGCCACTGAAGTAATTAAAAAGAAAGAAAGAACCAAAACTGTTTGCCAGTTCAGGTGGAGAAGTGAAAAAAGAGAGTTGAGAAGGTATTGCCCTATGCACCTGGAGCTCCAGTATTGAGAATCATACAGACACTAAGCAAATACATATTGTTATATTCATGAATTGTAAATTGCTTGCAAGCATCAACAAAATGCTTGATTGTAATTAGAATTGGGGAATTCCTTGTCCTATAAGCAGCAAGTGATTTAGGTCCACAGGTGTAAGTGCTGATGGCTCTTAGAGGCTGCACCTGGTTTCCTCAGTGGAGCTATGTGGACAGCTGCTCCGAGGAGGCATCTTCCCAAGTTATTTTCGTTACTGTCTCAGTTTTCCAGGCTGTGTCTTCACCATCTTTCTTTGCTAGAATTTTAAGAGCAGCATAAGGCAGAGGTGCTCCCTGTTCCCCAGCAGCCAGCCCTCCCAAACCCCAGGCTGTACCTTCCTTTGTATCAGAAGAGCTGCCTGAATGCAAAACCAGCTTTCTCACAGAGCTGTCTGGATTTCTCACACAAGTTTGATAGGAATTAATGCCAGGGAAACATGTTGCAAAATCTTTGTACATAATGCCTGCACGCTGTGGTTGATTCTTGCTTGCCTTGAGCTGCATGCCACCATTCTCACAGGTGCAGTGCAAGAGGTAGGAGTGGGAATTGCCACCAACTCAAAACCATAACACTTTGCACATTGGTGGAAATGACTAATCAAGGTGCAAAGCAACAGTTTTCAGAATGTGGTCTTGAGTTATTAATAGAGCCATGGTTTTGCTAGGTCAAGAATGGCACAGCTTTTAATTTTTTTTCTTGTGTCCCAGTGGACCAGTAGAAATAAATTCATTTTATTCTTTTAATCTTTCTCATAATCTTGTTAATTTTTCACTAGCTAGTATGCATCTTGGTGCTGAATGCTGGGCTTTGCTTTGATACAGCTAATGAAAAAATTGCCACTCCTATCTGCATCATTAGCCTAATAGTTAGTTGATAATACTCAGTATTTTGCACAGTCACTCGTATCTTCAAAGCACTTAACAGTTATTAACTAATTAATCCTCACAACATGCCTGTGAGTTTGGAAGGTAAATAAATATTAAGATTCCCCTTTTAGCAAAGGGGGAACCAAATAGGAAGATTAAGTGATTTGCATGGACTTAGTGGCAGAGCTGGCAAGAGAACTCCTGTGCTTTAATGCTTGTGCTTATCCTTCCAGCCACGCTGGCTCAGTGCGAATTAAACCTTCACCATCATCCTGTGTAGCCTTTCTGAATACTTTAGTACCTTTTCAGATCTAAAGTTTATGTCACATCTCTGGTCATAACTATCATACTGAAGGATGGCTGCTGCCCAGGGGTGCAGTCCTTCCCGTGTCCCATCACACAAAGTGTGGGCAATACCAGGAGGGAGGCTGTAACTCCCAATAAATCCATGCCAGGCCTATATTTAGAATGGGACTGTTCAGAAGAAAAATACTGAGCTTTCTTACCACATCTGATTTAAATATATGTAATACCTGACCACTGCTTTTATGGAACAATGTTAATTATTTATACTGCTATTTCACTTGATACTAAATCAAAGCTGTAGCAGCAAAAAATGGTAAGTCTTTCTGTGGAGACAGTGTTGTCAATCAGTCTTCAAGAAACATTTGTGAAACTGTGGGAATTCCAATTAATATGCTTAAATATAGTGAGTATATTAAAATGCTGTAAATTATTTTAAGCAATGTAAGTTTGCAGCTCACCAAGGCCCTCGGAGCTTCTGTGTTCTGAGAGAAGATCACATCTTAAGTGACTCCAGAAGGCTCAGGGTAAGCTTTTATGTTGACAAAACCTACAAACTGAAATGTGGTCTAAATACTAGAAAAATGTTTGTGTAAGTGAACATGAAGAATGTAATTTTTAATGGATATGTAGTTCAAAGCTCAGCTTCCACCTTGTCAGCCTCCTCTGCTAAGAATCATTTCCATACCTTTAGCAGAAGATGGGTCACAGTAAGGGGAAATGCCTTGGCCATTGCTTTGGCTCTGAAGGTGTTGCATGAGGATGTGCTCTGGGATCCACTCCAGCAGCTGCAAAATGCTCACATAGCTCAGTCCTAGCCCTCCCTACCCTGAGATATCCTTGAGCTGCATTCTTTGTGCTACACTTTGGAGGTGGGGAAGGCTCCCGATGACAGCTCCCTGCCACACAGAGACACCCTGTGGGGGGTAAAGCTGCAATGGATGGATGTCCTTTGCTGGCAGTCAGCTATCATGGGTGCACTGAGTGAGGAAATGTGGCCTGCCAACCATCATACCTTTCACTGTGGCAGCATTTGATCTCTTTCTGTCTACTCTGAGGCACAACTTGAGGCCTCTTTCACAGCTGAGAGAATTAGTACCTTAATTCTGCTGAGCTTTTAAACCTGGTGGCAGAGATATTTTTGTCCTCCATTCCCTGTGGCCTCACTCTTCATACTGGTCTATAGTGTACATGATGAAATGTTAATACTTGCCATGATGTAGGAAGACCACAAGCTGTGGGACAGGGAGGTGCCAGGTAGCAGATTCTCATGTCCTCCTTTGTCAATTTATCCTGCCAGAGAACAGGGTACAGAAGCTGGAAGCATAAATGATTTTACCTTGAATTTAGCAGAGGCTTTCAGAGACACAAGGTGGAATTAGGGTAGCTGGAAAACAGTTTAGTGTTTTCTAAACACTAAACACTTTCCCCTTGTAGTCAGCACTGGTAAGGTCACACCTGCAATCCTGTGTTCAGTTCTGAGCCCCTTTCTTGGAGAAGGACATTGAGGTGCTGGAGTGTGTCCAGAGAAGGGCCACAAAGCTGGTGAAGGGTCTGGAGCACAAGACTGGTGAGGAGGAGTCAAGGGTGCTGGGGGTGTTTTGTCTGGATGAAAGGAGGCTCATGGGAGATCTTTCCACTCTCTACAAGTACCTGAAAGGTGGGAGTTGGCCTCTTCTCCCAAGTAACAATGAAAGGATGAGAAGAAATGGTCCTATTTGTGCTAGGGGAGGCTTAGATTGGGTATTAGAAAAAGTTTAGAAAGGGCTGCTGAGAATCTGGAACAGGCTACCCAGAGAAGTGGTGGAGTCACCATCCCTGGTGACACTTAGGGACATGTTTTAGTGGTGGCAGTGTGGGGTTTATGCTTGGACTCAATGATCTTCAAGGTCTTTTCCAACCTGAAAGGTTCTATGATTCTAAACAGAACATTCCGTTTCAAAGAGACTGAAAATTCAACCCCCTCAAAACCATTTCTTTTTGTTTTAAACCGACTATTTTGTAAAACACAACAGAGAAGGTGGGGTTTCTGAAATCCCAAACTTAAAACCTGAACAAGATATTTGCTTTAACTCAAAATGGCAGTTTGGATATTTTTTTTCCTGTTTTTCTGATTCCAAGAATACTTTGCATTGAATGAGACTGTTTTGGATCTTCGTGTTGATACCAACTTTTTGGTATTTCAGCCACTAGTCCAAAAATTATGGCTGGCACATCCTAACTCTTAGTCAAGTTCTAAGTTAATTTATCATATGCATCTGTGTGGGATTATTCTTTTCCCCCTAATGGTTGCTTTGCTAATGAGCTGCTTTTGCTCGGAGCAGTGTATCTGTCGCTTGTACTAGATTGTTTCTCTGTGGTGGCTGTGTTCATCTGCACTGCCCAGAGGAGTTTAAGAGGATTTTCACCTCTCACTCTTTTGACCATAGTGGGCTTTTTAAAACTGCACTTCAGTTCCCACAACTTCTGCTAGCATCCTGCTATTGGCTAGAGGGACAGGGTGTAGAGAAAACTCAGTGGCTTTTTACAAAATGCTCTCCTGATTTCCCACCCACCTAATATCAGAAAATGCTTTTCTGATTTAAATGCATATTTAATATTCTATACTTTAAAATTCTCTGTGCTCTGTTGAGCCAGTCTCAAATCTCAATGAAAGCAGCTTTATGCTGCTTCTTAGGAGTCCACATGGCTGCACTTGCAAATGACATCATCTTTTCATGAGAGTAGGTGCTGTCAGCAGGATCCTCAGAAAATGTGGGCTGAACAGTTGCTTTATTTTCTAGTCTTGCTATAACTAATAAATTGTGTTTTGTGGATTTTCAGGGGAGCAAAGTGATCCCAGTGATCTTTCTTTACAAGTTGTTCCTTCGCCTTAGCAAAGTAGGACAAGTATTTGGCAGGGGCAGCTACAGAGCTGCCAGCAGGCTCCAGGTCAGAGCTGGAGCTGGGGACTGTTGCAGCAGTGCCTGAGGCAGAAATGAAAAATTTGATTAAAAGGAATTTTCAAACACTTGCTTTTGTTCTGCAGATTTCTAGTTATGAGAAGGAGGGAGGGAGGGAAGTGAGCCTTGTGGCAGACAGGATGGTTGTGGTGGTCAGGTACCCCTTTGCTTTCTGGGATGAAGACACTTGTGTTTCCTGTGTGTTTTTCAATTCCACATGAAGGTGAAGTCCTCCTCTGGCTGCCTCAACACTGGTCACGGGTAATACATAATGATAGCAAATTTAGCAAGTGTGCCATCTGTAGTCAGCTGACACAGTGAGTCTTGCATCCCATTTGCCATAGGTGTTGCAAAGCTGTATTTAAAATGGCAGTTGGAAAATGTAGAATTTCCAATGTGTTTTTTTCTCTTTTTCTGCTGTGATCCCTGACTACCTCTGGGAAGGATGTGGAGATGCTCTCAGCATGTCGTGTCTATTTCCCAGGTGTGGCATCTGAAAGTGTGAGACAGTGAATTCTGCCTTATTGTTTTCCTCACACGAGCAGTGGTGGGACCATGGTAATCTTTCTTTCTCTCTGTCTAAAACCAACTGCTCTCCTTGCTGAGGCACACGCTGTTTGGCCAATTATCCACAGCCAGTCAACCAGCTTTCCCCAGTTACTGGTATGTTTTGAACAAACACAGATGAGGGGAAGTATGAGACACCACGTTAAAACACTTCCTGCACTGTCCCCCAAAGAAAGGTCCTTGTGCAAATGCTTGACATACAGATCATATTCGACCTTTGATCATCTGTCATTTTATTGTAAGAGAGCATGCCATCATTTGCCACCGTTTAAAATAGACCCAAAGGAAGTCAGGGCTTAATCTTAACCTCAAACACATTGAGCCCTGTATTTCCTATCCAGCCATACACCGTGATATCTGGTTTCCTACACCTCGGGCCTTCTAAGTTTAGTTCCTTTCAGCCAGCTGCTAAGAAGGAAGGGAAACCGTGTTCGCTCTGGATAAAGCATTTGCTGTGCTAAGTGGTAGACAGCAATACAGTTTTGAGGTTTCTAAGTTCTTTAAAAAAAATATATTTTGTATTCTTTTCTCTCTTAGTCTTCATTTGTTCTTACTCTGAATTTGGTTTAGTTCTTAAAATGTTCATATGTTTAAATTTTTGATTACATGCTTTCTTGGCCTTGTCTAGGAAGAACTTTCATGCTTAGGCATAATCATTTAGCATTTATGACTATCATGTGGTTATACCATTGCTAAATTAAACATTGGAGCATTATTCATTAATTAATATTCTATCAAACCCAGTGCAGTCACTCAGGTCTTTCATCTTAGACAGTAAATGAATGAGTGGAATATATAATTTACCATACAGAAATTGAGATTGCCTCATCAGAAATCTTT
This sequence comes from Pyrocephalus nanus, assembly GCA_038380795.1. Taxonomy (NCBI): domain Eukaryota; kingdom Metazoa; phylum Chordata; class Aves; order Passeriformes; family Tyrannidae; genus Pyrocephalus; species Pyrocephalus nanus. The sequence continues at coordinate 20,981,481 of CM076269.1, read as the reverse complement.
ATTTATCATAGAAAGTAACTGCATAAAATAGCTGAGATAAAACTGACCTATTTTCCCTCTATATTAGGATGATTCCTTGTCTGTTTGCTTCAGGCAAGCAGATTTTTATGATGGAGGAACTGGCTGATTTTTTTCTTGGGGGTAGTCTCAGGCCGTGCTACGAAAGCCCCAGACCTGTTTCAGTAGTGTGTCTTCTGAGGACCTTAAATATTCATTAACTCCATTGCTTTCCCCCCTGATGTTTAGCAGAATTATGACAGTTTTGACATAACTGTAACTGCTGGGTTATTGGGCCCCATCTGGGTGCCACATGCCACAATGTGCAGGTGGTTCAGCATCCACAAGCTGGAGTTGGCTCTCGGGGAAGGATTTGGCAAGACTGCACCCCATCCACACAGCAATGTGTTTTCCCAGTGATAGCATGAACTTCCTGCCAGAATTTTGGTTTTGGATTATTTACCAAACAATAGTCTTAGCAACATTAATATCTCTGTGAAACCTACAGGATGGGGAAAACTCACTCTTTGTCCCACCTGATTCTGCTAAACACTGGTTAAATTCCTCCTTTCTGTGTGTCACACATTTCCAACATTTCAAATATGGAAGGGGAAAATCCTTCTGATGGAGAGGATTTATAACACTATTACAAGAGGCAAAAGGGGCTGAAGACCTTAATTCAGTGCTTCTATAGAGCTGCTGTTTTTCTTTCTCAGAGTTGCACACAGTTTGTGCGTTTGCACACGATCTGAGTTGTTCTGATGTTTCCATAACATTATATCCTTCCATCCCTGCTTGGTCCTTGCTTTTTAATGGCAGCATTCATAAATTCAGTTTTGAATTTGGTATCAGGATCCACTTACCTTCTCTTAGGGTTAATAAAAACATCCAGTCAAACCTAAAATACAGTAGATGTAAGTAGAATATTGATGTTTGCAAGAAAAGAAAGGTTAACTTCATCAAACATAAAATGAGGAAGGACACATTATCCTGCATTTTTATTTTAATACATGGATGTATCTTATTTCTCCACATCATCCCCTCATGTAATTATATCATTCTTCTGTCATTTTAAAATGGGATAATTCATAAGCTTCAACATTGCCATTTTCAATTAGAGGCAAATTGGTCCTGATGTCTGCATACATTTTTTAAATGAATTATTCAAATGTGTGAAGGAAAAAGCAAAACATGAAGTTAGTACAGAGTATTGCCCTACAGATAAGGACATAAAATACACAGAATGAGGATGTAAAGCAAATGCTTAAGAAAAAGTTGTCTGGAGCGTGTAATTGAATTTATGTAATCCAGTCATGGAGACAGAAGAGCCTGTCGGTACTGCTGTATTAGGCTGCTCACAGATGGCTGAAAATCTAAGGTGAAAATATTTGGATGCCAGTAGCTCCAAAAGCTACTGTAACACATCTTTGACCAGTCAGGACTGCTTAATACAAAATTCAAAGCTGAAGGCCCTTCTGAGCCAAAGGAGACTTCTGTGATGAGGAAGCTCCTAATACACTGAATAACCTTGGCAATTAGTTACCAAACTTCCTGTGATACCAAATGAGAGTGGGAATATTTGTCTGATTATTCTCACAAGTGTGAAGATTCATGATCTGCCATCTCTCCTTGGTGGTGTATGTGGCTCATCTTGCTGGCTTTAATGCAAAGTACAGTAATACTCAATAAGGATGGCTAAGGAGCCCAGATTAAGGAACTTTAATAAATGTTTTCTCCAGGCCCAGCTGTGTTGGGAGCAGCATCTCAGTGATGCTTCCCAATTACTGTAGACTCAGAGAACTGTTTATAATAGTTATGTAATTACAGAGGCACTGTGCTGTAGGTTGCAGTAACATCTTGGTTTCTGTTGGTAATCTCAACACTTCATCTGTATTTCACGTAATAGATTCGGCAACAGACGCCTCCATTCTCTGGGAAAAAAGATCATCAGGAAAGCCCAAATCCATCCTTTTGTCTGTCTTGTGTCGAGCAAATGGTGCTGACACCAGGAAATGTGCAGCACTTGACACGTGCATTCTGTAAGTGCTTGGATGCAGCTCGCAGGCACCGTGTGCCGTCAGCGCTTTGGAGTGCTGACAGCAACCTGGCAGGTCGGCATAGTGGACTGAAAAGAGGATAAATGACTATAAAAAGCATATAATTGCATTTTTATGTGCGTAAACACGTACATTAGTGAAGACTTCAAAAAATTAGCAGCTATCACAGACTGATGTATTATTTAAGCAACTTTTTGAGGTGTAAATAAATTTTAAACTATTTTAAGAATACAGGATGTTTTTAGGATTATAGTTCAGACTTTGAAGGCGCCTGTGCTGAGGCAGAGGAGCTGTGCAAGGTGACTGGCAAGTTATTGTTCTTGCAGCTTCTATCCCCTTTGTAACCAGAGATGAGCATGGTATCCTCTGCCCTCAAACGGAGGGGCAGTTTGGCAAACTGGAGCAGCAAGAGACCCCTGGACAGGGCCAGGAGTTATGTGACTCCCTGGTGAGGGGAGAGAGTGAAGGAGGGAAGAGGCTGGTGATTCACAGCCCTCTAAGGAGACAGACTGATGGCAGATGACGTCTTGGAGGGAAATGCTTGGAATAGTCACATAACATGGCAAGCTTAGCCTTGTCCAGCTCAAGTGTGGATGCACAGACAGGCTGCACAGACCCTTTGCACAAACGCTGTGCTGCTTGGGTTCTAGTGACAATACAGGCAGAGGCTGTAGATCCCCAGCACAGGGTCCTGCAGCCCCCTGTGAGGCAGAGCAGCTTGGCCAGCCGGTGACCCAGGCAGAGGCAAAGCTCCGGTCTCGCTCTGAGGGAAGGTGAGCACGCAGCAAGCCGAGGTGACTGCAGCTCTGGCTGACAGGCTCTGGCTGAGAGGACAGATTTCAAAAGCAGAGTTATAGAAAAATCTCATGTATAAGTCAGTTCTTTCAGGAGCTTTAGGAGAATGCTGAATATGGGGTTTACAGAGGCATCAGCTCCTGCTTCTGCTCATGGCCCAACTCTTACTCGTCTACCCAGATCCTCTGGCCATTCTCCGCGTTGCTCAACTGTATGAGGAGAAGAAAATCCCATGTCAAGATCATAGAATCACAGAACCATAGAATCAACTGGGTTTGAAAAATGCTTCTGAGATCATCAAGTCCAACCCTTGATCCAACACTGCCATGGTTACTAGACTGTGGCACTAAGTGCCACATCCACTCTCATCTTAGAAACCTCCAGGGATGATGAATCCACCACCTCCCTGGGCAACCCATTCCAATGTTTGATTACTCTGTCTAAAAAATTTCTTTCTAATATTCAACCTAAACCTCCCCTGGTGCAGTTTATGACCGTGCCCTCTTGTCCTACTGCTGGTTGCCTGGGAGAAGAGACTGACACCCACCTGGCTACAACCTCCTTTCAGGGAGTTGTAGAGAGTGCTTTAACCATCATCCCACTATCTACACCCTCCTTGGAAAAGACAATCCCAGGTTGCCTAATGCAGCCACAGGCAGGCTGGACTGAGCCAGGGCCTGTGTCCCACTAAGCTCTTCTCCAGTTTCACCCCTTCCTGTGACATCTGTGTTTTGGTTTGGTTGCACCCAGCCTGCAGGTGGGAGTGAGCCGGGGCAGCAGCTCACTGTGACGGGTGCTATGAGGATTGACCTCCAGGACTCTGGCACTCAAGGGGTCCTCACAGAGATCGCAAAGAGTGACCCTCAGAGCTGAAAAGAGTTTGACAAATGATTTTTGAGACCTCTGTAGGTAGTGATGTGGAACATTTATGTATGTACAACATCTAGCTATCCATTAGAAAAAAAGGTGAATGGACTTTGAAGGCTGGGCAGTATTCCTGACATGACAGTGATGAGTTGCTGTGCACATTGCACGACATCCATGCAGAGCCTTGAGCAACAGATGACTAAGTATCATCTGATTCTCTGTTAATAAGAAGTAGGTGAATATGCATGTTTCACTAAGGAAGGAAATGATGAAACTGGGGCAAGATGCTTGGAAAGAACTCCATCTGAAAACCCCTTTTTCCTTTCCAGGGCAAAGCAGGCACTGCTAACAACTTCAGTGGGACTGGGAAAAGCCAAAATTATAAGGAACCACTCTTTTGCTTTTAAGCCTTTTGGAGTTACAAGAGTGAGATAGTGATAGAAATTTTATTGTGCGTGTTTCCAGTGTAAAATTATGGAACAGGCAGAAGATTTCCTGCTGCCTTTAATAAGAATTGGGTAACTCAGATGCATGCCCAGCTGTGCTCTGAATTTAGAAATCAAGCATTGCTCCCAGCAATGACTTTTTAAAAAATTGATTTTCTTAATGTAAATCATCTTCTAAGGTGACCTTGGGTGAGGCAAATCAATACAGGACTGCTGAAAGCAGCACTTGCTCTCAGCAGAAACACCGACGCCAGAGTCGGGCAGCCCCAGCCATCCCCTGCCCCAGGGCAGCCCTGCACACACCTGACCCCGGCCCCTTGACCTGGCCCTGGGGAGCCACCAGCCCCTTCACATGCAAGCAGGTAACGTGGAGGGTGGTTTGAACCTGTGGAGTCCTCTGGTTGTACCAAAGCAGCAGGCACTCAGTGAGACACCGCAGATCTTCAGCGTGTCGGGCTGTTCCGTGACACAGGCTCACTGGGATCCCCTGAGCAGCAGTGATGGTCTTCAATTAGTCTATGGGATCAGTCTGGCTCTGGCAATGCACTAAAGGTCTCTGTTATTTTAAACATGAGCAGGGAGAAGAGAAGCTTCTACCAGTTATTGCTATCATGATCGTATATGCAGGCTTAACTTGTTTATGACTTCAAATATTCCTGTGAAAAGCACAGGAAATAACAGAAACGTAAAAAACCACAAGAACTCAATAGCCTGTGCATCACCATAGTTTCCATTATTTCCTGGATTTAACTAGCTCAGAAATACTGCAGGAAGTGCTTTTTCTTGCGGTATTCTTGCTTCCTCTCCAGAAGAGTGGAAGCATTACACAATGGCATGTGAAAATGAGAGAGGGACCTGCACCGCCAGTGGGTTGGGTTATGGGAGCACTGGATTTCTGCTTTCCATGGCTGTTCCCATCTCAGCAGTGGAGGGCTGAGGGCTGGTATGGCAGCACTCAGAAGCTCTCAGTAGCCAGGAATGCTGATCCTCTTTGGGGAGGGGAGGGTGGTGGCAGGGGAGCAGGAGGGGGGGCTGTAGGCAGGCACGGGGCTGGCAGGAGGGCACTGGAATCGATTCTCTCTCCTCATTACTCAATGGTTGCAGAGAAGCTGATCAACCTGAGGTGTTCCTTTGCAGCTTTAGGCCAGTTTTTACTCTCAGTGAAATGGTTCGACACCCATAGATAGCTTAATAAACACCCACGAGGTTGATCCAATTCCTTATGTGTATTTTATTGTTTTGACACATTTATGAGGTCTCATTTAGAGATGCAAAATGCCTGTGGCCTTCCTCCATCCAGGCTGCACACTGGCCAGTCAGCATTCGGTCTGGTGAGCCAGAGCATACGCATTAAATCCTGCATTAAAGCTCTGCTGATAACATTGTGCTTATTAAATAATACAAACATTTTTCCTGTTTGCCAAACAGTGGGGATCCCTAGTGCACACTGGGGAAGCATGAACTATAAAAGCCTCTATTCTTTTTTAATTAGGCTGTATCTAATTAAAATTATTGCCTGCCATTACTAGCATTTATTAAGTATTTTCCAGCTCAGCATGACTCATGGGGCTATATGAAGACAGATTGCACTGCAGTCTATTTGGGATGTGATGTGCTGTGCAATCGTCCTTTATCATCACAGGCAGGCAGTGTTTGTCTGAGTTATTATTCAGTGTGTACTGCCAGCCATCCAGGCCTCCACAGTTCCTCTTATAAATTCACTGATTAGCCTGTTTTGCATATATATGAAATGTGGGTTTGAGATCCAGCTTGGGGCTCTGAACGGACAAATTAATATGAAGGTAGAAGCAGGACTGTCCCTAGAAGTTGCTGATGGGGAATTTAACAGCTCAAGATGCCGGGCTGGTTCAGGAGTCAGCTATTGCAAGTGATGTAGAAAGACCTGCAGTCTTTCTATTAACCTGTGTGGGAATGGGAACCACCACGCGTGCTCCAAGCAGCCTGCCCAAGCTCAGCCTGTAAGAACTGTCTGTTTTGGAGGGAAGCAGACCCTGGCAATGACACATCATAGGCTGCTGTAGGCAGTCCTGGTAAAGCCAAGGTTATCCAGCAACACCCGCTGGAGTGGAGCCGGGTGTTCCTCCAAGGAGAGAGCAACCACGAGCCCGCCTAGAGTGATAGGGAGAGGTTGTGGCCGGCAGAGGTTTTACCCACATTTGCCTGAAGAATAGAAGGGTGTCTGAAGAGGGCGTGGAGGGTGGCTGGGGGAACTGGGCTGGAAGGGAAGTAGGCCAGGAGGGACCTGGACCAGCTGTTTGGTGCAGGGCAGGAGCAGTCTGCAGGCAGTGGTGCTGGCTCAGCAGTGAGGGATGGGGGCTGCTGTGAGACAGGGGGACACTTGAGGCTTGGACAAGAGCAGGAAGCTGCCCATGGAGCTGCCTTGGGCCAGGCAGTAGCACTTGGAGAGATCATGCTGGTTTGGCAGGATCTTGGCTGGAAACATGCAAAGTGAAGTGTGTGGAAGCCCCAGATTTACAGGCTGGCTGCTGATTTCCAGGCGTGGAGGACTGAGGGTTTGGTGGCTACAGGGTTTAGGGCCACAGCTCAAAAGGGTGAGATGTCCTCCACTCAGGAGGCGTGTCTGCTCTGGAAGGATGCAGGAGCAGAGCAACCCCCATGAGAGCCCACACTCCATGCAGGAGCAGGGGCAGGGACAGGCAGTGCTTCTGCTGAGGGATGTGCAGGGCTGCTCACCTTCCCTGCCCTTCCCAGACCCTGCTTCACGCCTCGTACCCCCGCTCCAGCTTTTGACTCCCTCATGTTGGGTTTGAAGGTGGTGCAGATGAGGGGGGTGAGAAGTGGGCAAGGAGATGGCAGCAGGATGCTGAGTGAGGGGATACAATGGCAGTGGCAGCCGCTGATGGAACAACTGAAAGGAAAAGACTCAGCTCTGCAAATCACAGCATACACGGTGAGCTGAAGCTGTTGCTGTCAGTGCAAGGTTTACAGTTGTATTTCAGCCCTTGTTCTCTCTCTCTTTCTGAGCTCTGTTTTTCTTCCAAGGGTTATTACAGTGCAGGAAACATAAGTGCCTTTCCTTTAAGTCAGTTCACCCCAAGTAAGACATGACAAGACATGGAATTAGGTTAAAATTAAAATCTTAACATATAAATTTAAGTTTTTAGTATAGGCTTGCCCATCTGAGATTATACTGTCTTTATTCTGAATGCTGTACCTAATACAAAATAAGATGTAATACCTGCTCTGTGAGCTGATAATCTAAAAGGCAGGGCCTTTAAAAAGAAAAGGTAATATTTTCAGCTTTATTTTATAGGTGAGGAACTGGGACACAGGGAATCAAATTACTCCCATGTCATGCAGACTAGGAATTAACATGTATTTTGAATTTCCAGTTTCGTCTTAACCACAGAAACAAATTTTCTCTTTGAGTAGGGATGGTTTGTTCTGGATTTTCAAATATTTCTTATATGGAGTGCTAAAATAATTTAAAGTTCTTTCTGTGCTGTGGTTGTTCCCTTGATGCCTAGACAACTAGCTTTATGTCTGCATCATTTTCTTCTCCCACTGTGGATCAAAATATAAATTTCTTACCTCATTCAAGACAGTCTTTCCTGCCAGTCCTTCTTTTTTTCACTGTACCTTGAAGAACAGTTGCATGCATCATCTAAATATGAGCTTTGCGCTATTTCTGGTGTTGAAACAACATCAGTAAAACCTCCTGGTGCTCTTTCCCACAGACAAACACCGTGATAATTAATGTGAATACAGTTATTTGTCAAGTGCCACTCAATTGGCTTTTATGGTTCGTTCTTGTGCACTTTTATTTCTCTCTAATTACATGGTAGAGAAAGAAGAAGCTGAGGTTGTGCATGGGACAGGGCTTGTGGTTGCCAGCTAACAGGGATGAGTTTTGGACTCATGTTTTCCTGCTGTAGAAGACAAAACAAGACAATGAGCTAACACCCAGGTTAGGTCCTTCTGCCATGACTGGCAGGTTGGTTTCCTCCTCCAAGTTGCTGCTAGAGCTGAGTTTTTTCTGAGCTGCTGCCCTGTAGAAGCTCATTTGAATTGCTGCGCTCACGTCCTGCTGGAAGCCTGATTTGCCTTCAAATTAGGATTTGCATCTCAAGAACTGATGGCAGCATCTTGGGCAGATTTTGGTAGGGGCAGCTGTTTTTACCAGCAGAAGGCACTGGGTTGGATTGCCTGGATCCTGCTGCCTTTTCAGCAATTTGTTTCTCATTTCTTAATGCAACAGCGTTATTCCGGATCCTGAATTTTTCACAGGGAAAGCACCGAGGAGGGTGCTACAATGAAATTAGGGGGATAACAAGTTTATACTTGTTTCTTCTTCCTTTCCCATGCATGGCTATAGCAGGCAGGAAATGAAGTGAGACCGACCATTCGGGCTGGGCTGAAAAGGTCACTCACCTCTTTGCATCTCACAAAATCAAACTCCCTCGAAGCTGGAGCAGGGCAGCAGCACTAACCCCACTGCTCGCCTGTGTGGTGTCTGGGTTTGCTTTCCTTCCTGAGCTGAACGCGCGAGTTCAAGGAGAGCTCACACACCAAAGCACAGAACAGAGCGGTAAACCTGCCTGTTTGGTTGCATCTGGTTTCACCGGTTTGCAGCCGAGGTGAAAAGGGTTTTCAGCCTGAAACAGCACATCGTAGCAGAGGAGTCGCTTTTCAGGGTCACGGAACACAAAATGGTTGCAGCTTTTCTGAATAAAGAAACCCAGCTCACCTCTCCTCCATCTCTGGTCTTCCCTGGCACCACTGGAAAGATGGACGTGCTTTAGATCACCTGGGCCTTGGCCAAAACTATCTGCATCTGAAAGGAAAATACTGCCAGAGCAGTTAAATTTAGCCTTATTAGTTATTCCTGGCAGCTCACGCAGTGTCAATTAAACAAGAATTTACATTCCCCAACAATTTTAGCATAATTTTCACTTTCAATCTGATTTAAGTCCTAAATATGCAATCTGTTTATTAGAAGATGGTCGCTTCCCCAAGTAATTTAAATTCATGTTACTTCATGAATTAAAAGAAAGGGTTCTTTACTGTCATAAATCATTAGTATATGTGCTTTTAGCTTGTTTTTGTTTTTTTTTTTTGTTAGCTGCACCATCACCATGCTACCTCTTGTTTGGTTACCTGCTATTAGACTGTAGAGACCCTTTAACCCTAGCTTTCTACTTGTCAGACTTAATGTGAGAAAAAATTGGGGTGTGTGTGGTTTTTTTGTTGTTTTGTAAAGTGAGGAGTACAGCAAGACCACAGGCAGATACCGCTCTGTAACCACTCCTTTGAATTGCACAGCAGCAGGACAGCAATTTGAATGCCTGATGGTAACAGGAGCTTATACTCAGGTGTGTGGCTGCCCTGGCTGGTCCTGAACCCTGCCAGGACACGGGTGCAGTGTAGCCATGGTAAACTGCTCAGCAGCAGAGCTGTGTTGTCACCTCGTCCCACAGAGTGCTGCGTGGAGCAGTGCTGTGTGCCAGCCTCGAGCCCCGGGCGAGGGCAGGAGCTGCACCAGCCGAATGCCAGGCACAGGGCTTGGTCTGGGGGTGAAAGATGGGAGTGGCATTTCTATGGTGGACTTTTCTATTATATCTAATACAAGGACTGAAGAAATTTCTGTACTGGCATCTATAGTGGAAGTGAGCTTTGGGAAGCAAAGAAGGCATTGCCAGCAGAATTATTGCTATATTATAGCATCATGACATTATATCATTGCTGTGGAAAGTAATGTGACAGTCAATGAAAATAATTCAGGTAGCTAATTGTCCTTCATTCCATGCACTGTCTTGTATTGAGTTAATATTAAGATTAGCAGTGATAAAAGCATATCTCTGTAAGCCAGTTCAGCCTTAACAAGGGTAAATGTTTATGTGCAGTAACTAAGCAGATGAGCAAGAGGAGCCCTCAAAGCAAAAAGTCTTACAACAATGTCTAAGAGAGCTTTGCTGAAGTCACTGTACAGAGCAAGATTGCTGCTGCCCTTGAAGTTAAACACTCACTTAAGCACTCACATATGCTCTGTGCTTGCCAGCATGTTAGTACAGAGAGAGTACCAACTAGTGAAAAACACTACATCTTTTATAGCATTTCAGAAATATTCAGAATTTCCAGACCCAGAAGGACTAACGATTTTTTAATAGCAGTAGAATTTCTTTGAGACAGAAACCACTCCTCCCCCTGCTATCCAGGGATCTGCTGGCAAAGTGTGCAAACACGCTCTGGAGATATCAAACATATGGGCTAAATGGACACCTAGTACCTTGCTGGTTAAGGAAACTGCTCCATACCTGCACTAAGCTTTAAATCATAATTGCATTGATAGCTGTAATAGCTCGGTGGGTGTAACTGTGAAGTAAATGCAAATTTGTGTCTCCTGTGAGTATGTAAAGCATATTGTGTGTGCTGAAGGACAGAAGCAGATGTTTCATGTTGCTTAGTAAACATGTTCCCAAGCTGTCACTTATTCATCCTCTACATGGACCACAAGAGGATCAAAGTATAACATCTGTTTGTAAACATGATCAGGTGCAAGTCAGTAAAAGGAAAGCAATGCAGTACGAAATTATAAACTGCCCATTTATATGCTCATCTACCATAATAGAGTACAGTCTGGGAAGAATTTTGGCTAGAAAAAATCATCCCATTATCTAACAAAGGAGCCTTATGCCTCCTCTGTTCACTGCAGGCTCCTAGGTTATTTCTCTGTGGAAAACATACAAATGTAACACTCATTTCCTTCACAGTCACACCTGCTACCCCTTGTTATTACACTTTTTGATGGCAACTGACATGCAGTAAGAGCTAGTATCTCCCAAGAAGCACTTCCTTTATCTTCATCAATACCTTAATTTAAATATCCAAAAACAATCACAATGACAGTAAAAATAGTTATCTCCCTAAACTCCTAGCGTTTCAAGCAGTCCTTTATCAAAGCAGCTGATTCTCTGCCAAAGTGCATCTTGTGTAGCTGCCTGTGTTTGTGCAGAGGCTGTGTGCACCTCTTCTGCTTTGGCAGCCTGTGAGGTGTGCAGCTCATCCCAGAGGGATGAGCTTTAAGGGTCATAAAGGGCAGGAAATAAATTATCTTGAGAATTTTTAGCTCCTGCTTTGAATCATTAACTAACTCTGGAAGTAAGAATGGACAAAAAAACCCCCACCTGTCTTTTTTAACAGGTCTTTAAAACTATGTGTGGTCAGCATGGAGAAAGAACAGCTTTTAGTTGTAGTCTCTTTGAGCAATCCCTAGCACTGCAGCTGAAAATTTCATGTGAAGTTTGTTGTAGTTGTCTGCAACATCTGGTTCAAGTTATTTTCTCAGATTTTTATTGTTGTTCTTACGCAATCAATGGGCTTTTAGAGCTAGAGACAGCACCAACAAAAGGGAAAGTGATCCCTGTTTCACACCCCACATTATACCTGGCACAGCCAAACAATGCCAGAAATGTACCACATACTCAACGATGAACAAAGGCTGGAAATAGGTTGTCACTCACTCTTCAGGCAGATCATGTGTCAAAGATGCAGTTCAGCTCATGTGCAAAAGGACAAAAGCATCTCTGGCTTGCTGCAAATTCACCAGTGAAAACTGTCTGTGCCCCAACAGATGATGGACAAATCCTCATCTCTGAGCTCATTGCCTGGCCTTGCATTTAAATATTTTCAATTTTCATTTATTTACTTTTTGTTAGAGTAATTATTTTAGTTTTCATTATCCAAGTGGCATTTTACTTGAATGGCATACACTTGTGTGGCACTCTGAAAGGCTTCCTCCTCCACTGGCACTTACAGAGGTTTCTGTGCCTTTTGATTTTTGAGAAGTCCTGGGTTGGTCCTTCCTCTTTGATTTTTAAATAAATACCTGGTTATTGTCATCCGTTGTGTTTAGGACTCAAGGTCGATGCAGCCAAAGCGAGATCACTGAGGAGTGAACACTGATTGCCTTCAAGGCAGCACACACGTCACTAACGTGCATTAGGGAACATCTTATACTAATAGGGTTCTTAGACATGGACTGTGGTCTCTGCAAGGATTCAAATAATCTTTCTTTTCAACATGACCTTTTTTTTTTTGGCTTTAATAAGCAAAGCTCTTTCCTGTGTCAATCCCGTAAAGCCAAAGAAGGCTTGCTGTGAGCTCGTGTGATGAAAGCCAGGATTATTACAGACTCACACCCAAAGTGCAGAGGGACCAGGTTAGCTCCCAGTGTCATTCCCAACTCTACAGCTTGGTCCTGAGCAACACTTGTCTTGACTTGGTTTATCCCTGAGATGTAGGCCTGGCTGGCCATGCCCATCCTGTGAATGGTGCAGGAGCCTCGGGGTAAGGTGCAGCAGACATCCTGCCAAGGAAAACCTTACACTTAGAAACACTGTCTTTAAGTAACGTGTCTTATGTCTGTAAACGTGCAGCAGCATTACATCAGATGCTATTCCTTGTCAGAAAGTTGAAGGTGGACAACCTATGAGGAATAGCTCAGTATTTCCCCCAGACTGATACAGCTCCGTGTTTTGCAGCAGCATTCTTCAGAGCCACCTGTATCAGAAGTCTTTTGTTTGCCTGGCTGTGCCGTGCAACGGACTGCATATTTTCAGCTTTGGGATTTCTCTTGAAAGAATTCGCTGTGATTGAAGGGCATTGTGAAACCTCTTTTTTTTCTGTAGAAAGATGAGAGAATTTGGCAAATACTGACTAACGATCAAATAATTTACAAGTGTGACTTTGAGTTTGTTTCCTTTCCCTGAGCTATTTATGCAGCACACGTTTGAAGGCAAGCTGTGAGTATTATGCAAAGAAATCTGCTAGCATGCAATCTCCAAGAGGAGATTTAAGATTTAATTTCAGGCAGGATCTGGATCACAGCAGCTAATAGGAAGAGCTGTTTACAGTACTCTGGCAGCCATACCAAAATTTTAGTGTGTTTAATGCTTATATTTCCATGTTCCATTTCTGCTGTGATGAAAGGCATTTGCATGCATGGACTGACTGAATGAAATGCCCATGGAAATGAAATGCCATGTGAAATCATGTTTTCTCATGAGTTGCAGAAACTAAGGTGAATGTAAGAGGGAACATGAAAGCTTCATCTCACCCACCAGTGTTTATTGCCATAAACCAGTGGGGTTCTGCTGGTGAGCTCTGGTGAACTGGCTATTCTCCTGTGGCAGCGATGCCCCTGACTCTGGGGTCTCACCCCAGAGCTGACAGGCAGCAGAGAGCGAAGGGAGAGGTCTGGTTTCCATCTGCCCACCCTGCATGAACATAAGTGAATGAACTTCTCTTTCTCTGGTTGTGAACCTTTACTGTAGCAAGAGCATGAGGTTAATGCAGTCCCCTGGGCTACACTGCAGAGTTCACGTAGTCCAGCCAAGCCACAGAAAGTGAACGATAGTGGCTCTTTCCTTCTTCTCCATTTTTGCACTGTATATGGTGCATTCCCTTCAGCTACCACAGTCATCCCTTACTGGTGATGCCTTGTTTTTAAAACACATTATCTTTGCACTAAAACACCCCTTAGTTGTGACCTCAGCTGTGGTAAAGAAATTCAAACAGTACTCACCACTCAGTCCTCAGCTAGATTCCCTGAGATCCTGAGGGCTGTACTGACAGGGATGCAAGCCCTGGCAGTGGTGGAGAGCCAGAGGCCCTCCTTAAAGGTATTAGAGAGGCTCTGCTGAGCTGGCAGCTTCCTGCTCTGCCCACAGTGTGTGGCTCTAAGGGTTTGTCTTCCCTGTCTGTGGAGACAGAGGTAATTCTGAGGTCTTAAATCTCTGAGTACACGGAGAATTTGACAACTGCTCTGAGTTTCTGTTAGTGCTGTGCTTGGACAAACCCCAGCATTTTGTGACAAATGCCATAGCCAAGTGTATTCATTAGGAGAAGGTATGAAGTGGCTGCTTTCCCCTCAGAGGTGATACAGTGTTCCTTCCAATTGTCCCCTGGTACTCTGCTTGTGCTCTGCTCACTGCTGGCACAGCAGCTAGGCATTGACCTGCTGGTTTCAAATGTTCTTTAATGACTTGCCCCACCACTTCATCCACATCAGTGTCTTTCAGCTTAGGTTAGTGCATAATCTCTTGTGCCTGTCTCTGACTGCCTCCTTTTCTTCTCATTTTTCCAAAGCCCTTTTTACTTTCATTTTTTTTTCTGGCTACTTAGGCTCCCAGATCCTCCTTCTGCTATGAAAAACATGTGAGAACATAATGGCAACAGTTCATGGCAGTTGGTATGATACAGAACTCTAAATATTAGGATGATATTCCTGAAATTAGAGGTTGCAATAGAGATTTATTTTTTCAGTTCAGGTGTATTTGAACATTTCCAGTGAATGTGTTCAAATACCTGAAAACAGAATTCATTCTGAGAAAATTACCATTTGTCTGGGTGTAAACCAGCAGAAGGATAAAATCCAATTAAAAGGGAGAACTCAGGATGTGGCATGTCTGCATGGCTGAAGCCAATGTCAAGACTCCAAGCGCCTTCAGTGGAGTCAGGATTTCTCTGACAAAGGAGAGATGTACTGCTAAATCAAACTGCCTTGATTGCTGTCCCAGTTTAAATGGGACAAGGGTCTTCTGCTGAGGATGGATTAGGAGGAAAAGACCCCAAACTTTTTCCTAAGCAATTATTAATCCAAAACTAAGGAGCTTTGATTGAAGGGAAAAAAAAAACAACAAATTATGGAAAAGGGAAAACAAAATAACAGCCCTTTATTAAAAGGTATGTTTGTATTAACAAGAACACAAAAAGAACCCAAGTAAACAACTAAGCAATACTACTATACCCACCAATAATCCCCTTCAAGAACAAAACCGATAGCCCGGCAAAAGGAAAATTTAAAATAGTTCAATTTTTAGCACCCTTTGGTGTAGTTCCAACCACAGTCAGCAGGGGGCGCCGTCGGGTCACTGGAGGTGTAAAACTTGTAATGTCCTGTACCATTCACCAGGTGGCGCTGTTGGGTCGTTGGAAGTGCAGAACCTGTAGTGTCCTATGGTAGTCACCAGGTGGCGCTGTTGGATCACTACAGGAGCAGAGCTTGTCACCAGTGCCTGTCACCAGGCAGCGCTGTGGGATCCCTGGTCACTGCCACGTGGGATGGGGAAAACAAAAAAAAACAACAACAACACCCCCCCCCCGGGTATATCGGAGGAAAAAAACAACAAAAAAAAATGATTCCTCTTCCCCTCCCGAGGAAAAAGAGGAAGGGGGGGGGGGCGAAGGGGAAGGGGGAAGCGAAAAAAACAACACCGACAACACAGAAAGTTCTCTCAATGGAAGAAAAACTCACGAACTCCGGGGGGGGCCCCGACAAACAGGAATAGTTGGGAAGGAACCGCAGCAGCCAAAAAAAAACTTCCCTCCAACAGGAAAAAAAACAACAACAAGAAAAAACCAAATGAACCAGCGTCTGCCAGCTCACAGCAGCCTCTCCTCCTCCCCGCGAGCCCGACTTCCCCCCCCACACCTCCTTCCAGCCCACACACCAGCCCCAACCCCTCCCCCTTCGTTGCTAGGCAACTAATGTTCGACCATTAGCGCCCCGGCTAGTTCTTTTGTTTTCACCTAAATGGGTGTGCTGCACACACACACACACAGGGGGAGGGGAAGGGAAGAAAAATTCCTTGCTAAAGTCAGAACTATGACATTATCCACCCCTAATTTTTCTTCCCATTCCCATGCCACTATACATCTATCAAATTGAACCCTTTTTCTTGAACTCCATACATACATACATTATTCTAAACTACATACACATTCATAAATATATAGGTACAAATACGGGTACAATTATAGCCTGTTTACCCTAAGATAATATCTCCTTGGGGTATGCACCGGGTTTCTCCATCTTCTTGCATCACCCACCATGTGGAACCAGGTCCTTGGGCAAAGACAACTCCACGAATGGATTTGCCTTTGCTCGAGGCATGGTTAACCCAAACTGTTTTACCTAACATACCTCTCATGTGAACCACTGGGACCTTGTCCCCATCTACAGTGTGAAGGGACTCTGATTGGGCAGGGCCGGCTCGATTGACAGAGCCTCTAGTGTTGACTAACCATGTAGCCTTTGCTAGGTGTTGATCCCAGTGTTTGAAAGTCCCTCCACCTAATGCTTTCAGGGTAGTCTTCAACAGTCCATTGCACCGTTCAACCTTCCCGGCAGCTGCTGCATGGTATGGTATGTGATAGACCCACTCAATGCCATGCTCTTTCGCCCAAGTGGTAACTAAACTATTCTTGAAGTGTGTCCCATTATCTGACTCAATCCGCTCTGGGGTGCCGTGCCGCCACAGGACCTGTTTTTCGAGGCCCAGGATGGTATTTCTGGCAGTGGCGTGGGGCACCGGATGCGTCTCCAGCCATCCAGTGGTGACTTCCACCATGGTGAGCACATAGCGCTTACCTTGGCGGGTCTGTGGCAGTGTGATATAATCAACCTGCCAAGCCTCCCCATATCTGTATTTATTCCACCGTCCACCATACCACAGGGGTTTCAGTCTCTTAGCCTGTTTAATGGCAGCGCATGTCTCACAGTCATGGATAACCTGAGAGATAGCATCCATGGTTAGATCCACCCCTCGGTCTCGTGCCCATCTGTAGGTGGCATCTCTGCCCTGATGGCCGGCGGCATCATGGGCCCATCGTGCTAAGAACAGTTCGCCTTTGTGCTGCCAATCTAGGTCCACCTGTAACACCTCAACTTGTGCAGCTCGGTCTGCCTGTGCATTGTTGCGATGTTCTTCATTGGCTCGATTTTTGGGCACGTGGGCGTCTACGTGGCGGACTCTCACAATCAGTTTCTCTACCCGGGTAGCAATGTTTTGCCATATATCAGCGGCCCAGATGGGTTTTCCCCTACGTTTCCAATTGGTCTTCTTCCATCTGTCCAACCACCCCCACAGGGCATTGGCTACCATCCATGAGTCTGTGTAAAGGAAAAGTTTCGGCCACTTCTCTCGTTCAGCAATGTCCAATGCCAGCTGGACGGCTTTGAGTTCTGCGAATTGGCTTGATTCACCCTCTCCTTCTATAGCTTCTGCAACTTGTCGTGTGGGACTCCATACAGCTGCTTTCCATTTACGTTTCATTCCTACAATACGGCAGGAACCATCAGTAAAGAGTGCATAGCGTATGTCTTCTTCTGGTAGTTGGTTGTATGCTGGGGCTTCCTCTGCCCGTACCACTTGCTCCCCTTCTTCTTCTTCTGCTAGACTAAAATTCTCACCTTCCGGCCAGTTCGTGATGATCTCTAGGATCCCAGGGCGATTTGGGTTTCCAATGCGGGCGCGCTGCGTGATCAGGGCAATCCATTTGCTCCAGGTGGCATCAGTGGCATGATGTGTAGAGGGCGTCTTCCCTTTGAACATCCAACTCAATACCGGTAGCCGAGGTGCCAGGAGGAGCTGTTCTTCTGTGCCAATCACCTCTGAGGCAGCTTGTACTCCCTCATAAGCTGCTAGGATCTCCTTTTCTGTTGGAGTGTAATTGGCTTCTGACCCTCTGTAGCTTCGGCTCCAGAACCCAAGTGGGCGGCCTCGGGTCTCACCAGGCACCTTCTGCCAGAGGCTCCAGGAGAGGCCCTTATCCCCAGATGCAGAGTAGAGCACATTCTTCACATCTGGTCCTGTCCTGACTGGCCCAAGGGCTACAGCATGGGCAATCTCCTGTTTAATCTGTTCGAATGCTTGCTGTTGTTCAGGACCCCACTGGAAATCATTCTTCTTGCGGGTTACCAGATAGAGAGGGCTTACGATCTGGCTGTACTCGGGGATATGCATCCTCCAAAAACCTATGGCACCCAGGAAAGCTTGGGTTTCTTTCTTGCTAGTTGGGGGGGCCATTGCTGTGATTTTATCGATGACTTCATTCGGGATCTGACGACGTCCATCTTGCCACTTTACTCCCAGGAACTGGATCTCTCGGGCAGGTCCCTTGACTTTACTTCTTTTGATGGCCAACCCAGCATCCAGGAGAATCTGTATGATCTTCTTTCCTTTCTCAGAGACCTCTTCTGCTGTGTCCCCCCATACAATGATGTCATCAATGTACTGAAGGTGTTCTGGAGCTTCACCTTTCTCTAGCGTAGCCTGGATCAATCCGTGGCAGATGGTGGGGCTGTGTTTCCACCCCTGGGGCAGTCGGTTCCACGTGTACTGCACGCCCCTCCACGTGAAAGCAAACTGCGGCCTGCACTCTGCCGCCAAGGGAATGGAGAAGAACGCATTCGCGATGTCAATAGTGGCGTACCACCTCGCTGCCTTAGACTCCAGCTCGTACTGGAGCTCCAACATGTCTGGAACAGCGGCGCTCAGTGGCGGGGTGGCTTCATTCAGGCCACGATAGTCCACAGTCAATCTCCATTCTCCGTCAGACTTACGCACAGGCCAGATGGGGCTGTTGAAGGGGGAGTGGATCCTGCTGATCACTCCTTGACTTTCCAGCTCACGGATCATCTTATGGATGGGGATCACAGAGTCTCGGTTCGTTCGGTACTGCCGACGGTGCACTATTGTAGTGGCAATTGGCACTCGCTGTTCCTCAACTTTCAACAGTCCCACAGCAGAAGGGTTCTCCGAGAGGCCAGGTAGTGAATTCAACTGCTTAGCCACTTCTGTCTCTACAGCAGCTATCCCGAAAGCCCACCTATGTCCCTTGGGGTCTTTGAAATACCCATTCCTAAGGTAGTCAATGCCCAGGATACATGGGGCATCTGGACCAGTCACAATGGGGTGTTTCTGCCACTCCTTCCCGGTCAAGCTCACTTCAGCTTCCAACACGGTCAACAGCTGTGACCCTCCGGTCACCCCAGAAATGGAAATAGCCTCTGGTCCCACATGTCCTGAGGGCATTAACGTGCATTGAGCGCCAGTGTCAACCAAAGCCTTATATTCTTGTGGGTCTGATGTGCCAGGCCATCGGATCCACACCGTCCAATAGACACGGTTGTCCCGTGCCTCCACCTGGCTAGAGGCAGGGCCCCTCTAATACTGGTCTCTGTCTTGCTCGTCACAGTTTTCCGTCTGCAAATACCGGCGGGAGGTACCTTCTAGTGGGTCAGATCCCTGCCCACGGGATACCGGCACTGCACTCACTTTCACGGACGTTGTTTTTCTCTGGTCCTTAACCTCTTGTACTCGGGCTGCCAAGGCATGGGTGGGTTTCTTGTCCCACTGTCCCATGTCTTCTCCAGAGCCAGCTAGGAAATACCACAGCTCAGTTCGTGAGGCCTGTCTCCCCTCTCTGGCTGGGGGGCGCCTGGTTCTCACTGGTGCCACCTGGGAGCTGTTCTTCTCCATCTTTTCTAGGATTTTCTCCTGTTGATCTTGTAGTTTTGTAGCTATGGTAGTGAGGTTGTTGATCGAGGTCTCTACGGAGGAAACGCGGGCTTGTAGTGATTCTTGGACCATACTGTTGTACATCCGAAGTTTATTTGTTATAAACGCCACTGGCTCTCTCTTTTCCCCAGCCTCCAATGATGTCAGGTAACTGATGTGTGCAGATGGCCCCATACGTATGAGGGTCCACCACATGTATGGTGTACATCTAACCTTGTCGGGATCGTGATTAGCTTGCATATCCCCTCCAAACAGTACCTCCAACAGTGCCATTTCCCTCAGGCGTCGGATCCCCTCCTCCATGGTATTCCAGCTCTTTGTAAGATGGTCTGCTTGGAAGGCCTCTTTGTGAATGAACTTCTCTCTCACAGCATCCAGCAGCCGTGCCCAGAGAGACAGGGGCTTTGATTCTCTCACAAATGCCTCTTCAATGCCCGCATCTCGGGCAATAGACCTCAAGGACCTTGCTTCACCACCATCAAGGCTTATGGCATCACCCGTGGAATCCCAAACTCGGATCATCCAGGTTAGTATGGACTCATTCGGCTGACGAATGACGTCTTCCCGTAATTTCCGGAGATTGTCATACGATAAGGACTCAGTGATGATTTCTGGCTCCGGGTTGGCTGCCTGTGAGGGTCCTGCCTCCTCATCATCATCAACTGGGCGGGCTGATTTGGTCTTATATTTTCTCCTTTGGATAGGTGCAACCTCCATTGACTTGTTTGGTTCCTTGGAACTGGCCTGATCTGGAGTCACCCTTGTATCAGACCTCTCGTTTTCATCTTTTCTTTTTCCCTGTGAAGGCTGCACCATACCGAGCACCTTTTGGTAGGCAACGGCTAAAGCCCCACATGCATCTGCCACCTGCCTCTCTATGGGTTTACCATGACTCCTCTCCCTTGCAGCTATTATTATCTGTGTAGGGTCTGGGAGTTTTTCGAGAGCGAACTTCCATGCTGTAGGAACTGAACCACTTTCTAGAAATTTACCCAAGTCTTCCCATGGCCCATGCCATTCGAAGTTTCCCACCCCTGGGGCTGGCTTCTGTGCCCGTGCCTGGTTAATCATGGGCCTAACTACAAATGTTAGATATAACACCGTGGCACAAGCTTGCACGAAAAACCCCAAAAGGAAAACGTCTTTTACACCTAAAGAGAGTTTAAATGTCTCAGAGGCCGTTGTATTAGAACCAAAGAGAAAATGTAGGAGGGGTTGGGTAAATATACCTCCCTGTGTTTCTCCATAGGGATAGGTGCCATTATCCTTAAAACCCCAAAGGAGACAGTGTAGGCTAGAGCAGTAATATATCCTTGAGAACATGTCCCGAAGGAAAATAACAGGTGCTGAGTTTGCTATGTCATGAACCCAATGCGAGATCTCAAACATACTTATTACAATGAGGGTCATAGTGTCTGAGCTGAAAAACATCGACAGGTGAGACATAGATTTTGGCATAATTATATACCACAGAAAAGCAGCGAGCTTAGACTTCATGGTGCCTACAGGTTCACAAACACGTATAAAGTCACAAAAGGGCAGTTATTCCTTTTCCACTTTTCCTCTCTCAAAGCCCCGCGTTGGGCGCCAAAAATGTCCCAGTTTAAATGGGACAAGGGTCTTCTGCTGAGGATGGATTAGGAGGAAAAGACCCCAAACTTTTTCCTAAGCAATTATTAATCCAAAACTAAGGAGCTTTGATTGAAGGGAAAAAAAAAACAACAAATTATGGAAAAGGGAAAACAAAATAACAGCCCTTTATTAAAAGGTATGTTTGTATTAACAAGAACACAAAAAGAACCCAAGTAAACAACTAAGCAATACTACTATACCCACCAATAATCCCCTTCAAGAACAAAACCGATAGCCCGGCAAAAGGAAAATTTAAAATAGTTCAATTTTTAGCACCCTTTGGTGTAGTTCCAACCACAGTCAGCAGGGGGCGCCGTCGGGTCACTGGAGGTGTAAAACTTGTAATGTCCTGTACCATTCACCAGGTGGCGCTGTTGGGTCGTTGGAAGTGCAGAACCTGTAGTGTCCTATGGTAGTCACCAGGTGGCGCTGTTGGATCACTACAGGAGCAGAGCTTGTCACCAGTGCCTGTCACCAGGCAGCGCTGTGGGATCCCTGGTCACTGCCACGTGGGATGGGGAAAACAAAAAAAAACAACAACAACACCCCCCCCCGGGTATATCGGAGGAAAAAAACAAAAAAAAAAAATGATTCCTCTTCCCCTCCCGAGGAAAAAGAGGAAGGGGGGGGGGGCGAAGGGGAAGGGGGAAGCGAAAAAAACAACACCGACAACACAGAAAGTTCTCTCAATGGAAGAAAAACTCACGAACTCCGGGGGGGGCCCCGACAAACAGGAATAGTTGGGAAGGAACCGCAGCAGCCAAAAAAAAACTTCCCTCCAACAGGAAAAAAAACAACAACAAGAAAAAACCAAATGAACCAGCGTCTGCCAGCTCACAGCAGCCTCTCCTCCTCCCCGCGAGCCCGACTTCCCCCCCCACACCTCCTTCCAGCCCACACACCAGCCCCAACCCCTCCCCCTTCGTTGCTAGGCAACTAATGTTCGACCATTAGCGCCCCGGCTAGTTCTTTTGTTTTCACCTAAATGGGTGTGCTGCACACACACACACACAGGGGGAGGGGAAGGGAAGAAAAATTCCTTGCTAAAGTCAGAACTATGACAATTGCTTTCCCTGGAAGCTCTGCTTGATTAGGCACAACAGAATTTGTCCTGTGGAAAAGGATCTGGAGAGGGAGAGAGCACAGCAGAAATCAGCCCTGGAAAAAAAAATCTGATTTTAAGAGGTGACTTGAGCTCATATACACAAGACCTTATTAAATGGAGACTATTCAGTAACACAGTTACAATGACTATAATGGGGAAGGAGGTTTTCATTAATTATTGAGCAGAATGGAGATCTATATTTTGTCTCAGACTGACACTTTTTACCATCTGCTTAAAACCTGTTTCATAACAACTATTATCAACATGGGGTTTTTCCTCCCCTTTTAGAGTAATCATTATGCTGAGCTTCCAGATTGTTTAAGGTATCTGAGTTCCAAGTATGAGTCTGCTGTTACAAATACATGATACTTACAATTGCTATTCATTTTCATATGTTTGACTAGCAGGTGATTGGTACATGTTTTTCTCAGTTGTAATTGTGATCCAGCAGTGGCCTTGATCTTGCTAACTGTTCTATCTGAGTTTAACTGCAGTCCTGTAATCCCAATAGGCTCATTTTAAAAGGACATAGTGACTCAATGCAGTTCCAACCACCAAACTGCTGGCTTTGAAGGGGTCACTTAAATGAGATTTTCTGTGTTCCCCACCAAGGCTTCCAACTCCTACTCATAGGAAAAAAAACCCAAACCAAACTCCTCCAAAAAGCACATGTTCTGCCTGAGGTCGTTGAGGGAAAACTGAAGTTTATTCCAAAATCCATGAGCAGTGCATCCTGAAAACCGGAAGGCAATTCAGACATTTGCTTTCATAAGCACCTACATTGCAACGAGCACCTCTTATATGCCAAGAAATATTTTAAAAGTCTAGCTAATTTAAATGAAACAGAAATTTGGGGCTCCTGTGTGGTGAGTGTTGCAGCAGGGAACTACCAGCCTGTCCAGTCCTGTGTTTTAGAGTGTTTGCAGTTGAGAAATGTAACATCCATAGGGCCACTGACTCTGCAGTCAGCTAATCCTTCATCGCTCCGAACACCATCCCGCAACGTGCAGTGCAGCCAAGACAACGAACCTGTCTTCAGAATGTAGTCCTGCACCAGTGGAGTCTGATCTCCACTAAACTCTCTCCCAAAGGCCTGTGCTGGCTGGCTGGTGCCTTGGAGCTGGCAGAGCGGGGCACTGAGGAGCCATGGCTTTGTGTGGCCACAGGCACATGAACAGGCGGCTGCGGGCTGGGCTGCACGACCTCAACCCGGGAGTGGCAAAGGACACCTTCTAGAGAAGGGGGAAAAGGCCATGCCAGATATTTCCAATGTTGTTCCTATCCCCAGAAGGGGAACTTGCTCGCTTAGATCTATACAACTCAAGTATGCCACACTCTCATTTTGGAGAAAATGGTGGTAAACTGGTCATATGATTGAAACCCTTCATTTAATCTGTAATCATAGGGGAAAATAACACTGTAAGCATATCATTGCACATATACTTTTGTATCAATTTTCTATCCTTTTTTTTTTTTTAGCCATTTTGCATTTTCCCTCTCATGTTAGTGAATTTTTAAGTTCTCTCTTAATTGCATACTGAGCTGGAATTCTAACCTTCTGATTGGCACTTCATTATCAGACACTGACAATGCAAGGCAGTGCTTACTTAGCCGGCCAAACAACAGCTGAATAGCACCTTATCAGCTGAGATCAAACACCACACATTTCACCACCCGGGTGGCTGAAACGTGCTTCTTTTCAGATGCTTTTTCAGATTCATTGCAGACTCTTAGCATATGCACCACCTGCAGACTACAACTCCTGAGTGACTGCTGTCCATAATCCTGCTGTCTCCAGCGGGCAGGGAATGAATGTCACAGCTGGTAGAGTTAAAGGCATCGATTGTCACTGTAGTACCCACCATTCTCAATAATTCTACATCAGTACAAATCGTTGTGTAATTGCATTTATAGCACATAGAGTGTTTGAAGAAAAAAACCCAACCCTCCCTTATTTCCATATGAGGATGATGCTGACAAATCAGCAGGGCATACAGATTTGTGGAAGACTTGCCCATCACAAAGCACTCCAAGAACAGCCTTTAGACAAGTTTAGCCTACTTTGTGTTCGCTCATACACCCAACGGGGCCCTCTGTAAACCCGCGTGAATCTTGTTTGAGAAAGTTTGGTTTAGCATAACTGGCTGTTAATGCTCCCAGAGCAGTTAAGCTCTGACTGGGCCACCTGGGCACCATTAGTTTCCCAGGAGACTAAAGACTGGCTTTTGGGGCTGCCTGATGGTGTGGCTTGCGTCATTCCGGGATGTGTGCTACATACCTCCAGGGCTGCTCCTGGCTCTCGGTGCTCCTGTCTGCTCGGAGCTGGTTCCTGCTCCAGGGACCGCATGCCAGAACAGCTTCTCTGCTGCCAGACCTTTGCATGGCCTTTGCCCACGCTTGATCTGCTCTTTGGCACCTCCCTGGCAATTAAACAAGTAAGAGCCAACAAATCAAACCCTGTAATTCCACCTGCATTCATTTGTACATCCTATTTGTAATTCAAGTGAAGGAGGCAATATAATACAACTATTCGAGGATTGCTTGTGATGGTTTGTCTTTCTGAACTGAAGGTGAGGGCTCATGAGTCTTGCTACTTTCAGGCTCTAATCTAGCTGTTGTCCCTGGTGCCGCAAATTCAATCCCAATGGCCTGAATAAAGAGCCCCTTATCTCTTAAACCTCTGCTGATCCGCAGTCTAGTGTTGGCCCAGCCTCATTAGACAAGCAATACCCTGGGATACTCTCTTATGAAAGGTTAAAAAAAAAGTAGGTAGCAGAATGTTCTGAAATATTTATGTTCTTTATTCTTGAGCTGAGACAAGTATGGGTAACTTTAGAGATGAACTTTCACTGCCTGCTGAGTCTTTAGAAATACTTTGCCTGCTTGAGTTCTCTAAAAATAAATTTGAGTGTTCTGCTTGTTAAAAATTATTAATATTTTTGACTTGTAAGCATAAAAGGAAACTTTTATTTACTAAACTTAGATTAGTATGTAAATACAGATCTAACATTTTAAATGGAAAACTGGAACGGTGTCTCAGAGATTCTGTGTGACTGCCCTATTTATTGTAACAGTTAACACAGCATGAGTCTAGAGGCTGTTAGTAAATTGTGCCTTTAGGATATGAAAAATTCAATTGCCTAATAGTAGCAATTTTGAAATAAATATTCTATTAGTCATAGAGTTTGAAACATTACTCCTGATATTCTTCACTCTTCATGTAGGTATTTCATGAATGGCACTTTTCAGTTCAAATAGGTATTTAATGAATGACACTTCTAAATTTTTCCAAACTTTAGGTAGAGTGGAGACTTTATGTAACGTTTTTTTTCCTGGTTTTCTATGTATTCAGACCTCATCCAGTGCATAGTGTTTTCTGCAAATGTCACACTTTAGTGATCCATCCCTTCTTTCAACAATATGGGAAGATCTTTCTGAATTTTTGGTTTTCTGTCCTGAATAGACTATAAGAACACATAAAACATGTTTTCCTTGCTTTAGGGCTTACTTTCTAGCCAATTTCTAGCTTTTCATGTCTTGGTTCTATGCATTTGAACACCTTGACTTCTCATAAAAATATCACTTTTTTGTCAGCTGAGACCATACAAATTATTTTTGTCAGCATCTCTTTTCCTTCTGTCTTGAGTGAAGGAGGGGGGAGTTTTTTCTATCCTTGACCCTGTAATCTGATCTGGTTTTGCATTAAAAGCATCATCAAAC
Organism: Pyrocephalus nanus; assembly: GCA_038380795.1. Taxonomy (NCBI): domain Eukaryota; kingdom Metazoa; phylum Chordata; class Aves; order Passeriformes; family Tyrannidae; genus Pyrocephalus; species Pyrocephalus nanus. Next base: position 20,955,518 of record CM076269.1, on the reverse strand, counting down.
TGTTGAGAAAAACCTGTGGAAAATGAGAAATGGAGACAAACAGGGGAAAGGGTGTATCACTTAGAGGTATTAAAAATATCAATGAAAACTGAACAGGACCTACGAAGATGCGAGGAAGGTTATGATTTGTTTTATTGTTTCAAGTTGTTTGGCTTCTAAAGAATCCTTTTTTGATACTCTAGTTAAAATACATAAAGTAGTACATGACAATTGCCTTTCTTTTGTCTAACCTTAAATGTTTTCTTTATCACAAATGCCTGTCCGCTGGCAGGAGGGGAGCGGCTGCCTGAGCCTGCCTTCCCTTTTTGTTCAGCACAAACAGGTGGTACATCAGCAGTTTTCTCCTTTTGCATGAATGGTTTTTAGAAAGCTGAAACTTGGCCTTCTGGAATGCAAATATCCTATTTTAGGAATTCAGCATAGGATTCTGGACTGAGTAAAATGGGACAAATTTCTGTTGGCTTCTTCTGAAAAGGACTTTTCTGTTGGGGAGGTGAGCCAATGCCTTCTACTCTAAAGATGATTATTTGGAAGTTATTTGTTAGAGCTAGGCAGTCTGTTTGACTTCTTTAATGTATTATTTTGACACTGACTGGTCTGGGTGGATCTTCCTTGCAGCATCATTGATTTCTCAAGTGTTTAAATGCATTTTATGTATTTAGGCAATTTTATACTAAAAAGAGTATCTTGGTGTTTGTTCTGTGTATTAGCATTTAGAATTCCTCCCAGTTTATAGCTGCCTATACATTTATACATCGTTTTGTCTGTCTGCATTTTTCAGGTCTTTAATGAAAAGCAAATACTCAGCTCCTCTAGGTTCCATACATCCTCCTAGCTTATTTCCATTTTATAATTTTGTCTTTTGTTTAGATTAATTTAGACTTCAGGTCACTTGTCTATGACTTCCTCCATGCTAACTTGAAGCAGTTATTTAAAGTAATGAAATGCTGCACTTTGGCCACCTCCCTGTTCTTCCCATCCAGCCAAAAAGAGAGAGGGAAAGAAAGGGGAGTTTCTGGCCAGGAGCCATGGTAGCCTTATGTATTTCTGAACAGGAGTGAGATACAAATGGCCAGGGCAGAAGACTGAATGTTCTCACTTGCAGACCACATGGAACTCAATTTTCTGACTGGTATAACTGAGTGGGTCTAATTGGGACGTGCTGAGCATGAGCTCAGGGCTGGCTCAGCCAGGACTTGAGTGGGCCTTTGGTACCTATGAATGAGGGCGGTTCTTTGCTTGGGCTTGCATTTCTTTCTGTCTGTAGCATTCAAAAATGTGCTCAAGAGCAATCATCAGCAGGCAGGAAAATTTTCAGCACCGGAACTGATGAACCCAATGGTGATCAAGGGAGTAAGTAGGAAAACAAAGTGAGGAGTGATGGTCTTTGGGAAGAGCTCTACCATTTTGTTATCTTTGTTTGGCCTCTCACACAAGCAGGGGTCCATGCCTGGGGCTCATGGGCACTGTTGTGTCTGCAAGAGTAACTGAAAGAGGGAATTTATGTACATTTGTTGGTTTCTTACTTTTTGTATTTTATCTATTACTTTTCCCAGAACTGAGCAATAGAAACAATTTTAAATGCAGCAGGTGTGGTGACACCGGGAAGTAATTGTTTCAGAAAGCTTGCAAATGTGCTTTTATAAAACAAATTGAGGTGGATTTTTAGTTTGTTTGTTTTAAATAAAGCAATAAGAAAAGAGTTAGAAAGTTGCCACCTTCATAGGATGCAGCATGTGAAGAAAAAAGTTATTATGGTATCTCCAATAAGGGGACAAATTGTCTGCTGGAAAGGGAGAAAAAACATGCAAAAGCTTGGGGGTTTTTTGTGTGTCTTTTGGTTAACAATTCTCCTTCAGACTTGTTGTTCTTGTAATAGAGATTTCTTTTTTTGTATTTGTCAGTGCTTTGCAGTATTTTGAAAGTGGGAAGGTATGTCTGAAATGTTTTCTTTATAGAAATGTTTTCTTTTGCTTCAGCAAATGGCTTATTGATGTGTTAGTAAAAATAAAAGTATGTTATGTACACTGAACCTTTTGAGCAATCTAAGCTGAGATCTATCTGCCAGGACAGCCTGTGATAGTGAAATTGGAGGAGATGGACTGAGGTTACTTAAAATTGGCCCCCCTTTCAATCCAGATGGGTCTATGGAGTATGAGGAGAAGAACAGGATGGAAATAAGACAAACTTCCAGTATGTCTTGAGCAATTGGTTCATTTAAAGTACTTCATGTTTGAACTATAGGGTTTGGGGTTTTTTTTGTTTATTTGTTTTGTTTGTTTGTTTTTTAATCGAGTAATAGCAAAAAATGAGCCAATGTAAAAGCTTTTGAAGAGCAACAAATTTCAGGATTGAAGGAAAAGTTCCTTCCAATAAATGACTGTGGATAATGTAGGAAAGTGAAGAAGGTTGTTAAGAGTTCTATGAGAGAAGGAAAGTGAATGTGCAAATATTCCTGGACTTCAGTAGCAGTGAGCCTTCTGCTCTAGCAAGATTTTGCTGACCATGAATTATAGCCATGAATCCATTTGCCCCTTCCCCTCTCTCAATTATGTAACTCTTTGTAGAGAGCTATTTTTCTGGAATTTACATGGATATATGGATTATTCCCCATTTGGAAGAATGTCACTTGATTAAATGAGGTACAGCAGAGAAGCCAATGTATTTTGAATGAAATTTGGTTCTTATATTGCACTGTAACAGTCTATGACTTACAAACAATTTAAAATGCAGTGTAGGTTTTTCAGATATTTAGAATTCCAACCACCACCTTTAAAGCATATGTGTTCTTTGGATGTTTGGATTAAGGAGTGTTGGATTGCTCCTATTAACCATGTAAAAAAGATTAGATCCATTTGAGCAATTAGCCTGAAGTGTTTTTCCTGCTGTTTATGAATGCAAACAGGGCTCCTTTTTCTGTATCTCTGCAAAGGCATCCCAACTGTTTATGTTGCTTTCAGGGTGCTGTACCACCAATCCTGGCTGGAGGCAGCTGAAGTGGGGATGTGGATAACGTAGTGCAGATGGTTTTCTGTTTCTTTTATGTGTTTTGTTTTCCTGCCTTCTGCATTTGCTTCACTGTTATGGTTGTTGTCAGTCTGAGAGTGGATCGCTTGTGGGCACAACTGAATTCTTACTCACTTATCACTTCATATTTAACTTGTCACAGATAAAAATATGTTTCTACGAGACTGTGTTTTACTGTATTCTTTATCAAACTGCTCTGATGTTCATTTTGATGGATGATGATATCCAAATGATCACAGTGAAGACTCTTATTTTCAGTCCCTTTTGATTTAAATTAGGAATTAAATTCTCTCTAATTCTGCCTGGTTGTAGGCAGTCTGATACTTTGGTAGCATGTTTGTGTTGCAAACTGCACTCTCCTCCAGCTGCTCAGGCTTAAAACAATCAAATATTGCTCTGGGTAGGCAGATGTACCTGTTACTGGTGAGTGAGCTTTGGGCTGAGGTGGTTAAAAAGAGAATTCCCATCTCCTGAGAAATGGGAGCTGCATTGCTCGGGCTGCCTAGCTAGCCATGAAGCAGGAGGGACCTGCCGGGAAGGAGGCACTGCTGAGGCAACTCAACCTGAAGTCACACTCTCCCATGTAAGAGTTATTTTAAGGAGTTAGAGCTTAGCTGCACTAGCACCAATCCTTTGGAATAAGGATTCTTCTGATTAATGCAAACCTGCTTACTGCTAACTGGAGTTTTTTCAAGTGTCTTTGTGGTCTGACGGCCTGTACAGAGCAGCTTTGTGAGCTCCCTCTGTCCTGGTCAGACCTGGGAGCCTCTCTGGTCTGCCAGCCCAGCTAACATAAGCAGAGGTCTGGAAACCAAGCCAGGTGCTTGCAACTTTGTGCATCTTTGGGTGGAACCAAATGCTGTTCCCATACGACCTTGAACAACCTGTGCCTTCTAATGAGGTTGTAAGTCACACCTGTCTCATCCCATCACCTGCTGGGATTGAGACAGATGTTACAGATCATGGAGCTGGATCCTACATTTTGGGCCATAATTGTCTTTTTGAGGAAAAGCAATGCAAAATGGTGACCTGTGCTGTGGCAAGTCCTGCAGGCCAGTGGTTAATACTGCTGTCTGCTCAGGAAAATGCCTGGGATAGCAAACATACTGCCTGTTTACAGAAATAAAAAGTTAATCATAATTTTAAGCTTAATGAAATGTGAAAATCACTTGCTAGGCCTCAGTTTCAGAAAAAAAATCCCAGAACTTATGTATTAATTCTTTCAGAAATTATTAAAATCAGAATTGTATGTATTAATTCTTTCAGAAATTATTAAAATAAAAATTATTAAAGCAGTGTGAGGCTTTTAGCAGAGGAGATGTGAAAAGCAGGGAGAGTTGTGGACTATCTTGAACAACCATGTTAGTGTTTTGCACTTGAAGGCTTTCTCAGCCTGGACTGTTTTATTTTTCTCACATAAACTACATTTTAACAGTACTTTAAAAGGGTTCTCTGCTTAAAAGAAAGAATATTTTAATAGAGGATGAAACCAGTTTTTGTATCCTTTAAAGTGATTTTCTTTTTTTGTGAAATTAAGTTTGCAGCACTGCTTCAAAAATCCAAAGGAAATAATAGCTTTTGAGTTGTGGAGGATATCGTCAACTATGGGTGTTTGTTTTGTTTATTTTTGGAGTTTGTCAACTTTAGTAACTTAATCACTCGTGGTTCCTTTATTTGAAGGTGCCTGAATGCTTGTTGGAGGCTATAACATTTTTTTTTTTAACGTTATTTAAGGTGCAAATAAAATCGAAGTCAGTGTAAAATACTTTAGGGAGAACAGAGTTGAAAACAATGCAATGCCATGATGCGCTCTCTATCGTTCCTGCAAGTAGCTGAGCGTATGCTGCTTTTTGCTCGGTGGAAGGACAAAAGCCTGACACCAAGGCCGAACGTGCCATCACGCTGCTGACACACCTGCCTGTCACAGCTGTGCCTTGTGCCGCAGGTGCCGTGTTGAAGCCATCAGCGGGCGGGCGGACGAGACGAGCACCTTCCCGGACGGGCCCTGAGAGCGGCGGTGCGAGCGGCGGTGCCCGCGGGGCTGCGGGCGGGGCGGGGCGGGGCGCGGCGAGGGGCGGTGGGACCGGCCGGTCCCGCCTCCCGGGGCGGTGCGGGGGCGGTGCGGGCACGGGGCGGGCCGGGCCGGCCGCGGCGGCGGCGTGAGGGCGCAGCGGGAGCCGCCGCGGCCGCAGCATCGCGGCGCGGTGGCGGGGATGGAGCCCTGGAAGCAGTGCGGGCAGTGGCTGATCAGCTGCAAGGTGCTGCCGCCCAACCACCGGGTGACCTGGGACACGGCCCAGGTCTTCGACCTGGCGCAGACGCTGCGCGACGGCGTCCTGCTCTGCCAGCTGCTCAACAACCTGCGTAGCCACTCCATCAACCTCAAGGAGATCAACCTGCGCCCCCAGATGTCCCAGGTACGGCCGCGCCCCTCGCGGGGTCTCCTCGTGCTCTTCCTGCGGCTCGCGGCGGCGCGGGACCTGCGGGAGCGGGATGCGGGATGCGGCCGCTGCCCGTCTCGAGCGCGGAGCCTCCGCGCCCTCAGGGAGGGGAGCGTGGCTCGGACCCGGGGCAGCCCCCGCCGGGCGCCTTTTCCCTGCACGGGGTGTCGGCCCGGCCCCGTCTCGGCTCGTCCCGGGCGGGGGGACAGGGCTCAGCTGCAGCTCCGGGCTGGCGGCTCCCGAAGCCCCCTGAGGGGGTCACAGCCTGCAGCGGGAGCCCCCCGGGCCCGTCGCGTTGAGGTGGCCGTGCTGAGGAGAAGTTCCGGCGGTACTCCCAGAGTCAGCACTTCGAACACATCTGTGTGCGTTGCTATTTAACGTGAGCAGGTTACAAATCAAATTGACCTCCTGCTTCTAGTTTTTCTAGCTGCACGTAGGTATGTGATGGGGAGGGAGGGAGGGCGAAGGGACCGGAGCCTGGGAGGCGAGGGCGGCGGAGCGCGCCGGGCGGCGTGGCCAGGAGCGGAGCCCGGCCGGAGCGATGAGGGCAGGACAGGGGCTGAGGGAGAGCGGCGGGAGAAGCCCTGATAGCGCCTGTCAGCTGCTTCTCCCAGCTTCTTGTGACCCATGGAGTTGAATGGCGAAGAGTGATTAGTAATGAGAAATGGTGTTCTTGATAGCTGGCCTTTTATTTTTTGCTTTTTAAGTTGATATTTTGGACTTGTTATTTAATAACTAAGTGTAATTCCAAATTCAGCCCTGTTTAGATGCGATTTTTAGTTCGGACTGATGTTTTGTTACTGTGACTCGAAGTTGGTTTCAGATATCGAGATAAGATTATGTTAATAATTCAGGAAGAGACTCTATATATACATGACTTCCTGTCACTGCTTCGCTCACACCTATGCCTTGGCAGAGACGGTGGCAGCCAAGGAGATGTCTGCAAGGAAACTAAATTATGAACCTTTCATGTGTTTGAAAACATAGAGAAACGGATACACTAACATTTCAGTGTTATAGTTATGTTTTATATACAAAATGCCATTCCCATTTAGGTTACTGCAAAAAGCAGTGGTGAATTACACTTCTTTGTCTGTCCTTGTCCATGTTTACTTACAAACCCAGTTATTTTATTTCATTTCTTTTTAATTCTTTCTTTTAGTAGCTATGTCTTACTACCGAGGGGATGTTTTCTATACGCCCACAGTGCCAAAAGTAAAAACGTCTTTCAGATACTCAGAGTAAAAACTCCCAGACCCTTGTACTAGATGTGAATGGTACAGAGATTGTCCCCGTGTACTTGAGAGCTCAAGTGCCTGCTTGAATGGCATATGCAGAGGCAATACTTTATCTGAGTGGTGGAGTGGCACAGAGGGTGGGCTCGTCCAAATGGAAGAAATCCAGTAAGTTTTCTCTCTGCACAGTTAAAACCTATAAGAGTTCCAGGACTTGCTAAACAGGAGCCTTGCTTTATATTTTCATTTTAGTTAGCCTGATTGCTTCCAAACTGACCCTTTCTCAATTTAGCTTGTGAAGCTATAAATACTTAATCTATGAACTGTTGGAAATGGTCTCCTGCCCTGCTTAGAGTGGATAGAAACAGATCCTCTTTTTTTTTTTTTTTTTTTTTTTTTAATGAACTGTAAGGGTGTCCTCGTGACATGACACAGTATTTTTGAGGCGGCTAATTCATTGAATCAACTTCAATTAGCGATTAATGTTATATGTCTGACGACTATTACTTAATTTTATTTTGATGACTTGGTGGTCTCCTTCTGTCTACTAAAAACAAGTACCAAAATGCTCTGCTGTGTTCTTTCTTGGAGTATATTTGGGAATAAAGATTAATATTTATTTCTCTAAGTGTGTTTGAACTACGGATTATAATTGTAGATCTTGGATTATTTATAATGCATTTTTTGAACTTCGTGTTTGGAGCTTTATGTATGTACAGTGTAGCTGCTGGAATTGTTTCACAGCTATGACAGTTGCCTCCTTGTCTGTGTGTCTGCTCTATTGCCTGAGGAACCTGCACTCCACGGTGCTGCAGACTGCTCTCTCCAGTGGTGCATTTCTCTGCCTTGCACTGATTTCACCATTTAAACAGGAGGAACTGTTTCTGGATCAAAACCTATAATGGATAACTTTGTGTAGCATTAAATGTACTGGGAATGTTACCTTTGTGTTCTGTGAGTTCAAGATTTCTTGATTTTTAGTAAGGGTCTGTGGGGTTTATGAAAAGCTCCTTGGAGGACACTCTTTCTGGTGGAAACAATTACTCACTGAAAATGTCAGTAATTGCTATTAAAAATGTAGGCTTAAATTCTGCAAGTTGCTTGCAGTTTGTGGGCAAGATCGTAAAGAGCTCTTAGCAGTAACTTATGCAGAAATCTGAGTGTCTTGGAGATGATTCAGTTGGTGAGATCTGCATGGAGTTGAGCCCTGAATTGTGAGTTTTCTCAGAATACTGCTTGTCAGTAAACTAATACTGCAGCATAGTAAATTTGTGTCATAAATTTGCTGCATCATAGGATCTTGGGCTCTTGTAGAAACACTAGCTAACTCACCTGTTTGTTGTGGGATAATGATTTATAGGCACTGGAGGCATGGAGTGCCAGAGCAGAGTTGGCATTGGGGTAGAAACTGTCTTGGCCGCTGATTTCACAGTCCGTCTGACCACTTTGCTGTGTCTGTACTGCTCAGCTGAGCTGTTTGAACTCAAGTGGCCCTTATTCATCATCTTCCAGAACTGAGATGCAGCTCCCATACTCCCTTATCTCATGTTGTTTTCTGCCACTGGGTCTTAGAATGGGTCATGGAATTCTTACTGCACAGTTCGTGCTCAATAAAAACAGAGATTTAGAAGGGTAGGCTTCGACAGTGGGCCTCGTTGAGGACAGACTCATTTTGGCCTCGTCTCTTACTGCTGTTGATGTTTGCTGGGCCTTTCTCTATGAACCGAGTTTTCATGTCTTAGGGGTTGTTGTAAATGCAGCAGCTCCAAAGAATGGGAGAAAGTGAGAAGTGCTGCCTCAGGCAGACCTGGGAGTAGATGTCAGTTCTCTGACATAAGAATAAGTCTCTTCCGTTTCCTTACATGTTTACTTTTTCAGCATGAATGTGACAGATCACACAGTGATGCTCATCAGCTTTGCTCAGTAGACCTTGGTTACCCCTCATAAGCTACGTGAAAAGCGTAGAGTGATTGTGACTGATGCTGCAGCTTCAGATGCTGCTTCTTGGTGGAGCCTCATTCATTCCAACAGGAACACTATTGCTTTGCTTTGTAAGCAGCTGGCTGCTGATGGCTCTTGGGGCAGGAATTGAAACTGAGACTGATGCTCAGCATTGCAACACAAACATGTGCTTGACCAAATGGCAGTGGGTATGTTCTCTTTTATGGGCTGGCTAGCACAGGGAGCTGCGTGCCTCTGTCCCACCACCAGCCACACACCTCAAGTCATAGCTGTGCTCCTGGCTGGGCTGTTCTCCTGTTCTATGCATTTGAGAGCTGTGGATTCTGCCTCCTGCCTTTTTGGAGATAACAATGCCTGTGCAAGAGAAATGTCTTGGTAGTTTTAGACTGCACAATATTGGGTTTAGAAGTTGTTTGAACGCTGGCTGTTTCCATTTGCATTACTGTAAGTTTATGAAAATATGTGTATTTGGTTAGTGGGAGTTGTCCTTTGAAGAACAGAAGCTGATTCAGTCAGTTACGCTTTCCAGAAAGTGAGCCTCAGATGTGAAAGTATAAACCTTGCATTTATAAAGGATGAGCAGCATTGTTGCTTTGCCTGTGAACCTTTGTCCTCCGGGTTGCCAGTTCTCGACTGCCTGGCTCCTGTCTGAGAGGCTGGTGAGACTTGGTGTGAGGTTGCCTGTGAAAATTGGGCTTTGTATGAGATTGGAAATTCAGGTTCAGGGACCTACATGCCTGGGGGTTGTTTGTTTGTTTGATTTGTTTTGTGTTTGTTTGTTTGTTTTTTTCACTTTGAACAGAACAGGAAAGTGTTGTCTTTATTAAGAGCTCTTGTGTCAAGGCCCAAACCCACTTTGCTGTTTGAACTCTCATGAGCTAGCACTTGAGTTATTTCAACCTGTGCATGGGCCATCAGAAAAGGAAATTTAAGAGATGGATCAAATAATGTATTTTGGCCTTTAAGTGCAGGGCAGTTTGCCTGATTCAGACTTGGGAGTTGGTTGTGGAAGTGGTCTTAGTGCAGGCACCAAGCACTAAACCTTGTAGCCACTGGGAATGGTGCTCAAAGAGGCAATGTGCTAAATGCATAGTGGAGATGTGACTGGTGTGCCAGTGTGTTGCAGGGTTTCCCCCGAATTGGAGCATCACTCCCTGGTGACAGTGAGGGGGAGGATGGAGCACAGGTGCTCAGCATCTGTGTCTTCCAGAGCTATTCACTGTAGCCATTCACTTTCCTCAGATGCTGCCTCTTGGCTAATGTAGGCTGGTGAGAATAATAAAAATAGAAGTGATCCATAACAGAGAGTACTAATCCCAATCATAATCATACAAGAACTTAAGTAATTTATCACCAGAAATATGAAACCTAAATGAACAGATTATGATGGATTTGCAGAAGATGTCATCTGTTTAATGCCTATCTTTTATCTTTAGTACTTTGCAAACTAGTTTTGAAATGGTTTTTGCAAGGCATTTAGTTAACTTGTGAGAGATTGCTAAACAGGAAAGCAGTGCTTAATGTAATACTGGCACGGGAGTTTACTAAAAGGGATGTTGACATGAATTAAATATTAAAAGTAACTATTTCCTATTATTCTAATAAAAATAAACAAAATATCCCTTACATAGTATTAAAAGTTCAAATGTTTTCTAATTTTAGGGAGTTGTTTTTTTTGGTGTGACCATATAGTCCGAAGGAAGTTGATTATCTTTGTCATCCATGTAATATTTTGGTGTGACAACAGAGCTTTTCAGCAGGAGTTTATTTTTCTTGGTTACAGTGGTACCAGGTAGTCTCAGGATGTGGGCGTGCCAAGGAAGACACACCTCTCCATTTTCTCTGCTCCTGCCTTTGGCTGGGAGCTTCCCTGTCCCCCACAAATGATAAACCCCATATCCTGCCCCTCACTCTGTGCGTGTGCATCCCACCTCTGTAAGATTCCCGCGGGTGGGGATGCTCCCCTGTGCTTTCCCCCATGCATGCCTCTGTGCACTGATTCCCTCCAGCACGTCAAACCTTGTGTGCCATGTGGCTCTGCAAAGGAGGAAACAGGAATAGTATCTTGACCCTGCATGTTACCTGAAGGAGAAAGATTGGTAGTGAATGGATGTGCTGACCTCTGTGCCTGAGGATGTGGTTTAGGATCTTAGGAGGGACCAGATGAGCTAAATAAGAAAATAAAGAGGGTTTCAGAGTGGTGCTTGTGACCCTCCCCAGGAGTCACAGGATATCAGTAACGTGTTTTCCTTTGGCAGAGAGATCTTTAAGAGAACTGGTGTGCAAAATAACTTGTGTTTTTTAGGTATGTGGGGTGCTAGCATGTACCACAAAGATACATGTAGGTAATACAGTTTTTCTGAAACTGTAAAACTTCTTGGGCTTGAAAAAGATTTTAGAACCTGGTTCGATTTTTGTCAGTGTGTGGAAACGAGGCATATTTAACACCCCCTGCCATTTTCTTGAATTGTTTGAAACTAGCTGTATGTCCTCACAGATTTAAAAGAATTCAGTTATTTAAAAAATATCTTTTAACTTTTCAGATTTTGTCAGTCTCTTTGCTTATCTGCCGGTACTTTGGTCCACTAAACATCTTTACCATATTTAATTTTATTTTTGTGATTCATTTAAATCAAAACTGTATTGGCCATAAGATATATTATCCATAAAAGGTATATTTATCCATATATATGTTGAGTGTATATACATATCCTGTATGTGTTAGACTTCGTAAAATATATACTGAACAAATATTGTTCAAAGCAAAACCTTAATATGACCTCTGTTTTGTTCTAAGAAAAGCAACTGATGAAAAATAGTGACCTAGTTTTCCTAGGTAATTCTTCTTACCTTATGAAGATGGAGAAAATAGTGCTTGAAAACTGATGTAATGATTTTAATTGATCCACATTGTTTCTTTTTGGTTGGAAGGGACAACTGCAGTTGTACTGTATGGTAAAGCTTATTTTACATCTTATGTTTATCATGCAGTTATTAAATGCAGCACACACATCTTGCCAAGAGTTGTCTCAAATGTGTCCTCCTGCACAAAATATTAGTGTGCTGGCAGCTGTCTAAAGCATTAATAGAAAAGTATTCATTCTGGTTTCTCACAGAGGCTATAGTGTGTGCCAGTCGTGGATAATTTAAATTAGTGTCTGTGTATGGCATGCTGCTGTGTCATGTGGGAGAAGCCACATTATTTTCTGAGCCTTGTCTGACAAAAGTGGGAGACCTGTGATAGTGGCAAGTTGAAGGACTGCTTGTGAAAAGAAACAAATAAATGAAAATGGTTCAAGGAAGGAGAGATGGATATATAAGAAATAGGGAGAAATAACCAAAAGAAACAAATATTAACTAGAGAGAACGGTCAGAAAAAGTTGGGAAGCTGGATTGAAGAGGGTATCAGCAAGCAAGACTCCTAAAGTTTTTGAGATTTATCCCAAGATACGTACAGAAAACCAATCTTGGATATGCTGTGTTATTCTTTAATATAACAGATAATGGCACTATGTTATAACATCCTTCCTTAAGCCTGTGAGTGCAGGAGGTGACTTGCCAGGCTGCAGCACTGGGGGGTTAGCATAATACAGTGATACAGTCTGTGCCCTGGTGAGATAGAGGATCTTGGATTTCTCACATGCCTCTCTTTCCACTCTCCTTTGAAGGTCAAAAGAGTTGATTAAATCATAGTTGTAAAGAAGGAAATACAGAGGGTAAGGAGAGAAAGGGTTGCAAGGTGAGAGAGAGGCAAGGCAGCTGCCAGGGGTGAGGGGATGATCCTGCAGGGAGGGAGGTGGTGCATCCATCCTGGCCATGCCAACGGGGACCTGGCACTTCCTGGCCCTGGCACAGCTGAGCCTGGGCTTCACTGGTGCAGGAGCAGCAGCTGCCAGGCTGGTGAGAGGCATGGGCAGGAAGGACTTTCAGAACACAGTTTGATATTGGTAAAATACAGGCAAGGAAGGAGACCCCTCTGCTGAAGTAACGTTTGCTTCCTGACCAGCAGCTGACCCAGACAGGAATAGGACAAGTGCCTGTGGCTGCAGTGTACTACCTTACATTGTATTATTTCATTATTTCAGAAACTCTGTTTCACAGAGAAATATGAATTGATATGCACTTTGTCAAATTAGCTATTAATTTTTTTCCCCTGCACTTTCCAGTGTACTTGGCATTATCTGGAGCTACCTTTTCTTTCCCCTTATTTTGCTTTGACAAGCTGTGTTTAAGACTTGAGGCATTGTGAATTACCAGCTGTTTGCTTAGACTTTTGATGTGTAGAATGAAATCTGAACTGACATCTTTATAGTACGGTTTTGAATTTTTATATGTAGCAGAAAGATGTTCCCTCAAAGCTCATTGAATGCTATTGGCTTCACTTCACTACATTTTCAAGGGAGAACATATCTTTTGGAAAAATATCAGTCAATGACCCTTTTTTTCATCCTGTATTGAACAACAATAGTGAATGTCTTGGTAACATGAAACACTGAAGGACTCTTAGGAGGATATTTGTTTCTTTGTACATTCAGAACACAAAACATTAGTCTCAAATTTCATAATATAGTGGTATTGTAACAATGTGTATAAAAGCCACTCATGTACTATTTAAAATGTTATTGCAGACCTATGGGTATTGCTCAGCTGTCTTATATTTAAATCCAAAATATTTTGGGCCTCTAAATTGTCTTTACTTTCAATCAAAATTTTATAATTGGTTAGTAGGTATTCAGTTCATCTCTCAGTACCTATTTTTTCACTAATTCTATCCCTCTAAAAAACACTTGAAATTTATTTTAAATTATACAGAGAATACATATGATTGCCTTGCAGAAGCAAACAAAATGTATATATGACATTGTTGCTATAATAAAATATTTTCTGGGAAAAAAAAAAACCAAAAAACAACACACAACAAAACCCCAGCCATCAAAGCAAAGCATTTTTAAAGCATATTTTTAACTGGTAATGCTTAGCAGGACAAGATGATTTGTATTTCCAAAATCCGTAGATATGCCCTTTAATCCTTGATACCATCAATTTTACAGTTTCTTTGAGTTATATAAGGGTATGTGCTGTACAGTCTGTAGTTAGGGTACTTTTTATCCTTGCTTGTTCCTTCATTCACACTACTTCTGCATGAAAAGGAGCCTTAAAGTCAACTCAAACCATGATTAGAGCTTGTCCCCTAAAAGTTTTGATTGTCAAAGCAGCCTCACTTCCCTGTTGGGTAGGAAATTTGATGCGTGAAAAAATGAATGTGTTATTTTGCCTGCCTACACTCTAATAGTGTAATAACCACAGCATCATCAGAGCTTGTGTAATTCCTTATGTCTTGCTTGCATGTTGGCAGTCAAGATTTAAATTATACTTTTATGCTCCAGTGATTGACTTCAGATCAACTACTGCCTCATGTTGCTGTGTTGCCTTATATCAGCTGATAAAAGGCCATGAGGGACATGGTATTTTTCCCTCTGAATTCTTCAGGATCTGTGAGTAAGTATGTCGTCCAGCACAGAGATGGTTAAAGGTAGATGGAGAACCACACCTTCCCTGCACTAATGTCCCCACAGATTTTAGGTGTTTGTGGAGGGGGGTATGGTGATGACATAGTCCCACCATGTGAATTGTAACTTGAGGTGAAGACTCATTAATCCTACTTATCTCTGTAGAATTTAGATCAAGCTTTGAATTTCCTTTTCCTGGAAAATAAGTAGAGTGTAGGAAACACTAGAGAGAATGTTCAAACTATTGCTATTGCCTGCAGCATCTTTTACTCTCAGAAAAGAGTGAGACTCCCTGAAGTGCCCTTGCAGGCTGCTGCCTTTGGGCTTACCGTCAGTTGATTTCTGGTTGGTTAAAAAGGGATTTCTGCCAAGGTTTTAAAACCTAACTTATATTGAGGCAGGTATTTTGAAAACCTCTTGATGCTACTTTGCAGCTCAAGTTTTGCATTTCACAGCAGTACCAGTTTTGCTAAATCTCATGAAGTTGTGTGAGGAAATAATTGTTTCACTTTCTCTTAGTGACTGACCCTCCATGTGCACAAAGTGGTGCATGTTCGGGTTGTATTGCATACCCTTCATACACTTCTGGCAAGTGCTTATTTTTAACTATTGTTGAAAATTCCTCCTGAGCTTTGACTTCCCACCCTCCTTTTCTCCAGCTTTTTTTAATGGATCTTGCCTAGGGTTTTGAATGCTTGATAAGAAATAATAGTTTTTGGGCCATACCCAGAGGGCTTGTTTGGGATGTGTGTGTGTTCTTTTAGGGCCGTTCTGTTCAAGGGGATTCTGAGAGCATTTTTAAAAGTGCAGAATATGTTAAAACCTTCAGTGGTCTTTAACAGGTGTTTATTGTCTTGAAGTCTTATGTCCTAAACAGGGTTAATTTGAGCCATTTTGTTGTGAGTTCTGCCTGTCCTGATCTTCTTTTTATCCATCACAAAGGAGTGCTTTGCCTTGATGTTAATCACTACAAGGAGTCATGACAAAGTTATTCAGGGTCTGCCATTCATTCGGTTTGCATTTTTGGCTGGCAGCACTGAATATGGTGATGCATTTTCTCTGTGGGTTGTGCTGAGGCCACTGGTTTCACTGTAAGTGTGCTGAACAGATGGCAATCGTTGTAAAAGTTGAGGTTTAACTTCCCATTTGTTGTTCTCAGTGATGCCTTCAAGCGATGTTGCTGGTTGGAAGGATTGTGCCTCAGAAAGTGCTGGTAGGTACTGTCACTGTACTGCTGCAGGCTTTATGAAGCTTTAAGGAAGTGGCACCTGTAATCCTGTTGGAATGTCCCTATAGTTGTATCAGAGTCCTGTAGTTTTCCCTTTCTGTTGAAAACTGATTAGCTGAGATAAAAGGCTTTGCTGACTGGGGTGTGTATGATTTGCATGTGAATGTGGACATGGTGATGGAAGGGGGTGCAGATGTGGGAATGGCAGAGCCGTGCTGGCTACAGGGTGGGCTGCTCCTCATGAGAAGCTCCTGAGCAGCAGACTGGAGCATATTTCAAATCTGTGTGTCTTCCCAGCTATAATTGTTCAGATTCATAGACCCCTGGGGAATCTGATTAATTTAAACTATATGCATTCTCTTTTCTGAGAATGTAGGTTTTTGTAGCTTGTGAGCCCCATAGCGCATCACGTGATTTCAAGAGCACAAGCTCTAGCAATATTCATGGAATGTGGATTATTCTCCAGTGTCAAAAATACCTGCTATGAAGAAAAAAAAAAGATTTTTAAGAAGAGATTATAAGCTATTTGCCATGACCAATGGGAGAAACACAAGAAAGCTAATTAAAAAACTCCTGAAATGAGGGGGAATGTATTTTGTAACATTCTCTTAGCACACCTCACTAGGAATAAGCCTGAGGAGTAGATTCTTACATCAGTAGTATTATAGTAGCTGTGAGTTCATGTGATTGCTGATTAGCAGTGAAGAAAGGTCGAGGTGTTCTTTTTGGGGCAGAATTGGTGTTTTGGTGGAATTTCTCTGTGTAGGTTTTCTGACGGAAGTTGTCATATTAATTAAGGGTTTGGTCTTTCTAGCTCAGAACTTGTGCCTTTCCATGCAATGTGAACACAAGCATGGGGAATGGCTTCCTCTTTCTTAAAAATGTTTTTCCAAATTAGTGGCTCAACATGAAAGACCACAAATATATTTTGCTAAACTGTTTAGGTTCGGGAATATCTCCGAAGTGATGTATCTTTTAATTCCTGTGAGGAACAGTGATTTCATCTAATGTGTCTAATCTAAAATTTGCGGTTAAGCAGTTCAACAGGAAAATTAGTCCTCAAAATGTTTTGCAGGAGTGCCATTCTTGGGAGATGTTCTTAAAACTATTTAGAAAAGAGATGTGGCAGTATTTAGCTTTTGCTGTTTAGTGCTGAACAGCTTTAGAGTTTGACCTCAAAATCCAGTGTTTCAATAAAGTCATGTTAAAGTTTAATGAACTTAAAATGCCTTTCATCTTGATTTGAAAGAGCAGCAGAATTTGAAATGTGAGGATTTCTGTAGGATATTTCATTTTGCTGACAGGTCTGCTAGTGACAATCTTTTTTGAGTTTTCCCTTGCAAATGTGTTTCTCACATTTCTCTGCCTTGGCTCAGGTGGCTCAGTCTTCTCTATCAGAAACTCAGACTGCTCTGTGATTAGTAGCAGGTACTGCTCTGACAAGTCTGGGCTATTTTTTAAATTATTTTTTCTCTCTTCTTGTCTCTAATTCTCACTCATTTTGACTCATCTCTGTTCTGCAACTTGTTCTCTGTCCCCTCAAACTGGACTGTATTACTTTCACCTTCTACATTTGCCTTCCCCCTCCCACTTGTATTTCCTTCTCCTGCCAGTGCATCTGTTTCCTCTTTCACTTCTTTCCTGATGCTCTTTCTTCCTTTCAACTGTTTTCCCTGCCCTGTTGGCTTCATCCCTCCACAGATTCTCTGAAATATGTTTCCTACATGGATAAGAGCCCGTCTCCTCCAGAAGCTGTTTCCTGCATAAGGGAGAGTGTTGGGCAGGAAGGATCCAGTGGAAGTTACATTTTTAGGACCAAAGAACACAGCGGTTTCAAGGGACCTGACAGCTCTTGACCAATGAATCACATTTTGGGCTGTTAAAAGCTGCTTTTCAGTGACTACTTTTTGTAAAAGGTGATTGCTTTTGCTTTTACCCATTATTTTAAAAATTTCTGCCTCCTTGCTGTTGCAGTCAGAGGTTTGCAGCATATTGTGAGGGTGTCCCCAAAATTGGTTTGCTTCTTTACTCCAGGTGGACTGGGCAGAGAACTCTGGTGGGGAGTGATGAGGATAAAAGCTGGTGCTTGGGAGTCTGCAGAGTGAATCAGACTGGAAACTTGTTCTTTTCAAAAGCAGCATCACTTGATTCCTGCCCTTGCCACCAGCCTCTGGAGGTTTGTGCCTCCACGGCAGTGCTTAAGCAATATTATTCTGGGGTTGTGTCCTAAGGGAGCAGGTGGAGATGGGAATGGTAGTTATTTTTAACCACTTTTTAGATTGATTATCAATGTTGCTTGCAAGGCAGAAATAGGCCAGTCCTACCAGCCAGTGTGCTCATCCTGCAGCTCCCACCATAGTTTCTGCCTCTTCTTCAGGTTAGCTCCACTCAGTCTTTAGAGGCTGATAGACATGATCATTTTATTTCTTCTTCCCAAGCTGGAGGTGAGAAGATTATTTACACTCAAAGTGAAACAACCACTACACTGTATTGTGTACACTGGTATTGTGAGATGCAGTGATAGCCCTGAGGAATTACCTTGGTAGCTAATGGCAGCTGTAAACTGATTACATGTAAATGTAAGAGTAACTTTATCAGAGATTCTTTGAACTCTTTTTCATCTTATTCAAACTACAATTTTTCTTCAGGTTTCTGGAGTTTTGCTTGCTTGCTTTCTGTGGATGGACACAGTCTTCATAGGCCTGATATAATTCCTAGCAGTTGCAGGCAGAGAAGGAGGTGATGCCCTGATGGTTTTTTCCAACTGAAGTTTGTGGATGTGCTGTAAATGAAAGCTCAGTATGGTCAACGCATAAATGGCAAGTAACTGTTCTGTAAATGTGGACCTCTTGTCCCCATTTGCTCACATTATTTCTCTGCTTGTGAGGATGAAGCAGTTCAATATTACTATTTGAGTTATTTTTTAGAGGTTCTCATAGAACTAAATGAAAATTTTGTCATACATTTCCCAGTTTAGTGGAAAACCGGGAATTGAAGAAAAATTATTGTGATACTCATCCTAGTATGCTGGCTGATTTTATGGTTTCATATGATTTGAAGTACCTAGAGCTGCTTTAGACTATTTGTTTCATGATGAGATGCTGATGAGAACCTAATCGAGGTCAGTAATATTTTACTTCAGTATTGGATCTTTCCTAACTTGAGAATAATTTTCCCCACATAGCCCTTCAGAATTGAAATAGCTGCTGTGAAGGAAGTGGCTTTTTACTAGTTTTCTATCATGAAGGTTTTCTTTGTGAAGTCTGGTCTGCTCTTTTATACTTCATTCACTTTATTCACTGTTTATAGTTGTAAGAGTGATTTTAAATAGGGAAAGTCCTTTAAATTTTTTTCTACTCTTAGTCATATTCTTTCCCAACCATTATCATGTCTCTTTATTCACTTATTGACTGTTAATGTCCCAAGGGGAAAGTAAGCTGGAGATCTTGAGTGGCTGCGGATTCATTGGAAGAACACATGATGACCAAATAGTTTGTGTGTTTGTTTTTTTTAATTTGTTAAGTTTTTGGGGGCAGCATTTAAAAAAATATTTTGATTATGTCTACTCTCTTGGTATTAATGATAACACACTGTTGGTTGCTTTAGGATGACTAAAACCTTCTTTGGAGTAGAAGTTTTCAACAATTAGAAGGATCAGATAAATGAATGGCAGATGTTTCCTTTTTTTTTTTTTCCCCTCCTCTCAGCTGGCTTTGAAATGGGCATGATTTTTATTTTGTTTTACACTTGAAATTTACAAAACAGGAGTCACTGACAAAAAGAAGTGACTGCCATACTGCTGTGTTAGGAGGTTCTTGAATTTCCTATGCATGTTCTTCAGTGCCCTCTATTCTGTTCAAGAAATTACCACATTTAGCAGACAGTAACTTGACTTGTTTTGACAGACAGAGAGATGGGACAATTCAATTTTTGCTAGCTCTCTGCAGCTGTCAAAAAAATTAATCAGGAATACCCTTGAGTGGCAAGGCATACTGGTATTAAAAAGGCAATGTCACTTGAGCCAGAGGATCTAAGACTTATTTCTACTCTACCTCTCTGATGACATTGCAGGATTGACCTCAAATATATTATTTTCAGTCTACTTTTTAGTAGCAATCGTGCTAATGGACTTCCCTTTAAAATGTGCTTTGAATATATCTCAGAGGTTTTAAAAGTTAAAAATCTGTTGAGGTTGAAACTGCTTCCTGCTGGTTAGATTTACAAAAGTGAAGTAAAAACTATTGTTATGTTTATCACTTATTGTAGGCTGATAAGTATTACCCCTAATATCCAATTGATATTTTTGCTTGTTTTTAACTTAAAAAAAAACCACAACTCTGTGTAGAGAAGTTGCATCCCTTAACTCTGGTGTTGCTGTCGTAAGCGGATGGAACGTGGACAGTTTATTGGCCCCCTGCCAGCTTTAGAGAGTGATTTTCTCTGTGAGTTACAGAGATCAGACTTCTACAACCTGCAGTTTGTGTTGCTTATTGATGGCAGGGTGTACACTTAGCAGGCTTTAGCAGATGTCTGGGTAACTTGTGTCTCCAGTCAGACTGCTGCCCCTTTCTGCTCTGAGGAGACTGGTGGAGCCAGTGGGAAAACTTGAGCAGAGTGGCCGTGGGAGAGTTTGCCAAGGATTGGTATGGAGACGCTTGAGTCCTGATGGGGTGGCCTCTTGCTTCTAGCGGATCCCCACACGGGTTTGGGTGGACCTGTGAGTCACGTTCAGAGGATCAGTCGCTTTGGTCAGGGGTGGGTGGCACAGCTGTTTTCAGCCGCGGAACAATGAGTCACAAACTTGTGAGTTTCCAGTCCTCCGTAAAGAAAATACCCACATAGCTGCTCTTGTGTTTTCATTGAGAAATGAAAGAGCAGTGCAAGAGTTAAATAATTAGGCTGACTGGGTCAAGTACTTATTGTATAATGACTTCTTTTGTTTTTAAGAACACATATCGAGAAGTAGCACATATTGTCACAAATAAAAAAATGCCAGTTTCTGAAAAAAGCAAACAAGATCTGAATACAAATATTTCCTGAATAATAGAGCCAGAAAACTAGTTGCAAAGGTCTATTCTAATTGTTTTGCCTAATTACTCTCCTGTCCTTATTTCTCATAACCTCACTTACTCTGAGCTATTAAAAGGCCGTTGCTGAATAATTTTTCTGTCTAGTTTCCACACTCCATTATCATCTTTCAACAAATCAAACAAGTCTGTCTTTTGCTACAGGCACTCCATGCTGCTCTTTTGCTTATTTGACTGAAAGGCAAGAACCAACCTTGCAGTATTGTTGTGTTCACTTGTCTGAAAATCACTATTGTTACTTCTGTACTGAGAACCATCTCCATAGAGAGGCAGAGGAAGATCTGTCATTGTTATAAATTCCCAATTACAAATTACATATATATTGATTTTGTTATTCTTTCTAATCTCCACCTGCTTTGTTGTCTCAATAAGCTATTATGTCTTTTAGAAGACAGTAACTAATCCAGGATCATATTGTGTTTCATTTAGATTTCATTTTATTTAGCTGAATGGTCTATGGAACAAAACAATACTGAACAAAAGAAGACATAAAACTAGGCTTCCTAGGCAGAATGGAGGCTTCCTAGGCAGAATGGAGGCTTCCTAGGCAGAATGGAGGCTTCCTAGGCAGAATGGAGGCTTCCTAGGCAGAATGGAGGCTTCCTAGGCAGAATGGAGGCTTCCTAGGCAGAATGGAGGCTTCCTAGGCAGAATGGAGGCTTCCTAGATATTCTTACAGCTTAGCTCTCATGTTTGCATTCAATATGTTATTTAAAAAACACCTAAGGAATCATTTGTGTTTAAGTGATGTTCTGTTAGGCAATTAGTAAGCTGATGCCTGTTCAGAGGTCTGGAAGTATGTTAGAGCAGCTGCTTGTATTGCTTTTGTATAATAGGTTTAAAAAAAATCTTTGCCTACAGCTTGCAGGCAGATGCTTTCACTGTCCCTATGGTAGGCTGCTGTGCTTTCCTTTATGTATGCATCAGTGCTAACACCAGTAATTGGTTACTACTGCTCATGCAGAAATTTTTAGCCGTGACAAGAGAGACTGTTGATTTTTATGTAGATTTGTGCAAATAGCCAGTGTCTTGCTAAGATCTTGCAGTGCCATTTTAAACTTAATGCTGTTGATGATACTACATTTAAGACAGTAGGGATGTATTTGTAAAACCAGGTAAAACTGTGTGTCGTGCTATCATACAGTGTTGCAAACCTGCTAAATATTTGATTGGTTCTACGTGTGTGACCACCTGAGATTTTAATAGGGTTAATTTCATGAATAGAACAGGTGGGATCCAGCTCTCTTCACCGAGTTCAGAAGGCAAGCAGAGCACTGCATGAGGACTTCCTAAGATAGCACTTCTCAGGTCCTCGTGGTGGAATATTTCTGGCACTGATGTGTATATTATTTGTAAATGTAAAAGATGTGAAAATAGGAGTGTGAAATAACAATAATCAGTTATACAGCTTTTCTTTCAGGGGTGAGGAATACCTTTTACAGATGTGTTTAGAATGGTTCAAGAAATTTGCTTTTCATGAGGTCACCAATATATGTGTGGTGGTGGTCTAAAGTCATTCAGCTATAAGTCAGTAGCATAAAGACTGGGATGAGTTCTTTACTTAAAGTTGATCCTTAACACAGTTCACCATCTATGGATTTGGAATAACATGCCCAAACTAAAAGCACATTGTACTCTCATAATGGGAATTATTATTTTGGTAGAATGTTCTGTAGTTCTTTTCTCAAGGTGATCGTGTAGCAAGAGAGTGAAAATATCTGGTGGCAAGATAGTTGTACTTGACAAGTACAGCAGTCAGAGTTCCCTGGGTGGTTATCCAAGTGGGGTTCTTTTGTGCATGACATCTCCTCCTGCCCCCTGCTCTGAACAGCTTCATCAGCACCCTCGATTTCTGTAGTCTATATTGCAGGAACTGCTAATATACAATAAAAATAAACCTTCTACCAGTCTGGCTGGCACTGCTGAAGGATTTAATTATTATGGGAACTGAGACAGGGCACTGGAGGCTGTGTGGAGGTGTTAAACTTGCTCTGCATCTTGGGTTTCATGCTCCTCTCTTGTCAAAAAGGCAGCTTTTGTGTGTGGTTTTGTAGGGTCTCCCATGGACTTTACCTGCCAAAGACTGAGGACCAGATCTTCTAACAATTATGTTGTGAACCTTTACTGAACCTGCCTTCATGCTGGTTATAATGAGCTGGTTGAAACAGCCATCTATGGTATGGTAACTGAAGAATAATTTTCTTAATTGAATTGTAGAAAAATATGATATTAGTATCTTAAGACTCAGCACACGGTATGGTTCAGTAATGCAGACTTCTCACTGGTGCCCACACACTCAATTTAAAACCATGATTGTACTGCATCAAATTACTCAGCAGACTAAGAGTCCTGATAATGCTAAATTATGCTCTGCTGCTCAGCTTTCAAAGTATTCGGTTTATTCAGAATTTGATTGTTTTAGGCTATCTAATAAATACTGACCGTTGCTCTAGGATTCTTTTTTTTGTCTTCTTTTCACAAATATCCTTCATTCTCAGAGACCATGCTCGTGATTGTTTTACTTTGTGAGATGGCAAAGAGACATCTTCTGAAATAGTTTTGGACCGTTCCTTGGTGTACGTCAACTGTTGCTGTTAGGCAAGGTATCAGTATGATTTAGCTGTGGCATGAAATGGGCCACATACAGAGGTGACAGTTGAATTTCCATGAGCATTCACTCACTTGCCTCTGCTGAGACGATCACAGCTGTTAATTCATACTAGTGGAAGTAGGTATTTATGCAATTTTGACACATCTCCCACACAAATTTGGGCTGCCTTCAATGATGTGTTTCATTTTGGCAGACAGCTTGGGGTGAGTGAATGCAGCCTTTTAGACAGCAAGCGCCTCTGACTGCACAACTGAAATGCTTTGTGTCAGGGTAACCTTTCACTGTTTGTCAGCCTTTTTAAGGAAGGAAACCTGCTGCAGCTTCAGAGAGAGTCATCTGATTTTAAGTAGTGTTGTAAATTAAGGTTGTTCTCAAACTTACCAATTCTTGTATTATACCAATACTTCACTTTGAATTCCTTAATTAGGAAGCTTATTCATTTCTCCCTGGAGAAATGAAGTACAGTTTGCCTAACACTGGCTGGATTTCAGAGTGACATGGTGGAAAACAGTTGTGTGTAAAAAGACATTAGTCTCTACAGTTTCAGAGCTGTATTTTAACTTCTTAGAATTTTTGGAAGTTGAGAACTCATTTCTTACATCCTGTGTATCACAGGAGTTGCAGTTGTGGATCAAAGCACTGTTTCATTTACTTGAGTACCTCATCATCATCACATGGACCAGATTCTTCAGAACAGAAACCCTGTAGGTAACTGTGGAGGATGTAGCACCCAAGGGTGTCTTTACTTCCAATCCTGCAAATTTACCGATGAGTTTGTTTTCCATTCATGGCTATTCCCACTGGTTTGTGATTTGGGATTCTGGACTTACCTGTTCTACTTACTTGAACTGCAATCCTTGAGAAGTATTCCCTGAATATACTGGAAACCCCTGTCCTTGCCACGGAGAGCATGGTCTAATAAACTGCAAACCTGAAGTGACACACCAGCAAAAATAGAACAGTGGATTTTTCAAATAGGTAACTAGAGGACAGTTGTATTCACATGGGCAATTTGTAGAGAGCTGTAGTTAGATCCTTCAAATCTTGCTAGGAATATATTCCATGATGATAAGAGTTTGGAAATGAATACTCATATGCAATTCCAGAAAACATTTGAAGTGTTTAATGAATCATGTATGTTGACACTAGTGAATGTTAATAAGAGTACAGTTTCTGTTGGAAGTGGTAGACCTAGTACATGATCTGTGATCTGCTGGTAAGAAATGGAAGAGCAAAGGAGTTATTTGGGTTAGGTTCACCTTTGACAGGTAGTGAATAACCCTGTGAAGGTCATCAACCCCCTCACTTGTTTTGAATTTCCATGCAAGATTCAGTGCTGACAGCTTTTGAGACTTCTTAAGTGTTTAGAAAAGAACAGGTTAGCACATGCTAACTTTAAAAACTATTTTAAACCCACACTGCAGGTATTTGTAAAGGAATTGCATAGCTGAAGTCCAGTTCTGGCTTGTAGAGCCCGTGCCCAGGGTACTAGAGCCACAATTTATTCCCAGAGGAGATCTGGTTCAAATGGTGAGTTCAGTGCTGCTTACTTTTAGGTGAGGAGTAGAAATAGGGAAAGGGATTGTGTTTCTGTAATGGAGCTGGAGTTAAGTGTGGGGCCCTCAGGTGAATTGTGTGCCTTTCCTCTGTGTGACAGCCTTTTGCCACACCCTCATAGGGCTCTTTACACCCCAAAATTAATTTTCTTTGCACAGGTATAGGGAAAGTAAGAGGTCTTGTCATCTTACTAGAGACTTTCTAAAAACCAGGCATGGGCATGAATAAAAGATACCAAGATACAATGGAGGCAGCTTTTTAGTGTGCCAAGCTAATGATACGGAACAGATGCTTTGGATGTTCTCTTTAGCACAGATGTGAAGATCTGTGTTTCATACTGTAGCTGCAAGGTTTTTCATGCTTCAGTGTGGATATAATTTTTTTCTCTGATTATAAAAGCACTGAGTGCTAATTTGTTTGAGGCTTTCTGTCCCCTTTTCTTAATGTATCAGTGAGGCTGCAGGCCTCAGGATCCCCCCCTGCCCTGAATAAGTTTAAATACTTTAAGTAGGTATGGGTTTTGAAGTTTCTGACAACTGCTAATTTTTCATCAACTAAGTTGAAATGTGAGTGATTAAGAAGCCTAAATTGGGACCAATGTCAATACATCCAAGTAGAAAATCAGTGTCCTTTACAGGACAGCTGTCCTTCTTAAAGAAGCAGCTTTCCATGTCATAATTGTAAATATACCTTGCAGCACAGGGGCCACTGTCTTACTTGCAATAGTTTTGTCTGGAGTATTTTAACACCAAACTTTTAACACATTTATTTTCCTGTGTTTGGCTTTTATTTCATTTTCCCCCTCATTTAATCATTAGTGACTCGAGTCTCCTTTTATTGTAGTGTTCTTTCCCTCTCGCTCTTTCTCTCTATCTGTTTTGATTTTCTTTTAAACTTCTTTTCAGTGTGTGTCTGTCCCTTTCCTGTTCCTTTTTCTGTCGTCATATTTTCATTTCCTTGTTGCTATCTTCCTCCTATTTATGTTTTCCTCAGGACTATTTTCCATGTTCCCTTTGTCTTTCTTTTTTTTGCATTTGTTTGTAAGACACTGAGATCTTCACTGAAAGACATTTTAGGGCTGTAACTTTGGGACAGAAGACAGTTAAAGCTAGTTATTTAAAAAGGTAAAAAAATACAGGAACCTCTTAGGTAATCTCAGTGTGCTTTGTATGTTTAATACTGTTAGAATTGCTGTTCTTTTTGACAAATACTGCAGAATAGATTTAGTTAAAACTTGCTCATGGGGAACAAAGGGCTACTCTAAAAATTGCCCTTTGCAAACAGATGCTGTCCTGAGCTCTCCCACTTGCCAATGACACTTAGGTAATTCCTGTAATTGAGGTTTTTATGGTCCAAATATTCCCATCTGTTCAGTGACTGTGCTTTCCTGAATCTCTCTTAGTTTTCATCTTGCAATAGTAAAGGAGAAAAGGTTTCTGGTGTTTCCAGGCACCCTAGTGATTCCTGTTCTGATGAAGCTGATAGGCCATAGAAGGTGTCTGGTCAATCTGTTTCTGTGACCATCGAATAGAAGTTGTCACTTTCATGGCCTGTTGGAGTACTTAAGGGACACAAATATTTAAATACTTCTTTGCCCTCACTTGGGTGCCAGCATAGCCAAGGAGAGAGCTGGGAATATAAAACAAATCCTGAACTTCTTTTTTCCTGCCCTCTATTCACTCCATATCAGTATTAATAAAAGCTGAGCATCCTTTGTGCTTCCTCAGCTTTTTTCAAGTTTCAATTTCCATTTTCTTTCTTTGAAGCACAGAGAAGAGCAAATATACATAAACAAACCTTCATACTCAAGCCAAAATGTAATAGACACAATTGAATAGTAGTCAGGAATTTTAAGAAGAGCTTTGCTATGAATATTTAATTACTACATTAACTGAGCAAATAAAGAACATGCTATTAATATTCATACAGTGTTAGCAGTGGTTCAAAGGAATTTAATATGTTTTATAGTTTATACAGCATCTTATGTGTTGTGTAGGCCTTCAAAGAATGCACACATCTAGAAGGGTAATAACACTTTAGATCTCCTTAGCTATTCCTTAGACCTAGGAATTAAGAAGTGTCTGTTGTTCTGTGCATAGCACATTTTTTAGTAAAATTCTTCGCAGTTATGTAATGGTATCAGTCTTGAATGCTTTGTTACCCAAAAGTGGTTCTTCAGCAACTATACAAAGAGCTAAGGTATAGGCTGTAAATAGGGGAGATACTGATAATGAGCCTACTTCTTCCAGGACTCAGTGTGCTGTCTGCTCGGTATTTATTAGTGTACCTCCTTTGTAACTTTTTGGAGAGCTAAGTTTAGGAGGTATTTAATACTTAACTTCTTGGCTTCTGCTTAGAGCTTTAAAAATATTGATCATCTGAGTGATCCAGACTGTTTGCAGAACGAGAGACCAAATGCAGAACCTAGGACTGAATTCCTTTGCTGTGGGTGATGTGTTCTTCCTGTGTGCGTTGGTTTCTTTTTTAAGTGTAATTTGCAAATTAATGGGTTTAATCTAAGAGTGAAAAAAAAAAAGAATAATGCTGACTTGGGGTGTTGTGGCACTTAAATTAAAAAAAAAAAATCTCTGGAGACAGCCTGGTAGCTTTCATTTGCTTACTGAAAATAGGAGCACTCATCCTCTCATGTTGGTCTTTAAATTCCTTATGGCCCTTTTGCCTACACTCAGTAAGACTCTGGATTTAAAGAAAAGATTTCAAGAAAAGCTGCACACATTTGAAAAAGAAAAATGTTACAAATGCCATTCCTGACTCTGATATTACTCTTTTCCCTCTTGCTGGCTTATGAAAAGACATTAATAGATGTTGAATTAAGACTTCATCAGTGGGTCCATACTTCATTCACTTAGAAATCCTTACAGCTATTTTTTACTGCATATAGTGATAATTACTCCTTTTGGCAGAGCAGAACTAATCTAATGTACTTTGGCTGCTGAAGTCTGTGAAGGAGCCAGGAATGATTTCTGTGTTGGATTGTTAACCCTGAACGTGCAATTCTGTCAGTACCACAGTGGGGCTTTGTCTGATTACCTGGTAATCTGGTGTTAATGACCATACAGCTCTTAAAAAAAACCAAACCAACAGTTTCATCTAAAAGAGGTGTAAGTGGTCCTGTTTTGGTAACCCTATGTTTGGGATTGTTGTGTCAAAGACGGCATGTGCTGGGCAACCATCCAGCCTGGATTACAGAAAGGAGCTCTTGGTGCATGAGCAGCTGTATCTCTAAGTACCTAATTTTCTCCCGTTATTGGATGTGACTGAAAGAATTTTAAGGAAGCTAAACGTTTCCTGTGCACACACATTCTGTAGGAGCTGATGAAACCCTTGGGTCTGTATCTCTACTATTGCTTTCTCCTTTATGTAGGTTCAAGATACAATTTTGGTCTTGCTGCTGTACAGCTTTGCTGTGGTCACGGTACCTTGAGCTGCTGACTAGAGGTGATGGCGCTGCTTGGTCACAATAGCAAGTTCCAGGATCTTCCTCAAATTTGGACTCAGCAGCATTCAAACAGCATTTTTGTGGAATTTATGTTGCTCCTATCAGCACAGTTGTTGCAACAAATACTAAAATAAGTGAGGAAAAAAATCTGCAATCCTCAGGGCATTAACCAACTTCTTTGAAAGAAATTTTGAAGAGATAAGTTTTTCCGTTTCTTTGAAACAACTTCCACATATGAATCTTGGTGACAGAATGTAGTGATAATTACTCTTTTTAATTTAACTTCCAGTTAAATCCATTATGGCAATTTTCACATTTCTTCTCGTGCTCAACAGGTATAAGTGCATTATTTTCCTTTTTGCATGCATTCCGAGGAACTGGGTGGAAATCAAAATGAGAGATTCCCAGCTAATCTGTTCTCATCAGCATCCCAGAAACAGACAGCAAAGGTCAGGAGCTCATGCTTTGCAGGAAGTGCTGAGGGTGTAGGAAAGAGCATTTAAGTGTTATGACAGTGATCTATTCTTCTCCCTTTTATCCTTGTTTAATTCTGCTTTTCTAAGACCACAAATCACCAGTAGAAAAACCTCCCATATTCACAAACCTGTATGTGGCTCCTTGTGTGCAACATCGGTATTTTACAAAAGTGATTGTACCTTCTGAGAAGTGTGAATTGAAGCCAGATTTGCTCATCTCATTATTTCCTACTTATATACTGGTTTCGAATGTCTGGCCTTTCCTCAACTATTTTTGCCATAAAAATGCTGCTGTTATGTAAAATGCTATCTCTTATTGGTTTTGCCTCTGAGGCTCTTTAAAGACTAAGCCCAGGCAAATAGCTGCAGCAGTGCAGTTTATAAAGTGGTACCATTTAGAGGAGGAACAGGAGGGGAAGATTTCTGGGCTTTCTGTCATTGGCATGCCATGTCTCTTCCACAGGAGCTCAAGTGGATTCAGGGGACAATGGGCTAAGTAGAGTCCTTTTTTCTGTGTTTTTACTCTTTCATCACATTATGATGGTGGCAGGAGCAACTGGCCTCAGTTCTCATGCAGGTAATGGGAGGCTCCTGAAGTCTGTGTGGGGTTGGGAACATGACATGCAAAAAACCAGTGCAGTGATGGAGGGATGGGTATTCTGTGTCAGCAAACGTGAATCACACTGGGGGAAAAAACACCTTCCCTGACACTGAGTGACGGTGATCCATTTTGGTTTTGATACCCCTTATACCCCAGTACCTGTTGAGACTGTCTTAGATAACTCAGGCTGTTCCCTAGTTTGTTCTAAATGCTGTATGAGTGTCTGATCCAGATGCAAATATAAGGGAACTGCCAGCTTCCCAAACTTGTGACTAAATATCCATGCTTGTGACTCAGTTGCCGCAATAAAAAGGAGGTAGAAGTTGAAATGAATGCAAATAGCTCTTTTTACCGCTATTGGTAATTAAAAAAAAAAAAAGTGAGTTAGAACTCTCTTTGCTAAACATTTGTCATTTCTTGGCCTTTCAGTTTTCACTTGCCTGACTGGTGTTGCTATGTTGGAATTTCATATAAATGTCTTGTGGCAAAATTTGATCATCAGAGCTCTTTGTGGTGGTCTCTGAATGCCTGCAGAAGTGCTTTTAGTACAAAGGATACATCCTGATACTGAATATTATGGTCTGTACCAAACAGACCTTTATTCCATTGAAGTACTTCGGTGCTAAAATATATTTTCTGAGAAATACCACTTAGATTATATGAATAGAGCCTATATGACTTTTATTTTCTTTTTTTCTTTTGCATTTTATCTTTCACTTCATTAGAGGTCTGGTTAGAGAAATCCATCTTCCCTGTGGGCAGCTGGAGCCCTGCCTGTGCTTTTAGTGTCTAATTAGTCATATCTATTCAGTACCCTTTGTAAAATATTTCTATGCATTTCTGTCAGCACACATAACCATGTCCTGTGTACAAAAAACCTCAAATAAATGTTTCTTTTGTGTGAAGTGGCAAATATTATGGTAGAAAACAGCATGCTTTTTCTGTAGAACTTGATATAATTTGGTTTGCTCACTCTCTTGTACTTTAAGTTCAGACAAATATAGCCCAAATTATATAAACCATATCTGCTTTTTTTAGGTGGTAGACATTTTGTTTCAAACTTGCTTTTCATTTCAACAAGTGTTGTGTTAATGCCTCTTAAAAAAATTAAATTCAGTGCAGAATGGACCAGAGGCCACTAAAACTCTAATCTATTCCATAAAAACACAGTGGTTTATCACAAGGGTTATCCCATTTCAGCAGCCCTGACAATGACAATGTTTCGGGTTTGTAGTAGTGTGCCTACTTGTGCTGTGAAACATTCGGATGATTTAGAAACACCTTGTTAATCTATAGATGTTAATATTGAAAATTATTCTCAGGATCCTGAACCCCCATCACAGAATGGGCAGGGGTTGTGATTTCTGTCCCTCTGTGTGCTGGATGTGCTCTCCTCTCATGGTTGTGCCTGCAGGTGAGTGAGGGAGAAGTTGTGTTTTTCACTGGTGTTAACATTTTTGGACTGATGGCTTATACTGCCCTACTGCAGTATTTTTACTGATCTGTGTATTAAGAATTCTGGACTCCTAATATAGCCATGTAATTAAAAAATGGGAGGAAGAATGAAAAGAAGGTATCATGAACTTTTCCAAGGGAATGTTTTTAAGTTTTTTTTTTTAAAGAAGAGAGACTAGTTCTTGTACTGAAAGACAACGTTTCCTGTGGAGAAAACTTTAAGAGATCAGACCAAGTGAGAGTTATTTAGCTCTCCTTGCATCTCTGAGAACTGGGTACCCAACTGCTCTAACGATCCCTTGCGGTGTGCCGAAGGATAATGTTTTCCTTTGAAAAAGAAACACAATAATGTAGTAGGTTTCCAAATATCCCGAGGACTGTACTTACTAATGAGAGACTGCAGACTGATGGGGCCTTTTTCTTATTGCCAGCGAGGAGCGTTGTCTTTTATAGAATTTCCTAGATTTTAGCAGCATGCTCTTTTTTAATTTGGAGGTTTCTCTTACTAATTTGTACTTCTTCATACAACAACTACAGTGATAAAAATCTTTGTTTTCAATGAGGAAAACTGTTTCTTTAGATGATTGCATTATAAAGTTTTGGAAATATTTCTGAAAGTTTTCTGGGTAATATAATCAAGTAACTTTTCCAAAACATGAGTAGCATATAATTAAGAGTTTTTTAAAAGAGTTTTTTCTCATATATGTTATTAAACAATGAATTAATTTAAATATTAACATGTTTTTTGTTTTAGTAGTCTCAGTTTTATCCTTGTAGGTGCTGTGGTTACCTTGATAGTTAGTAATAAGACATTAATTTTCATTTACAAGAGAAAACTGATGGATATTGAATCACTAGATGACCATCTAAAACTTACTAAGCGGTCTTGGAACTCTCATGGGTTAGACTGTTATGTCAAGGTGCCTATTCTGCTAAAGGCCCTGGTTGGCACACACTCATTGATATGGTCCCATCTCAATGCAGGCAGATTTGACAAATGCTTATTCTTTGGTTTCTAGGGACGTGTAATATAACTGATGGGTTGTCATTCATATGGTTAGTGAATATTAGATTATAATTATGTCATACCTGTTTAATGAAATGATACAGGTCAACTTAATGAATTAGTATTTTTAAAAAAGTGGGGGACAACAGGGGATTAGATCTAGTCTTCTTTGGTATTTCTGTTAGAATATTCAAAATAATTTATCACTTATAGTGTAGGTGTTTTAACATTTCCTTTAAAACATGTGGACTTGTAATTTCTTGTAATATGCTTTCCAGTCTACTCACATGTAATTCCTAGTAATGATAATTTAAACAAAAGGCCAGTTTCACAAAACTGTGACATTTGAAAGAAATTTAAAGAAACAAATAAATGTTGTGGAAAAAATGCTGCCATCTTTATCTTTGATTGTGGGAGTCCTCTGTTAAGAATACTTGAAGACATTTTGCAGAAGGCAAAGAGCAATTTCTGCATAACTGTGATCCATTACTCAGTTCTTTTAGCTCTGTGAAGAAGCTGAGTGCAACTCACTAAAATGCTCTCTAGTGAATCTAGGTCAGATTTTAGGCCCATGACAGCTCCTGTCTCTCCCTTAACTTCTTGCTCTCTTTAGAGGTAAACAACTTAATGCAGCTGTAAGCATTCTTTGCATTGGCAGACTTCAGCACTAACTAATCTAAACTCAAAGCTTTGGCTTTAAAAAGGCAGCCGAGTTTTCCGGTGAGGATCACATCTGTCAGTGGTTTTGAGAATTTTGATGTAAGAAAATAGATGGGTGTTGAAGTTGAATCAGGTTTGTGCATTGGACAAACCCAGTCGCCACTGATAGCTGTTAAGACAAATAATAAAAAACCTGGGGGAAAACAAACAGAAAACAGTCATCAACTTTGTATGTGCCATCTTGTTTTTAAAGCTTCAGACTCCCAAACTAGTTCATCTTCTGGTTCTTTCTGCCACTCTCATGGTGGAAGAAGCATATATTGTTGTACATGTCTTGGCCTTCTAACCTTGCAATTTTGGTATCTGGTTTTGCAAAGATTAGCTTCTGTATTGACTAAGCAAGCTAGATTAATTTTTAAAGTTTCCATAGGCATAAAAGCAGCCTGGCACAAATGCTGTGTTGTCCTTGAGCAGCCCAGCAGTGGCTGTCCCATGTGAGCTGGGGGGCACAGGCTGAGGAGGCTGTTTGGAGTAGGGGGAAAGGGTGGAGGCTACAGCTCCACCTGGTACATCTGGGACTTGATGTGGCAGTTACCAGTCACAGGTTCCTTCCTGGGAGCTTTGATTTGCACAGGGACTGCCTTTGGGATGCTTTGCAATGAGTTTGTTGGCTGTTGTCCTGATGTCCACAACCATCTACTGGAGCTGTTGGCTCTTGTAGCTTCTGTTGGTGAATTAGTGCTTTCATTTGTGTAACCTTGCTGTAAATCTGGTCTATCAGGTGCTCTGTTTTTAATGTCTGTCCAGTTAGTTCTCTGTAAGACATGAAGTAGGGCTCCCTGTTGACTTGATGCTTTGTTGTCTCATGCTGAAGATAAAGCACTGACATATTTTGTCTGAGTCAGCAGTTGGGGTATTTATTACATGGCACTCTGGGAAGGTATGGCTGTGACACTGAATATTAATATAAAAAACACTGCTTTGATCAAAACATTAGCAGTTCTATAATCCATTGTAATTTAAGTGATCCTCAGGAATCCCCTTTAACATGGAGAACTCCAGGAACTCCATTTTAATACTGAGTTGCTAGATGACTACTTTTAAAGTGCGTATTCAAAGCACAGCGCTGGGTCATTTGAAATGCTGTTGCTTATAAATATTGTATCTGCTTTTGAACTGTCGATCATAAGACTCTACAACAGCATCTTCATGGTACTGATGTTCTCATAAGGTGCTAGTACCTTACAGTGCTAATCATTACCAAGGAGGGATATTGCCCTTTTTAGCTCTCCTTCTTAAGTTCTGGCAGTGCTGTTGACAGCTACTGCCTTTTGTACTGGTCTTTCAAATTAAATAGGCTACAGGAAAATGCAGTAAAAGCCTTTTAAGGAGAGCACTGTGGCAGAATCTTTATTCTTTTCCGGACTCAGGTGATCACTGATACATGTGGATTCAGTACAGAAATCAAGGTGGTCTTAGTATCTTAAATCTCTACTAGATTAATTGTAAATGACTTCTCAATCGCAGATTTCATCTGCTCCTGTGCTCCAGGTGGAGAATTCATATCCATAATGTCTTTAGTGTGTTAAAACAGGGCACATGTGTTCATTAAACATTCAAACTAGGTTTTTAACACTTGGTTTATACATGAAGAATAACTTTCATATATTGATATAATTTTATTAAGGTAAATTGTTTTGTTCTATGCTGTCTGTGGGGAACTGAAAAGTCTGTTTTTAGATTAATATGTATCTGTTAGCATATTGCCATGTCTCTTTTTGTTTACATAAAATGAAAGTAAATAGTTTCTGTTCTCAAAGTGTCTGCTCAGAATTTGGTTAACACTTGAGTCTGAAGGGAATTTTTATGGCTGAATTAGAACCAGTGGAAGATCACAGCACAGTGTAAGTACTGACTTACAAGTAATTGTATCTGTGAATTATGTAATGTTTTGTGACCAATGTGAGCACATAAGTTGCTAATAGTCACACTTGACACTTAGTATTTTTGTTTTCTTTCCCCTAGTTTCTTTGCTTGAAGAATATAAGGACTTTTCTCTCTGCATGTTGCGAAATATTTGGAATGAAGAAAAGTGAACTTTTTGAAGCATTTGATCTGTTTGATGTGAGAGATTTTGGAAAGGTAAGGATCCTTTGAATTACATCCTGAGTAACACCTGTGTGCTGCTTGAGTATAGAAGACTTGTATGGCATCTGTGGTGTAGGAGGTGTGACTAATGAATGAGCAATCATTACTGAAAGAAGGGTGGTGAAGAAAGAAGAAAGCACAAAAAGTAGATTTATATTGCAGGGGCTAATAAAGGGCAGAGAAAAATCCCTAGTAGGAAAGTTCTGAGGGTGTGAAAAGCAAAGATAAATTAATGGGGAGAAAAAATGGTATCAAAGATGCAGAGTTAAAGGTAAAGGAAATGCAAGACGATGGCAAACTGTTGGCAAGTGCTATCCGGTGAAATCCCTTTGGCATAAATAGTGTAGATTTGGAAAGCCTGGGCCAGTACATTGTAAGACCACATGGCACAGAACGTGCTCCTTCAGTCTCAGGTGCTTGAAATTCACCCAAGTATTTCCCCCTGTAAACTTTTTTTTGACAATTAGTTTGTGGGTGTTTTTGTTTGTTTGTTTTTCTTTTGCTAACCTCGTGAAAAGCTCAGACCCATCTATGGTAGGTTAGTGTGTCTATTTACACAGTATATTTGCAGTATATTCTGTAAGTTTGTGAGTAGTAAGTAATTATTCTATATGTAAAAGCTTTTTCCAGTCGATTGTTTGCAGCCTCCTACATATCTGTTTGATCTGTCATTGCCAACATGTGTTTAGTTCAACTTCAGTTTCTTCTTTTGACTCATAGGGTATCATTACCCTAATTTCACAGGAAAAAGTCTAAAAGACATCTGAAGTAGCACTAAAAATAGTTTTTTATTCAAATTTAGTATATTTGAAGCATTATTCTTTTTTAAAGGAGATCTTAAATTTACCACCTAATTTTTATGTACTGCTTTTTTTATAAGTTGGCACAGAGGTAAAGATGATGTAAGAATGCAAATGTGAATCAGGGCTGCAAGATGATTGTTTTAAATGGCTCAGTGATTACCATAAACTAAAATATCTATTTATTTTTCTGAATCTTTTTTCTAGTTTTAAGTCCTTTGAGCATAAAATTAGTTGACCTGGTAATTCCACTTGTTCTTCAGTTTTGCTGAAAATATTGTTCTCATGAATCATGTTTAAGACAAAGCTTTTGGTAAAATGTGGTCCTTTTGTACAAATTTAGCTTTTTAAAAATGAGATTTTGTTTCATTGGGCAAGTATGGAGGAAGAAAAGTTATTTTTTTTTATGCACTAGCAATGTCTTATTTAGGGTATTTAAGTTGGTTATCTTAATGCTTGCTTCAAATCTTTCCTACCTATGCCTAATGCACAGAATGTTTTTAATACTATATGTTCTAATTCATTGCTGAGAGTTTCACATTCGTGCCATGTAAAGATATCTTGCTTTTAATATAGTCTAGCTTAGAAGAAATAATTTATTATTGTTGCATCAATGAATACCCAGTAAACAGGTTCTGAGTTAAGGCTAAACTTAACTCAAAAATATGTTTCTGCTACTCTTTAATTGTAATTTTAACAAAATTTATTTTGGAATGTAAGAGGAATAATTGGTTTTAATAAAATACTGTGTTCCATCTACATACTTATTATTTAATGTCTCTTCCCGAAGAAGAGACATGGTTTGTTTTTTTTTTTTTTTTACTGTTTGTTGCCATAACACAGCAGAAATAATTGTTCCTGGCACCGGTTTTCCAGTTCTAGTGATTTAGTGTCTACAAGCAATGGTTTGTCTAGTCTAGGTCACCTTTCTTGGAAAGCTACCAGGTAAAAGCGCAGTGACAAATGTGAAAGACGTTGCTGTGTGGGGTTCTGTAAGGAGACAAACCGTGTGTGTGGGAGCAGCTGCCTGAGCAGAGGTGGAGGTGCTGAGTTGAACAGGCCTGTGCAATCCTGCAGTAGGAGTGCTGGCCGTGCTTTTGGGTGCCTCGGGGCTGTGCCCTTCGAGCCTCTCCATGGGGTGCTTGTGTGGAAACCACACGGCACTGGAGGTCGGAATGTGCTGTGTTGAGATGGGCTGAGCTGTGTGCTTTAGTAGCCTGTGCAAATGAGCCTGCAGTCAGCTTCTGATAGCACTTGGTGAGCTTGAGGCCACTTGGGGAAGTGGGAGGGGAAATGACAGCTGTATTAAAATGAATAAAATTGCATTGATGAAATGTGTGCTGAGTTATTTGTGTGTCTTTAAGTGTTTTGTTTATACAGTTAGTGGAGAGTACCTAAAGTGTCATGGGATTTCAATTGCATATCTGAAAATGTACTTATTACTTAGGAAATTCTGATTCTTAGTAACAGTGGTAAGAATAAGAAAGTGTATCTTTTTCAAGTTGTTCTTTGCTTTTCAACTTTCCCCTTCATTATATTTTCCTGTGAATAACAACTCCAGGATAGTTGAACATCTCCAGCTTCCTTGAACAGAAGTTGTATGTATGCAAAAGGCCAAAAAAACAGTGCTGTGGATTTTTCCTGCTACTGCAACCAAGTCATTCTGCCATTGCCAAAAGAATTATTTGAACTGCTCTCCCTAAATGTGTACAAAATACAAATGATCTTAAAATGATTACAGGTGAAAACAAAAAGGAGAAAAATATGATTTAGAATCACTGTTTTCCAAACTGCTGCCCAAACAGGTGATGGAATGAGTGTGTGCAGTTTCTACAGCCTCTGACATATTTAAGTGTAGTGGAAGCTGTCTTGAGATGTCAGAAACTGGCAAGTACTTATTAGTAGTGACAGGTAAATAAACTGTAGCTGGGGTGGCTCCATAAACCCTATCTCTTACTTTTGAATGCTTCAGTTGAATTTATGAAGAATTAATTTTTGAATTTGTTATCTTAAGATGAAATGTTCTGTTTCGTATGACAGATTTCAATGACTATTTAAGCATGCTAGTGGAGCAAACAAGAGAAATGTGTCAGCTGTAAATGAATGTGCCTTAAGGAAAAAGATTGAAGGGAAAAATGAGGCACCTGCTGAGGGCAACTGTATTTTTTTGTAAATATTCTTATGTTTTTCAACTCTTTAAAGGAAATGGCAGAAAACCCCAGAGCATGGTGGAAGTAGCAGCTGTATACTGCCAATAGAGTCAGAAAACTTCACAGCCTTGTGAAACACCGGTTACAAAATGTTTGTTGTAATGGTGAAACTTTCATTTAATAGTTAGAGCTAAAGGAGCTGTTTCCAGATGCTTTGACATAACGTACAAAAATTTGACTTGAACTTTGTGCTCCACTTTGCAGAGACTCTTTGATCTCTCTATGATTAGAGAAAAATCAAGGTGTACGTGGAGTGGATGGGAATCAGAGGGGAAGCTCTGTAAATAGCAACATGTAAATAGCTACAGGATCAGTTAAGGAATGGAACTTCATGAGTATGTTTAATGTGTACCTTGTGTATGAATATTGATATCAGCTGTTACAAGATGAGGAATTTCTTCTCTTTCAAGTACAGTAGCACAGATTTTCTTATTTTTAGACTGTGCTTGAAGAAAGAGGGGCTTCATTACGTAGAAATGGGAACGTTCTTAAATCATGCTTTTAAAAACTATATATAAGTTGATTTTCCTGGAAATCTGCAGTATTCACCCATTCCCACTCACCTTTCTATCAGTAAATTTCATTGTTGCTGCATTAAGTTCCTGACAGAGCATGAAATGCCCTCCCACGCACTCAGGGTGCCAGACAGTGTTTTCATTATGAATTCCACGCTGGAGAGTCATTTTTCACTACCGCAGGGTTGTCAGGTTCTTCCTTTCTTACCTGTGTGCCAGAATAAGCAAATAATGTTGGTACTTGTTCTTTGGCTCTGGGAGTCCCGCGCTCTCCTCCAACAGCAGACTTTGCTGCTTGGTGTGGCACAGCAAAGTGTTGCTGTCCCTGTTCTCTGAAGGAAGCTTGCAACTAATGTGTTGCAGAAAGGGGAATCTGAGGGTTAGTTCTGGTGTCTGTTGATGTCAATAGATGCTCCCTGGCATCAGAGCTGTATTAGGGGTCCTGTGGGGGGAAATGGTGTTCAGATATTGTCAGGGAAAAAAAAAAAGCCTTTATGTGCTCTGCTTTTAAATATTCTAAAGAATATGTAACTGAGCATGGAGTGTTTATATGATATAACTGATCTAATATGAACATAGCAATAGACCCCCCTAGTAGGCATCCTGCAATAAATGTCTTGAAATAGTGTACAGTATTCAATTGTGATTCTAAAAAGGCAAACAAGGAGATCGAATATCAACTGCCACCAATGAAATAAGTATCTAATTGTTTAAAAGCACATAGCATAATGTTTAGTGTAGCTAACTCTCTGGTTACACTTAAAAGGCTAGTTTATGTAAAAGCAAGCAACTGCTGTGAAAATACTGAGTGCATTTACTCAGGTCATGTAGTTTGTGATCATTTTAGTCACTCTCTTACTGCAAAGGAAATCCAGGCTATGATGCAGGAGAAAGTCATGCTGAAGTAGAGAATGCTTGTGTGTTAGTATTCCCTCAGGTTTAACAGATTCCAGGAAGATGGGGCAGATGTGCATGAGATACTCCAAAATCAACACAACAAAAAGCAACTGTTACTATAAAAAATTATATATACCCTTCCAGGAGGAGAAAGGAGGAAAAATCTTCAATGAAACTGAAACAGTTGAGATTATCCTCGAATCTTTTGTGTTTTATTCAATGAATTTATTCAGTGAGATAGCAAAATATGATCACTTTTCACTAGTAGAGCCATATTAAAACTGCTGAACATATGATAGTGAAATTGTTCATGTCCAAATAAGGGTAGGCAACATGGCTTTTTTGTTTGTTTGGCCTCCATCTTTTGAAAAACGAGGCTTTCAAAGAGGAAGAGCACAACAGTTTTCTGTTAGTACAGTAGACAGATGGCAGGAGTTGGGAGGAAAGGAGAAGTTGAAGCACGATCTGTATAGTTATTTTTAAGGGAATCCCTCTCCCACTTTGGCCTAGATTCTCCTGCATGCTGCCTGGATTCTCTGCTTGTCTTCTCTCTGCCTGTGCTGAGATTTTGAGATACAAATGACACAGGTGTAAAATACTGTCTCTAGAGCCAAATAGTATATGGCTATTACAGTTAGTTGGGCCTGTTGGTCACTGATATTTTAGTTACCAGGTGAAAAGTCTTAAAAGGCTGTTGGCAACATTACTCTTTCCACTTAATTTAAAAAGGCTTGGTCTTAGATTTTTGGACCAATGCACTGCTATTTGTGTCATCAACAGTGCAAATTAAATATTCAGGTCAGAGATAAAAGTCAAGTGCAGTTGTAGAGCTAAAGGATTTTTACTCACTTAATGATCCTGCACTGCCTCTTTTGAGTTGGGAGCCATTTGCTTTTGGTTGATACTCCTCATGTCTGCTTATAAGTATTAGATGATAACTAAAAATACCACCACTGTGTAATGAAGTAGATATTCCGGTGGTTTATTTTCCCCTCTTTTTGTTTGGTTTTGTTCCTGTTTAATTATGTTTTATATTTTGTGAGCGATGAATGAAAAAACAGAACTTGGTGTCACGGCACGGTCTCAGCTCTGGGGAAGACCATTCATTACACATCAGTCTTTTATTTTCATAGCCAGGAACTGGGTGAACCCATTGTGGTCATTGGTTGTAGTTTCATAACTAATTTCTCCACGACCTAGATAGAGAAGACTTGATCTGATCTGCGGAGTCATGAGCTTATTGCAAAGGCTTATACTGAAGTTATGTTAACATGTACCATTACCATTCGTTGCTACCCAAACTACCTGGATGTTTTCCCATTTTAATTAATTTTACTTCATGGCAGTCTCAGACTGGACTTTGCATTGAGTTCAGAAGTTGTTTTATGAGAGTGTATGTTTTTAAGGTACTCTCCATTTCAGATCTAAATCTGTGTTCTTAATTTATATACTAATTTTCTGGCACAGTGCCTTCTGACATGGTTGACTGCACATTATTGTTAAAACCATGAGAAAACACTTGCAAGTCGTGTTCAGGCTTTGCTTTGTCTCCTCTTTGTTTGCAATTTATATTAATAATTCTAGGGACAGAATGAATGGTCTGGACTACACTTTCTGTCTGCTTGTAACAGTCATATGTATTCAAATCTAATATTTCATTAAGCCATGTGGTCTCAAGTATAGTCTTTTTACAGGGTTGTTTTGAACACTTGGCTACTCTTGTATGTTAAGAAGTAAGCCACTACTGCTATTAAATGATGGCAAGAGACAAAGTGACAGAGCACTTTTGGTTATAATACTTAAATATAAGCAGGTCAAGGACAGTCTGTGTTGTGATTTTCAGGTAACAGGACAGCAGGCTGCAAAGAGGGCTTTAGTGTTGATGCACTTCAGAATCATAGAAGAGTTTGTATTGGAAGGAACCTTAAAAGGCCATCTAGTCTAACCCTCCCCTGCAGTGAGCAGGGACATCATCTGCTAGACCCCGTTGTGTGGTGTCTCATCCAACCTGACCTTGAATGTGTTCAGGGATGGGGCATCACCATCACCGTACCAGTGTTTCACCACCCTCATTGTAAAAAATTTCTTAACTTCTGTCTAGTCTAAAGCTGCTCTTTGTCCTATCACAACAGGCCCTGCTAAAAGGTTTGTCCTGATCTTTCTTACAGATCCCCTTTAAGTACTAAAGGGCTGCAGGGAGTTGTCCCAGCAGGTCCATGTCTTTGCTGTGTTGAGAACTCCAGACCTGGATGCAGTGCTCAGGATCTCATCAAGGTGGAGTGGAGGGACAGAATCACCTCCCTTGCCTCTCTTACCCCCTAAAAGTCAGTCTTGAAATAAGCCATATAAGGCTATGTTCAAGATACAGTAGGGTGCTTATTCAAAAGTAGTACTAAACTGGGCACCCCATTTAAAATGGGAAATGATTGTGGGCATGACATAGATTTAAAAAAGTTAAATTCCTTATTGGTTTATCCTTGAAGAGTTTGGATTTCAACAAACTTAGTTTAACAGTACCACAGTAATTAGGCTGTTCTTCCCTCATGTTCCTTGTAATTCCTCTGTTCCTGGCTCTTTGTCTGAGCAGGAGCCTGACCCAAGCAGTACTATGCAGTACCTGCTTCTCTTGTTTCCTGCAGTTCACTTTGCATCTTAGCTGACTGCATCTTGGTAAAAATCAAACATTAGGAGGCAAAGAAACACAAACAAATGGAAATGATGCTAAGAACCGAACAACTTAAATACTTATCAGTCCCATATTGCTTGCCAAATGTCTTTTTGTTGTATGTGTTAATGATGACAACAGCAGTTCAGTTGCCTTGATGTATTATTACGCATAGTTTTAAAATAATAAATTTGATGATTTTTGCTGCTCTATTCTAATATGAAGAAGTTAAAGTGTAATTGCTAAAGTTCTCTGGTATTGCAAGATGTCTCTTAGCCCTCCTGTCTGCCCTCTGCCTCTCTTCTCCCATCTCTCTATCATTAGTTTCAAATGTTATTAAATGGTGTCTGTTCTAAACCTCCACCAGAGAGATTTGGGCTGCGCTTGAACTCTGAGAGGCACAAATTGTGAGCTAAGGAGATGTGTCCTAAACCATCACTTAGGCAGTGCTGGGATTTCCTCAGGAGAGGCAGGCATGTGTAAGTGTTCTCCAGGACAATCTGCCAGTGACATCATGGGGCCACACCTGCGAGATGTTCTTATTCTGAGGGAAAGCCAGACCATGATTTTTCTGCTCGGTCCATAGAGTTCCCCCTCTTTGTGCAGGCAAGGGGGAGTCTGCCTTCAGCTGTGTGTGGTTGGTACTTGTGTGTAAAGCAAAATTGTATGTGAGGGAGAAGTCACAAATAATAACCTGTTTTCAGAGACAGTGAGACCGTAGTTGCTCTTTTTTTATTTTTTGGAAGTATCAAAAAATCAGGGTTTATTTAACTTGAAGACTGCCCTGGTAGTTAGATTGGTTGTAATTTCATCCACTTGGCTTTTTCTGTCCAGTTTCACTAGAAAGTGAAACCTGAAGTGAATGGTTTGCAGCAGAAAACACCATTTGAGTATTTCATAAAAGGGTATGAGTTAATGAGAAATGTTCACAAAATATGTTGGTAACAAGGCTGGAGAGATGTTTGCTAATTAAGGATTGTGTTCTGCAGTTCTTAATTCTGTCATAGTAGCTGTGTTAGGAATAAATGTCAGCTGCACAGCTGCACATGCTTTTGGAAAGGATGGATACTTGAATAGTTTGGTAATGGAAAAATAAGTCAGAAGAGTGTATTCCAACATGTTTATCTCTAAATCTGAAAAGCTTATATTGTTTGTAGGTGATTGAGATCATCAAGACCATCTTGCTAGGAAAACTAATGCATCTTCCTGTGCAAACACTGAACATATTTAGCCATGTGGCTTTTTCTTGTCAAAACATGTTATAGCAGAAATGTGAGATCTTAGGTTTTGAATCTTAAATGTTGTTAACTTTGCATGAAATGATTTTTTTTTTTGGTAAAAGTTGTATTAAACATACTGTTTGCATTTTCATGGCTTTCTTCGTGAGATTTTGAAGGTGTAGCATTGGTTATTGAACACTGATGATTTAATTTCCAAAATAACCATTCAATAACTAAATAATTCAGTGTAAAATTTTATGACAAATATATTAGTTGACAAACTTGGCAAGGTATTTAAAAACAGTTGTAAATAAAGACAGTTGCTAAGTAGAAAGTAATATTACAGAAGAAATAAAAGTATTGTCAAATAAAATTATTAGCAAAAGTGAAATTAAATGGCACGCCTTAGCTACTGCTAACTTCTACAAGTAAATAAGTTCTTAGATTTCACCCAGCTACCGTTTAAAACCATAATATGCCGGCATAGGTCTCAAGAGCAGCTCATAAAGAGCCTTAGACACTGTACCATGCAGTAATGCAGTGTGATGCTGAAGGTGCTGACAGAAGTATATTACTTGAATTTTTGGAATGTACTATTCTGAGCATAATTTTTGCATGCAAATTTTAATGTGATAAAATTCCCAAATTAGAGTTGCATATAGGTTTGAGTGTAAGTCTTCAACTGAAACTGTGAACACGTAAGGAACTCTTTACAGAATTCAGAAAAC
The DNA here is from genome assembly GCA_038380795.1 of Pyrocephalus nanus. Taxonomy (NCBI): domain Eukaryota; kingdom Metazoa; phylum Chordata; class Aves; order Passeriformes; family Tyrannidae; genus Pyrocephalus; species Pyrocephalus nanus. Next base: position 20,912,019 of record CM076269.1, on the reverse strand, counting down.
CAACTGAGGGCTAGTTCACGTAAGTGTATTTCATTCCCCAGGGCAGCTTTAAGATGCTGAAAGGTTTGAAATGTTTCTAAAGTAGAACTGATTGGTGCAAAAATACACCAGAGATGTTGTGCAAGCACGTGATGTGTGTTTCATGCAGTGGCTAATTCATACTTGTTTAGTAATTCAGTGTACTAAGTAATCCATTTCTTAACAAAATATGTAAATTACTTGAGGGAGGATTTACTGCTTGTGCAGTAGAGTAAAAAATTGAATGTAGGTCACCAGTGGGTTGGGGAGTGTCACACAAATTCCCATTCAGCCTTCACTGGGGTAAGCTGTAGTCCAAAACTCACAGAGCAGTTTAAAGAGATGCTGTTGATTTCATAGTGACTCGGTAGGGCATAATGTAGCTTTTCCCATAATGTAGCTTTTCCCATAATGTAGCTTTTCCCATAATGTAGCTTTTCCCATAATGTAGCTTTTCCCATAATGTAGCTTTTCCCATAATGTAGCTTTTCCCACCTCCAGTGCTAGACAAAAATAGACTAATCTTTCTGAGTGCTATGAGGCACAGCACTATGTGTTTTTAACTGTATGCCCTTGGGCTGATGTACCTGAATAGACCTTGGGAGTTGCTTCTAGGCTTGGAGAGATAATTTGGAGGTGGTATCACTCAACTCCTCACTGGAGAATTGGAGAGTGAAACAGGGCATGAGGAAAGGAAACAATGCCAAGCTTGTGGCAGCCCTGTCCAAAAAGTTGGCTCTACTTGTCTAAATATTATCACTGTCAAAGTCCTGGTAAGAGGATGTAGTTTGCATGCAGTGCAATGATCCCATACGATGTATTCTTGCCTTCAAAAGCAGTGGAACCAGGAGTGAGACCTAATTTCTCAAAAAAAATTTTTTTTTAATTTTTATTTTGGTTTTGTTTTTGTTTTTAAAACCTGCAAGTTCTCTTTCAAATGCTTTCCTCACTTGGACAGGTAATAAATAAAAAATAAATAGCTGCCAGGAATAGTTGTGTAGATTTTTAAGATCATTTACTTGGCTGTTGCAATGTTGTAGGATTTTGTCTTATCTCTTGGTCACCACCAGTTTGTTTGAAAAGTACTATGTATACATATGTATATATATTTACACTTCTGTTGAGATTTCAGCACTTGTGTATATGGCAACCTCTCTTAGAATTGATTTACTAAATATTGTCAAGTGATGCAGTTCTGGGTTTATTTTGAGACTGAGTTTTAGTGTGTTTTGATTTGGGGAGAGCCTCCCTTAGAATTTTTCAGCTAGCTAAAAAGGAGGTTGAGACAAACTGAGTACTCTACGTAGTGGATGAACACCATCTGTGATCTTTGGGAAACAAGCTTCATTATGAATCTTAATGCCATCATAACATTTTCAAAGTGGTGAATCCATTTTGTATGTACATACAATTTGGATGTGTTAAGTTGTAGGCTGGATATAAGATGTTTTTTCTCAGTTCCATATTTTGTGGTGAAAAATGTTTGTTGAAAGCATGATTGCACCTCATTAGAAAATGAGCAGGTTTTTCCTGGCCAAATTAGTACAAGATTGCTTTAAATTAGGGCGAATATTTTTATTTATATTAATATTAATAACACATTTTAGCATGTGGTTTGTCATTTAAAAAAAGGATTCTAAACCAGGCATCTGATTTTAAATAAATATTTTATTACTGTCTCACTTTACAGACATTTTCCTTATAAAATTAAACAAATTGGAATATGAATTCCTGTCTTTTTCAGACCATAGGAAAGAGTTCCTATATCTAGTAATATAATATCAAGATAATATCAACCAAAACTTAGGGAAAGAGCTTGAATATTGCACTTTGATTTTGAATTCTTACAGAATAGTTCACTTTTTTCCTTTTTTTTTTTTTTTTTTTTTTTTTTTTTTTGGATGGAGATTTGCCACCCACAGATGGGTGGCATGAATTTGGAATCTGTAGGAGTCCCAACCAGACTGATTTTGAATCTTGCCTTTGTGTGTATTATTAATTAGATTAACCATGCTGATGCTGGATGTGGAGTTACATGGGAGCTCATGAGAACATTTCTATTCAACTTTTAGGTAGTTCCTTATGTCTGTTGTGGAAGTGGCTAGTCCAGCTGTGCCTTGAATAGTCTGCTAAACACTGGGGAAAGGTGCTACTTTCAGACTTGCCATTAACAAAGCAACAATCCTACCAAGTAGCAGAGTGCTCTGACCACGGCCACGGGCTCCAGACAGCAGAACTCCCACTTTCCTTCCTCCGTGCTTGGCTTTTGGTGCTGGCCTGTGTTCACCCTTGCTCTAGCCTTACACCTAAAGAATGTAACCTGTATGATCATTTCTACTTAATTATGCTTTCATTACCTAATGTTTAAACTCATTTTCTTTGGTTAGTTACTGTTTGCTCTTCGTCACTGCCTTGTCTCCTTTGCCACCTTCGTTCCTTGCCTTTCTCACCACTCTGAGTCTGGTGTATGTCCTCCTCCCTGCAGTGCTTCTTGAGCCTTTTCCATTTATACATTTCAGGTTTGTTTCTGCAGTTTCGTTTTGTCTCTTGGTTTTTAGTAGGAGAGTGGTTCTGTTATTCCTGTGCTTATTTAAACATGTCTTCAGGTTTTTCTGTGTAGCAGAAAAATACTCGCTACACATAAGAAGGGAACTGTAGGTCTATTGAAATTCCTGCAGTTCAGCTTCTCTTCCTCTTGAACTTGAATATGAGGCTATCTTCCTTCATTTTTGACCTCTAAAGAAGAAACATTCAAGTTTGGTTTCGTTTGCTTCCTCCTGCGTCTGGTTCAGAGCATATTTTTATACATTTAGTAGTACAGCAAGACCAGTCTTTGATGTTGTCTTGCGCCAGCAAAACTCAGAAAAGGAAAAAGAGTTCTTAGCACTGTCATTCTGATAAAGTTTTATTTCCTTTGTCTATACTGAAAAAACCCTGACCCAGTACTCTAGAAATAAAGTTGCAAAGAAGGAATTTAGAATTTTGACACAAATTTTTCAGTAAAGTTATTTTAAAATTTACAAGCCATAAGATAATGTCATTTATTTGGAAATACTCAAAAGGAGGTTTTAACTTTGCTGTAAATTTTATTTAGAACCATATTTCCTTCTCTTAGTTTTAAAGAAAATTGACATTAAACAGTAGTCAGTGAATGCATATGATCTGTTGTGATGTCTCAGGAAGTCAGACCTGTACCACGTTCACTTTTCATTAATTTCTCAAAGTTAATTTATCAAATTACAAGATGAAATTAACTGACAGTTCATTTAACACTGAGCTAAAAAACACTGAATCTGAGAGGAGAGTTTAGCTTTCAATTTCTAATCAAATCAGTACTCACAAATGTGACTGAAAACTACTAGTGGTGTTTGAATACAGAAAACAATACTTGTGCCACAGAAAACAAGGCAATAAAATACTTGGGCATTAGCACTTTTAGAAGCTGGGATTATGAACTCCAAAAGCTGATCAAGATCTTTACAGAGACAATGCTACATAGAAAGCAGCAAGACTCATGTGCCAACGTGCAGCTCTGGGCTGACCCCAAAGTGCTGTGCAGGGCAGGGAAGTGCAGTGTGCTCTGTAGTGTGTTTTTGCTTTTATGGTGCATTTCTGCTTGTGTGTGTTGGCAGCAGCAGAGGCTCCGAGCAGTGCTGGCAGTCTGAGTTGTCTGAGGCACGTAAAGGAAAAAAGCCATACGCTCTCCCTCCCCCCGAGAGTGTTACAGATGTACCAGCTTTTGTGAGTGAAACACTTTGGTGTGAGGTCAGACTGCAAGGCCATTGTGGTGACTCGAGTTATTTGTGTATTCCCCCTTTGCATGGAGGAGGCCACAGCTTGGCTGCTCAGACCCTTAAGTTGTGACAACCCTGGCTTTTTTCACTGGGGCTGCTGATGTGTGTTCTGCTGTAGCAGGTCCTGCTAGCAAGGGCTGTTGTGCCCTGCTGCTATTACTGCTCTCCTGTCCACTAGCAAGTGTCTGGGCAGTGCCAGGGGGCACAGAGAAGGGTCTTGTCAAGTGTCTGGGTGTGATGGTTCAGGGCCAGTATGGTTTCAAATCTCTGGTTCAGGGGGGACAAATAGTGATATTTGCTGTAGAAGCTAATTTGGATGCTGAGGCATTGGTTTGTTTAATCTGTGCACCTGTGCCTAATAATAGACAGTTTGATGCTAAAAGGCAGGGTTCATCTCCTGCTGTTGACGTAGACGGAGCATGTGCAAGTAAACCACCAGGGAATGCAGTCAGGATGTTTCTGGTCACGAATAAGAAAAGAAAAGATGTGTCCCAGGAGAGTGAATAAGAGTTAGTGAGCATAAACTTTTTTTCTCCTTAGATATTTTTCTAGGAGTCACGAAAGATGCTTTTTTTCTTTACTCTGTTGAGAAAGAAAAGCCAAAAAGCTGTTATTTTCTGAGTTGTTTCCCAGAAATGGAAAGTGAAGATGAATACAGGTGCTGGTTTAGAGGCAGTTATTTTCATAAGCATGTGAGAGAAAGTACTGCTTTTGCCAAGTAAAAATAATGTAATCTCATGTAGAAATTGACCTGCTTTCTATTCTAAGTCATAAGATTACTTGAAAAAAATTTCATTCCTCTAATATGAATCTAGTAATCTAAACTTATTAATACTAGATCTCATTCTGCTGTTTGTGTGCACATTGAAAACAATTTGCTCAGGCAGTGAAATTAGTCATTGTGGTAGGTATGGTATCAGAGTAACTACTGTTTCCTTGCTTGTTTGCAAGTGCAGAGCTCTGGGGATGCAGGGGAATTCAGCTATGAGTTTGGTAATGTGAGGTAAAATGTTAAAAGCAGTCAGCATTCTCAAACACGTGTTGTGACTTGGTGCCACTGTATCAAAGCTGTTCAGTAGGAAAGAATCCATCTGAGAGAGTGCCTCAGACCTTATGATGCCTTTAAATTGGTCCATGTTAGCTCACTTGGCAGACTGAAGTCTTAAGGGAAAAAAAAGCCCTTTCTGTGAAGCTTCTCATAGACAGAGGAGCCCTGGACTAGCAAGGCAGTGAATCCTGTCAGAAGCCCTTTTTCTTTGCTGCTCTGTTGGATTTTAATGAGTTGTAGTAGGAGTTGTTTTGAAGCTGGAGAACATGTGCTGCATGTTCTGAGTGTCATGGACATAAGAAACCTAATTACAACAGTAATCAAAAATACACTGAAAAATAAAACTTGTACTACAGTAGCCTGGCCTGTTTGTTACATACGTGACAATTTTGACTGAGAACTAGACCTTCATCTTATTATAAAATCAGTAGTTACCATTTGTTGTATGCAGGCCTTAAGGGCTTTTCTCCATGGTCTGCAGTGCAAATGATACTAAAAAATGTTGTATAAGAGTGTTTTTAATGACTGTATTATTCTTGAACAACAGTAATTAAAACTTTGCAAAAGTTAAATCTTATTTTAGAGCAAATGCTGTGCCTTGTACTGAGCTGATCCATGTAGCTCACAAAATCTACATTGTGTGTGCTCTGCATGCTGTAGGTACCTCAGCTACAGCAATAAGCTAACAACATTAATACAGCTAACAGAGAAGGGTTATATGTTGATGTTTTTGTTCCTTTTTGTGGAAAACATGGATCATCTTCTTTCTGGAAACAAATTACCACTTTCTTTGTTCTCATATTTCATTTGCTTTTCAGGTTTGCTTTCCGTTTTCTTATCTTGTTTTCTATTTTGAGGTAATGTTTTTGTAATCTCAAACCCCTTCAGAAGCTGACAATGTCAGTATCTTTGAATGAGATTTTTCCTCTTCCTCCACTGCCTCAGTCTCCTTCCTTCAACTTTCTCACATCTTACTCCTTACATCTCTCATATTTCCCCAAAATTCAATATCTCCAAATCCTCTGACTTTGCTGCTGTCTGAAGATTTCTTTTCATGCATCTGCCTCAGTTAAGCATTGCTTTAATTCACTGGTTTTGTTGCTGTCTCATCCTTACTATTTTTGGTGTGAGTGCAGTTAGGGAGTTTCTGTGCTGTTGGAAATACCTGTAAGCAGTAAAATTTGTGCTTGCCAACTAAAAAGGGAGATATATTGAGGGACACAATTTTAAGGAACATTATAGGTAATGTGGGATAAAATGACAAGCTGTAATGCAGAATAGCTTTTTTTAATTTTCATAATTGAGACTGTTTCTCTCACTTTAACGTTCTTCAGCCTGTGTACATTTTAACCGATCTTGCTTTTAGATCTGATATTTGATATAAAAAAAAAAAAGGGTAGAGATGTAAGTCAGGTTACATATGAACTACAACTTTCAATTTGAAATTCCCCCACATAGACATTTGACCCACGAAAATTTAAGACTCTGTAACACAAATATTGCCTTCCACTAAGACCGTAATGCCTATGACAAACTGCCCATAGAATATTGGTGTCCTTTGAGGTTTATCTTTGATGTTGTATGCCAGGTAAAACCAGAGCACTTACACAAAGTTGGTTGATTACAATGTATTTTTTCCCAGTGTTATCTCCTCAAAATGACTTTGTGCATTAATTGGAAAAGACATGGGGCCTGTTGTTCATAAAGCTCAGCATGGTGTGTTATCCAGGTGCATCTGCTTGCCTGCAGTTGCTGCTGCATTTGTTCAATGTAGGCCACTGCTGTGATTGACTGCAGTGGAACTAAATAACACTTGAAGTTTTGTGTTTAGTTTGAACTCACTGAATTGGACTGAAACGCCCAACTAAATTCATGTCAAGAGCTTCATTGGACTCCTCTGTGCTACTGGTGTTTTTATCATGAACAGTTAGGACTGAAGCTGACCTTAGATGAAGTTTTATGACCAGGGATGTGTTCAGTTGTGTGCTCTTTCACAAATATTTTTAAGCACAATTCCACAGTAAATATTTGGAGATGACTGTAAGCCCTATAGAGTAAAAGTGAGGTACAGTCTTATGTGCCCGAAGAGACGATCTTAATGTCAGAAGTTGCTGCCTCTGGCAAATAACAGTGGCGCTCACCTGCCCTTCAGAACAACATTTTAAGAAATTGATCCCTCCTTCTCTCTGCACATCAGTTCTCCGATGTATTTTATACATGACCATGCTTACAGCTGGGTTAGAACAGCTTGGAAAGGAGCAAACTGAAGTGCAGGGCAGAAACAAGTGGGTGAAGAGCACAAAGCAGAGGACAGAACTTCCTGACATCAATAGTGCTGGTAAAATCCCAAGAGACATCTTAATAGCAAATATAACTGTATGGCTAGTGATAGGTGTCTGTGGTTTGCTCTTATTTATCACAGTATCTTTATCTAAAATACCTAGTATGATCCCCATTTGCAGATTTTAAGAACTTGAAATTTTCTTTTCAACCTCCAGACAAATGAAAGCTAAAGAACATCTTAAAAATACAGAGGAATCCCACTCTTTCTTGGTTGTGCAGTTCTGCAGTGGCAGAAGTGTAGTAATCTTTCTGAGGGGAAAGATAAATGCACCAATAGTATAACCTGAAAACTGCTGCATGTTTGAGGCAACAAAGCAGGAAAATAATTAAGCAATCTCAAATAAAAATAGCGAGTTAGTTTCTCTAATAATTTTGTAATTTTCAGTGTAAGAATCCAGCTCAAGGAGTACTGGGTACAAACATGATGGGAATGTAAGCATTTCTTCATATATTCTTTCACTGCTGTAAGCGTAGTTATATTTTTTTATCTAAATGAACAGTTGATTAGGGAGAAAATCAAACCACTGTGCTTATCAGCTTTCTCTAATAGAAGCTGATAATATGGCTATTTCCACTGCAGAATGCCTTGTCAAGTTTGATTTTTAAAATTTATTTTGTATTTTAAATCTTATGTCAAAGCTGTTGATTTTTGAAACGAGTGGAATGTCAGAGTTATGCCTTCCGTTTTACTCTGTATTCTTTTGCAGTGTTGAAGGCAAGTGCAATGCTTTTCAGTCAGACTGATCCAATCCCTCATCTCCTCTGGTAGATTAGAGAGATCTCTAAGAGTGTGAGTCCTGAAAGATAATCGTGGGCTTTTGTAAGCCTCTCTGAGTGAGTTGGAGGGTAATTGCATCAAAGAGAACAGCTCACTTCCTTTTGCACTGCCCACTGTAGCTGGGCAATTTTTTTTTCTTGCAGAGAATAAGGGGACATACAATTTGTGTTTATGCCTAATAAATATTCCTGTCTTCAGAGATTGTGTTCTGGAGTAAATTCAGTTCGTGAGTCAAGTGGGACCTGGTACTGTTCAGCAAAACCAATGCTAATTGGATTTATATAGTCAGTGGTTAAATTAAATTCAGAAAAGGGAGAAGTGTGGCAGTGACTGGTTCACTCAAGACAGGAAGAGAAAGATCCTCCTCTGCTTTAGCAGACGAGGAAGAAAAGCTCCACTGCACAGCCACCTCTGAATATCCTTCTTACTAGGATCAAAATTGACAAGGAATCTGTTTAAATATTGAAGTGAAATAACACAATGGGAGTGAGGAAACCACATGTCACTTAAACTGCAGGATGCAAATCCAAAACGGTATTGAAGGTGCAATCAATAATGAATATGAAAGCACTGATTTCCTTCTAAAACATTTGTATGCCAATTTTAAACATCCAAGGTCAAGAACACCCACAGTGTGTATAGATAGTGTATAAACTGATGATTGCAGTTTGGACAATTTGCTTGTTCTTTTCAAAACGTGTAAAAATAGTCTACTGAAGTCTGTTAAAGGGCAGTGGCAAAAGAAATGTAGCTTTGGAGAGCACACAGCACTGAAATACATCCATTCCTATTTAAAAAACACTGTCCAGCATCTGATAACCTTTGATAATCTCACTGTTCAGTCATTAGGGACTTTAAAGAGAATGCTTACATTTGGGAAAAAAATAGATTGTATTAAAATATCCTGTTTAAAATGCAAGAAAACTGTGGTTTTTCCATGATTGACTACTATTTTGACACATATAAAACATGATAAAAAAATGGTGGTATCATCAATAAGAGTGCTCAGAAAACACTGAAAACAAGCACTTGATCAAAGCTGAATACAGTTTAAAGAGGCTGTTTGTAAGTATAGGTTATCCTGCACTATCCTATTCAGTCTCCATCTTCTCAGGGGTAGGAGGCTCCAAGGCATCTTGCACTCATGCTGTTAGTTACAGTGTTCAAGAGCAAGTTCATACATAACACAGCAGTACTTAAAGGTTGTCATTCTTTAAGCAAGATCTTAAAAAGGGGAAAAAAACAACCCCAAAACAACTGAAAAACCAAACCCAAATTTACCCCCCCTGAAGGCATGGTGAGGGCTGGAAGGTATTCATAGAATCAAAACCACGAGCTGCAGACAGGAAGCAGCTGCTAGAACTCCCTCCCTCCACCCCCCGTGCTTGCTCTGCTTTGGGCAGTCTCTCTGGGCCTTTTGGATAAAACGAACCAAGAGATGAGCAGGACTGTGCTGCTTTGTGCAGTTTGGACTTTTCCAGATCCTTGTAAGAGCAAAGCTGTTAAGGGGACCTTTCATACTTTTGGATTAGCAACTGTAGCCTTGTCACTGACCTCAAACTTGGGAAAAAAAATGGGATTCTAAGCACATTTGTGTTTAGTGTGCATACCTTGTGTCCATAATTGGTTATTGATTATTAAAGACTTGCTCATTATAGTCCTAATAACATGGCATTGAGTTTTACAGAATCCTGGAGAGCATTTGTTTTTGTTTTTCCTCATGTTTAGGACTCATGTGTGCAGTTAATTATGTCTGCCAGTCCCACTTTTTTAGTTCAGGAGTTTGCATGATCAGACTTATCGCCCCTGATAAAAGGGATAAAATGTTAAAAACGTTCAGTGTGCAAAAGGGGAAGGAGGACTTTGGTTAGTAAGGGCTCCAAGAAGCCCTTTGATATTGTTGGAAACTATTTATGGTTTTAACTACTGACCTAGAGAAAAACGCTATAGATACTTTACATCTGTAATGTAAACATATGACATCAAGTGCTGCTTGGTCTAATTTAGGGATGTGAAAAGAAAACAACAGAACTCTGTTTTGGATATTTCTAACTTAATGTCAGATGTTCCATTTTTACTAAAAGAGGTAAATATGCTTCTCCTTAACTTGTCCTTTTGCATATCAGGTCATCGGTTCTCATATCTTCCTGGACGGTTTTTAAAAATTGTGTTCTCCCGTCTCTCTGTCTCTGCCTGCCTTCCTCTGCCCTCGTCACCTCTGGTTCTTACAAGGCTTTGGAGAAAACGTTGCATCTTCTAAAATTGTTGATTCCCCAGGGCTTTTGAAGTGCTGGCAGTTTGCATCTCTGTAGTTTGCTTATCTACAAACAGAAAGAGGCAACACCCAGCAGGTTTTTTTTTTTATTTTTTTTTTCCCTCTGGAGCAGCTTTCTTGCCACTTTATTGTGAAGATACTGTGGAAGCACTGGAGAAAATGGATGCTTGAGGAGGCTTCCCTAGGGCAATGCGTGCATGGTAGGAAGGTCTGCATTGCCCGGAGCCGGCAGCACCTCTGAGCTCTCCTCTCGCAACTGGGAGCTGGGGCTCAGTGCTCAGAGGAAATGTGCATGACTGCCAAACCCAGCTTTTACAGCAGTCTTACCCTTGTGCCTCTGCATGAAAGCATTTGGCACCTGGTTGCAAACCTTTTTTTTTGTTCAGAGTTGCTGGCAGGCTGCTGTCAGTCACACAGACTTGGCTCGGGACTGTGAATTTCTCTGCCATGGGACAGTTGGTCTATTTTCCTTACTGCTGCTATGCCAGCGCTAAGCCTTGATGGGAAAGAGGGATGAAATCGTCCTCAGATGTGTTTCCTGAGGATGTAGCCCAGTGGAAATGGAAGAACGGGCATGGAATGAGAGAGGCCAGAATCAGGGTAGCTGAAGGTAATGTCAGGGGGAAAACAGGCAGCATCCTGCAGCTGGCAATTACCCTGGTGGAAAGTAAATCTGTGGCTTTCCTTTGGGTTGCACCTATCAGTGCTCTACACCTAAAGCTTGGATTTGATTATTTGAATGAGATGAAAATCGGTATTTGTTTAATGAGATCCGGACTATTACATGTCTACCTGCTAGAGCTCTGCAGTCTGCTGTGTTCCTAAGAAGATGCTGGTGCAGTGTCCAGTTGGTGTAAATTGTATTTCACGTTGTTGTGTCTGTATGACTTCGGTTCTTCACTGCATGCTATAACAATATTTAGTAAAGGCATATTTGCATAGCTGGTATTTTTTATTTTTAAGGGCCTGTTAGAGGTGCCGGTATGGAAGATGAAGGTTTGCTTTTATGTCATGGGTTTTTTTTTTTTTCCCTCCCTTTGTCTTCCCACCCCCTGCCCATTTTCTTTTTTTCTCCCCTTCTTTCCCCCTTCTTTTCTTTTCTTTTTCACATATTTTCATTCATTTTTGCCTTTTGAAAAAGCCCTCATCCTTTTCTCCTTCCCTAGAGGCTTGTGGTTTGATTAAAACTAACCTGAACCAAAACAGACTACTAACACAGTACCTGAGCAAGGCAGATGGAGAGAAAACGTTCTGTTTAACTTATGAACATGCTTTACTTGGAATAATATGCTCATTAGATCAGCAGCTGTGTAATCACCCTGGAGTTGTCCAGCTACATCTCTTTTTTTTTTTTTTTAACATCTGTTAACCAAGTCTAAATGTAAATTTAGCACTTTTTAGAGTCCTTTTGGTTCAAAACTTAGTGATGGATTAGTGTAAAATATTAATATGAAAATATGTCCTCCCCACCTCCCCCTTTCCTCCCCTCCAAATGAAGTATTGATCCAGGGCTGTCCAGAGTCTGGTAAACTCCAGGGTAGCAAATGATAAACCTTCCTTCTTAATATAAGTAATTTGAGAATATGTATAGCAATTTCATCTTATCTCTGAGTGACAGAGACATAGAATGATGATTTCTCCTTCCCTTCCTGCTTTCCAATCTCATGTATGAGTGAAAACAGCTTAATGAAAACTCACTCAGCATGTGGGCACGACTAGCAGTTTTGGCTTTAAAGTATTCTGGATATGTGGCACTGAAAATTGGCCTCATAAGAGCCCTACCCTCGTGATAGAGCATATATTACTTTGTGTTCTCTAAGAACATTAGAGTTCTATTTGCATTAGCCTTGATTTTCATAGTCTGCCCAGAGCTCTGGGCAGTATATGCACATATCTAGATAATTAATATGTGCATGTACACCTCTCAAGACTTCCTGCCTTTCAATAATCCTAAATCTAAAAGATTCTATGGTGAATTTCTCCTATGAAATTAAATCCCTCTATATTTTTCATGCCAAAACCAATATGCTCTTCTTTCATGTAAAAGTTTCAGGTTATAAAGAGAAGAAAAAACACAGAAAATGTAACATAGCCCTGATAAGTAGTCTTAAGTATGTGTAAGCATTTCATATTCGTGGTTGTCTCGCTGATAAATTTTACTTGGAAACCATTTGGAAGCTTATGTAGTATTTTTCTTGTATGACAACACATCCTTTATTAAATGAGGAAATGCCTGTTTTCCCAATGGTCATTTGAGTGTCCTCGAGGCAGGCTTTTGAAGAAATTGATTCTTGAAATGACAGTGGTTACTCACACTGATACTGCATGCACAAGTGAATGCTGCTAAGATTTTGTCAATCATGGGGAGTAAAGCATCCTTCTTTCTGGGTAACAAATTACAGGTCTGCTCGCTTCCCTTAAAAAAGCAAATAGCAGCTCTGTAGTTTCCTTTGGGAAGGTTGGTGTCTAAACCAGGGTTATGCAGCCATCAGGCTCTCTTAGTGGCTGGACTGTAGCTTGAGAGTAGTAACAACTACATGTAAAATAGGTATTATTGTTATAATCTACTTATGCTGCTGCACTTCTGTATAACTCAAAGTCAGCCAATCAACCAGAACTATTTCAAAGTCTGTTGATAAGGGGGCATGTTAGACATGTAATTACAGATGTAAAGTTTTCTTCAAGAGTGCTCTTTCAACCCAGAGCCTGGAATAGAGACAAACCACAGCCAAGGAGCTTAGCAGCTCCTCTGAAGGATTAGTTTTTCTATATAATTGAATATTTTTCTTCGTCCAAAATTTGATGAAGTAAAATAAGACCTGTTCATGAAGAAACCCATGTGAATGTGTCAAAATGTAGGTTGGTATTGGAAATACTTTTTTGTTGTAGGATAACTGCTTTATGTTATGTTAGTAAGTTTCCACGTGTCTGCTAAATAAATTCACTTCAAGGGAGGGAGTAAAGCTAAGTTTTCAACAAATTGCAGTACTCAACCACTAAGCTAGATGCCCAAACTTTGAAAAACTACATGATGCATAATACAGTTGTGAATTCTTGGTGACTTTTACCATGTCTTAAAAACACATCCTGCTTTAAGTGCCTACGTAGAAGCAACTGCTTTGATAATCTAACCACAAGTAAGTCTTTCTAGGTTTCATTGGCATAGTCTATGAAACTGTTGCCATCAACATTTGTTGATCACTTAATATTTTCAGTTGAAGTAAACATCAGAAATATAAATATGGGCCTAGTCCTTACAGCAGCTGTCAGAAGCAAGGAAATGTTGCCTGTTTGGGGAGACAGTGAGTTGCAAAATAATTTACTTCTGTTTCTTCTAAAAGTGGAAAAGTACTTTTAAAATATACTTCATCTGTTTTTTTTTTTAACTGCATGATTTGCAAGTTCTCATTAAAAAAATAAGATTAAAAAGGGACACCGCCAAAATACAGAAACTCAGACACGTCTCTGCTATGGAAAGAAGTAAAATAGTCCCTCTAGTGTACTGCTACCGTAAGCAGGCACAGGAATATCTGATGTGATTTACTGAGGAGTGTGACTGCAGGAAATGACAAAATAGTGTTTTGGCAGGGGGTATTAAAGTCCTTACATAAACTGGAGACTCTGACCTACAACAGTTAGTCAAGTGAAACAAATAATAAATAACAAGCTGAAAAAATGCGGTTAGAGTAATTAATGAAGTAAAGAGTTAATGTGTAGTGTGAGCAGTGCCTGAAACATGAATGAGGAGCAGAGCCACTCACCAGGGTGTGGGCTGAGGTGTGCTTCCTCTTTTCAGGGCCATAGATTTGAATTTCATTTTGTATTTTGCATAAACTGGCCATGTCGTGAAAAACAAACTTGGATGTTCGTATCTTCTTGAAGCGAGCGTGACTTTGATGTGACTTCTGAAAACTTGCTTAACCTCTGTCTGATGGCGTTAGGCAGTGCAAAGGAGCTGTACTGGGGCGGGTGCACTGAGGTTTCCTTTTGTATCTGGAAGTCTCTTTCTAACATCTCTCAGTGTCGGGTTCCTTGCAGGAGAATTATAGTTACTAAGTTTTCAGTGTGCAGGAATGTAGACACGTTTCTTTTTTCATGTGTCAGTGCTACTCTTTACTCAGTATCCGGTTTTTGCTGACTGCAATAGTAATAGTGTGTGCAAAGGCTCTGCAGCCCTTTGTGCAGTTGTTTAGCACAGAGCAGAGCCAGGCAGGGAAGCCCTGTTGTTCTGGACTTTGTACAAGCAAGAGGTGCTACTTTTGCACTTAAACTAAGATCCAGTTAAGCCTCACTCAGAGGTACAGGAGCATCGGTCAGAGTCCTTGCTGTGGAAGAAAACTGGGCAATCGTTTAGGGTTAAATGGTTGAAAGGGATTAAAGCTCTGCTGAAAGGAAGAGAACAAGGCAAAAAAAGCACATGAAAAGCATTAAATTGAATGTTATGGCCTTTAATGTGTATGGTACATAGTAATTTTGGAGTTCAGAATTGCATTATATTATAGGCTCCCTCGTGCCAACTGTATAGGGCTTCAAACTAGCACTGTTCTGAAAACCTCCTGAGTTTTACTTTGTCAGTTTGAAAATCAGACATTTTGCTGGATTGAATTTGTTTTGATGAATGACTGTTGAAATTCTGATTGTTTATCTGACAACTCAGCCCATAAATAATAACAATCATGCACATGGACCTTGAAATTTGGGGACACTTAGTTGTTCCTGCAGTGGCTCAGAGCCAAAGAATGGAAACTTCATGTGGAAGGAGAAGCTTTCTTTTCCTCACTTTATGTTGGAGCAAAGATGTTTCCATGTGTGTGTTATTGAAATAGCGTGTTGCCCAGAAGTGGTAGTTTCATGTGTGATGACTGCTGTGAGTGTTCTGGACATTTTCTCAGAATTCTTTAAGGAAACCATAACTGTGAGAAACACACCCCTCACTAGACACGGTTCTGTTTCTTGACAGAATGCTGTCATAAGCTTTGGTTTAGCAAGAGTGGTCAATGGGTGCTTAATGGTCTTAACTTCTTAATTGTGTTATTTTGAAATAAAATAGTGGTCTCTGCCCATTACCTTTCCCCTTTTTGTGATGCTGGCGTGGCCACACTTTGTCACTTGCTTCTGGAGAACGCAGTGTGTCTCTGGTGAGACCCTGACAGCTGTTGTGTTGACGACCATTTTCTTTCTTACCAGATTATCCAGAGTTCAGTTTTTGATAGAGATCTGTCTGTCGGCTTCCTAGCTTGTTAGTTTGCTCTTCCTGCAGTGCCAAACCACCTACCTTTGAAGAGCACTAAAAATTATTAGTGTTCTTCTGTTGTCTTTAGTCATGTAGTTCCTTTGTCTGTCCTTTTCCGTGCACACATTCTTGTAAACTCTCCTCTGGCTTCCTCAGTGTATGAGGGTGTCATCGTGTGTCACCATGCCCATCCCCTCCAAGTTTTCACATCAGTTCCTGAAAAAGGTTTTCTATTCCTCTTAATTTATAAATCTTGCTTTTGTTTGTGTTCATATCGATAGCTGTAAAATGTGATTTGGCAGTATGTTTTGGAATAACATTTGATAGTTACCTACCTAAAATTCATAGTTTTATTTGTACGTGTTTTTTTTTTTGTTTGTTTTTTTTTTTTTTTTTTTTTTTTTTTTTTTTTTTTTTTTGTGTTATTCTGAAGCAACCATAATGAGCTGTGAAGAGTAAGCTGTACCACTGCTGGGTTTGATTACTCTAGATAAGTGAGAATCCCTCTAAGGAAAAGGGTCTGTGTGGGTGGAATAGTTTGCAAAAGATTTTTTGTGTGCTGGGAAATTACATGTTGAAACAAGAAAGGGATATTCAGTTCACCAGACTTGTGCCCCTTTGTTTTGAGCATTAAGCCTCTTTTCCCGTGATTTTGCCAATTAATGTCCACCCATCTGTTAGATCACACTTTGCCAGTTACTGAATTTTCAGTTAACTTCTCATACTGTCTTGTCTCCTGAGGCTTAGCAGTCCTTGCAACTCTGCACTGGAATTCTTGCAGGTGTGCAGAGGCAGGTTCTGGTCTGGTATGGAAACCACAACTCCCCTGCAAACACTTAACACTTGGTAAAGGAGAGTTTTTTCCCTTTTGACCTTTAGATTAATATAAAATAGTTTAAATTAACTCTGTAATTTATTCACTCAACTTTTATTCACAATTTCTAAAACTTATTCTGGGCCATATTGCAATTCTTCTGTTCCAAGGGGAATATGTGCCCCAACCTTTATGTTCGTAGCGTGTTTATTTGTTTTCATAATTCTTTGTCTTTGCTGTAAGGCAAAATGAGATTTTTTTTGTGACTTTCATTTTCACAGCAGCTTAAATGAACCCCAAATGTTCCTTTCACAAGAGTAATTTAATGTTGCTAATTCTTAATTTTACTCATCTGCATATGAGATATGGTTCGCTTTAGAGGCTTTGTTACTTCAGTTTAAACTCTGGAGTTTGTGATTATTCTCTGCGGTTTTTACTTTGTCATTCTCCTGTGTAAACATGTAATTTTCATTCCTTTGAGAGATGCACTTTAAGCTCTCTTTTATGGTCAGGGTAGTCTTGTAATTAAAATTTCAAAAATAAACAGTTGAATTTGTAGACATTATTCCCAAATGCCTGTGAAATGTAGAATTGCTGTACTGAATTTTGATACTGCTGATAAAAAACTTTCTTTGGAGATTTCAGCATAATATGAATTTTAAGTTGAAAAGATCCAAGCTGAAACTTCTGGGAATTTCAGGGGAAACGTTGTCACTTGAAGCATAGAAATTCAGACAGGGTGTCATTTTGGGTCTTTTTCTCTCTCTAGCAAACAAGACTTGCCAATCTGATAGTTCCCAGTATACCAGAAAATGCTTTTGACACAGAGGAGATGCTGAGCAGAGTCAAAATAGGTCTTGTATTTCAACAGTTGCCAGCAAAACAACTCCACCTCTGTGACTGTGTGCTTGTATCCAACCCTCCTTAATGCTTCCCTCGCTTTTTGCATAACCTTTAGCCCTTACAGGAGGTATTTTCTTAGAATGAGATCTTCCATACCGCTGCCATATTCTAAACAAAAGAAGGCTTCGGAGCTCCTTTGGCAGTGGGGCCGATGAAGAGTTGGATCAGCTTTGGCCGATGAGATCGATCCCTCCCCTCCCAGCCGGCCCTGCAGGGTCCCTTCTGCCTTGGGCTCTGGCTCCCTCTGCGGGCCACCGTGTGCCGAACCTCAAATCCATACCATTTTCTTTCTGGAGCTACGTTAAGAATCCCAAATATTTAGAACGGTCTTGTAAACAAGTGCATCCAGGTCCAATTGCAAATATATTACCTGGTTTTAAATCCACTTAAATTAGCTTTTACTTGTAAAGAAGAGTTCCCTTTTTCTCTCTTTGTAGTTCCGACACATCTCCCAGTACAAAACCACCCAGGACCAGCTAGGGGGAAATCCGGGGAAGTTTGGTGCACTCAGTGTTTGGCACAGCCAGATTCTCTCTCTGTTTATGTGCTTTGAAGTAGTGCTGCTGATAATGAAACAACAGAGAACAAAGTGGTTTATTGCTTCTGTTCTACAGTTAATCACAGTTTGTTTCTTTCCTCTGCAGGTGATAGAAACACTTTCAAAACTTTCTCGCACTCCTATTGCGTTAGGCACGGGAATAAGGTATGTTATGGCTGTAATGGATGGTGGGAGTATTGTCTCTGGCATGGTGCTCCTTGGAAAGGTTGTTACAGGCAGTATAGGCTGTGTCCCCCACTAAGAACTTCTCAAATCTTGCAGCCCAGATTACCCCAGTGGGCAGCTAACCAAGGCTCTGGAGCTCGGAGGAGTTACGAAAGGTATCTTCTACCTCTGGTACATTTAGTGGAGTGCCTGAACTCTGTGTACTTGTCATGCTGAAACTCGAGGTGAACAAATGAGCAGCCAGTATTGCAGAACCTGTGTGATAGTAGTGACACAGGATCACAAGTCAAGCTGATGCAGTGCTGATTTATGTAAAGGCAAAAGGCTTGTCTCCTCTTTCTTCCTCCAAGTTTGTGAGATTCTCATTTTCAAAAAGAAACAAAAAAAGCTACAACCAGACCTGACAATTTTGCTGATTGGTTTTTTCCTCACTTGAGAAGTTACAACAATATGTATTAGTAGTGATTTTTAACAACCCCATTCAGTAGGGTGTTTATTCTGTTAAATGTCATTTCACATATAGAAGTCTAAATACATATATACTGTTCATGAGAGAAAGAGAGGAACATACAAACACATAAGCATGCAGTAATCTGTGTGGAAAATTTTGGAAACAAAACAAAATCCCACTGTATGACTAGGCTAGTTCTGTGTATAATTAATGCTATTTTCTTTCTATAGACCCTTCCCTACAGAAGAAAGCATTGATGATGAAGATATCTACAAAGGTCTTCCTGATTTAATAGAGTACGTTGTAAATATTTAAATAATGATTTTGGCTTTTGGTTCCATGCTATTATTTATATGATGTTATAGAACACATGGTGTTCATGAGAATGGGATATTTATTTGATTTAAAAATATTTTGTTAGCAGTTGTGCTGACCAGGAAAAATTCATAATGAAACCTAGTTTGAATAATTGTGATACATTTGTATATGTAAGGAAGCTTGGTTCATGGAGGAGGCTGGTAGCAAAGTAAATAAACAAATGTGTTTCTAAATTATCTCTGTACTATGAGAATGCTTTAAGAAAGCTGAAATATCAGTTGTAAGAGACCCAAGGAAATTGACTTGAACTTGCAAACAAAATGCGTGTTTGGGTCATAATTCAAGGGGACTGTTTCCCCTAAAGTCAATTAAATTCTGCATATGTATGCTTTTGCCTCTTCTTGGGGTGTTTGCAGGATTGTCAGGATACTCTTGTATTCTATGGCTAGGAACTCTCAAGATCCATTAGCAATCATGCTGGACAAGAGCTCAGAGCCCCAAAGCTCCCCAGCACTCACCTCATTAGTGCTCCACAGGCTCTGGACACACTGTATGTCACCTGCTGCTGTTCATGCCGGGGATTTGTTTCCTTAGTGCCTATAAAGAAAGGAAACACCACCATTATTGGCATTGCTCAATTTACCACTTGCCCTGCAAAGCTTGTCCTTGTTTCCTGCAGCTGACTGACTGTCTCATGGATAATTGCTTTTCACTCTGTGTAGCTGAAGGTGCAGAAGGCAGGAGTTGCAGTCTCCTCTGAGAGATCCAAGTGGGCTAAGGATGATGTCCTCATCTCTTAGATGTGGTGACATTAGCACTGCTTGAAAATAGGATTTCTACCAGTTCTTAAATAGGTATATAAATTCAGTACTGGAAGACAGTCTTTTTTAAAAAAAAAAAAGGTAATAAACCAAATAAATTGATATTTTTAGCTCTTCTTTTGCATCAAATGACAAGTATTATTAACTGAAATTTGATAGTTGCATGCTGTCTCAATTGTAGAAAAAGCAATTAATGAGTAAGAAACAGAGGTGCCACTGAATGATGCAAATGGTCCACATGTTTTAGTTTCTCTTAATTGTTAGTGAGTGTATTTTTGGCTGAAATTAATTTAATTGTCCCTGAGTTTAAATTGTGTCTAAAGAATTTAAAAATTAATTTAAATCTTTTTGACAGAAAGTGCTGCAGTAGTTAAAGTACTCTGCCTTTTTGCCAGCTTTTGTTCCCTGGAGCAGAGGTGGTAAAATAGTGTGTCTGCTGCATCTGACAGCTGCCAGGGTATAATGTGAAGGGCTGGCTGCGAGATGAAATGTTAGACTAACCTGGTGGTTTCTACTCTGAAGGATTTCCGTGTTGTCTTCCAACAGGAAAAATCTCAGAATTATCAGCACCTCCGGTCCAGTTTCTGTATTATTATTGTGACTGGAGTGCTTTCAATATCTTTTAAAGTTCTTTTGTAGACATACCCTGAGAAATGGGAGTAAAAGATATTATGGGCTTGATACTTGCACAAAGTAGGAAAAGATCTAGTAGGACTAACTCCAATGAAGCCTGAATTAGCTGAGGGTAGAGTTGAGCCTTAATTTATGCCTTGTTTCTGTAGTCTGGGTATTAGGAGGACAATTATGGTGAACTGTCTATAATTTTCAGTTTGATAGGTTACCTTTTTAATTTTTAGGTAGCTGAAAGTTGCCATGAGATTAAGATACTGGCTTATGGTGTGGAGATATAGAGTCTTGGGTGCTGGCTCTGCAGTCTTTAGTGTTCACAGAATCACAGAATAACTGAATCTTTTGGGTTGGAAGGGACCCACAAGGATCATTGAGTCTAACTCTTTAGTGATTTGCCCATATGGGGATCACAAACCTACACCTTGGTGTTATTAGCACCATGCTCTAACCAATTTTACCCCAGATAAGCCTCTTTAGGCAGAGAGAAGACCTGTAATGGTGCCTGGCATCCCAATGCAGTGTGATGCCAGGCAGGAAGGAGAGGCAGCTCCTCTTCACTGGATGTGTTGGGAGAAGGGTCAAAAGAGAAGAGGACAGGTGGATAGTGGCTCATGACAAAACTGTCCCAACTTACTGATTTTGCTGTATGTTTTAGGTCCTGTGTGGTTCTAAATTTGTTCAGTCTTCAGTATTGTGTTGATTTTGTACAATTGTATTTAAATGCATCGAGAAAAGAAAATTAATGGACGTAATTTCCCTTAGTGAGTTCTTTTCATTAGATATTCTAATAATTAATCTGTTTGTTTACTGTAGAAACTTTTCTTATGAGAAGTAGTCCCTTGCAGTTGTGCTGCACAGCTTGGTCTTTGTCTTGTCTTTTCAGTGAAACTGGTGTTGACGAAGATGAAGAGTTGTATGATTGTGTCTATGGAGAAGATGAAGGTGGAGAGGTTTATGAAGACCTAATGAAAGATGAAGCAGCACAGCAACCTGTACGTTTTCCAATTCCATGCTACTTTGGAACAATAGCAGTTATCTTCTTGAAAGTTGAAATTCTCTCTTTATAGCTAATTTCATTGAAACTTCACTCATGCTCAGCTGTATCCTGAGTTGTCATGTACAGTGCTTTATCTCCTATGTAAGACTTGCAGGCTGTTTTGATAAAGAGTCACACATTAACTATGGTAATTTTTTGAAGGAAATATAATTTTAAAATGAAATACAGTAATTTAAGTTGGCTAGTTATGAGTAGTAAAATTTACCAGCTACTTTAAAAGCTATTAGTGACACTGCTTCCTTGAAAGTGTCCTACCTCCGAAATCATTAAAATATTGTGAAATGCTGTTGTTTGAGCCATAATTCAGATGACTAACCTAACAAGGACAACAGAATTGTTTAATACTAATGGATTTCTTCCTTATTCAGCCATGTAGGTTTTGTTGATTATTAATTTGCCGTTACCTTGTGAAGTAAACTGTACCACTAAGTTTTCTCTAGCAGTAGCTGACCTTTGAAGGCAGTTTTTCTCATCTGTGTTGGTATTCACACATTTCTTATTCCCTCTCTCCTTTTTTATCTGGCACTCAAATTCTGTAAGTTCATGATACAGATAGAAAAATCGATGTGGTAATTTCTGCCAAAAGTGTCTGTGTGAATGATATTTTCGGGTTAGGTGAGCACAAAACTGAAGTGAATGGTTTTAAGTGGGGTCCTAGGTTTTGTTTGCATTGCACATACAAGAGCTGGTGAACATAAAACACCCATGTTTTGTGAATGGATATGAGCTGTTGAGTACAGCAGTACTGGGGCAAATGCTGCAAGGCATTTATATTGGGCTCACAGAGGTAAAGGTGAAAAATTACTGAAAGTCTACATAGCATCATATTCTAATACTTTATTGAGATTAATTAACTGCAGTTAACTGTGACAGTGTGTGCTTCCCCCTTCCAAAGAACTTGAGATAAGACTTGACACAAATGAT
The DNA here is from genome assembly GCA_038380795.1 of Pyrocephalus nanus. Taxonomy (NCBI): domain Eukaryota; kingdom Metazoa; phylum Chordata; class Aves; order Passeriformes; family Tyrannidae; genus Pyrocephalus; species Pyrocephalus nanus. Next base: position 20,889,888 of record CM076269.1, on the reverse strand, counting down.
TCCATATCTTCCTCCAGTTATTTACTCTTTTATTTAAAATCAGATTTTATTGAAGCTTCAAGTTGTTGATAGTGTAATGCTGTAAATCTGATCTTTGGTAAGACCGCTTGTAAACTATTTTTAGAGTTCTGGGCTGATAATTATTTCTATTTCCTACGAGCCTGGTGCTTAACATGGAAAACTCCCAGGGTCTCTTTGGAGACACACACATACATGTGAAAGAGCTGAACGTGGAGGTCACTGCACTTCCTGATTTGAGGACATATTCTTATTGTGTCTGAAGAGAAACCTCCCCTTGAGAACTAAAAAAGGAAAAACTGTAAATAAGTGCAGGGATTAGACTGAATCCACTGTTTATGGCAATGCAGAGTTGCTTACATGATTTAGCCCCATTAAGTTTAATGAAATTATTAACTGCTGAGTATTTTAAATAAGATTGCTCTGTCTGGATGTAAATTAAATGTGACCTTGTGTTTCAGCTTCCAAAGTACATGCAAATACTTCGGCATTCTATGTCTAAACATTAACTTTTCATAATATCATTTTGATTTTACTAAAGTCATCAGCTAATTGAACATTAAAATATTCTTGGTTATTGCTGTCATCTTTGGAGGCTGCAGTACTCAGAGAATTTCAGGAAGCAGTTATCCTAATTGCATAATTCTAAACAAATAAAAACATTTGTTATCCATTAGGTGCCTCTTAATGACTTAAACTTGACTCCATTGTAATTGCAGAAATATACTGAAAATGACATAAGAAGCTGTTGTCTTGCTGAAATAAAACAAACGGAAGAGAAATACACTGAAACTCTGGAATCGATTGAGAAAGTAAGATGCTACTTCCAGAACTGTAACATGCATTTTCATAGCAGTCTAGAAAATATAAGTACAAAAGCCAATGTTTATATAATTTCTTTTTCTTGCAGTTTTTCATGGTGCCATTGAAAAGATTTCTGTCAGCATCAGAATTTGATACTGTTTTCATCAATATTCCTGTGAGTAATTGCATATTTAATGAACAGATATAAGGCTCAGAGCTGATTGCGGTATATTTATGTGTTACTGTACAAAATGATTATTTGAAATACAGTGCACAGTGTGTTTATGTGGATATTAGATGATAAGGATGTGTACTATTCGATTTTTTTTTTTTTTTTTTGCTTGAGGGAATAGGGTAAGATAAATAGTATTATGTCAGACAGTGAGTGATTAAAAGCTAATAGTTTCTAGAAACGGATTATCTTTAAATAAATGCTTGTGTTTTAGTGGTGATACAAAGTTGTGACTATTAAGTTACCTATCACTGTGTACTGGGTATCTTTAGCTGCTCTGCAAAAGCTCTGGCTCTGAAATCATTGAAGACACTTGAAAGTTAATGCAAGTCAGTTTTGGATTTGGAATCAGGTGATAAAAAAGGTGAAGAAAGTCTTATGTGAACTATCTAAGATACCTCTCATTTGACTGAAATAATAACTGTTTCTGTGATTGTTACTTTGTTGCATTTGTTTTTGGCTTAATAATAATCATATGGCAATTTACGTATGTTTGTAGTTGATATAAGTATTCAGCGTGTGTCTTTACTCGGTCTGATTTTAGAGGAAGACATCAGACATGGTCTGAAGCCTCTCTCAACAGAGACAAATGAAAGAAATATTCTTTTGAGGCCTACTGTAAAGAAAGGGTCCCCTGAGTGTGGCCGATGGGCCACATCAAACCTTTATTGCCTGTAATATATCACCTCTGTTTGGACCATCTCTGGTGTATCCAGCAGGTTCTCAGGGTTGTAGGAGCAGATGCTGGGGATTTTATTTTATCCTGGGGGAACCTGGTCTGTATGTAAGAATGTTTCAGTTGCTGTTCCAGCATCGTCCTGATGGAAGCTAAATTATGACAGTTATTACACTGATGATGATACCTGACCCTTTGCCATATTTATCCCACTAGTAAGGTTTTCACCCTGACTCTTAATTGCTGTCATTTCCTGACTATTAGTCCAAAACACTGCCACAGATATCGGTAACCTACTTGTCTTCTTGAATTACACCAGCTGCCCATAGAGATCCCTCTGCTTTTGAAAACAAATTTATATTCTGTCCTACATTAGTGTTTCTTACTCATTGCAAATAAGACCACGCTGTGCCCTACCTAAGTTACTGTAAACCTCTTTGCTAAGGCTCTGTGTGCCCAGGCATGTTAACTTATGTTTGTTGAAAGACCTAATTCCAGTTAATGCAAAACACTGTACAGGGGTACGGAAAGGGCTTGCATGCTGTAAGCACAAACAGAGCGGTCAGCCTGCCCACTATTCATTAAAGATATGTAAGGGGATCACATAAGAACAGTAAAAAGAACAAAACCTGTTTATTTTAGACTTGAGAGACAGAGTAAAAGTTCATGTTGTTTTTCTTTGCTTTTTGTTGTCAGCATTCAGTATTCTGCTGTTAGAAGATGGTGCTTATTTCTGACTCCAGGAGCATTTCATAGGCATCCAATAACCTTAAAAGAAATATAGGACTTGCCTAAGCCAAAAATACTTGCAAACGCTTTGTCTGATCAGAGCTTGTCTGTGTGGCAGTTCCTCAGCAGGAAGGCTGGAGGGCAGTGGAAGCTTGTTTTAAACTAAAAATAGCTGTTACACAGAGCTCTGCAGCAGACTGCAATGTGGAGAGCAAGTGCTGTGTTCTCAGAATAGGATGGCTTTTTCTCTGTTAAAGGGTTGTGGTGAAGGATTGTTTCCTTGGGGTGATGCTACATTCCTTAAATTGTCTCTAAAGGATGTTTGCTGGACAAAATCAATTGCTGATGTAAAAATACTTTATTTTTAAGAAAAAAAACCCCAAACCAATTACTCTAAAACACACACCAGTGTAAAGATAGTGCCTTTCACTAGGGCTCATATATCAAAGTTTTGTCCTATAAAATGAATGTGTGGCTCTGTATTTGTGTGTTTCTATGTCTATTTTAAGTGTTATATATATTTGTATGTACATCCATGTATATACATGTACATACATATATAGATGCACATGCATTTCAATTATATATATGGACATACAGAGAGACTGAGAGATGAAAGTGCCTGTAGTAGATACTGAAGTGTTGGAACTTACATTAATTTTGAATCATGTTAACATCAGTTTAAATTAAAACTGTACTTGGAATTGGAGATAGAAACTCTAAAAGACATGTTGTCCCCTTAGTATTAAGCTGTTTTTCAGGGGTATTGCTTAGTTGAGTCCCTGTGTGCTCCTGAGAAAATTTTGCTCCTGTAACATATTAATTGGGAAGCATTTCTGTAATGACATCTTTTCTGCTGTCGCTTAAGGTTATGAGGATATGTCCATACAGTTGCTAGCAACTGAATTTGATCTGTCTCAAGGTTTTGCTCCCTCATCAGTGATGTGATTAATCTTGTATGTAGTCCTAGTCTTGATCAGTGTGAAATGTTTTGACTCAGTTCACAACTCAAAATTGCATATTATTTTTGTAATATATAATTTACTTCATTAAATCATCTTCAGTGGTTTTCTCTTTTAAACAGTCTTTTATTTTCCACTGCAGTGGTGTGTGCACTGCTTACAGTTATCCTAATTTCAAAACTTTTTAACCTGTTTTGACTTAATTTCTTGTGAATTTGCTGACAGTATCCACAGAGTGTTAAGGCTGATGCATTCTCCCATAGTTTATTTATAATATTGAACAAGTAAGGTGAGTTACAGTCAGAGAGCAAATCTTTCTGAAATATTCTTTTCTTTCTCTCAGACATTAGTTGTGTGCTGTATTGGGAAACTCATTATGATTGCAGTTAATTTAGCATTAGGACATCACTAATTGACTGATGTAATGTACAAAACTAATTTTTCACAGCTCAGGGACATGAATCATTACTTCATCTTGTCACTAAAGCATTTACTTGACTTGCTTAATTTTAAAATTATCTTTATAAAACGAAGGTGAATTAACAGTGCAAGTTCCAAGCTAGAATAAATTAGTCTCTAATAGGTAGTTCTTGGAGTTTAGTTTTTCTTGTTGCACTATGTAGAACATGTGGCAAACCTTGAAATTAGACTCTACTCTCAAATGATCTATTTTCCAATTTATTGAAATTAATGGGTCTAAAATGAAATAATTTTTTCTTTTTTTTATTCAAAGCTTTAAGTCATTCTGTTTTTACAAAGCTTTCCTCCTCCCCCTTACTGTTTTTAAGGATTTGGTGAAAATTCACAGGAATCTTACACAGGACATCAATGACTCCATTGTTAACAAAAATGATCAGAACCTATATCAAATTTTCATTAACTACAAGGAAAGGTAAGATTTAAGCACTCCTACTAATTGTGCTAATCTGTGCTCAGTTTGGTATTTTACTGTATTTTTGTTGTATGAATATTTTTGAAACAGGATTAAATTTCACATCAGTGTCCTTATTAAGCTAGTTTTGGTGTTTTGAGCCTGGAAGTCAAAGTGTAACCTGTTGTTATATGAGCCTTCCCTCTGAGCCCAGTTTTGGAAATATTGTTACATCAACAAGTGATGTCCATATTTTTAAGGAAACTTAAGTAACTTATTTTACACAGCATTTTTTTTCCCCACAGATAATCCCAGATATTTTTATAGCATGTACCTGTATTGTTTAACAGACCCCCAAAAATATACAGTAGGCATATTTTAGACTAAAGGAAGCAGAAGAGGTCATAACTTAAAAGAGAAAGCAGGTGTAAGAGAGAAGAGAGAAGAGACTAAGCCCTTACCTTACCCTGCAACCAAAGGTGTGACAGTAAAACAAACACCCTTTGCCTTCAAGGCGTGAAAGCAGCGGGGCTGGTAAGAGGGGAGCTGTGGCAGCATGCCGTGCCCTGCAGGCCATCTGCCAGCTCTTTATACCCACCTTTTCAGATTGTTCCTTCTGCCAGCACTGAACAGCTGTTGGACTGTATAGGTGAACTTAGGAGCCTGTGGTACTTGGCTGAAAAACACTCGTTCTGTGGACTTGCAATGCTGACCTACCTTGAAGGAACTCTGGGGTTTTGGTTCAAAATTGGTTCCTTCTGGGACCAAAGTGGGAAAGACCTTGCGGGCACACATTGGGTGAGGGGTGAAGGAGGATTGTTGCAGTAAGAACAGGCTTGTGAGAGATTGGACAGCAGCATCTGGAAAATGCTGGACAGGAGAGTTTTCTGAGCGAGGAAGGTGTCCCAGACCGCTCATAAACAGTCCTGCCTTCAGAGACCCTCTGTCTCAGCTTTTGGTTTGGAACAGGACATAGTTATTTCCCAGGCTGTTAGACTTTCTGTTGCTGTAGGACAGAATTAGGGAAGAAGTAGTTGTTCTGGAAAATGCTTCTCTCTCAACAGTCATTCTGAAATGTGTGCAAAAAGGGGAACAAAGGGCACTAAGAAGAAATATCATGTTTATATTATAAAAAAGGAAGTAGAGGTAGACTGTCTTAACTATATAGTGATTAAAAGTAATCAGAAACAGTAGGTTTTAAATCAGTGTCATCACCTTATTGTGAAAAAAAAGAATTAAAAAAGTGGGTAAAGATTAGGTGAGAGAAAAAGAAATCTAGGAGATTACAATGGAAGGCTCATTGGAACTCCCAAAAAAGGGATTTGAAGAATACAGAAGGAATCACCTCAAGAAATATATGCAAAGGTGAAAGAAAAGAGCATTGGACTAGCAGAAAGAAACACTCCATACAGAGGCAGGAAACTCCTGTTGTAAACCCAGGCTCATTCAGAAAGCATTGCTTCACTTGACAACTGTTGAAAATTTCTTGAGTTTTCATGCACTATTATTTTGATCTGAGAGCTCACATGATATAAACTATCACCTGTTAGAAACTATGGGATCAGTGGTGAATAAACCTACAAGTTCTTTAAAGGATGGCTGTAATTAATCCTATCAAGGCTGCGCTACAGAATTTATTCATTACAACCTTGGAAATCTACATTGTTATAAATTCTACAAACCTGTTCTGTTAAACAGATGTTATTCTGCTTTTTAATGAATCCTATATTTATCAGAACATAAATATGTTGTGAATATTAACGGAATGTGTGAATATTAAAGGAAATTGCAGTGGTTTTAGAGCATTTTGAAGGTAGTGCAAAACTATATACTCTTGAATAGTCTTTCTTATTTTTGTGCTCCCCATTGTACTGGCTGAAATCAATTCTTGCTTAGTTATGTACTGCTCCTTTTGAAAGAAGGGTTGTTTACAATGATTTGTGAAAAAATGATCAAAGATTGTTCTTAAATAAGCAAATACTCCTTTTATTCTTTATCTCTTGCTTTGATTTAGGTTGGTTATTTATGGACAGTACTGCAGTCAAGTGGAGATAGCGATATCGTGCTTAGACAATATCTCTAAGACAAAAGAAGATGTTAAATTGAAGTTAGAGGTATCAGTATTTTTTAACATGCATATATACATACATAAAAATGTATGTTTTTGTGAATGTGCCCTACTTTCATTGAAGTAAAACAACCTTTATGTTGACAAAATTAGTTGAACTGATGAGTGAATGTGTTTCTTTTCATTCTTTTGGAGCCTCTGATCAAATGAACGTGTGCACTGCTGCACTACACATCCTGCTATGTGAGTGGAGTTCTGCCACTGACACTGGCAGAGTTAGGGTTTCCTTCCAGGAAATGATCGTTAGTGATACCCTTCTGTTTATTGGGACATCTCATCTAGAACACAATTGCAGAATCATGCAGGTTGGGAGGGACCCCTGGGCTGAACAAACCCTTGTCCCACATGGCCTCACAAGATTGTCTGCCACTCATTTGCATCAGAGCTGCTCCCCTGCTCAGCCCTCAGGGTGAGCATGTCCTGGTGAGTGCATACCAGGTGAGGGCTTTGGCTCAGTGTGAGGTTTCTGTTGGACATGCTCTGAAGGGTGTCAGCTGCACCTCCAACCTGCTGGTGCCTTGTTGTATAGGAAATATTAGTCACTGCACTTTTTGAGCCTCATAACCTGGCCTTTTTTTTCCATACCTGGAGCATAACATCCCAACCTGGACACTACCATGCTGTGAGAGATGATGTTGAAAGCCTTGGAAAAGTCAAGGCAGACTCTCCCCACCCATTTGTAGATCTAGCCATTTCATTGTGGAAAGCAGCCAAGTAGGTCAAGCATTGATTTATCTGTGGTAAATCCATGCTGGATATTGCCATATACTTTCATGTGCCCAGAAGTTGCTTCCAAAAGGACTTGCTCTGCAATTTTTGCAGGGGGTGAAGTGAGACTGACTGGCCTGTAGTTTTCAAGATTACCTTTACCTTTTTTTTTTTTTTTTTTTTAATAAATGTATATATATTTTTTTTAACATTGCATGGAATGACTAATTCCCATTGTCTTTGTTCTACTCTCTCATGCATGTTCAATTATCTAAAAGCAAGTGCTTAGACCCAGTTGTTTTTTGCTTAGCTGTTATTGCCATGTCAACTGTTATCCTTCATTTTGTTGATATTCTTTATCACAAGTTTAATATACTTGCTTATCTCCACTGAATTTACATGTATATCACGTCAGTAGTTTTGTTTTCTTGCTCTATTGCCTTATTCTTTCTTCTACTTTGAACTAGGAATGTTCCAAGAGGGCCAATAATGGGAAATTTACATTGCGGGATCTCCTAGTGGTTCCAATGCAGAGAGTTCTAAAGTACCACCTACTGCTCCAGGTAGTTTATTTTTGAAATTAAAAGGGGCTGAGAGAAAAACTGTGATTGTTTATTGCCAGTGGATTGTAAGAATGAGAGTTATATGTCTTTATCCAAGGAAGGTGATTGATGTTTCCCTAGATTTTTACAAAATAAAATTCAGTCAAGTGCAGGGTTTCTCACAAAGATGGTTCTTCAGAGCTGAAGGCATACCCGGGGAAAAAAAGAAAAAAGTACAATTGTTTCCTCAGTAGCTGAACCTTTAATTCTTGGCATGTGTAAAAAGATTAGTGGTACCAAATTGTAATCACGGTACTTTGAAGTGTGAACCATTACCCCCCAAAAGAGGAAGCTGGACCATACATGCAGTGTACTTTTAAGATATTTCTTTGCTGTCATAAATTACAATTAAGCCGTATTTATTTTGAAATGCTTCTTGTTATAACCCACAAAGCATTAGCTTTCGCAGTTAGTCCTGTAATAAGGGTGGAGAGTCTTATAAATTTAATTTGATAGCTGTGCCAGGAGACTCATTAGTTCAGCTGCAAAGAAATGTGTTACTATATTAGACTGTCAACCCTGCTGGTGCTTGTAAAATGTCATTTTAGAAAGATCTACTATTTCTGTGCAGAGTATAATTTTGACTCTGTAGAACAACATACATTCTGATATATTAAATTTTTTAAATACTTTTATAAAAATGAGTCATCAATATTTTGATCAATGGAAAATTGGAAAAAACCCAAAATGAATGGTACAACTTCTTTAAAAAAACCCCCTTATGATATGAGTAATGATTTTATAATTAATGTACATTATGAAAAGATTATATACAATATGTCATTATGCTGTGTGTGACACTATAGTATATGTTGTACAAGAAGGATATTTTATGGACTTGGAAAGAATAAATGAGTAAAGTATTAGAATTGTAGTGTGAAGTATTGATACTTATTATTTCTTTTCCCATGATTTTACTAACTTATGTGAACTGAAATGTACAATTCTTTTCTTAAATTACATAGAAGAAATGACCTGTTTCCCCAAGATCTTAGATTTTCACTTCATAAAGCCCAAAAAGCCCCTGTATTTTCCATATGGGAAGTGACTAAAAGAATTCTTTGAACATGTACCTTTGATTTCAGTATCTCTTCTGAGTCAGGTTTATCTTAGGTTTAATGAGACAGTGACTTCTTTTCAGCAGTTCACAGTTTAGCTGAGGTTTTATTGCCAGCATGCATCCATCCCTCTTTGTGGACAAGTGAATGCTTTGGAATGGGATGATGTCCCAGACAGCAATGTGCAAATGAACTGGAGTGTTTACCTGGGCTTTCAGCATGCACTTACAGTAATGATCTGATTTGGCAAGTTGTAAGTGCTAGGCAGACCAAATTAGCTTCTCGTGATGGTTCATTAGCAGCTGAAGTCAGTGTTTAGGCTGTACAGCAATCACTTAAACAACTTGCCAATTATCTGTCTGCAATAGTCCCCACTCAGTGATAGGCTCCTCACTGTGGAGATGAAAATGCCAATTCTTGGGTTGTGTTTTCTGGTTTTTTTTTTTTTTTTTTTTTTTTTTTTTTTTGGGTGGGGATGAGCAATGACAATTTGAATGTAGAAACTGACCAACAGTGGGTGGATTTTAACTGCTCTGTCCACAGGAGCTGGTAAAGCACACGACTGATCCCATGGAGAAAGCAAACCTAAAACTGGCCCTTGATGCAATGAAAGTGAGTATTCATGACAAGGGAGTATTTGTGTCTCTTGACACTTGGAATGGTAGCTCAGAACTGTATTCCTTGGAGGGGATAATGTTCTTTACAACAAATCAAACATATTTTCACAGATCACTGTGAGCTTTGTATGTTGTGGCAAGTATATAGTCGAGGGCTTTGCTCCAGTCTGGGAAACAAGTTCAGTAGTTTTCTGAAGTAAAGGATTTGTGAAGTGGAACTTCCCCATTTCAGTTCACTTTTGCATGTTTTTGCTGTCATATACTAAGATGAAAAACAGCTGCTTTAATCATGTTGGTCTCACTTCTGAAATTTAGGAATATTTCTATCACTGTAAGTCAATTCAAATCAAGGTCAGTAGTTTCCCAGTGAGATGGAGAGTTAGTTTTGCTTACAAGACTTTTTTTTTTTTTTTTTTGGTCATCTTAATATGATCTCAGTGGTTTTACCTTTGAAAGCAGTAGAGTCTCCCTGGAGGAAGAGTATCTGTCACTTTACGTTCACCTGCAAGTGGTACAAACAAATGCTTTATTGAGTAGCAGTGCTGCCTTATGTATATTGTGTGTTCCTCTGCACAGCTTCAGCAACAAAGCACAGGTCTACTTTAGCTGACTTGATGGCATGAATGATGACACTCATGTGCTGGAATTGGGAAATTTTTTCAGTCTTTCGTGGGGAAAGAGGGGAAAAAAGCCAATATGATGTGAGTTCTATTTCCTTCTGCTGTAATCTGTATGGTCCACAGAAGATGATGAAATCAGACTAAGTTAGTTTTGGGTCACACAGCTGTCTCGTATTTTGTGACAGTCTTGAATGCCTGGAATACAGACCAGCTCACAAATGAGATTTTGGTTCCCCTTTTTGTTACCCATTTTTGTGCAGTGAATGCAGAGAGAGGGATAATTTCCTTCGAAGAGATGCCTGAGAAGAGATGGCACTGTGTTGCTTCCATCTAGTGGCAAGCGGTGCATCCTGGCTACTGCTAATTGGCTAGGAAAATAATTCTGGTTTTTATTTATCCCTGCTTTTTCATTCCCATTTTCTGCCTTGCTTCATTGTTGGTGTTTGTTTGACTGAAAATCTAAGAAATCTCTCTCCAGGGTGACCGTGGCAGTTATGTGCTGACCTGCAGAACATAACCAGGCCATTAAAAATACCCAAAAAACCCCACCCCCAGTCCCTCCCCCTACAAACTCCCAAAACTTCCAAGGTGTGAGCATCTCTCCTTTAGCTTGCAGCATCCTGATTTACTGTAGTCCCTGCCATTGTAGTCGAAGTAGCAGTGTAGCATTGGTGTTTGGCTTCTAAAAACCCTGGTGTCTCTGCTTGAAAAGAAAATGTCTTTGGAAAACCTGCTTGCAAAGTGATACTGCCCCTAAGGAAAGAAATTTTTAGGAAGGATTGTGCTGTCAGATTTCTTCTAGCAGCAAGAAAGGAGGTTATTTAATTTCTACACTAACTTTGAAGACTGACGTGAATGTATCCTGCACAGATCCATTTGGGAAGCTAGCATAATGATTGCAGCTATTCATAGATTCTGATTAAAAACATCTTAGGAAGGAGATGTATCTTCCTCCCACCCTCCAAATTTGTGACCATATTGAAGGGATACTTTAAAAGCAAGCTGGGAAGATCTGAATGCCTTTTCCAACTGCTGCTCTCAGCATCCCTGACCTTACCAATTCCCTCTCCTGCTCGCTCCTCATCTCCAGCCATAAACAGAGAAGCCCCAGCAAATTGTCACTATTACTCAAGCATGTTCAGAGCATTTTAAAGGCTTTAGTGAAATGTGTACAGTACGTGTTCTGCTAAAGGGCACAATAATGATCTCAACCTGTGACTTCAGGTAGTATATCCCCTCAAAAGCCCCCTTTAAAATCTGCTGTGTAATGGCTTCTCTCTGCTGTGCAACAGTAAGAGCGAAATCCTACTACTGGGGCTGCTTCTCTTCTAATTAGCACCCAGTTTATGATACGTTTATACCTTGCATTCTGGTTTTGAGATGCCTTACGTACATTTTCTACTGTGTGCTCTACTCACCTTCTATTTATGCTTCTGTTTACCTCAGATAGTGAGTGTTGCTGACTGCTTTTTCAGCAGTGTTCTGCAGAAATTACATTTCTATCTTTAATCTTGTAAATAAGACCTTAATGAAATTCAGAAAAAAACTATCCCTGTTTTACTATTTATTACTAGTTTCCTTCTTTCTTGATACTAAATGTGTGTTTCAATAAATATGATAAAGAGAGTTGTAAATATTATTGAAGGCATGCAGAGGCTTTTTTCCTTCTTTGTTTAGGCATGCATAATGATAATTCTTGAACGTTAATTCAGTAATTTCAAAAGAAATTACTAAATATGCTGGTAAGTCAAAGACACAATTAGAAGTAAATTTGTCAAAATAATGTATTCAATTAGGCTGTTATAGAAAATTATTTTTCCCTCCCTTTTGTTGTTGATATTCTAGGACTTGGCTCAATATGTAAATGAAGTAAAGAGAGATAATGAAACGCTTCGTGAAATTAGACAGTTTCAACTATCAATAGAGAATTTGGTATGTTTTTTTTTATTTTATTTATATGCCATTTTTGAATCACTGTTTATCAAAAATATTGATGGATGCAATTTTTTCCTAATTTCATTTGAGATTATAAGTACTCTTGTTAATATTTAATGTAAGTGTGCTTTGTTTGGTTTAGAATGACATTAATATTTGAAGTACAGAATTCTCTACTATTTTGGGTGCCTGTAGTTAAATATATTTGCTTAGTTATAGATTTGTGTTTGTACAGTGACTTGGGTGTTTTTGTAATGGGAAAACCTTTCCCATTTGAAGACCAAAATAGTATGGACTGATTCTTGACACTGGTTGTGAGGAAAAGATGATGTTTTCTGGCCTGAATAGTCCTTTTGTTGGGGTGAAAGGAGTGAGTGCTCACACTTCTGCTGTATTGATTCATACATATTACTTCCCTTTCAGAATCATTCCCTCTTACAGTATGGAAGACCTCAAGGCGATGGGGAAATAAGGATAACGACCTTAGACAAACGTGCGAGGCAAGACAGGTGATGGCACCTCTGTATTTGCTACTAAAACTCTGTAAAGTAAATCTTGGTAGATTTGAGGTCATCTCAGTGATTCTTGAGTCCTTTCCATTCACTGTGCATTCACAGAGCTGATCTTCTGTTTACCGAGTGAATTTGCAAAGTGATATATAGAAAATCAGCTATTACATTATTATCTAAGATCACCAAGTCCCTGGCAAGTAGTAAGTCTTGAGCAAAAGTACTTTCAATGTTTGTTGTTTTATTAGTCAGTAGTTTAGTTCTTCATCTTCAAAATTTTAAGTGTCACTGGCAAAACTGTGTGAAATAAGACTTTTGGTGTTGGCTTTCTGGAGTATTTTTAACCATCTTTATGCTGTATTTTTGTAGGCATATCTTCTTGTTTGATCTAGCTGTAATTGTTTGCAAACGAAGAGGTGATAATTATGAAATGAAGGAAATAATAGATCTTCAGAAATACAAAATTACAAATAACCCCACTACCGATAAAGAAAATAAGAAGGTAAATATCTCTTGCTAATTCAGATAAAATGTATACTTTTAGTAACAATTTAAAGCTTTTTTTACAGGAGTTTAGAATGTAAATACAATTTCTTTAAAAAGTTTTGTTTTATATGTGAGCTGAAATGAATATTTAGGAATTTCAGCTTTTGCGTATTTTGATATAATTAAATCAGTGAGTAGGTCATTCTAAAGGAACACAAAAATGAAGTGTTGCTGTTCCCAAAATGAATGAATTAAAGGACATACATTTATTATTTTCCAGTTTGGTTTTTTTTTCCCCCTTTCCTTTCTTCATAACTGATGACCTTTGTATTGCAAATCTTTTTATTCAGTGGTCTTATGGCTTCTACCTCATTCATATCCAAGGTGAAAATGGTTTAGAAGTTTATTGCAAAACTAAAGACTTGAAGAAAAAATGGCTTGAACAATTTCAGATGGCTCTGTAAGTATATTTTTATTAAGGTAAAATCATATTCATCAGTCATGTGAGGATATCACTTAAATTATGCTGAACTTCTTTCATGCGTTAATGCCATGTAGTTATCTATTTTATTTGACATTCTGAGAAACAACTGATTGACATCTTCATGAATAGAGTATTTCCCTGAATTTCCTCTTGGAAAAGAAAGAGGGCACTGTAGGCTATGTAGTTCTTTCCAGCTTTGCTGCTAAATCTGTTTTAGTAATGCTGTCTTAAGCAACCACAGGGAAATATTAATTACATTAACAATAAGTATCTATTATAGTAGTGACATTTTTTCCTCTCCTATTTTAATTTTTGAAGAAGTATGTTTCTGAAAGGTGATGCTGAGGGTTTGAGAGTGGATCCTGGCACCTTTCCTAGTGGCTTTTAACTAATTTGTTAGTTAGTATTTGGATCAGGTTGCACGGCATATTAAATTTAGTTTCAAAAGGCTGATTTCTTCTTGTCAGAAAGGCAAACATGATTATTGACACCTCAGGTATTCTGATTAAATTTAAAACGTGAACAAGGGAATTGGATGACAGGGTGATGCTTGCTTTATGGAAAGAAAAAATGTGAGGGGGAGTGAGATAATTCCAGTGAAAACAGACAGCGTTAACAATGGTAGTTTGGGATGTGGTTGTAAAGGTGTGTGGGTTCAGGAGAAAGGCTGTTATGAGCTGACTTGAGTGAAACTTGCTCATAAGCTGTATATTTTTTTTACAAACCGTAGTATGATGAGTGCTAATGATTTAAATGGAAACATAAGGGAGGAGAGTCTGGGCTGGATAGGTATAACAAAGCCTGGTTATGAGGATTCCCATCTTGCTGATTTTTATTGAAGACAAAAAAGGCATGTGTTTTGTGATGAAAAGAGATGTTTATTTCTATGTGTGCCTCTTTTTGTCCCTGTGATCTCCCTGTTATACTTTGTGATTAACTTAAAACACGTATGAAAAGTGGGGAACTCAGATTTATCAATTTCTGCGTTGCAACTATTCATCACTCTTCAGGTGTCCTGGCCCAGTGCACAAGAAAACGCAACCAACCAACCAACCCAAAAGTCAGGCGAGGAGCTAAGGACAGGGGGAGAGCGCTGTATTTTTTTCCAGTTCCTTTCTGAACATTTCTGTAGTTCTGTGCAGGGCTGTTCCCCCCTGCCCCTGTTCGTGTGATGAGTGAGTGCAGCTCTCACCGTTATGCAATACGAGGTGCCAGGCAGTGCTGGTGAGCTGTTCTGGAGCGTCTCTGTGACCAGGGGGTTATTGCTGCTGCTTGCACTGTGAGAACAGAACAGACAGGACCTGAATGGTTGACAAGATCATGTGCCACTTCTTTCCTCTTGGGCAGATGGGTTTGCCTTTTGAAAATGGGTGGTGGTGCCAGCCTTGTTTTGCTTGGTTGTTTGTCCTTCTTGTAAACCCGTACCTGTATTTTAACCTCTTTCTGTGTGGCTTAAAGCTGTAATGCAGAGGCACAGAAACTAGAGCAGCAAGATCAGGGCTGAGGTGCAACATTGATTTATTGCTATATCCTTTCTGAAGTTTTTATTACTTACCCCAACTCCTTTACATGAGCTTGACTTCATAGCACATTTCCCTCAGCACCTCTCCCAAAAAAATACTTTGGTGCATGTAGCAATAATTATATTCTAATGCATCTTGACACACAAGAGTTTGTGTTTGGGAATAAACTAAGCCAAGTCTTTTGAACGGTTGCTTGATTTCTCTGTTTGTTTTTTTCAGGGGTCTTATAGTCTACTGTGTAGATTAACTCTTCTGCTCTGAAAAGTAGCCATGATTGAAATTAGGCTCTTATTCATCCTACTCAATTATAATTGCTGCGTCTGTGGGCAAAATATGTCTCATTACTTAAAAATTTGACAAGACTGCAAAACCAGCATCACTGAAGGGGTGAATGACATTGGGTTTTGATTATCAGAAATGATATTGTTTACTGAGGTCCATACAGAAATTTCAATACAGTTTTGCCTTTGGGATAGCAGTCTATGAAGTCAGGTTCGTGCAAATATTAATCTAAGAATATAACAAAAGAACAAATTAGGATCTCTTACTATTTCTAAATTAGGAATTAACCTTGTTGCCGCTACAACAGTCTTACAGGCATAATTGATAGCTAAGTGTAAATTTTTTTTGTTTGATTTTAGATGTTCATACCAGTGTATGAAAAACAGTGATGATGGTTATATTGTGTTAAAAAGCATCTACTGTTGAGATGCTGTTGTTGGGAAGTATGAAATAGAGGAGAACACTGCTTTGCTGGCTGGATTTAGGTTTGGAGGGCAAGAATACATTAGGCTTACTTGGAATGGAAAATCTTTTAAGGAGGGATGGATGAAACCCTAGAGTGATTTCCAGAGCGTCACTTTTCAGACGAGTAAGTTTGTGAGAAAGCTGGTTTCACAAAGCTGTGAACCTATTCTGCCTCTTGGCCAGCTCTGCTGTAGTGTGTGGTGAGTTGTTTTGTTTTGAGGAAGCATATATAACTTTGGAACTACTTAGCTGACTATCAGGTGTGATGAATTTAATTCTTTTATTTCCTCTTGAGAGGATGGATAAATACTGAAAGAAAATCTGTTGATTATTACTACAGCTCTCTCATGCTGGCTTCCATCCACTAAATATTTCTTTTTGTGTAGTTTATTTCTTGATCACAGTAGAACATGGAGCAGGTATGTATTCTCTTCCTCACAATGGCAGAGACCTTTTCCATGAAAGGCCGCAAATTGTTTTCCTACTGACAGGATTTGAATCCATTAGTGTAATATGGCATACAGTATCTAATGCTGGTTTGTGCTGAATCTGTTTTGTCATCATGGTGCTCAGTTTGCTAATTTAATTAAACCTTTCTCTAGTTTCCCAATTGTGCTTTTTAATCTGCTCTAAAAATGGCCATCAGCAAACTTGACTCCACTATAGAAACATAAATGCAATTTAAAGAAGAATTTAGGTTGGAGGGGTGTGTGGAAATTGTTGGCCTCAGTCTTCTGCTGGGCTTAGCTTGCTCAGGGCTGTGTCAGCTTGAGTTTGGTCTTGCTGATTTTCAAGATGCAGGGAACCAATATTGCAAAGTCTCTTGCAACAGTGTTGTAACACGCCCTTTAATTAGGCTTTACTCAACATCTCCCTTTCACAAACTGAGAAATGGATGAAAACCTCTTGCAGGCAGAGAAACAGGCCTTTTTTCTTAATGCACTCAGTTAAAATTTCACCTTCAGTAGCTGAAATAGTAATATTAATGTCATGTCTAATTAATGAAGCCTTAAAAATCAGTGGGAAACACGTGGTCATTATGGTAATTACGGTATGCATTAATTGTATGGAGTTTTTGGATCTTTTTTAGTACTGAAATAAAAGATATTTCAGACATTAAAGCTGTATGGTCCTCAAAAAATAGTGGTTTTAGTTTTAATCACAATGTACGTTGTTTTGGGTAACTAGAGAGTTTATGTAGCAGCTCAAGTGTAGTCTAACATGTTTTTGAAAAATTGCTGATTCAGTTCAACATAAATTCACACCTCATAACTCAAGGGACCCAGAACATATAATCTGATAGTGACGAAATAATCCCCAGATTCATTGATTATCAAACCTGGCAGGGGTGTGCACTAACAATTTAGATTAGGGAAACTACGTAAGTTGTAGATAGAACTCACTGGTTTTCTTAATTTTATAGAAAACTAGTACAAGACACAAGCTGCAAAGCGTTCTCTTACCTATTATCATACGCATTTCCAAATTTGCTTTGCACTCTCTGACTAATGACATTGGTCAGATTCAGCTCAAATAGATCTGTTCCCTCAGATAGTGCATTAATAATGCATGTGCATTAAGATTTCTTCTGAGAGAATATTTGAGCTCTGACATATTGAACACTGACATATTAAATTAAAGCTTTCTTATCAGAGAATTTTAAAAGCCTTAGATGTCTGCTGCATTTTTCAAATAACCTGCAAAGGTGTTTCACTTGTACCAACCTCACATAGGTTACCAAAGCAATAAACAAAGATGTCTGCCTGGACTTTTTCATCAGTATAAATATTGCAATCCTGCAAAAATGAATGCCAAGTTCATGTCTGCCAAAGAAGAATGGTTGTCTGTTCTTTGCTGTGACTTCAGTTGGTTTTGATCAAGTGTTTTTCAGGGTTATAAGCAATCATTCACAACATATTTATAGTTATAAAATTTCTTTAGATTATTCCAGACACAGCAAGAACTGTGTGAAGATGCTGTATGTGATAGAGCACAGTGTAAGGACAGCATAAAATGTGAAAGCAAACCAGAATTTATGAAAACAGTGGGTAAACACTTGCAGATGATAAATATACTTTGATATTATGTCTTCGGGTTCACAAAAGTCAAAGCTATCCCAGTCTTAATGTTTTTACAACTTACCTTACAGCATATGAGGTATATTACTATGAAAATTAATAAGTGTTTCTTAAAATTCCATGAAATAAATTTGTAGTGACACTACATCATAAAAATGAAGTACCACCATCTAAATATTGAGAGTTTTTGTGCAAGGAGGTGTTTTCAGTGTTAACACATGGAATGCTGCATTACATATTTGCCTTGATACTTTGGCTGTATGAATAGGTTCTCCCTACAAACCAATGCAGCCTTTTTTCTTAGCAGATACAGGTGTTTGTCCAGTAATTTACAAGTTTATGGCTGTATAAATTCTGTATTTTCATGGTTTTTTTTCAGTCCAAAACATAGACATTTGTCTTCAGCTAAGTGTAAATGTATAACAAAATATCTAAAGCTTATCAATACAAGCAACTTGGTAAATTTGGATTTGCAAGACTTAAACTTTCACAAATAAGACTCAGCTAGTGAATATTAAAAGTATGTAAAGTATTGATGCTTTTGATTTACAAGTACTGATGTATGACAGAGCTTTGTTCTGATCAGGTAGTGTTCAGAAATGTTATACAGGAATAGGTGAGCTCAAAGCGGTCTATCTCCCACGCTTTTCAGGGAAGTAGACTGATAAGGAAAAAAGGGAAAGCTATTATCTTGTTTGAAACAATGCAGTACGTTTCCAAAAAGTTAACAAGATAATTTCCTTGATCTTAAAAAAAGCCACTCATCATATGATCAAATAAGCAAATTTCCCAGCAAATTCTTAGAAGTTGTGCTTTCTTGATCAAAAGCACAATTTACTTGTGATATGGTTAATTTAATTATATAACATGTCTTCTTGATGAAGACTCTTTGATGTGACAAACCAGAATGTTTGAGTATTAGCATATGGAGAATTGATTGATTGATTATTTCAGTAAATAGCATCTTCAAAGATGATTCTGAAATATAACAGCCTAGCTGGAACAGAGAAAATGAATTAGCTATAAGTAATCAGCATTGCTTCTGAGTAGAGAAGGTAAATAAAAAGCTGAAAATCATTCTTTGTGAACAGCATTGCTCACCTCTAGTGGGAGTATATACCTTACATTTTTGTTCTTCACTTTTTTAAATAAATAATGAAATCCTTATAAAGATTCAAAAATGAATATTTATTTGTGGTTTTCTGTCTGCCCTCTTATTTTGTTATTAAGCAAATGCCTTTCTGATAGATCAGAGCGTGTTGTATCAAATGATCTGTCGAAATGGTCATAGCTGCACTGAGCCAAAATGTTTCAAGTGGGAAGTGAGCACAGTGCAAATGTAAGGCTGGTTCTGCTGCTTGTGGGGAACAGGATTCTAAGAGCAAGTCTGCTGCTTATCAGAGCAGGGAGTGAAGCTGAGCATGTCTTGGGACCAATTTTGTGTCAAAGTCTTCATATGAGGTTTGGCTGAGAGCTTTTAGTCTTGTTTGACAGTAACATACATGGTTTTCTGTTTCTTCTACTGTCTGGGTTGTTACTTAAAGCACATGTGACAATGGCTATGTTGTATTGCTAGTAAAATTAAAAAAAAAACAACAAAACTGAGATACTTAGTACCGGTCGTGATGGCTAAATTTTAGGGTGGTTAAAGTTTTAAAAGGAGGTCACTTTGGCACAAACTGAGAATTTTAACTTAGGATGTCTTCATAAGTAATTTCTGCCAGCAACTAATAACTTAAAAATACTTATGTTAGATCTAGGTTTATTGATGCATTTTTTTGCAGTGATGTCAATTATTAAAACAATAAGTAAATCTGGAATGAAAATTTTCAGTGTCCTCAGTAACCTGTGCCATTTTCTTTATAAGCTATACTGCATGAATACAGCATCAGATTTCATGTCACATAGACTTGAAAATGATCTTCAGCAGTTCATGCTCAGGGTGTCCATAATTCTGAACAGTTCTGTATGAAACATTTTAAATTATTACAAGCATAATATGGAGTGCAGAATAATATCAGCTCTGAAATGCAAAGGTCTAACTTGAGGTTGAGAGTTGAGGAGAGTTCAAGGTATTGAGTTTTATCTGAGCTCCCTGTAGTATTTCTTCTTTTAATACTTAAAACAATTGCAATTCACTGCAGACTCTTTATCTGATACTTCATGCATCTGCTTATTTGTTATGCCTCTGGGCTCACAGGTGGGCATACATATATTAACTATTCTCTAAAGCCAAGTTTTAATCAGGTGAAATGGCTACTTAGTTTCAAATATAATAGACTTTCAAAATGATGGGTATTTTGCAAGCATGTGCATACAACTGAACTCTGTAATTTCTTGTGACAGGATTGCATTTCTTGAAGAGACTGATACAGGAAAATTATCTTCAAAACCTGACCTAAATAGCATTTCTGCAAAAAGGAGTCAAAACCAAAAATAACAAGTACCATTAGAACTTCCTAGCGTGTTTTTTCCCTTCTGGGGAGAACTGTCAACCCCGAAGAAAAGGCAGCTGTCTCACCATACTGTTCCACAGAACCTATGACCATTAGACAGCCTGTTCCCAACCCAAGAGCATCTGTATCGGGGTGCTTGCTGCTGTTTCACGTCACTCAGAGAACTATTGTGGGATTGCTAGCGTGGGAAGAGAAGGTTCCTCTTCCATCCATGTTGACAGTCCCACTGAGCTATGGCAATCTGGAGGAACATCTCTGGATCTAAATGATACCTGAGAGGTTTATCATCAATCCTTTGAGCAGAATGACTCGATTCAGTCAGTGCTTACAATGCCTTTGCTTTCTCTGTATCTAACAGAAGTGATCTAATCAACAGTCTAGATCAGCACCTGCTCTTGCTGATTCTGTGTCTTGTTTTTGCAGCCAATTTACTTTCGAAAGGAGATTTCTTGATCTGTTTGCAAAGGGTTACTTGTGCATTTTATTTTATGTGGAGTACTTGTTTTCTCCTTTCCTAGATCTTTTGTGATTCCTGCAATTAAGCATGTATATGCTTTTTGTGGTGGAAAAGTGGTGTGCATATATCCAAGCAATACCAAATGTTCTTCAGGGTTTTTTTTTCTCCCTCCTGTAATACATTTCTCCTTCCAGTTTAAGAAAACAATAAATTTAGTTTAAAAATACTTGAAGTTTGTGAAGGAGAAGTTGAGTTTTTAATTAAGTACTCCAGAGCAGCAATTCTTCTACAGTAATTGAAATGTTTTTAATGGGTATAAGCAACACATTTTCAGTGGCCTAGACCCTGGGAGGGAGGGGAAATCTGTGGAGGTCTTAATTGCTGAAGTCAAACTAGTGTTGAAAAGCTGCCAGGGACGCAATTAAAAGAAATGACCCTCAAAATACATCCAAGAAGGAGAGAAGAGCTGCTGGAGGACAGCGTTGGACCTTGCAGGTTGTTTAAACTACAGCTTCTAACTGGTAGCATTAAATGCAATACTAAATAGATATATAATAGAAGAAAAGAGAATTTTTCTTCGTGCTGTATTCTGAAGTCTCCTTTGTTTAACTCCTTGGAGGAGGTGAAGCCACAAGATGGTAGATTTGCAGTTCTCTGTGCTGCTGGATGCCACCTCTTGTCTTGTTCGGTGCTATGAGATTGACACCCATATCCTTGAGCCAAAGGCTTCAGATCCTATTTGCTTCTACTCTTTGCATTTTCATAAGGCCACTTGTTCTCTTTTGTGCATTTTTTTTCCCAGTAAAGGCCATGTGGTTTGCTTTTGATTAGTTTCCTATTTAATATTTATACTTGCTGTAAGGATTTAATTAATCTAACCAATGTAATACTTCATTTTATACCTTGATTATATTTTTGTTAGATTTGTTGGCAGCCAGTAAGCTTTCAGTAAAATGTTCACACAAGACAAACTAGAGACAATAGTTCTTAGTCTCCTGAAACATCTGAAGGGCAAAACATCCGAGGGAAGATGTACTCAGTATGCCAAAATTTATGAAATAAGATTTTTTTCATTGTATATTTAGGGATATGTTCTTTCTGGAAATGAAGACTGGGATTTGAATATGTTTATTCCCCACCTGGGGAAATAGGAGGAAGGAGCTCTTAGTCTTTTATTTATTCTCTTGGGATACGTCTGTAATACTTGCATGTTTAGTAGGTAAGATTGAGTTTTGTAGCTGAAAGTTTAGTAGTTTTCTTGTTGCATTTTATTTTGTAGGCCTTAATTGTGTAGAGGAAGTTTAACCTAAGTAAAAGAAAGCATGTTTGTGCCCACCCCACTGAAGATACTGCAATACAATTCATTTGTTTAGTCCAACCTGTTGTGAAAAGCACTCTCATTAGTTTTTCTTGTAGGAAACAACCATATATGCAAGAATGCTGATAAAAACCTAAACTGGTGCTCTGAGGGAGCCAGACACCTGTTGGATGTTATTGCTCTTCAGACACATTCTGATCATAATGTTTTCTCATTGCACTGTGGTTTTGATTAAGTAAGGAAGTGACAGTAGCAAATCTTATCTAAGCTGCTTGATATTAGGGACGATCATTGCAGTATGCGTCTTGACAACTCTTTAAACTGAAGATAATCAATGTTCAGTTTTGAAAAATGGAGTATAGAATTTACACTGTTGGATATGTCAAGATTGCCAAGGTTTACTGCTTTATTTTGACTTAAGTCAAATCTTTTGATTGTGGCGTGTTTCTGTCTTGAGGGTTAAGAATGACTTGAAGTTTTTGATGTGCTATTCCAGCCTCTAGTATTAGAAAACTGTAGTTTAAGCTGTTTCATTTTACTCAAATGCACAATTGTTTTAGTATTTTTGGGGTTGGATAGTTGAGAGAATTTATTCCTTATTCGATAGGCACAGAAATAAGCACCTAGATGTCTTGTCTGACAACACAGTTTTGGGCTATCCTATATCATTACTCCGTGGTCAGCTGTGCCATTAATCTAGGCAAAGATGATTGCTAGAATGAATTCTGGCTGCAGAAGCTTATGGAGGACTGTTGATACTGTGACACTTTCTGACACCATTTATAAAGGTGTTGCATTATGTGGGTGGCTGATGAGATTGGCCTTTGATCAATTTACTCTTCTGAGAAGTAAGAGTCAGTAGAAAGAAGTGGCCCTGCAAATGTGGAGGGAATATTTTTAGAAGAGGAATATTTCACATGCACAAGGAGTGCTCCAATGTCTGTGATACCAAGGGCAATTGAAAAAGATACCTGGATAATTGTTTTCTTTACTGAACTCTGCAAACTGTAGAGATGAAGGGTTTGTTCAGAGATACGGGATTGACTGAAGGAGGTGGTCACTCTGCTCCTTGCACAGTGACTCCGATGGCCGATGCAGAGACAGGAATTGTGTGTCCCAGTGACAGAGACTGGCAAGATGAGCACCTGCTGGTCTCTGGGTTGGTGGTGTAGCAGTGAATTGGTCCCAGTGGGACTAATATTCTGCAGGTAACTTGGAAAGAGAAAGCTTTTTCAAAAGGCTCAGGGGCAGCCCAAGGACATCACTGCAGTGACTGGAGTAAATCTGGTTATGGGGATCCAGCACTGTGCAGGAGAGGGCACTCGTGGTTGTCCTTTACAAAAACTCTGGTGCTGAATGGAGGAGAGAATGGGAAAAATTGTCCTAATAACAGATTCATGATGACATTTTGTCTCTGCTAGAGTGTAGGAGTTAAAACAGCCTGGTGAAAAAGTTAAGAGAAAGGGAAACTACTTTTGACTCCCTACATTGCTGTTGCATGTAAAAATAACAGACAGTTGTAGCATAAAATGAGGAATATGTTCTCTGTCATTATTTACCTGAAATTAAGTATTTCTGGTGTATGGGTGTCTTCCTGCTCTGGACCCTTGTCAAGATTGTTTGACAGCAGAAATAGAGAAAACATTTCATTTGCAGCTGGGGGCACCCCATAATAGAAGTTGTGGTTGGAGCGACTGGGGAGTCTTCAAGAGGACTTGACTATTCCACTGTGATGGGGAAGGAATCTAGTTTAAGACCCAAATTAGATTTTCTTAATTGCTTCAATATGTTTGAAATTTCATTAGACTCATGTGTGGGTTCCTTTTTGGTTTGTGTTTTTGTTTTGTTGGGTCTTTGTTTGTTTGTTTGCTTTTTAGTTCAACAAGAAATTCTTCTTCTAAAGAGGAAAATATTCTTAGTATTATTCTCAAAATTAATGTTGACATAATATTCAGTTTTCTTTTTTTTTCTGTGTCTTGCATTGTGCTCACAGGTTGGGAAGTAGAAGGCAAAAGATTTGAAAAAGATGAAATGTTCTTTTTACCGTGTTGTGAGAGCTGTGGTCTGTGTTCTGTGTGCCAGTGTAAGGCTTGCATGCTGTAACGAAAAGAACTCCTCTAGGGTTGGACATGGCTATGGAAGGTTGAGTGCTGTGCCATGACAGTTTATTCATTGACATTATCAGTTTTATTTACTGTATTTAAAATGTCAAAACATAGTATGTGACATTCATTGGGGAAGGTTTTGTGGAAAAAAATTTCCTATGGTCCTTATGGTGTTTGGACTTCTATGGTCACAGATGAGTTGTGCTTGATCTCTAGTTAGAAACTTGCATGTGTGCAAGTTGGTTATTTTTTCATTATTTTTTATTTGTTGAGAAGAAATATATTGAAAACTAAAATTCCAACCCCCTAGATTTATCAAGTTTCAGGCTTTACGTTGCAAGACTTGCTGTTTGATGTACACTGCTGCAGTGCCTGGTCTCAGACGTGTCTGATGGGATGGCTGTTGTGACTACAGAACTGGATTTGCCACAGTGCAGCAGTTTTACTGTCCACAGTTGGCACTGCAATCTGCACTTTTCTTCAGAGCTTTCCTTATTATTCCACTTTTACATTTATAGTAGACACTACACATTCTTTTTATTTTACAGGGGTTTTTTTGTATAATTGTTTATTTTTCTGTCTTGTGCTTCCCTTTACAATGCTCTTCCTTCAGAGTAAGCATACAATTTCTTATTTTGCACTGTTCTTTTCCAGTGCTAATGACTGATAACAATGTATCTAAATGTTAATACTTTTAATATTTCTTCATAAAGAGAATAATGACATAATGGATGCAATATTGATCTTTTTGGAATGTGATGGACTCTGAATTTGAGAATGTGGTTTGCTGATGTGTAAACTGAAATCAAGCATGTGACATTTTCCCATTCCTGTTTGACCTCAGTCTGAGACAATTAGGACTAACTATCAGAATCAGAAAGGAAGAGACAAAAGAAAACTATTCTAAGTGGATGCAGTGAGATTGTTTGTTTTGAGACATCAGCTTAGAAGTATCTTCTAAGTCTGCACAAAAAGAAAGGCTCAGCAGCAGATTAAGTTTCTTCTCTTGCTGATTCCCTCTTCCTGCTCAGGATCCTCTGTTATTCACTGAGGCTCTGGTCCCTTCCAGATTTATTCCATCTGTGGGTGGTGTGCTTCCTTTGATTCACTAAACTTTTGTTGTTAGGGATTTTTTAGGCTTTTCATTTTGGGTAATGTGTCTTTTGGGGGGGAAAAAAGGGAGAAAAATTATATGTTTTCGGTGGTGAACAAAAAATTGAAAAGGTCCTTTTGGCTTATGCTGGGTGCTCCTAAAAGAGACACTCAGGCTCATGTCTTTAAAAAAAACCAAACAAAACTATTTTACAGGATCTTTGTTGCAGCTTGGCCTTATTCAATGAGGAAATACATGGAGTTAGATCTTGGTGAGTTGATAGGGAATATGAAAGATATGTAGGTGGTGAAGAAAAAACAGATTTTTAAGATAGAGAATTTTTTGAAGTAATTGCTAGTATCTTCAAACTACCGAATTAAAACCTGGTGGGGTTTAAAGAAACGGATGGATTTGCTCTTTGAGGCATTTTTGTAATCCTTAAGAACTGACTGGTGCTTGGAACCAAATTAATTCCTCTGTAATAGTGGACAAGATACAGTGAAGTTTGCATTCTATTCACAAGTTTGTGTTGTATTATTATGTTTTCAGTTTGGTATTCCTCTACTTATAGGCAAGTAGGACAAGTATATCGAAATGTTAGCACACAGTTGATCAAGCTGAAAGTCTGTTTATCTGGATAAAGCTTTTCTCTTGTTTAGGAGATTATATTGTCCAATTTAGGCCATAGGTGCAATAAAACAATTTGCAATGAAAAGAGGTGAAGGGAATTGTGACAGCTCTTTTGTGGGGCATAACTTCATTCTTTGCCCTTTTAGCCCTACACTTTTTTCCTCTGAAGAATAATTTTTTCTATTAAGAACTGTAAAATGAAACTGAATGGCTTTATAAAATATAAAGAAACTCAAATACTGCTTTTAATATAAAGAAGAATTACTGTGGTGTATCATCTTTGTTCTGTTAATAGGAGTTACATTTTCAGTAGTTCATGCATTTCAATCTTTGTGGAAGATAGCCTGAGAGAAGAATGAGTGAGAATTTTTACATATGGAAGGAAGTTGTGTGGTCATATGCACGTGTTTAAACAATTGTCTGTATGAGGTTGTAATATTTTTTCTTTTGATCCACTATGCTTATTATTTTTGGAGAATGAATAATGAAATGAATGGAATTTTTTCTTTGGTTTGTTCTTGAAAAATGATGGGGTTGTTAGGATTAATTTGATATGCTTTCAGTCTCTGCACATTTGGCTGGTACTTTGAACGTGGTTCTGCAAGATACCCTGCTCAGAGCCAAATGGTCACTCAGAATGAGCTTTTGTAACTTGTTCTAGGGGAGTTTTCAGGATTGTTTGGAGTGTAGCCTAGGAAGTTTTGGCAACCCCTCGGCAAACATGTTGTGAAATACAGGCTCTGCCAAGTTGAGCCACAATAATACTTTTTTTCTCCTGGTTTAAGAAGTTCTTTATCTCTTTAAAGTTAATTTTATCCCAGTGCCTGTACCTTCCTGCTGTGAATGGGTCATATGCCATGCCAGTTTGAGTTAGCAGCAATTGTAGTGTTGACATATCTTGCATCTCATAGCAGAAAGGAAGACACAAGTGGGGTAGTTAAAACAGTACTGATTGTCAGGTTATTCTCAGGCATAAAAGCAAAATCTCATTTGCTTTTTGAGTGCAGTTTCATTTTCAGCACGTTCGTTTCCAGCAGGCAGATTGGAAGACTGACCTTTCTGACACTGGATACTTAAAGAGATCCTTTGAATGTGGTTTTTTTTTTTTTGTTTTTTTTTTTTTTTTTTTTTTTTTTTTGTTTTTTTTTTTTTTTTTGTTTTTTTTTTTTTTTTTTTGTTTTTGTTTTGTTTGTAAGTGTTTTCATTCAGTCCCAGGGAGATTGATGCTTGCGTAGTTATCTGTGTTTCACTGCAGTTTGTGGCTGGTCTATGTTTTAGTCTAGAAGTTATTTATAATATGTAAAAAAGAAACTTATAAGTATCTCCAACTTTAATGGGTGAATATGTAATTTTGTGTGTCAGAAAAGTTTCTGGGTTTTCCTTTGAGTGCTGTGGATTCTTGCATTCTTACCCTCAGGATTTTTTCCCCTTATTTAATTCCTATGCATCATGCATTCTTAGTTTTTTCCCATAAATATCTGGTATTTTTCTAGCATCTTAAGCATTCTAATATAAAGAATATTCAAAAATACATTAACCCTTGCTATATATGGGTGTGTGTGTATATATATATATTCTTGTCTCTTATGGTCTAGATTAATATTAAATTCTGAACCTAGCATTTCAGCATCACTGATTTTGACAGTGTTTGGCTAGTTTGGGGATGTTATTGTTTTAAAAAAAAAGAGAAATTCATTGAAAATGCCTGTTCTCCTACACAGTCTTGGAAATGGGAGGGATGACAGAAAAAAAATTAAATAGATTACTTAATAAAATTTAAGTAAACTTAGAAACAGTCACTGGTGCAACAAAATGATCAGTGGCTCATTTTTAAATTATACACCTGCTTTTAAAAGGGATCAGCAAGGAGGATAAATAAAACACATGTACAGTAATGGACCAGTGCTTTGTACATAAGTCTGATGTTTGGGACTGAGTATCTTAGCAGTGTGAATAGTGATGTTTTATTTTGTTTAAGTTTCCTGTGTGTAACAACGGCTGCAATGCATTGGGCAACACAAGTAAAAAACACCAGCCAACCCCCGTGTTTTCCAATTGCTTTTTAAAACACTCGTGTTATCCAGTATATGCTGCATAGTTATGACTTAACTGTCCTAAATTTGCTGCTAATGTTTCAAATATGATGGTTCTCAGTGTGAGCTGCTTTTCCTTGTACATTCACATAACTAAATATTTTTGAGAAGGAAAAGGGTGAGCATTCTTTAGGTACATTAGATGATCCTAGTTAATCAAACAGGAATAAAAAGCAGCTGAACTTTGTTTTGGTGTTTAGTTTTTCTATTTATTGTGACAGCTAAGATAGTTACAGGGTGTATTTAAGAACTAGGTCTGCATAATGTTATAATTCAGATTTCATTTCAAGGTGTATGGTAAACTCCATACTTCTGGTTCTTCTTAGTGAAAATCTTTAAAGTATAAACTAAACCACTTGTTCGTGGATTCAGATCACCTGCTATGAATGTTGCATTGTGTTCTAGATTTCATTTGTTTAATGCAAATTTTCATATTTTTTTTAGGTCAAATATACGGCCAGACTATGCGGACACAAGCTTTCACGAGTTCAAAATGCATACCTTCAGTCGTGTGACATCTTGCAAAGTCTGCCAGATGCTTCTAAGGTAAGATTCTAAAGGTTTTCATGAAGTCATACCTAGTGTTTCTTGTATTAGCAAGTTTTTGTACTCAAATTTCCAAATATTCGCAGGAGTGCTGTTAAAAGCTAAAAACATGCAGATGCTCCTCATTTGTCAGAAGATGGCCTTAGCATGATTTGTATGGAAGAGTAAATTGCAACCATTTTGTACAGCTTTGACTACGATGGCTGTTCCAGAGTCCATTGCTGTAGGACCACCAGTTGCAAGGACAGATAGAACAGTCTGTCAGAAAATCAAATGATGATATTGCTCGTACATCTTTGCTATGGGGGGGTTGCTTTGTGAGACAGAAAATAACTGTGAGGCATTAACAGGCATTTCTGAACCAGATATGTAGATAAATGGAAGACAGATGTTGCAAAGCTAGGTAAGAAATGGCAGCAGACAACTGATGCATTTACAAACAAGGATTTATGAGGCCAACAAGCTAAGAAACTCCATGTATTCTGCCTTTTTCCTTTATATGCAAATATAAAAGCACACATGCTTTTATATTTGTAGTTTCTCATTCATTTTTTGAGGTATCTTTTAGGACCTACCATGTTTGGGTTTTTTTTGTGTAAAGATGACATGTCCAGTGGTATAAAGGAATATATTGACCCCAAATTTGATAGTGTTAAGTTGCATATGCAAGAGCGTTGTAAACTTTGGCTGGTTCAGGTGCTCGTAACTGGTTGTCCAGACAAGTTGTGTATACCCCATCCCTGGAAGTGTTTAAGGCCAGGTTGGATGGGGCTTCGAGCATCCCAGTCTAGTGGAAGGTGTCCTTGCCCCAAGGCAGGAGGAGTTGGAACTAGGTAATCTTTAAGGTGCCTTCGAACCCAAACCTTTCTATGATTCCATGTTGCATATTGTTGACGTTGCAAAAAATATAGCCACAGCTTTTTAGTAAGGTCATTTGAGTATGGGTAGTGCTTTTGTTAAGCACAGGCATGGAATAAAATAACCAGCTATGTTCCTCCCTGTCATAGATTTTTTTTGCTTTAGCAGCTTTTTTTCTGAGCAGTTGGACTGACCTGGATTTTCAAAGATTTTTTTTTTTTTTTCTCCGAACAATGAGGTCTAAGTGGCTATCAGAAATGGTGCAGGCATTCTAAACTTAAAGACAGGAGGGCTAATTTATGAATTTGAAGCAGTACAGCTGAGTTATTGTGTCTGTGACTGCACTAACTGCTGTTGCTGAGAAACAGCTCTCTTGCATTCAGGACACAGCCCACGTGATGCTGTGTTGTTCTCCATACACAATGCTCAAAGATAGCTTGGGAATCCCCCAAGTGCTACCTTGTGGTATCTAGATATTTACAGTAATTGGCAACTCTGAATATTAGCTGAAGTGTACCACAATATCTATTTTTTAAAAAATGAAGAAATTTAAAGTCAAGAATGTTTGCAATGTAGCCTATCAACTCCTTAATGCTTAAATATATATTCAAACTTACAGCTCAATTGAAATGGATCTCATTTGCCATGGTTCCTAGGCAAATCCCTGTTGACATGAAACAAAGTGTAGATCTATAGTAGGATAGATGCATAATTTTAAGTGTACTGTTCCAAAGTTGCTTTGGGTTAAATGGAAATGGAGATTGTAATTCTACTAGTAGTCCAAAAGAACTATCTGCTTGTAACTTTTTAGTAGTGACAAAAAGTGGATGAGCTGCTTGTTTGTCAGTTGTCACTTTTTCTCAAGCCTTTAAGGACTATCATTATGCAGAAGAGCAAATGACTTCTAATACCTTCTGCCATGTCTCTTATGTCCTTT
Source organism: Pyrocephalus nanus (assembly GCA_038380795.1). Classification (NCBI taxonomy): domain Eukaryota; kingdom Metazoa; phylum Chordata; class Aves; order Passeriformes; family Tyrannidae; genus Pyrocephalus; species Pyrocephalus nanus. The sequence goes on along the minus strand of CM076269.1, from coordinate 20,859,608 downwards.
ATGTCTGGAATTTGTCACCTCTAATGTATCACTACTTTATTTTATTTTACAGGGGAACATTTTATCAAGGCTATTTATGTTCTAAGTGTGGAGCTGGAGCACACAAAGAATGTTTAGGAAGACTAGACAATTGTGGCAGGGCTAATTTAGGTGGTAAGTCATTTTTATTGTTAGAATACCATTTTTAATTAGGACATAAAACTTGCTAGATATAATTAAGGTTTAATTTACTTCTAATTCGTGTTTATTGTAACATGCATACTTGTGAAACTTCCATTTATAAGCACAATTAGAATTGCATCTACGATTCATAGGGATTTTTATTGCTACCAAATTGAAATGTTCAAAAGAAGGGGAGAACTGTTACAGGTCAAACCCAATTTCTTTGTCAATGTCGTATACAACAAGGAATTGCTCTCGTTTCAATTGTAGTCTGCTCATATGTAACACCTACTCTATGGGACATCATCTATCATCCTTGTGGTTCTCCCTTTATGTCTGTGTCAATTTTCATATTTTCCTCTCAGCTCCTGAAGCTGTGTTGCCTCAGCTTCTTCTTTCATCTCTTCAGTTTCCATGGTTTCTGTCCACTCACAATATTCACAAAAATGTGATTGAGGGCTCTCTACTTCCCACATCTAAGGACTGTTTTTTTTTCTTCTTCTAATTGATTCCTATGCCCTGTGAGTTTCTTCCCTGACCACTGCCACTTTGCACTTCCCCTGTTATTCTGCTCTTTAGACCTTCAGGGTTCTTTTGACTTCAGTTATCATTTGGCTTCTCAAATGACTCAAAATTTGACATCTTCCCTTTCTGCTCAGTATTGTACCTGTAGATCTTTCTGACATCATCTGGATCTCCTCCTGCTAATGCTAAATGTTAGCCCTCATCTTTGGCCACTCTTTCCCTTCCCTGGACCTCTGCATTTGGTGGCAGTGAGTTTGTTACACTACAGCCATCTAGTCCTGTAATTGTGCTATTTTCGACTCTTCCTCTGTCTAGACTCGTAACTGTTCTTTCTTCTATCCAGAGATTATTTTGAATTGCTTTTTTTTTAATTATGTTTTAAAGAGAATTCAGTTTTGTATATGCTGGGGAAGTTTCTAGTTTTTTGTCCTCACTTCCCTAAAACATGTACCTTCGTTGCCACAATTATTTTGTAATAGTTTGTGAAGCTTCTCATGTCTCACTTCACATAAGCTGCTGCAACCCCCTCCATTGGGTTATTTTCTTTTTGCCATTAGTATCTACAATCTTTGCAAAAAGCTGTTGCAGAGATAATCTTTCTCCCACTGCCTGGATTACACGATGACTTCATCCACTGCTCTTTACTAAGGTGCTGCTTCAAGATTTTGATTTGGCTTGTTGTTCCTTTCAACATTGTATAAGCCTGTTTCTGTCTTTGTCCCTGTTTGCATTACTTCCTGACTTTTACTTGGCTTTTGGCTCGCAGTGCTATTTACCTGCGTCATTCTTTCATGAAATCAACAGGATGGCAGGTATTGACTTTGCTGCAATCGGTGAACTTTTCTTCTCAGCTGCATTTCCGTGTTGGAGATCTTCTTTGCTGTCCTTCAAGTTTGGACTCTTTAAAAATAATCTTTTGTAGATCTGAAAATCCTTACAACAATGACAGTATTTGTGATTGAGAGGGTTATTGGAACATAGGTTTTTCACAGAACTTCGTGCAGATACTCTGAAGACAATAAATATATAGAATTATTTAAAAATTAAATGTTTTAAAGCAATTACATTTAAATTAATAGAGTGGAAAAACAAACACATATTGTTCTTCACCTGAGAACTGTCTTCTGTGATATAAACCACCCCTAATTCTACATTTTTCCTTTGTCTTGCACCTTCCCTTTTAATCACTTGTGTGGTTTTTATTTTAATTAGATAGCTGGCACCCAAGGGGGCAGGAGCTTTTCTTTCTATTCCACTGTAAATATCTGTGGACATATGTGGTGCAACATATATCAGGTCTAGGTAATAAAAGGTCTGATATCTTGCAATATTCCTGTATGCTTAAGCAACGCTGTGCACTTGCTAGAACAAAACAACAACAACAAAATCACATTTCTCCTTCTTTGTAAGTGGAATACAATATAATTTAAAAAATTTAAAGGAGCAGAATGTTGTTTTGGATTTTACTTTAAATTGTCTTCCTGCTATTTGTAAATTGGTAGTGCTCTGCAATTGGAAGCAACTGGTTTAAGATACTGTTTTGTGTTACACATTTTGCTTACATCCAGGTTTTCTGCTCTTGATCCTCTCTTCAAACTTCACTTTCTCTTCTCAGTCTATTTTTTCTTCTATTCAAAGGCTCCCAGATTCCTGTAGCTCTAGTACAAGAAAGGAGAGTAGTTGTGTATCTTCTGCCTGCTCATGAGGCAGAAGGACAGGAGGCTTTCCTTACAGCCTGCTCTGAGATCGTAGCTGCAAAAATGAACTCTAAATTGCAGCTCTTGCCATAACTTCCCTCTTGCTTTATCAATCTGTGAAGATGGAAAGGACAAAGGGCTTTGCTTACTTGGCTGAAAATGTGTCATCCCTCCACCTGATAGAGGGACTTTGGCCAGTGAGTAGGAAGGAAAATCCTCAGATTTTTCCATACTGTTTTCTACTTTTACTCTTTATTTGCCTTTTGAAAGAAAGAAGTGCTGATTGAGATATGCTGCCCATTCACAATGTGCACAGAGTAAGGAAAGGTTTTAGGAGGAGCTTTACCATTTCCTGCTTCCCTACGTGGCCAAGAAAGGAAAGGGACAATTCAGACTCTCTGAAATATTGGTTAGTGCAACTTGAGAAGGAATTGTTTTCCAGCCATGCTGAGAAATGAGGTCTGCCCTAAGTTACCTGCTATGCCTGCTAAGTTATGAAATGTTACTAAAGTAATGCAGACATACAGACATCATGTAAAATTCAGTATTTTTGCTGTATTTTGTGGAAAAAGGAGGCTCTACATGCACAAAATTTTTACATGGTTTTAATTCTGAGTATTTTTCTTTTGAAATATTCAGAGAAATTTATTTATGATAAATGTACTTTTTTTTTAGCACTGTCATTTGCTGCTCCTCTGAGAAATTAGCAAAGGTGGCCTGAGAGTGCTATTAGATAATAAACTATGGAGCATAGCTGGAAGGCTTGCAGCAAAATGCCTGGAACACTTATTGTATTGCTGTATTTCGATTTCTTTTTTTCTTTTTGTTTGTTTGTTTCTAAGGGACTATTTCAGCCTCTTTCACAGGGTTTAATAGACATGAAACACAACCATCCTTTTGAGAAACTGGAGATCATTATTTCCCAGTCAGGTGTTTTTAGTTATGATCACAAACATGAAATATATGTGTATGTGTAGATATATGTGTTTGCTGTTTAATCTGGTGTTCTGTCATTCAGCCAGTGCCATTCCAGATGCTTCACAGCAAAGTGCAAATCCTCTGTGTGGTAGACAATGCCCGGGAACGATGTTTCTTGCTTGATTCTGTTACATTTTCTATCTTTTTTGGTGTTTAAAGAGTTTTTACATCTTGTTAATGCTTTTGCATACATCTTTCCTGTTTAGAAGTCTGTAACTCAATTTCAGAAATGTTAGAACAGTGAGTTCTCTATGCAGCATGTGACCTCGGGTTTTTGTGAGAAGAGTCAATAGAAGTCTTGACTGACTGCTTCTCTATGATAAATTATTTTATAACGTCTCATGACCTCTTAATAGTATACTCTCTGAACTCAATAGTTTCTTTTTTTTTTGGCTATCTTTTCATAAGTGGAATTTTTTCTGTGCTTCAAATAATTTCCATTCCCATTCTATAGCCCTCTTCTATTTCTAGAGGTCTATTTGAAAAGAGGTGATCAGAGTTCAAAACACTGCAATGGGAATATACCATTAGGTTTCTCAAAGGCATTTGAGTTTTCCTCAGCATTTTCTGGTTTTGTACAGTTTAGGATTGTTTTCTTTATAGACCACTGAGCAGATGTTTTTTGCTACCCTTTCTGAAATGATGCTTAGAACCTCCCTGAGTGGATTAAATCTTTTTGTTTCATTCCGAGTCGCAGTTTGTGAAAATTCAAAAGAGAAACATCCAAAGACAGATGAAACCTTTTGAATGACAAAATTAAGTGTCAGATGTAGATGATACACTTATGAGAGAAACATAGACGAAATCCTGAAGATAAATTGCTGTGTTCTCATGCTATGCCTTATACACAAACGTATTCCAGTTCTTCAGATGTTTTGCTTCAAAGAAGGCCAGTTCAGCAGACTGTAGAAATTGTAGTGATAAAAGATGCAGAGTTAATTAATTGAATTAATAAATAGAACAAAATGTCTGCATTTAGCCCTTGGATTTTCTTAGTTGTTGTTCCTGCCCTTGTTGCTGTAAATCAGCAGTGCTGGTTGAAGTCTTCTGTGTTTCTTTCTGTCATTATTGATTTAATGTTTTGTTTTGGTTTTTTCCCCCCCTTAAATATTGTCCTGTACATGCTCAAGTAGTCCTCTAAATTTTCATGCATTGATACTTTTCTGTCTATCACTCCTTCCTTCTGTGAGTTGAAATTCTCCATGCCCCCCCTTTTTTTCCCTCTAACATTCTGATGAACTCCTTTGAGTCTGATTGCACAGTCTTAAACACAAGACTTTATGAAATCCTTCAACATGAGGATTTTAAAATGGATGCACATATATCTCTGACATGCCATTTATAAGGACATACATGGTGTTCTTTTCTCTGGTGGCTCATGAGGAGGTCTCCTTTCCCTTGCTGCCTCCTCTGGCTTCTCAGCTGCATTCCTATTTCTTATTTCATGGTACAGGACAATTTCACTCATCTGGTGATGCTTTTCCACTAGTTGGAAGGGTTAATATTTGGAAAGGTTAAGAGTGGAGCCTTTAGTAAGTAAGCACGAGTAAGACACACATTTAGTAGACAAAAGGAGAAGCTGTATCCCTCGTTATTCCCACTTCTATTGTACACGTTGTTCTGTGCCCCTTGCAGTTCCCTCAGAGGCTCCAGGACTGATAAAAGAGTCACTCTGCACAGAACATAGTGCAGAACTCCAGTCTGTTTCCTAGTCTAAACCAGCAGAATTAATTCATTTCTATTTCCAGACTGGAATTTTTCCAAGTCCATCCAATTATATTGAATTAAGTATTCTCAGGCAAATGTTTGCTTGTTCTACAGACTATTGAATATTTCAATTAGAGAAACCTCCTATAACGGTTCTAGAATCTGAAAATGTTTTGAATATTTTAAATATAGTGCCAAACCCACAAAATTTTCTTTTTTTGTATCACTATTCCCAGGGAGTGTTAGAGACATGTCTCATCAGGTCATAAATGGATTAGAAAAACATGAACAGGTCATTTTTGTAGTAAATTTTAGTTAACTTATGTATGATTTCTATCTTGTTCAGATAATTCCATTTGAAAAAGTGCTGTATTTCCTTAGGTGGAAAAGAAGTTTCTTCCACTGTGTGATTAACTTGAAAGAACATGTTGCCATATGAATGGGTTAAGTTTAGAGTTGCTTTCATGTGGTAATGTATATGCCCAATAATATAGTCCATGCTGTTTATGTAATAATTGCTTGCTACAGCACATTAGAGATTATTCATGAAAACCGTGTGGTCTTGACAGCTAAAAAGAAACCAGCAGCTTTCACTGTTTACATTTTTGCTGACTTGATCAATAGTTGCAAAGTTGCTGGCTCTCCTCCAAGCCTTCCATGTCAAGTGAATTGACAAGTGCATGCTCAAATCACAGAAAGTTCATTGGAGTTATGCCACTTTTTAAAAAACTGCAGCAAAGGTTGAGCTGTACTGTTTAACTAATGATTCTTGCTCAACCTGAACAAAAGCCACTTAGGGGACTTGATATTTTTCAGGGTCCTACACTATGATAAGTCTGGGTCACATTTCTGATTTTGTTCTGATTATGCAATGACTGGCTAAATGACTGGAAAGGAAAAGGTAATACCACCGCTCCTTATAAGTGACTTACATTGTAGTTCCTGAGTTTTAAATATTTTGAGCTTTCTTTTAAAATGGAGAGGTGAGTAGTTTATTACATGTCCTTTTTGTTTACTCTCCGTGTAGTTAACATGTAAATCCAGCTGCACTGTTGCATCCCAGAGGAGCACTTTATTCCCATTTTCTGATCTGCCCTCCGTCACTTACTGAGGCCAGCTGCTGCTCTTCTTGCTTCTGTAGTAAAATATAATTATCAAAATGTGACCCAGTGGTAACATGGCCTCAGTGAATAAACAAAAACCCCAAAACTGTGCAGAGCTATGACATTGAAGTAGCTGGCTGTCAGAACTGAGGGCTCACTCAATAATGTAATTGGCACATTGGTGACGAGCAGGAACTTGAATTCAAGTTGGCATGTGTAAAATATCTGCTGGTGGATATGCACAGACATTACATTCTTTTTTTCTAAAAATAGAAATAAGGGTTTTCTTGCTTTTGTACTTGTGTAGTGTTTGAGAAAAAAAGGTGTTTTGTGAGGAAACAATTCAATACAGAATATTCTGAAATATGAGAGTGTTTAAACTGTAATGAAATAATAAGACAACAGTAAGTCTTACTTTTGAATGGGCTTTTATGTGGAAATACAGATACTGGATATTTTTTCAATTAAGTGTTAATAGTGAAGCCATAAATAGTGTTTTGGTCAGTGTTGGTTTTCTTTTTAATTAAAGTCTCCCACCTCCCTTTTAATGAAACTTACTTTGCGTGACCTATCAGGAGTATTTATTACCTTCCTATATAGTGATTTCTTGAATCCAATTATTCAGTTATTTAACAGTTATCACAGAGTTTCCTAATTATTTATTATGAAAAGTGCTGGGATGTTCTGATCTGGTGCTCTGATCAGATGCAACTCATTAATCTAACTGGGTTTGGGATGTTTCCTAGAGATACAAATAATATTCAACAGCAACCTTTAAAAATCAGATTAATTCATTCCCACTGGAGGATAGAATGACATTTCCATTTTAACTTTTTGGTAATAGATCTGCTAAAATAAACACAGACATTTTTTTCTTAAAGGTAAAAAAAGCAAAAAGAAAATAAACTCCCTGAGTCTGGATTTGAATTTTTGGCCTCCTTTGCAAGTCCTTACCTATTTGACTTCTCCTCATTTGAAGTAATTCATAATACTGAGATCAAACATTCAAAAAAAGGTGATTTTATTCATATTTTGGAAAAAATTCTGAAAAGCACATCGAATTGTGAAATACCAGAATTGTATTGAATTTCAGCAGCACTTTGGCAATTAATTCCCTCAGGCTCCTTAGAAAATCTCAGTAGACTACCAGCATCAACTCCTTTGGGCGGGATTATCTTTCTTCTCTTTGCTCACTATAAAAATGCAAATTAATACCTTTGGAAAGGTTATAATCATAAAAGTGTTTTCTGTGGATGACAAGATGAGGTGTCTTTGGCGTACTGTGAGGGGGGAAGTGGTGAGTGAAGGTGTACGTGAGAAGAGCTCTGCCTGCCCGGCCCAGCGTCCGCAGCTGGCGTGCTTGGTCTGGGCATGCCTTATCATCTTTGCATAAAGTGCTAGAAAGCCAGGGATTTTGTTTTCCCACACTTTGCTGTTTAATGCAACCTTTTTTCAGCAGAACAAAATGTGCTTGCAGTCAAACTTGATTAATCATTTGTTTTACTGTGAATGTGCCTTCCTGTTTAGAAGACGTTACAGTAAAAGTTTTCAAATGTGATGAAGTTACATAAAGACCAGGCATGTGCAGTTTAGGCTTTGCCTCAGCAGCGTGTGTAGTGCTAGAGAGTGCACACAGGTAAATACAGCTGCGTGCACTTTGCTAATGCACGATGAACCAAAATCTAGAGTACACCCAAATACCTGTTATCAGATCAGACATTCAAATACATGTAAAAGAGATATCCCCTTTTGTGTCTTTTGTATGCGTGGTGGTGTGTGTGTGCTGAATTGTTAGTCTTCATGCACTCTTTCTGATCTCCTACAGGGTTTTATTTGTTTCATAATTTTGAAATAGTACCGTAAAATTTATAGTAAAAAAGGCAAATAATGGCTTAAGTCTGTGATATGCTAATGCAATGCTGAATTGAACTTAATGAAATACAGAACACTTCGAAGCTGAAGGTGTATATATATATATATATATTTATGTATATCTCCTGATACACATTGCCATACTCTGAAAATACAGAGACCAAGAAAAGGTGTGAACTCGACTTTCAACGAAGAAATGTAGAATTCTGAATTCCCGACAAGTCAGTGTTTACCAAGTGTTTCTGACATGTTCAGAAAGTTTCCAAGGTGCAGTGTCTGATCCTGCCGTGCCGCTGCTGGAGCGTGCCCCGCAGCCAGAGCCTGCCCAGGGCCGGCAGCGCCAATGAGCGCGCCGGGGTTTGCACAACAGGACCTGGCGCGGCCCCGGGCACTGGGGCGCTGCAGGTATCAGGTAGCAAAGGGAAGGCAGCAGCGTTTTCTGTTTGCTTTAATGCCACGCAGTGCAGGCTGAGATTGCTGTAGAAAAGGTGTACAGTTTGCAGTTGCCAATAATGCCAATTTTTACTTATATTTCAGAACACGGAAACGTGAAACATGAGGTAAGGATTTTTTTTCCTTTGCGTGTGGTGTTTGTGTTGTTGGTGATATAAGAGTTCTTTATTACTTTGTGCACGTGCTGTTGGAAAAGATATGTTTTTCTTCTGGGTTTAGCAACAGATTTATTTAGAGTGCTGTAAGAGTTGTCTAAGCAACAAGGTATTCATGATTAAGAATGAATGTCTTCTGTTTAAAATGTGAGTTAAACTTGCAGAGATATGACTTAGTGCTGAAAGCACTGGAAGGGGCGGAGATTTTTTTTTTTATAAGCTACAGGTAAGAAAACATACATTGTTTCACAACTGACGGTTAGATCCTTACTGTTCCTAAACAAAATCTGGCGGTAGAGTTAAAAGTATTCTTTTTTTTTTCTCTGCCTCAACAGACAGAGAGGGTGATGAAAGATTGGCAGGGAAGTGTTTGCCTCTTTATGCGAAAAGACTGTAGATGCAGAGGTATCCAATGGTTATGGAGTTTATATAATCTGGAGAGAATGTTAAAATGGGACCCAAACAGAGGTGCTGATTCACATAGGTACCTTGCCATTGGCCCAAGAAGGCTGCAAGCCCACCCTGGGTTATTTTCTGGCCAGCTCCTGATTCCTTTCCACTGACATATGGGAGGGCACAGCAGCTGAGTTTTGTCTGCCAATTCTGACAAAGAGATGCAGCACTTCAAACCTAAGCATAATAGTTTGTAGCATCTATTTTAGATCAGAAGTTTGTAGTAATTTAACTGCTTAAATGACATGCAGGGGGGATGTTATTGCTGACATGGCTGGTAGGGTGGAGGGTAGGCATGTGCAGGGCTGACCACAGCAGTGCTCTCTGATGTTTGAGCTGTTTGGGGTGTCACTGTGACCCCAGATGGTGGTGGTGGGCAGGTCAGGGCAGCTCTGTACGCTGTGGTGAGCTTCTGAGCTCAGGGTTTCAGGTGAGCTCTGGCTTCTGGAGGTCTACAGGGGAATGATGAGTTTGGGGGAGCTCTGACTGGGGATTGGCGTGTGCTGGCACAGCCTTGCCTCTGCCCAGGCACTGCTGCCTGCCTGCTCTCACTGTGACCTCACTGTGCCCCTCCAAGTGCTGCCCAGCCTTTTAATCTCTGCCTGGAAGGATCCACTAAGGGCACTCTAAAATATGGGAGTCACAGTGTGATCCATTTGCCTGATGCTTTCCCAGTCCTGCAGCTGATAAGCACGACTGGGGAGCTGTGAACAGGTCACGTACTGGGCCTCATGGGCAAGGCTGCCAGGCTCTATAAAGCTACTGTGGTGAACATTAGAATTGATCTAAAACATCAGGGTTGCTTTCATTTTTACCAAGACTCTTAAGTGCCTGCTTTAATTATCTCTGTGCAGAAGGAAACTTGAGCATGGATAGAGAACTGTCATTTTAGAAAACATGGATTTATATTTCATACCAGTAATGTAAAGAATCTGCTGGTACTGCAATATGTTTAAGGGTATTGAGCATCTTGTCATACAGCTCAAGAACAATTTCCTTAAAACTGTTTTCCATCTGATCCTGTAGTGTATATGACTTAGGTTCTCATAGAGTCACTGTATTGCTTGCATTTCAGTTAAGCATTTCTTCATCTCCCTTTGGACTTTCTTTGCCCAATCCTGCCCCTTTCCCTCCCTTCTGTGGTTACTCACCACTCTGCATCAATCCATATCAGCAATACAGCTTCTATCTGTAAAAACCAATGTAGGATATAATTGAGCATTTTGTTTTGAGTACTCTTGCCTCCATTGTGGCAGAAGTTTTAAATTTTGCTTCTTTCCACTACACATGAAACAAAACTTGCATCCTTTCTTTAATTAGAGATGTGGGGTACAGAGAGAATATGTCCAAGGACCCAAGAGTTTGAAAACTGTTTTCAAACCAAGCTTTTCATTTTGCTTGCTTGCTACAGGGCTTGGTAATTTGATTATGCCTCAGGTTACTGCTTTCTGGCTTGCCTTGGTGTGTGTCCTGCATCAGTTTATATCAACTGCGAGTAAATCAGAGCAACCTAATTGTTCCCTTTGTTATGCAACATGCTTTTCTCTGCTTGGTTTGATTAAAAAATAAATAAATGCATGAGCCATCATGCAAGTTACGAGTTAAAACAAGCTTGCAAAAGCAGATCAGTAGTTCAAGATATGTTATTTCACACTGAAATTTCCAGGGATCTGTATTAAGTGTCTTAGGGTATAAAATGGGGAAAAAAATATTGAAATAATCTGAGTCTTGTCAGGGAGTTTCTGATTTCACACAACTCTGGTTTTTCCAATTTAAAAGAGAGAGACAGGTTACTAAATGTATTTAAGTACTTGCCCAGAAAATAAGAAAATTAAGTATTCCATAGGGAATTCTAGCTAGCTTCAGTATAAAGTAGAAATAGTCAAAATCTCTACTTTATTAAAAAACACAACTGGCTTTGACTTTTGTATTGGTGGACGTTATCTGGGGCAGATAATGCCAAACTGTATGTTTTTCCCTTATCCTGTTCAAAAATTATTAAAAACCACATTTGTTAATGTTACTAAAAAACGTTGATGGACTGAGAATCTTTTGAGCCTAGTGTCAGAAAAAATGGGATATATGAGAAAACTGTGTACATTACTAAGAATATTTTTCAAAGTGTGATCTTTCTACAAGATAAAGATAATTGTGTTGGTGGTTAGGGGAAATCACTTAAGAAGACTAGCTTTGCCTAGTAGATTGTGGGAATGAAAGGAGTGCAATGTGCCTACATGAAAACATGTTTATTCATATCCTTGATTTGTACTTTTGCTCTGCAGAAACGAACAAATGGAATTAGAAGAAGCTCTAGACACGTGGACCCAGGTTTGTGTCGTGACTTTTTAATATTTAAACATTAAATAAAAAGAGTGAGAAACCTCTAACTCACTTGTTCAAGTTGCATTAAGAATGCTTGTTGTGACGTTCACAGTGTTCAGAACTTTATTGCTGAAGTCATGGAGGTCTAAAGTGATTGCTCTGTTTGGGATTTCAAAGATAAGGTCAGCTGGTTGAACTCTAATTTTTTTTTTCCTTTTTTTTTTTTTTTTTTTTTAAAGAAGAGTTTTGCTTCTATTTGAGCAACAAAATGCCTCTGGGCTTTCAGTTAACATGACCCACCCTAATGTACTCTGAAGTTTTAAAAGAAATAACTAAGAGATGAAAAGCAGATGGTTGCTTTTGCAACTTAGGTTCTGTTTCTCCAAGTTGTGGGTGTTCTCAGCTCTTGACTGTGGTGGTGTGCAGGGCTTAACTGTGTGAGTTGCACTTCTGAAATGCATAAACCAATTGCATTTTTATGTTGAATTTCAAGGTGATTTTGTTCTTCCTGTTAGTTTATAGTAGATACTTTTGTGGAATCATGGCAGCAGCAGCCCTTAAGAAAATTAAATGCATGCTTATAGACTATATACTCCAGTGGGTGAACATTTCCTCTGGAGACCCATTATGTGACTGTATAAAATACTCAATGGTTTTCAGTGTAACTGTGTGATATTTTTAGTGTCATTTTTTTTTAACCGTAATTACATTTCTGTCCTTTATGTTTCTTGTGTAGTTTAATTACTGGAGATTTGTTATGCAGATTATTTGGAATAAAACTAAGCTGTGGATTATTAAATATTTCTAGATATGGACACATGAGAATAGTTGGAGTTAAACCTTAAATAGGATGGCAACTCTGTACACCACATTACAGCCTGGCAGAGCTAAGTACTTTTCAAAAAGTAGGAATGCTGGTTGTGCCACTAGCATTGCAGCTGCCTTGGCTCTGAAAGTCTCAGTGTTGTAACTGTGAAGCAGACCACACCTTTCTTACTCACGTACCTTTGACATGTTTTGGAACACGTATCGTCACTTTGCTCCCTCTAGCAAAATAAACCTGCTTCGTGATTCTATAAATTGTTCTGTGTGTTGTGATGAGGGCAGTCATAAAAGAAAAAAAAAACACCCTGTAACTCTGAAAATTATTACAGTCAGAGGGGAAAACATCAAGAATAGGAATTAAATCACACAGAAGAGGATGAGAGGACTTCTTCCAAGTGTTTGCTAACAAGACTGAGTTCTTCCTGTACAGTGGAAGTTGCAGTGAACTGTGTAATGTCGGCTTGCAGAATAGTCCTTTAAGGTCTGGATCTTTAAACACAGCTGTCTCATGTAGATTACCAGAAGGTGAACTAACTCAGCTTTGAGAATCTTTTGGGTATTTTGGTATTTTGGGTGGTTTTACTTGCTGTTGAAGTCTGAGAGAAGTATTTACATGACCTTTGTATACAAGGATACTTTAAAATTTGTTTTTATTGAAGACTAAGTACCACTGAAATTACAAAAAATAATTGAATTAATAGGTGTTTAAAAACTGTATGTAACCAATGCCTAAAATATGGTTCTCCTTCTACCCCCCTCCTTCCCTGGTCCACTTACCTACACAGAACAGTTCTGTGAGTTCTTGGGGTAGTCTTATTGTGTGAAGTTCTTGGTGCCCATAATATTTTTGAAAGCCAGTAGAATTGCAGAACATTTGCATGATGTTCAGGTCCCTTTATTAGAGACATTGTTGCAGAGGACTTCTTCCAGAATTGCTTCTGACATTGCAAATATTTTAAATAAATAATAATGAGAAATACATTATACTGTCAGTTTTCAAATGAAATGAGCTTTTTGATTTGCATTTTGTCAGTATAGGCATTCTGTGACCTGCTGGAACTTGGTGGAGATGGCTTTTAAAGACGTGAATTCTTTGCTAACCACTTGGCATCTATTTTGCATAATCTGAGTGCTACTACTTGTCAGATTGTGCGTTGCCCTGAGACAGAAGATGCTATCCAGAGGGCAGCACTTTGTAAGAGATCAGTTATTTCAGGCATACATTACTGCATTGATCCCAAGAGTTTTTCCAGAACACTGGCACATAAATTTGCTTTGTTTTTAGGAGGTTTAGTATGCTGCTGCTTCCAGTCTTGCATGTTATGGTGCTGAAGCAAGGGTCCTAGTTTACGAAGCAGATGTTTGCTGTGAATCAATGACCAGCACCTGCGGTGTCTAAATATTGATGGGAATTTGATATCACCAGTAAAGACAATTATTTTGAGTTGCAACTTGTCAACATCATGTTCTGTCATATCTGTCTTCAGCTATTCTAGTGAGGAATAATGAATGCAGGAGGCATAGTGTAGTCAGATTGATGTGTTGTGCTTCTCCTTTTATTCATGTAAGAGTCAAATTCAACTTTTGCTGACACAGCTTAGCCCAGAATGAAAAGTTATTTAAATTTGATGAGAAGTAGTGCAAGTTGGAAGATGGTCTAAACAAAACAATGTGAGGATACTGGATTAAAATATCTTTTGTCTTCTGCTGGTAAAGCTCACTGAGGAAGAAACCTATCTAGCTGAAGTACCCTAAAAGTGATGAGTTTATTTATGGCTTTTTAATTTGTTTGCTTTGAAGTTGGGTTAAAAGTTTTGACAGTGACAGTTTCCTCCCTGAGATTTTCCTTGTGCTGAATAAGAAAGAAAGGTGGAAGGAAAAATGATTAAGGGATGATGAGGCAGAGAAATTCCTGGGAAATGAAAACAGTCATGAGAAAAACATGTGCAGATAATGTTCAGAAAGAGATGTGTGCAGAAACTGTACAAGAGAGGAACAAATTGGAAATCATAAGAAAATATGACCCTGTCTTTATGCTGTGCATAAAGGCTATCCTGTCAGCCTGGAGTCCAGTTGCAGAGAGCCTCCTGAATTGCTTCATCCATTAAGTTTTAGTGGGACAGGTTTTAAATAATGTTTCTTTGGATTAAGAAACAGATAATAAAGACATTGACAGAATGAACCAGTTAATACATATGCAGCTATAGAGCCAGGAAAAATTTGGTGTACAGCTTGCATTTGACTATAGAACAACATGATTCTGCTTAAATGTGTTTGAGAAGTGATCAGACTGGTGTCAATTTTTGTGTAGAATGGGCATGTGGAGTGATAATTATATGACATTTTATTCTTGTTTAGGGAACGTCATGAAAACTTTTATGCGTGTGTTTAATTTTAAGCATGTGATTTGCACTATTGCCTTAAATGACAAATGAACCATTCCTATGTATACTCATAAGCATAAATTCTTATCGTGTGAATTCTTGAGAAGAACAATGCAGTCTGACCACTGTTTTTAATAGAAATAATTTTGTATGAATTTTAATAGGAGTAAAAATTACTGTCTGTCTCAGCTGTTGAAATAGTACAGTGCATGTTTGCTGTCTTTTTTTTTTTTTTTTCTTCTCCTTCTCCAGTATAAAGCGTGTAAATATGAGAGATTCACAGCCTGGTGTTTTTAAAACTGGTTTTACCCTAAACACTTCTGCTAATATAAGCATTGGAACTTTAATCTCTAGAAGTGTGAAAAAGTGTGAAAGTATATTTCGTATCAGAAGGATCAACTTGGTAAAAATAGAACACTAGAAGCCTTATAGTCAAGATTCATTGCAGATTAAACTCAAATCTGATCTGTGAAAGACCATTGCTGAGCATGTTCTGACTTCTTAAATAGCTGATTTCTTTATAAGCATGGATTAAAGATTAGAAGAGCCTAGTTCTGAACTGAGAGACAAAACCGACATGTTTTTTCTCTTCACAGAAAGTAAAATATTGTCTGCCTTTTTGAGGATGGAGGTGCACACAGTACTAGCAAGTAATGTATGCAGTGCAATGGCTTGGGCAAATGTATTTTTCAGCCCAGGAATTCCAAGTCCAAATACTGATTTTAAGAAGAAGTATTTGTAATTCTGGTTGGTGTCTGGTCTGTACTTGAAGCAATCCTCTAATATTGGTTTTAAACAGATCGTAAAAAAAAGGATCTGAAGAGAATAACTGGGTTATGGCCTGAAGTATACATGTTAAACAAACAACAAACAAAAATCTCTGCATGGAGAAGTACAATACTGGAGATATATTTATTTCACTAGATATAGTGGATATAAGCTACCGTGTGCTTCATATTTTGTTGAAATTGGATTTTTGAGTCTTTTAACTTGGTTGTGTCATTGTTATATGCATGTGATTACTAAGCAGTGAAGAAATAGGTGTTTGTGTAGTCTGGTAATGTTTGCATCTTGTTTTCACAGTAAAAATTAGAGGATAGTGTCATATTGGCAGTTTAAATTTCTTTTTCAGGTAAGAATGAAGTATATTACACTGTGAGATATTTCAGCAAATTCTGACACAGTGTGTGCTGTGATATGCAAGTCTAACTCTGATTTCCATTTCAGTGCCACTCTAACCATATGCCCAGTCAAAAGCAAAATCTGGCTCAAATTCAAATGCTGGGATATCCCAACCTGCAGATAATTTTTTGCCAAGCATGCAGTTGTTGTAGATAAAACTACTCTCTTTAACTGAGGATTTGAAGCATGTCTCTCATTTTTTTATTTTATTGAGCTATCCAGGCAAGTCTTTAGTAGTCCTGATTGAGTGTTGTCTTTCAGCGCAGTATAGGGAATACCCAATTTCATGGGTGAGCAAAGATAACCTTCTGCAACATGAAATCCAGTGCTGAAAACAGGCATTCAGGAATTTAGTTCTCCATTTTGACAGTCTTTTTTACGTCTCTTTGTTTTAGTTTTTGCGATTTCTTATTACAGATAAAAATGCAGCCCATGGCTTAGAAAATGAGTCAGAGAGAAACTACTATTTTAGAGTCTTAAAGGAACTCAAAACATCTACTTCTCTTGGAAGTAAAGTGTGTCTAATAATTAACAACCATAACAAAGTGTATATGGTTTTGCATATTTTCCCTAGAAATAATTTTGTAATGTTTGTGGAGCATTAAATTTGCTGAGTAGCTGAAGACTTTCTCTACACAGTAATGTTTTAAGCTACAGAACTGAAAATGAGCGTTGATTGTACATATGTGACGCATGTTTAGCTTCTGTGTGGGTTTTATTCCACTTTAGATATTTTTCTTTCTCTCCACACCATCTTAATGCGTTGTTCGAGGTACCTATAAAGAACACAGTGCATGTCTCCAGGAATCTTCGTGGCCCAGGTGAATTGCAGTTAAGAACTAATTCACCAGGGCAGCTGGGAGCACTCGTGCTGCAAAAGTAGCACTCCTCGGCAGGATGGAGGTGATGGTGCTCACTGACCTGCTGTGTGACTCTGAAGGTTCTGGAGTCCTTCAAAGGACTTTGACTGCAGCTCTAATCTGACCATGTCTTAGTGTTGATAGATGTGTTTTAACATGCTTTACATCACGTGGCTTGGTGGGATGGTGTTGGTGTTTGAGACCAGAGTCAGTGAATTTGTGGTCACCACATTCTTGTGAGCAGTTAATGGGGCAGCTTCTCCCAGGTGGACCCCCAGCAACAGAGAATTCAGAGAGACATGGAATTGTGACCTAATTTGTGAGATCAAATTAATTTCTCTCACATACTTATCTTGAATGTAATATGTTTTTTTAATATTTGCCTTTTTTTTTTTTTTTTTTTTTTTTTTTTACTACAGTGCTGATGCCATGTGCTTCACAAAATAATGAATTCGTCTTTGTTGCGATACAAGAAAGAACATGTCTAATGTTTTGCACCAAGAAATTTTCCACTAATGCATTTCTGGAAGGCAGAGCACAGTTTTGTCTTCCAATGAAGCATTTCAAATGCAGTTTAATGATTTTTATTTGGGTTGTTTTATTTTAAATTAAAATCATTTTTACATTCCTGTTGGGGAGAGGTATTTTGAAAGGTGCCTGTCCCCTTGGCATCGCAGCAGTGAGCTAACATTCAGAGAACATAGCCTTTAGCCTTTTCTTTTAATTAAACATCAGAAGACCCAGATGCCAAAGGGTGAAATGTATTTATTTTGTCGAACTCTTTCATCCTTGTCTGGTTGGATTGCAAGATGAGTTTGTAGTTGAGTAGTTTAAAGTCTTTTGTCTTACTGAATGTGTTTTTGGGACTGTCTCTGTATCTTGAGCAATTAACATTTTATTTTGCTCTTAGAGAAATAATGGTGTTTAATATGTGCTCAGCCATGTATTAGCATATTTTTTTTTAAGCTGAGGTGGGTTAAAAATACTTCTGTATCTCTCTTTCTGTATGAAAACATTATCAACATTAATTGTTCTAAGCAAAACATTGCTGTTTACAGATAGTTGCAAGGGAAATAAAAGATTAAATAGAAGTGGACAAAATGGGCGTACAGGTATCATCAATTAACGAAAAAAATACACTGTTTTGTATTTTAAACATGCACAAAAATAGTACAGTAGTACTAAAAAAAAAAAAGAAACAGGCACGTGCAAAAGTTATATGGTCCAAAGTTGCCTTTACTTACCATGGCAAGTAGAAGGGAATTGCATAGTATTTTACTAAAGTTCATTGAGACTTAGAAATCTCTTATTCATCTTCAAGAGGAATATTGCATTTACCCTTCTATTTTCCTATCTGATTATAATCCTCAGGGTGCTGTCATTCTCAGAAGGCAAAACAAAGATAATAAGGCAATGAATGATTAAAAATAGTCAAAAGTTACTGAATTTTAACAGTACTCTAAAGCATATGGTTTCTTTTTTTGTGGCTCACTCATTTAACTAAATCAGTATTTGATCGCTACTTCAAAGTAATTCTCACACAAAGAATTTGGGAAACATTGTAAAACTGAAAGCAACCATCCCATGGGAGAAAAAAGACTGCTGAAAATTCACACAAGAGAAGCTCCCAGAACTGCCTCTGCCTTCTGCCTGAGGAAGGTTTTAAAGCTTGGTAGAAGGGGCCAGGGGCAAGAGCCTGAGAAACCGATGCTGCTTTTCAGGAGAGCTTTTAATATGCTCAAACCACTTGGAGATTTCCCAGAGAAGAGAACAATGGGGCTGAGTGAGGCAGGCCAAGCTAGCTCAGGATCCCTTCAACAGTAGCCAGTTAAATGGCTGCTGAGAGATAGAATATGGGGTAGGATGATGTGGTCCTTCCCACCATACCTTGTAGTTTTGTTTCTGAGCTATTAGTTTTTCTTCCACTTATTTTTATTAGCACTTTTTGAACCAGTCTAAAATCTTGGCATTCACAACATCCTTTAACTGTCACTCTCATAATTAGTTGTGTGAATAAAACATGTCTTTTTGTTTGCTCTAAACCTGCTGCCTATTGCTTTGACACCTGTACTTTTTTGAATTGAGAAAATTAATAATAAATGAAGAAATAATGAGTACTTTTTCTCTGGTCACTGTTGTGCCACTCATGAGTTGTCTCTGTCATACCCCTCCAGTCACATCTCCTCTAGCCTGAAGAGCCATTATCTGCTCAATTCTTCAGATGCAGAAGCTTTTCTGTATGTCTGACCATCCCATTTACTTGTTTGCATCCTTCTAGATCCAAGTCATCAGTCTTCCTAGTTCTGTGTTTGCTCCAAGAAATTTCTTAGCATTGGTACACAGCAAAATTAGGTTATGATACAAAAGAACAGATTGTAAAGGGTACTTAGCAATTACTCTGAGATCTTTTTTCTGTATGATGGTAGCTGTTTTACACTCCATAATCATGTATGAGTATTCAATCCATACGTTACTTTAAGTTAAATCTTTCATGAAGGTATGACCAAATGGCTTCCAAACGTTCTTGGAAGCCAGAGTTATTCTCTGATTTTGAATCCTGTTGTTCATGAAATCTTGCTTCAGTCCTTTGCAAATAGTGTTCTTTTTAAAGAAATGATTTTGCACCTTTTACAAGACTTAATCTCTTCTCACTCCCCTTTCAATAATGCTCGCTAATTTTTTCAATAAGGAAGGTCCAAGCAGAGATTCCTTTGGGTGACCCTTTTGTACACTGCCTTCTATTTGAAAAAATATTGTTTTCTACCATTTATTTCTCGTTCGTTTGCTGTTTATTTTTCTGGGGTGGAGCTTTGCCTCTTACATCATGTAAACTGGAAGAGAGCCTCATAGTGAGTCTAGTTAAAATTATTTTGTTAATCTGCACTAATATATAATCATGCCCATGAGGCTCATTGCCTGCTTCATAGACTTTAAACTATGTCCCTGACTTTCCTTTAAAAAGTATTTGCAGTCTTTACATTCTGTTTATCCATACACTTGCAAATTCTGTTCCTATAGTAGGCTTTACCAGTCTGCCTTGTACAAATGTCAGATATTTGTGTTGGAACATCTACTGATTATAACTGAGTTGCTTGAGAACATTGCCTTGGTATTGAGGCTGGTTTAAGAAATAACTTGTAGATCTTAATTAACAATTCAGCACTGGTATTCTTGAATTTACTTAGTATTTTTAAGTCGTGACAGTATAAAAATTAGACTGATGGAGGTCTCAGTAGAATCAATCCATTCAGCTCAGTCATTTTAACCCTTAGATGTGGTTTCTTCATGAAAAAAAGGTAAAGTACCTTTATAAGGGATTCAGAGAAAACACTTGGAGTTCAGCCCTTACTGCTGCTCTTGCTGACCTGCAGATAAATAGAAGATGTGTTCAGTCTTGCACTTCTCATAACTTGCATTTCTTAAGCTTCTGTGTATAACAGGGAATTAAAAAGTAACTTCATTATCTGATGTCTTGCAAACGTGCCTCAGTCCATTAACCATAGAGGTTATTCTTTAACCAGCCTGTTTGCAATAGGACACGTGGGAGAGCAGAGACCATGGGGCACCGTCTTTTAGTTCAGACAGTAAAGCAGCATGTTTACTGTTCTTGGACTTTTCCTTAATTGGGTTTGACAGTAACAAATAGCGTGAAATACGATACAACAAAAGCTGTATGTATGGATCACAGCTTTCCTTCCAGAATAACATCATAGTCCTGGCAGTAGCAGTCTTTCTGGCAGGGATCATTTTAGGGCAGTGGAATTCGCTTAATGCTAGCAGGTCCTCTACAAATTTTTTTCCTTTATTTTTCTTCTGTAAGACCCTACAGGTTCCTTTCGGTAAGGCCCTATAATTTTCACCCTCTCATTCTTTTGCTTGATTGCTGGTTTTGTTATTCAGCCATTTTTGGTGGTATTGATTTAAATGCTGTAATTGTGTGTCGCTCTGCACATGGCTCTGGCATTTGAGAAACACTGAATGATCAACTAAGCTCCAAGAGGTGATGTTGGGATTTAAGTGTGCTTTCTTTGTCAGGGCAATATTTTTGGGTGAAAGAACCAAGTCTGGGTGTTCTGCTGGTGTCAGTTTGATCTCAGGTGATTCTTTGATGTAACTACAAGCTGTTGCCACAAGGTGTGGTGCTTTCTCCTACCCAGGTGTTCCCTCACTGCCTTTCTTTTGAATCTAATGATCATCCGGTCACAGGCTGAGTAACTTCAATGAGATAATGGCAAACTGATCATGGGAGGCAGCAGTGGCAGCACTGATGGGGAAATAAGTGATTTTCCTTCTGACTGGGCTACTGGACCAGCTCAGTCCTGAGGTTGCACAGTTAGTGGGGTGTGACAGAATATACTCATCCAGAGTTAGATGGGACCCATCTACTTTATTGCTTTCAGGTATGGTTTATGTCTTTACAAATTTCACAGTTTTCTAGAGTATATAATCCACATTTAGACTAGAACAGACCATAGGAGGAGAACCTTCGCTAGTGTGAGGATGAATATACAAGTGTTTCCCTGAGAGGAAGGGAAATTAAAAAAAATTTAAGACGAAGTGTGATTATAGCAGCATTGACATCTTGACAGGGGACTAAACTCGACTCCCGTCTTTATTGCCTATGATAATTTACTGATAACATCTTTATTTTTGCAACAAAGATCAAGGCATCTTGGATGATTTTATTGTATGTTTTCATTTTTGTCTTTGAAACAACACACTTTTGCTGCTTATTATTTATTTTTCTATGACCCATCCTCAAGTTAAGATCTTATTTATATGTAGGCATAGAAAATTAAGCTATTTAAATTTTTAAACTTTTTAACCTTTATACTAAAAATGGAAAATATTTTTCTTTGATATAAAGGCAGCTTGCAGAAACTTGAGTGCATCAGAATAGTATGTAATTTTTTTTATACTAGTCATGCTAGAAGAGAAAGGGTAACTTGTAAATGAAGGCAGTGAAAACAGATGTAAGATAGACACATTTTTATACTCAGTGGATATTTAAATCATAGTCTGAATGCCTTTGTTTTGGTAGGTGTGCTGATGGAGGCTAGGGATACTACAAATGCATGGCAAAGCTGGAAGTATCACAAAATGTGATGCATTTTGGATTTCCTAGAATTTATTTTTATAGATTGCCAGTGTTTTAAGTGTGCAAAGTATGCAGCATAATAACAGAATCCCAGGTATATACTATTTGGAGATGAACAATTTTAACTACATTGTGGTGTATGCGGTGCAGTGGAATATGTACTCAAGCTTTTTTACTTTTATAACACAAATATTTCATAATAAAGGCAAGTTTTATTTTCTTTTCCCAAAGACAATAAGTTATTTGCTGTAGCCTATGGAGACCAGAAATAAGTAGGCATATTTTTTTAAAAGCAGATTTGTTTTAGCCAATGCAACGATATCCTTTTATTGCTTGGTATAATGCCGTAATTCTTGGCTACATTTGTCCACTGATGCTTGCATGCAAAGAAGGTCTGTAAGGCCTGAAATTTTTTTGCATATATGTTAAGGACTATCAATTAAGAAGTAAGAGGTATCTGCTATAATCAGGGTAGAGGCCACAGAAAAGAAAAATTGCTTGAAGAGTAAGATCACAAAAGTGTTTAACTTGAAAAGCTGAAGGATTATGTAGCATTATGAAGAGGGTGCGTGCAGGCAAAATTATTTGTCATGTGCTGGAACCTGCCTGCTCTGCCAGTCATCACCCACTTCCCCTTCGTGTTATGTAATAATTTAAAATGCTTCTCTTGCCAGAGAATTTAATTCTTGTAAGTAACAGAAATGGAGACTAAGGCCTTTCATCCTAGAGGCAGATGCTATTACTCAATACTGAGCACAAAAGAAATTGCATGAAGGATAATTTAATTTTCATTTTTGCAATGCTTGATGAATAAAATGTCAGCACGGTTGCAGCAATGCGTGTTTTTAAATTTGATACCTGTGAAAGATTCTAGGTGGTATAGGTGTTTTCACAGGTTATTTGTTTTTAAAATTATTCAGTCTGTGAATTCTCAACAACAGGAAAAAATACCCATGTCCTGTATAAGATTCATGACAGTATTAAATTCAGTTTCCAGAGTGGGGCTCCTGTTCTCAAGTCTTTTTTCTTTTACTGCTTGCTACAGAGTCATCCCATGGCAGGCAGGAATCAGTCTTAAAAATATAGCTCAAAGTAATTACTTCTGTGGAATAATGGAATTCTACCTTCCCAGATGTGTCCCTGTTTTTAGGAGACTTTGGCTGCACGTAATCTACCGTCTGGACACACCTTCATGGCTCATCTGTAGTATCTGCCCAGTGCAAGTTGTTAGCTCCTCAGGGCAGGTACATGTTGGAACAAATACATGCATTAGAATGCCATGCCTGTCTATGGCATTACATTAAAAGATGTGATAATTAACAGTGGTTAATTTTCATGCTGTGTGCTTTTATAAAAAGCAGCACCACATGTACCACACTTGTTAATTCATATGCCAAAACTCCATTTTACTTGATTTTAAAGAAAATAAATGAAGCTGCTTAGTTTTGAGACATGATGATTTTAAAACTTTATATCCCTAATTCACCTCCTAGACTTCATTGAAATGATGAGATTTCATTACTTTGTCAAAACAAATGAAAACTGTGTTTTTGAACCTGGTTATTATTTATTGTTTATTCACATGAAGCATTTAGTGCTCAGCCATTTCTAATGTTTGTTTAAAGTGCTGAGCCTCTTTTCAATCTAGGCAATTCCAAAATCCCTTACTCTCACAAGAATAGCTGCCTGTGTCACTTCAGGTAGGGACTAGTTGCCTGAATAAACATTTGAAGTTAAAATAGTACAAAACAGAAGAGCTTGTCCTTAACACTTGTTTGGAGAAAAACATGCTGTGAAAGGGAAACAAAGGTCTGTCAGTGAAATAAAAATAGTTTTCACTCCTAATTAATCACAAAAAATATGTAGCTATGACCATTATGAAGTCAGTGACTTTCTCAGGTCTCTTCCACTTTCTTTCAGTGCAGTCCTGGAGAGTGCCCTCTTTTGTCAAAGTGCCTGGATTTGAGTATGAATACTACCACATGATGTTGGAATTGCACACAAAATTTGTTATTTTAACCATACTTTCTTGCACTGGCAATCCACAGTTAACAATCTAGGACATCCAAGTTTTCTAAATTAACATGCCAAAGTTTCTGTGTCAAATTTAAAAAAATAAAAGATAATGAAAAAACTTGGCCACTGAAATTGGAGCAAGTGGTACTTGATCTTTCTGAAAATGCCATCCCTTATTACTGCAGTTACATATGGATCTACAAAAAACAAATGTATATATTATAAGGGAAAACTGAGTGTTTGAAAGCTGCCCAGGGCAGTTTATGCGAGATTAGCTCAGTTAGTTACAAACTGGTGCTAACAATACCAAGGTTGTGGGTTCAATCCCTGTATGGGCCATCCACCTAACAGCTGGCCTTGAGGATCCTGGTGGGTCCCTTCCAGCTTAGAATATGCTGTGATTCTGTGAATGTGCTTGCTGTGCAAACAGCAATGTGTGTGTCAGGAGGTTCTTTCTGCAGTGTACTTGGCTAATTTTCATATTTCTATTGCTGTGATATTTTGTCCCCTGACATCCCAGAATCTTCAGTTTATTTTCCTTCAGTTTTGAGACAGAAGTAAATTTAAACCTCAGGAGTGAATCTGTGAGAGTTGTGAGCAGAACCACCTTTAAGGGCATGAGAGACAAATGGTCATCAGTCATCTAAATAATAATAGGTTAATTTCTCTCCCAAAAGGCAGCCCTTGTGACTTTCTCTTCTGAAGTTTAAAAACATGGCTCATCAGAAGCATTTTTGTAGTGCCTGTTGTTTTTTGCACAGAGGCAAGCTTCCAGATTCCTTAAACTGAGTGTCACGATGTGCCAAATGTCCCTGCTTAGGAGTGAAGTAAGAAAATGCCTTCTGTTGGAGTTACTTTTTTAAATGAAAAAAAAAAGATGCTGAAACTTCAATTTGGATTCTGAATTTTCTTGGCTAAATGGTGCTAATAATGCTATGGTTGTGGGTTTTATCCCTGTATGGGCCATTCGCTTAAGAGTTGGACTCGATCCTTGTATGTTCCTTCCACCTCAGAATATTCAGTCATAAACTGTGAAATTACCTATTTCTGATAAAAATAAGTGCTAGCTGTATTTATAGGAGCATGAAGCTGACCTTGACTTGGAAGACCTGAAAACTTAAAGCTGCTGCTGAGAGGGGACTGTTTGCCTCAGTCAATGTCCATGTTCCCATGCTGTTAATTTTATTAATGCTGCTCTTGCTGTCACTAAGCAGTTATCCTCAAAAACCTTTGCTGACAAAAACATTTCAGTGAAGTCAAATACTGATGTCCAGAGCAGGGGGAGATGTCCATTTCTCTGTGCATTGTTCTTTAACCAGAACAAACTACTCTAATGTAAAAAAGTGTAGAAATATTTCAGGAATAACACAGTTTCAAAAATGCAACCTTGTAAAATGAACAACATTGCTAGACTTGTTTATTTTTCTTGTAATGAACTCCTGCTATGATCTGCTATGTAGTTCCAAGTTTTGTGTGGATCTTAACTGGAAAAAAGGAGATACAGCTACTTATCAGGGGGCTTTTTGCTAATGATCAGGTCTACAAAACCCGAAGAAGCAAAAGGACTTCCTGAGTTGTGTTTTTCTGTTTCTCATAACAAGTTGTTGATCAGACTGTTAGCAGACAGATTTTTTCCTCCCACACATCATCATTTTGGTTGATGGTTGACCATTTTTGCAGAGGTCTCTGCCAAGAATACAGTTTGTATATGCAGGAGTAAAGAGAAATGATAGAAAAATTGAGTATTTGAAAAAACTATAGATTTGACAGGTAGCAAAGGACTGGAGGGAACCCCAAATGCTGCTTCAGTAAGGTTTTTAATGATGACACAGTTTTTAGAGTAGTTAAAGGAGGACAATCACAGAAAGTAGGGCTAGGACTGCGGAAAATTTTTTTAATTATTATTTTTAGTTTAGTTTTTCAGTTGTTTTGTGTGTTCTGTAGGATAACAGTCTTTAAGTCTTTCTTTTCTATGGAAGTGGGAGAGAAATGTGAATGTTTATCAGATGTGGTTTGGAGTGCGTTACAGATTTGTCATCTAAATTATAAGATAGTGAAGATAATTTTGCCCCCCCTCCACATCCTTCCCTCCTCTTTCCCCGGTGCATGTGAGTTCTCTCTTTATGGAGGAAAGCCCTGCCCCTGAAAGGGCTGCTTTGCTTATGTAGCCATGTAGGCAGTAACCTACACAGTTGAGTTAAGGCTCGTGGTAGCTGTTAGATGTTTTAATAATCAGCCTTCTGTAGTTTTTTTGACTTAAAATAGAGTCAAGTGGCAAACTCCAGAGTTGTGGTTAATCACAGGACGAATAGTGAGACTTAACTGAACAGTAAACAAAGGCAAAGCAGTTAAAGAGAGGACAAGTGAAATCCTCCAAGCTGAGTCTTGGGCGCTGTCAGCATTTCAGCCATCTTGCCTTTAAACTGAAAGAGGGAAGGTCGAGGTTGGATGTTAGGAAGAAGTTGTTTACTGTGAGGGAGGTGAGGCACTGGCACAGGTTGCCCAGAGAAGTTGTAGATGCCCCATCCCTGGAAGGGGATTCCATCCCTGGAAGGGGATTCCATCCCTGGAAGTGTTCAAGGCCAGGTTGGATGGCGCTTTGAGCAACCTGGTTGAGTGGAAGGAGTCCCTGCCCATGGCAGGAGGGTTGGAACTAGATGATCTCTAAAGTTTCTTCCAACTCACCCTGTTCTATTATTTTATGAATGTAAGGCTTATAAGCAGTATCTAAAATTAGAACTTCTAATTATGATGACATACAAAAATAATGACTTAAGACTGGGAGGATTAAAAGTTCAATTAAAATATCTTCTTTGAGTTATGTCTATGTACTTATTAATTGTGTTAATTTTGTCCAATACTAATTATTTAAATCATTGCCACTCTGAAGAGTGCACTTAAAAGACTGTGCTGGCATCTTCCATGTACGTGAGATCTGTAATTTGTGTCATGAGTACTCGGCCTAAAAGTTAAAAACCCCTCACCCCAACCTAGTTTCTTTTGAGCCATTAATAGACATCCTTAGAAAATGAACGTGAAGGGGTTTTTAAAAGTGATTATGTGGTGTTGCTTTTCTCATGTCTCCTCACCAGCTGAGAAGTCCTTCTAGACAAGTTTTGCAGTTGGCAGTAACCGTACAAAGCCATTGTACGCTGACTCTGGAAATAGATGACACTGATGAGGAATTGAGAAGCTGCTCTCTTGATAAATGCAAGAGAGGACAATCAAGTTTACTGTCAGTTCTGCAATAAAATTATTAGAAACAGGAATTTTAAACACTGAAGGTAGCAGAGCTGATTTGAAGGATATCCAGAGAATGCCAATGGACTTTTTCACATAACTCATGCTCAGATTAGAGCTTTCCTTTAAGTAGCTTTTAATATTAGTGTTGGACTCAGATATTGCCAACAAACATGTCAAAGCTGGTGTTTTTTTGTGTCATGAATGCTTAGTTTGTGGGTTTTACGGTCCACCTGCTCTTCACATGCTGTCCTTATCAACCAATCTGTTTTCCTCTTTCTCTTTTTATCATAACTCTTTGTTACTTTATTATCTGGAGTTATGCTTCTGGATCTGAAACCCTCTCATTCTAACTTTACTTCCCATGTTGTAAATACTGATTTTTTTATTTCTTTGTGTTTATTTCAATCCAAGTTCCCCTTTGCCTGTGTCTCTTTAGCTTCTGCCATTGAAAATTATCCATGATACTGGGGATGTAAAGTGGGATGTAAATGTGGGTGTAAAGTAAAATACGTGCAGGTATCTTCCCCAAGAATGCCAAGGTAGTGGAAAGGGTTCAAACAGGGTTTATTTTGGAGGCAAAGGCATTAAAACTTACAAACCTTAAGGCACTGCCAAAGCAGCACAGGGCCTCGGAGGAAAGGCAAATTCCCACGCTCTTCCAAGGCTTTTTATCTGCTCTTTGTCCTCCTCTGCCCTCCCCGACCCGAGGGGGCCCTGTATGTGTATGTGAGCATTATCTCTCCTGCATACCAGGGGGAGAGGGAGCTTATTTTCAGCTCTCCCTGCAACTTTCTCTAAAATTTAGAAGAGAAAAGGAAAAAAGGCTTCCTAAGTGAAAAAATGAGTTCTAGCTTCCTGTCACAAATTCTTCTGAAAGCACAACTATCCCTACAGTGGATCCCTGTTCAGACATCTAATCCACTGCCAGGATCCCTTACTTTCTGGTTGGGGGGTAAAGATGTCTCCGGGTCTTTACTATGGAAGGCTTAACAATCACTAATGTCAGCTTGTTTCTCAGCAGAACTGCATTCCCTCTTTTTGTAGCTACAAAGATATAAACCAAGAAGGGGTGAAAGTGAATTCAGAGATTCCAAACAGACACCCAAAACATGGGTGAAAGAAAAGACAGAACTAGGTAGCCGTTGTGTAATTTGCTATATGAAAGGCAAGTGGCATTTTCTTAAGATTCTGGAAACATCAAGATGTGGCCTTGCCAGATAGTCTGAAATTCTGTTTCAGATTCAAAGCTTCTTGAAGTCAGGAGGCTTTATTCCATTTCACTTGTGGATTTTTGGACCAGGTTATAAATACTGTATGATTAGACTATATTTTCCCTAGAGAAAAAGCCTTCATATTAACTAGGAAGGGATGTTTAATGCAAACAAAGCTGTTTTATGTGTTTTTCCTAATAGTATATGTAGTATATTCACAAATTGACCTTTGAACCCTGCTCTCCTGTATGCTGTGTCATTATTTTGTATGTTAAGATGATCCCTGCCCAAAGCCTAAACCACATTCCACGTTGCTTGGAAATAACAGATGCTGGAATCAATTTTGACAGATAGAGGTCATCATAGGGCATGCATTATGCATGTTGTTAGCAAAAACTAACATTTTTTGAATCTCTGCATGAAGCTCTGAGGGTCATTCAGTGCTGCTCATAAATGCAGAGCTGCTGTAAGGAATACAAGTACTTTATATGTTTTTTTTTGTTGTTGTTGTTTTGTGTATAGACTGGGTATTCTAACTTATTATGTACTATGTTAATTCTAAAATGTAGCCTACTTCCTTGACTCATGAGGTGAAATACTCAAATGCATGGTATGGTTATAAAAGGTTTTGTTTTCCTGTAATGTAGACAAATTGGTTCTTTGTAAATCTTGACTCTACCTTGCTTTCTGTTTTTCTCATGAACTACAATTTAGATCATCAATTTATGTTAGTTCTGTGACCCAGAGCTTGATTATGAAGACTGTTCTTGGAATCTGGAGGTTTTTCCTGGTTTTCAAGTGAAGTAAATT
The DNA here is from genome assembly GCA_038380795.1 of Pyrocephalus nanus. Taxonomy (NCBI): domain Eukaryota; kingdom Metazoa; phylum Chordata; class Aves; order Passeriformes; family Tyrannidae; genus Pyrocephalus; species Pyrocephalus nanus. The sequence continues at coordinate 20,830,552 of CM076269.1, read as the reverse complement.
TGAGCTGTTTATTGGTGTAATAAGCGGATAAGTTTGCTTTTTTTTTTCCAAGGCTGGAAACTGCCAGTCTCTTTTGTATCTTTAAATTAGAAAGTTTCCCGATAAAAACTTTGTCATATGGAAATCTGACTTCATGGAAGCCAGTGGGACTCATAACATTAATGATAATAATGCATGGATGAAATCCTGACCTCGTCCTTTGTGTTGGAATTTTAACTGCTTCTGAACATCTGAATGAGTAACATTTTTGTGCCAGGTGTGTTTCCACAGGTTTTCTGCAATTGTCAGATACTGTCAGTACTGCAACAGTTATGTACCTTGCAATGGCAGTGTCTTTAATGCTTATCATATTTCACGTTTTAGTCATCAATGCATAGTGGTTCTATACTGATTCTGTCACAAATAATCCATAGTTATACTCTAAAATACTTAATGTTTCTGTAGCACACCACTTTCTCTTGTATGCATTATTGTATTGCAGCAAGCACTCAGTATTCTTAATGATTACATTTGTTGTGAATCCATGCGCCAATTAAAAATGAAATGTCAAGATAGACAGGGAAAATATTCTAGATCTTGCCTGTCTGAACTTGTGTAAAGCAGTTGGTGTTCTGCCTCAGAGGAATTGATCTGTTATGAGAGGAAGCTGAAAGAACTTGGCTCGTTTAGCCTAGCAAAATGAAGGTTAATAGGGGTATGATTGCTCTCTTTAACTATAGTATGAAAATAAATGCAGGCAAGAAAAAGAACTGTGCAAGCTGCTGCCTCTGTCTGGATGGATATAAATTGGCCATGAACTAATTTACACTGAAAAGTAGAAGATTCTTGTTGTGGTTTAACCCCATCCAGGAACTAAGCACTGAAGTGAGAAAACTTATGACTTGAGATAAAGACACTTTAATAAGTACAGGGAAAGCTGCACCCACAAGTAAAGCAAAAGATGGAATTCATTCACTGCTTTCCCTGGCTAGGCAGGTGTTCAGACATCCTAAGGAAAGCAGGACTTCATCATGTGTAACAGTGACTTGGAAAGACAAATACCATCGCTCCAGAAGTGCCTCCTTTCTCCTTCTTCACCCCACTTGATATACTGAGCATGGTGTCACATGGTATGGCTTATCCCTTTGGTCAGCTGGGGCCAGCTGTCCCAGCTGTGTCCCCTCCCAGCTTCTTGTGCGCCCCCAGCCTGCTGGCACAGTGGTACAAGAAGAAAAGGCCTTGACACTGTGCAAGCAAACCCTGTGTTCAGCACAAATTCAAACCATAGGTTGCCTCCTACTACCTGCTGTGAAGAAAATTAACTCTGTCCCAGCCAAAGCCAGCACAATTCTAAATGCTCAGAGAACAGAGTTCTAAAATGAACAGCAGGAGCAAACAAATGTGTTTAAGGATAAGCTTGCTAAACAATTTGGCTGTTTGAGATGGTTCCTGTGTTAACAATGGATAGGACTTGATCCCTCTCACCCTACTGTACTTTGTATATGTTAGGGCATCAAGGCTGACCAGTTTCCATCCAATTAAATGTACACCAGCTCAGGGTTAATCTGCTAAACTCTTTCTGATCTAATATAATCAAAGCTGTAATTAATGGTGAAAAGGAAGTTCAGTATTGTGTTTGGAGCTCTTTGACTCTTTACCTCTATTTATTAACTTCTGTACCCGTTTGTTTCTTCCATGCTTGATGGTGATATAAGGCAAGGTCTGTGACAAGAACACTTACCTATGGAAAATTTAGCTATATAATACTATGTGCTTGTTTCTGATTGATTGATTCAAAGATTTCATTTAGTCTTTTGTTTCAGAAAAACTGATTTAAAAAAAAATTAAATCGTATAACAGGGACAGGTCCTTTTGATATTTTCATACAATAAGTAAAACACAGTTGTGCACTCTCCACTGTTGGATCTTTGATCAATACAGGCTGTCTGTGCATGTCTGGTATTGCTGATACTGAAGTGAATATTTTTCTTAGTGACTTAAGCACTCTTGTTGTTAGAGAGTGAATTTGTCTTCAGTTGTTGTACTTTGAGGTAGAAAGTGCTTTTCAGAATTTGAGGAAAATCTAACACGTATTAAAATAATTAGCACAAAAAAGTAATTGCCTTTGTTTCTGCACGTATTTTTTATCAGTGGCCTTGAAGATAGCATGCAGTATCATGAAAGTAATACAGATCAACATTGCAATATCATTGGCTACTGTATGGTTGCAATGTATTGGAATCCTAGCCATGTATCCCTGTTATTCCAGATGCTGGTTTGTGTAAGTCTGGTGTTAGTGCATATACATGGTGCTGGGGAGTGTGTACTCACAGCAACAACACTGAGCATGAAGAACTCCTAAGTAGGCCAAAGGAAACACTTGGATAAAATTAGGTAGTACAATTACAGTAGAAAAATAAGGTTTGTTGGTCACTATAGTAGAGATCAGCTGTAGCAAATAAACACTGTAGTTGTAACAGTTTCTGTAGGCATTACAATAAACAAGTTTTAAGAAGGGATCTGAAGCAAGTCAGTAAACTCCATTAAGGCTAAGGCTATAACCCAAAAGCCTATTTAAATGAATAGGCTTATTTCTTGTGATGTCAAGAGGTGTTAGATCAAAAATTCCAACATAGTGTCTGCCAAGGTAATTTTATCGTCAAAATTGCTGTCAGATTTTACAGAATTAAGCATACTGAATTATACACAACTATTGTAGGCATGATATGTTTTAACAAGATTAATTCTGTGTTATCTTTAGAATAATTCTGCTGGTTGACACAGCACAATTTTTTCCCCATGTTCTCTTGGCCTGCTTTTTGGAGATGCTAATAATCATAATTTTACCAGTGGAATAGAAATAAAAAGTGCTTTTATTCATGTTTATGATCAATAATTTCAGCAGTGTGGTATCTTAAAAGACCACCAGGATTTGCATTCAGAGGTACATGAGTATTTCTTGAGCATCTTCTGATAAGATCAGTACGAGGGTGGGATTTTAAGTATACCTGCATACTGAAAATGTTATAAAATAAATCACCCAATAAAAGGTTTCATACTGAAAATGTTGTAAACTAAATCACCCAATAAAAGGTTTTATAACATGAATAATTTTTTGTGTATTTGGTCTGACTTCCAAGTATGTCTTTAAGATGAGTGCATGATTATAGTTTGTTGATCTCATATGCAGAACTATCATGAATATTGTGATAAGGGAGTGTCCCTGTGTTAGGACACAGTCATCAGCTCTGAGAAGACACTTGTATGCAGCATTGCTTCTATTTGCCATGCAGTGCATGAAGCATTTCTTGATGATGAATCAGTATTTGCAAGCATGACAGCCTTCAACTGAGAAACAAAGCAAGGCCTAATATTTGCCTAAGTGGAATAATGGCTTACTAATAATCAGGTGCTCATTTTAAGTACGCCAGATAACTTGCAGAAATAGTAAAACTTACGGTGTCATTTGGGTTAAGAGCTGGTATTACTTTGCCAAATGTTTCATCAGCACTTAGGATTAGTATTTATTCATTAATACAGAGAGTAGCAATTATTGAAGGTGATCTCTTTGATGTTTTGTACAATTTAGAGGAGATCATGGTTATTTGTGTTTATTGCCTCCCAAATTACAGTAGTGATCTTGCAACAGAAGTTGGTCTTTCTGAGCCTACTGATCCTTTGTTTTAGAATTAAGTTAATCATGACCCTCCAGCAAGAAACATGTTAAATATGGCAGCCCAGCAACCTTGACTTTTCGTGCTTTCACTCTTGCCTGTATTTATTGAAATACATTCTTATGAAAACCTTACTTAACCAGGAACTTTCTGGGTAAGATTTTGAATTGATATGCTCACTGAAAGGTAGTGAATTGAACGTCCTATGTTCAGTTAAAAAGAATCCCCATAGGCATGAAATCAACTTGACTTCAAGAAGAAAGGAGGACAAAGATGTTTTTCCAAAGTAATTATTTTCTTTTATGTTGTGCATGGTATAGCACTACTATAGTGCCTTAGTCATGTACCTGTTAAAGACATAGCATTTCTTTGCTCGATTGCTTTTGTGGTCTTCAGATTTGATCAATTGTCATTTGGTAAAAATAAATTTGAACTTATGTTTTGCATGTTTCTTTTCTTTGTGTGTGTGTTTGTTCAGGTTTACCAAAAATGCAAGTAATTCGAAATTACAACGGAATACCACAGCCAGCAGCACAAGATGGTCCACCATTGCATATCCAGATTGGGGACACTATTGAACTACTTAAAGGAGATGCACATAGCTTATTTTGGCAGGTACTGTATCATTTAGCAAATTGCTATATTCTGTTACTCCAGATATTTATTTCCTGTTGACGTATTGCTCTTGTAATTTTTTTTATTTTTGAACAACGATAAAAAAAATCTTTTTTGTTTGTCCAAATCAATGTCTAAATACGACTGTTTTTACTTTTAAATTGCCAGTAGTTCGTATGGGGTATAAAGCTTCTTTCTTGAAGCCCTAAAGTCCCAGTGAATAAATCTGCAAGAATATGACATTGGTGGCAGTCCTTCTAGTGAAATTGTAAGAGTTAAGAATGTTTGGCATAAAGAGTAAATTCCTGTGAATTTTCAGTCACTGCTTCTCTAACACAGCAGAACTAAAAGCTATGTTGAAAAACCCCATTTAACAAATATTAGATTTATAGGGGAGAGAAACAGCTCTGCAAACCAGAACTACACCTAAACTTCCTGATGCCCTCTCAAGTCAGTTAAGGATAGGAATGTATGTAGGAAAAGTATTGATGGCAAAGTTTGCTGTCACGATTCACATCACTACTTCTGTTACTGAAATTTCTGCTTAATTGAGAACTATAAACATTGAAAATGCTGACTTGCATTTACTTTAACTATAAATGCATTAAAGTGTGTCTCATTTTTCTTGATTGCTTCCTTAATTGTTTGTATTATTGGAAAAATGGAAATAGAGCTAAATATAAGAGCTTTCAGGATACTAATAGAAGAACAACAACTGGGAAGCATCTGTCATCTTAAATTTTTGTTCTTGAGTTTATCTTCATGATTGTCTTTTTTCTTTGAGGCTATAATAAGTTCATGAATATAATATAACAATTACTTGTTCTGATCTTGGTCATACTTATTCTTGTTTGTTTTGGTTTTTGTTTTTTGGAATACAGTTAGGGTTAAATCTTCTCCAAACTCTTCAGATCTGGATCAATGAACTCTTCCTATGTCACTGTCTCATTCTGAACAACATTTACTCAGGGGAAATAATAAACAATAGAATTGCTTTATCTGTTGAAAAATGTGAAAATAGGTGTAACCCAATCACCTCACCCCTCCAAACCCAACAAAAAAATCATCTCTACTCCAACCCCCCCAACCTGTTATTTAGCAGATCATGGATATTTCTTATCACTAGAAATAAATTCTTTCAAATGCTGATTGACAGAGTTTGGCCTATACAGTTTTATGTGTAGGACTTGATTTTGCAAGGTTCTGATCTGGAGAAACATTTAAGCCTGCTCTTGACTTGGACTGGCTAGAAGGTAACCATCTGACTAATACAATCAGTACAAGCCTGAATTATTGGCACCTTGTGGGACTGATTCTATTGCCATGTTCATACACATCCGTCAACTCAATCTACTGGAAATTCTCTTAATTGTTATTTGTGATTATCATGCTGAAGAATTTAGCTAGAATCTTCCTGTGTTTAACTAGCAGAAACCAGAGAGTGCGAGGCTTTTTCCCCAGAAGCTTTAGTAATAGATTTGAATCCTAATGGAAATTGTCCTTTCCATTAGCGTCATTAGGGAATATATTTTTCCTTGTCTTGTCATAGACTGCTTAATGCAGATTTTTCTAAGTCTTTTAATGGCATCTACATTTTAAAATGCATATTAAGACAGAAACCTTGCAGAATGCAATTTGTATTAAAATCTGGTATTATTCAAGAGGTCTTTTAAAGTAATTTACAGCTGACCTGCAAGTCTAACATTACAATGGGTTTTAAGTTGACCGTTGCTCAGTTTAGAAATTGAAGTGATTGTAATAGATATGTATGTGTGGTTTAGGTATAATTTTTTCATTCTTTACAGATCATCAAATAAACAACACAGGTTACTAAGCAATGCTTAAGCTGTAGCTCAAGTGTGGTCAGACATGTTTTGATAGATGTCAATATGTTTTATTCAGTGGCTGGTCTTATTGAGCGTGATGCCACTTGCTATTCAGGTTTGATTAGTTTTGAAAATAAGTATCACTTAGATGGCAGACTGTTTGACAGAGATCTGCTTAAAAATCAAGTCTATGCTTCAGAGGGATTTGTGTTCCAGGAGTAAATAGAGTGTGGGGTGCAAAGGGTAACCTGTATTCAAGTAGGGTCAAAGGGGGCAAGAAACTGAAGGAGCTGAAAACAGGTTCAAATCTGTAAGACTGTCACTTGTTTGCACATAATTCTTTTTAAAATATTATTGCTATAAAGCATATTTAGCTTAAATGCTGCCTACCTGCTTTCCTCTCTCCTCTGCCTCCCTTGCACTTCTCTGTATATTTGGTAAAGATGGCAGTCTCTGTGTGTGATAAATTGCACAGTGATCTCCCTAGGAAAATGATGCACTCATTTACTGTGCTTAGAGTAGCAGCAATCAAAGAATGTTTTCATTTTTTTGTAAACCTTTGTTTTTGTCTTTTTTTTTTTTTTTTTAGATTCAGCTTACACCTATTTGAATTTATTTAGGGTACAATAACATATTTAGTATTACAGAAACAAAATGAACTAAAATCCTGAAGAAATTCTGTGTCTGTTTACGAAGATTCCCCCCCCCTTTTTTTTTATGTTGTAGCTATGCCACCAAAATTAAAAAAGAAATATAATTTTCAAGATTTTAATGCTTGTAAAGTACTCATGCTTACTTTAACTGTCAAATGCTGAGAGTCTAAGATATTTACAATCAGTATATTAAATTCAGTAGAGGTTAGGTATTTTTGTGCCTTTAAAAATGTGCTAAATGAAAACTTTTGTTTGCCAAAATACACATTTTGCTGCCCTCAGTTTATGTATCTGTGTTTAGAAATTTTGGCCATGTGCTCTGTTCTGCCATGAAACGTGATCTGCTTGGTCACAGCCCAATATTTACTAGGACTGGAAAGGTGTTTTTATTTTCTTGTTCTGTCTGGCTGAGGAGATGCTCTCTGGTTGATGTTGAATTGTGAAGTGCTGAGGTGTGGATCTGCAATGATCAGGTCCCTTTTGGTGCAAATTGGTGGTCCTGCAACTTTGGGGGGCAGAGTTGTGGTGCATCAGTGGCTCAGTTCAGGCCATTTCTGCCACTGGTTCTCCCAGTTGTGTGGATGGATCAATAGCATGTGGTGAGTATATCATAGACAGAGAGTTGATCTCCAATTCTGTTGTTGTTCTCATGCCTACCTGCTTTCCAATGATCTGCATCACTTATGGAAACCCTTAACTTTTAGTGTTTGAGTTGGCTGTTGGATTATTAACCTTAAAATCCCACTGCAGTTGTCTTGATCTGTCGGGTGCTGCAAGTGCCACACATTATTTTGGGGATCTGTAATGTTGCAATGGGGCAGCTTTCTCGAGATTGCCAGCTGAGGAGGAAGTAACTGTAAAGGAGATAATTAACTATAATGAATATATCAGACAGTGGCAGACATTGACAGAACTGGGAGTCACATCCCAGTCTCTGAGCTCCATTCTTGCCTCTCTCCTCTCCGAGCTCTCAGATCTATCAGCTGTAATTATTACTCAATTATATTAAAAATCCCAACAAAATAAAAACAAAACCCACACAATTGTTCAGGAACACTTTATTATAACAGCACTTTATTTTAAAGACTCTTGGATATACTTATTGTCCTAAATCCCTGTGCATGTATTATTATTTACTATTAGTCTCCATTATGTCTCAAAAATGGAAAAAATTGTGGTTTGTTTTCTAGGGCAGAAATCTAACAACAGGAGAGCTTGGATTCTTCCCAAGTGATGCAGTAAAACCTAGCCCATGTGTAAGTACAATTGTTTAATTCTGTTTGCCACGTTACAGAAAAACTGCCTAGTTCATACCATTAATAAAAGATTAATCTTGCCTCCAGAAAATAGTTTTGTTTCGAGTTCTTTTGTGTTTTCATGGTATGTTCAATATTGCTTAAAACAGAGCGTTCTTTCGGTTATCGGATGTAAAGAGGACATGTCAAGAAAACACGGTTTGATAAGCGGGTTTAACTTTTGGGAATATTAATAAATTAAGCTGTCTAAAGAGTTTCCAGAGTGTAGATCAAATACATTTTATGTGAAAGTGCACTTTCTCCCTTCCCCAGCAGTAAGGTGAGAATGCTGTGACTCTAGTCTCTTCCCCAGTCACTTTGGGTTAGAGAGAGGGATTACACTCTAAGTAGTGAGTTTAAAAATGGTAAAACTAATATAAAACTTTGAATTCTGACTGCTGGATAAATTTTCTTCTCTCTTTAGTTTCTTATCTGCCTTTATTTCACACAAGAAATATAGAAAAATTTGGGAAGCACTAAGAAAAATAATTTTATAATACCTACTCAACAGTTTTGTGTACAGATATGAAGATGCATTAATATACTAAACACTTGCTCCCTCTCTGCCCTCTGTAACACTATGCATGAGATGACTGTAGGTTGCTTTAAGATTAATTGATGAAAACCCATAAAACCGGTAATGAATCATATTTCTTACTTTAAAGCAGTTTTCAGTTATTTTAGTCTGATTCCAAACAGTTTGACTTACTAGTAGAATTGCTTTTGTTACAGCAATCAAGATATGCCACTGAAGTGGCTTATAAGTAGGTGGAATCAGCTGCTAGTAGCTTTGTGATGTGCCTTTAGGGCTTATATTGTGCCTTACTTTCCAGAACAAATATCCATGTGATCCTAAAGCACATAATACATTAGTATATTATAAGACACCTTTAGTACCCCATATTTCTGCAATTTTGTTTGAAGAGGGATCCACAGGATATTTATGGGTACAAGTTGTGTTAGATGGAGTGAGAGAACAAATCTGAAATAAAGATGAAAATGTTACATGAACTCAACTTTCATCCTTCCACTCTTTGCTTATTGTTAAATTTGTGGGTTTCCCACCCCTGGCTTGTTCAAGGGATAAATTTCCCTTTCCATGGTGTCACTGCCTGGGCACAGGCGGTGCCTGTTACGTCTTGGCATGAGCAACTGTAGCAACGGTTTAGGAATCACCCCTGTACTTTAAACCAGAGGCAGCGAGGTATCCAAAGGTAGGGAAAACACTACTGGGGTGCTGTGAAGATTGCTTTCTAGTGGGAAAGCTTCCTGCTAAATTTAAAATAAACTGTTTAGAGGAGTATTGAAAATAACAGTTTTATAGAATGAATGAATACTATTCATGAAATGCTACCAACCGGTGTCACGATCAGAACAAAAAGATAAATTGATGCTTCGCCACTGTTAACTTGGAAGGATGAAATATAAACATCTTATTATGATAAATGATGCAGTTAAAGATACTGAAACATCAATTGGGTTTTAAGCATGCTATAACTTTTACTGTTATTATGAAGTCTAACAGTCTTTACAACCATCTGATATAAAAATGCCCAAAACCAGCATAAAATCCATATATCAGAAGACTTCAGGAATGAATATTGAATAAAAAACTGCTGAGCTCCAGAATATCTACATTCCAGACTTTTCACAGATGTACCTATAAATAGTGTTTTCTTTTTACAATAAGTAGTGCATGTCAGCAGACATTTTCTGCACCATATGAGTAATTTCTGGTTCTTCCTATCTTTCCTCCATTTTTTAAAATTTCTGTAGAGGCATTGGATATATAGCACAGTAGGAGCCAGGAGCTTCTGGAATAACATTTGATTTTACTCTGTTTCATGACAGTGAACAACTCTTGTTATGTGTGTATATATATATTTGTCCATTCAAAATTTATGAAAGGGATTACTCATCTATCATTTAACTGCTCTGGAGGATGGACTTAAACCGTCTTTGAATTTTTATGTCCTTTCCGACTTATTAGGACTACTTGACAAGTGCATTATATAACTAGCGTTGGGGCTTCTTAGCATGAAGATGACAGTCTGAAAATGGTAAAATTGTAACAATTCTTGTGACAATAATGTGGTAATTTTGCATTCCAGAAACTGCTTTTTTTGAGGAGATGGCAAGATATTTTAACAACCCAAGTGGTTGTAAATATCCTATTCCTCTGTATATTCCCACAGCTCGGGCTGTCTGCTGTCATCTAGTTTACAGTATCCTGATGCACTAACTGCTTCATAGTTTCTTATTGCATTTTTTTTCTTGTCCAAAAGCTGCCCATTACTATCTCAGCAGTACTTCTAGAACATACCACAGCTTTTTGGAGAACTTAACTCAAAAATTTTGCGTTACTTGACTCTTGCAAATTTATCTCGGGAATACTGGTTAGGTATTCTGGGTTTTTTGGTTTGTTTTGTTTGTGATTTTTTTTTTTTTTAGGATGGGATTCTGAGGGGTGGGGTTGTCCTCTTAAGGCAGTTTATTTCAAGTTCGGGTCTAGAGACTTGATGAGATTCTGGTTGATACCTAAGGTCAAGTTAATGGGAGTTGTAATTGATTGCACTTTCAATCAATTTAAGTTTGTAGGCCTTCATAATAATATCTTCCTGAGTCGATCTGTGCTTGGAAGTCTCTGAAAACATTCCATATATCATGAATAAAAAATTGTGAGAAGAATGTTACTGTAATTTCTTCCCTATAATAAAACATTCTCTGGTTTTACTGGAAGAAAAAAAAAATCATTTGCTTATCTAAGAATATATGACCTTAAGTAATAAGTCTATGACATGTATGACAAGCTTTCACTAAAATCAATTTTCAGATATTTTAGAAGAGCAGGGTAATACCAAGTTTTCATACACCAGTGGGAGATGATCAAGATGAAGTGTTGATTTTTGTGGGAATTGCTGTACTGGGCATCTTATTCATGAATAAACATTATCTTTGCATATGTTTATGTATACATATAACATCGATTTTGCAAGCTGATTGCAGTTTGCCTAATTTTTAAAGTTTAGTTTGAGAATCAAATTACATGCTTATTAAAATACAGTACAAGAGTAAACCAAGTCAAATACAAATGAATGAGTAACGTCACACAAGATATGGATTATCCTCAGTTTTTTCAGAAGATTGAACTGTATTTCCCACTAGACAGTCTTTCTAAGGCTATACAATCCTGAATACTTGAAATCAATCTTACTTGCTACTGTAAATTGCGTACACATTTTAGTTATACTTTTCAGCAATATGTAACATTGGGCTATTTTGTGTAGGAAATCTGAATGTAGGCACTGTCAGAAAAGCTTCCAACAGTTCTGTGAAGTAAAAAAACAAACCAAACTGTCACAGAAGAAAAGAGCTAAACTATTCTCTACTGCTTTCAGAATGATATGGGATATTTGTACTTTATTGTAATTTCTTTTACAGAAAAGTCTTGCAGACTAATTAGGTCATCTGTTTCTTTTAATGTGTTTCATCTGGATACTGACAGTTAAATCATTGCTGTCTAATTTGTGGGTTTTTAGAAAAAAAAAAAGCTTGATCCTCATTCTCTTGTATCTTTTGATATCCTAGGTTCCTAAACCAGTAGACTACTCTTCACAATTGTGGTGAGTTGCTTTCTTGTCTTAAAACAATCTCTGGAAGAAGCAGTCGAAGAAATCAACTGTGCTTCCTATAATTCAAATTATATTGGTTTAACCTTTCTAGGCTTCAGAAGGCGGCATTGTGTAATGATTGGGACCCCATGCATTGCCTAAAAGCATTTCTGATGTAATAAAGTGCTTAATGATTTGACCTTTTGTTTACCAGTCTGTAGCTGTACAGCCTCAGTCCCAGAAGTCTGAAACAGAATAAAAAGAGATGAGTATAATATGAAGCATGGAAGTATATCTTGGATGTTAACTGAATAAAGGAAGGAATAATGTTAAATACATCTGGTATCATGAGTAATTCTGCATTTCCTTTAAAAAAACCCCACCAACATTAAAACTGTAGAAATGCAGGTGGCCCTTTGGGGTATGGTTTCAGGGGTGTTTATGGCAACACTGGGTTGATGGTTGACTAGATGATCTTGAAGGTCTCTTCCAACCTTGATGATTCTCTGATTCTGTGAAAAGGTTGGTGTATCAACTGTGCTGCTCTGGGGCTTAATTTGTGTGTGAACTCTTTACTGGAATTCAGCTTGCATCTTGAACAGAATAAGAATCACTTGTGTTCTTTCACTGGTTTTATGCTTTGTCAGTTAGACAAAGGTTGCCAAAAGTGAAATCAGGATGACATCTAAACAAATACTGGTTTTCCATAGCAAGGCAAATAAAATGTTTAATATTTAAAATTGGTATTTTGAATTAATTTCTAATGTTTATTTATAATTTTGTTAGAAAAAAGCACATCATTGGCATCAGTCTTTATCTTCTCAGGATTTGTAATAAATAACTGTTTTTTTTACCTTAAGGTTCCTTTCTAATTGATAGTGATGTATTAGGATGAAATTTTACATGGGAGTGGTCTGTGATGATGACTGTGATGGTGACTGCCTATCTTACCATTTTACAAAGTAGTATATAGGCATAATTTCCCTGGAGGCTAGGTCACTTCCCCCAGCTAACAGTTTAACCTCTAGCTTTGCAAATAAATGCCTGCTGACAGCCTCTGATGATGTCCCACCCAAACCAGCAAGGCAGAGCAAGGACACAAATCTGCTTATGCAGTCAGGCTGCAGAATCAGTGACTTGTTTGTCTTAGCTTTCAACACTGAGCATCAGCTTTTTCAAATTTTGATGTACTAGGCTGAATTTATTTTCCCCCTGTGGATGTTTGGTCTGCCCATTGTACTTCAGTCTTTAGAGGTTATGCATAATTATGAAACCAAATACAATAGTGTCTTTGTGGAAGTACCAAATTTTTGTGTAGGTCTTTTGTTGAACTAATTCACCACTGGTGGCTGATTCTCCAGCCTGTTAAGATAAATCCCATTGGAACTCAGGGAAATTCAAAGGTTCTGGAGCACTGTTGTGTTGTTTCGCTTGCATGAATGATTCCAAAAACACGTTTGGTTTTATGAACTTCTCAAGCCAGCAGTCATTCAGCTTATGCTCAGGCTCGAACACTTTCCTCAGCAGACATCGTATTCAACATGTGCAGGGCTACCTTTCTAATTAAGAATTCCCTACCCCCACACCCAACAGTGGAATTTTTTCATGTTTTATTCTTCAATCAGAGGATCTGTAAGCTGTAACCAGTTGCAACTGATGTATTTTTAGGTCCCCATGATATGTAGAGTACTGGGACTCTGGATTGCATATTTGGTAGACCTTGGAGTTTTGAAAAAAATCACAGGCAATTTTTATTGTTCTCTGTTACAGGTTTGCAGGAGCAATGGAAAGATTGCAAGCAGAGAGTGAACTTATTAACAGAGTAAATAGCACTTACTTGGTGCGGCACAGGACCAAAGAATCAGGAGAATATGCAATTAGTATTAAGTAAGTGGAAGTGGAATTACATCTCTTCAAGAAAGCTTTCCTGTTTTCATTTACCCCTAGATAATATTTGAAATAAATAAGAAAGATAAGCCTATACTTCTGTTATAGAATTATATACAGCCTTTAAGAGAGTCAGTATAGGAAAACTGAAGTTGCTAACAAGAATATCCCAGGATTGACAGTAGGAAGGTAGCAATGGTTTTATAATGCTGGTGTAGCAAGTGGGTCTACAAAAATGGTGGTCTGAGATACTGGATAAGTGTGAGCAGTGTTTGGAGTGCAATGTGATCTGCTACTCTGAATGAATGAGAATGTTTGATTGACTTCTGTGAGAACTTGTCAAAGCCCTTTGCATCTCAGACATTTCAGTAAAATGGTTACTAAATTCAGTGGCTGAAAATTATTATGAGGGTCTTATTTGCTTTCATATTGTTTATCAACATGAATACAGAAGTAAGGAATACATGGGAATTCCCCGTTAGAACGAGCAGTTAGTTGTGACTTCTTGTTGATTACAAATTACTTCTATGGTTATACTTTCATAAATATATTTGGTTGATTAGATGTCAGCTTTGTTTTGGCACAGATATACATTCTGCTTAAGAATTTATTTGTATGGTGTTATTGGGGCTTGTCCTCAGGTAATTATTGATTGTGTCTGATTAAAAACACATTTATATTCATAAGTTATTCATTGCCCACAGGTATAATAATGAAGTGAAGCACATTAAGATTTTAACAAGAGATGGCTTTTTCCACATTGCAGAAAACAGAAAATTTAAAAATTTAATGGTAAGCATCGATTAGATTTTTAGCAATGTGAGATTTTTCATGTTCATGTTGCTGTTAATGAGAGCTGCTTTGGTTTGTGAAATTACAGAAAGCTGCATGAGTGTGAGATATTTGAATTGTGTCCATACTTGCTAGTAGGGTAAGTTTTTATATTTATAATTTTAGCTCTAAGTGATAGTTTTATGTACTTAAAACTACATATTTATAGTTAGGACTGGACTGTGTCCCTTGCAGTCGTGTGGAAGAGAGGAGGAATTGCATGCTGTGCATTAGCCCTCTATGGGGTTATGCTGAATCTTGAAAGGAGAGTTTGATGTCTTGGAGAATCTTTATATAGTAATGATCCTAAAAATAGCTGGTTGAAGGTTCCTTTGTGGCCCAGCACATGTACAAATGTACTGCTGAACACGATGCTGGTGCAACTGTGTCAGAGAGCCCAGAAAAACTCAGGAAGGGCTGGTGTTTCTGGTTCTGGTTCACCAGACAAAGGAGAACAGGTAGTGGATGGGGCTGTCTAAACTGCTAAGAGCTTAGAAATATATATGGGAAATAGCTCTTTCCCACAAATAAGAGTTTGGTGTTGTTACTGATCAGTGAGTTTTGAATGTTTTGTCAGTCATTTTGTACTGGAAAGAAATTCCTTTATTTGAACTTTAATTTGAAAGAATTTCTTGATAGCTCATTTTGCTCAGACAAGACTGATAAACATGGCGTCTGAATAAATTATCTTAGCACGTTTGTGAAATTTTACTGCTTAAGCATTTTCTGATGCATTGTTAAAGGAAGCTCATTCAGCATGTTATATTTAGTTCAATCAATTCGATTAAAACTTATGCTGCAGCCCTCCTGCATGCATACTCAAGTATTCTAAAATGCTAAATAAAAATGAAGGATAATGCAAAACAAAGAGTAGGGAGAAAAGCTTTAAAACCAGGAAGCCTTAAAAATTATTTTTGTTTAACCACTGATACTCTGTAAAACAAGAGCATCCGACAAGTGGTGAAAGATTAAATGATAATCTATGCTTTGCCTGACCTTATTTGAAATAAGTGCTCATTAGAACAGGAAGAATGTAATTTCCTGATGAAGAATGCACCAAGCTGTTTCTGCACTCTGTCTTCATTTCATACTTAAAAACCAGTGAAGTGTTCAGTGTTAGTGCTGGGGACACTGAGGTCTTATCGTTGGTAGCAATAAGAATCATGGTGTCGCTTAGATGAATGAAGGGTGTGTCTACTTAGTCTGCAAATACTGCAAATGATTCATTGGAAACTGGTGAGAACATATGATCACTCTCGGGATCTTGACAAAACATGTCAGCTGGAGTCACATGATGCCAGGTATTTTCATATGACAGTGATGCAGTTTAGTGAACTGGTGCAGATTTCAAAGTAGAGGTCAATGATCGGAGACAGGAGTAAAGAACAAAGTTGGAGTAAAAATGAGAAAAAGAATATGCAGTGCAGCACTGAGTTGAGAGGACGAAAGACACTTCTACTGTAAAGGCCTCATCACTACCAACTTAGCCTTGCAAACATTCAATTAGAAAAAAAGTATTTTATAACAGTTTAGGGTGTTATGAAGTCTGCCCTTGAGAGTTAAATAGATAGTGAGGTAGTGTAATTACTGTTTGTACATGCTGTGGAACAACCGCTTTGTCCTGGGTAGATGCGAGAGAAATAGTAAATGTCTGGAAGAACAGAGGAACAAAAGGAGTCAGAGTAGTAGTGGGAGCAGAAAAGAGACAAAGCCAGCATCCATGGAAACCTTAAGTAGTGATCTGCACTGACACAGTGTTCTGTACTGCCTTGGAGATAAAGCAGTAGAAGAGCTCTCGTATGTACTTTTCATAGTACGTTTGAAAAACATTCACAAGAGTAATTAAAATGGGATGAGGGTGTCAAGCAGGCCAAGGTGCAGTGAAAGGTCAGTTCTGCTGCTGCTGTGAATCATGGTAATGTCAGACTCCTGAGGAGCCCCGTCCATGCTGACAGGGACTGCTTACCTTTCTTACCTGTTTGTAAGCTTGCTACTGTGGTTTTGCAATAAATATTTTAGAGGCTAGTTGTTTGTCAACTGTTTTCATGCAAGGATGGTGTTAAAAACTAAGCTTTTAAAGGTGACTAAATCTTTGTGACCCAAAGTATTTTTTTTTTCTCAGTTTTGGAAGCATTTCAGTTATTTTGCCAACAAATGAAATCTGTCCAATTGGAATCCTTACTCTCTTACCAAAACCGTAATTCTTACAGACTTATGCTATGCAAAAAGATAACATAAGTTTTATACTAGTCAGTTTTCCGTTTATGTAGAAGTCCTACTTAGAATGCTGCTTGCTTGCAAATCACTCTCACTTTGTACTTTGAATACCAGGATACTTAGTGATGATGATATGTGACATAAAATTTCGTTGCTGACATGATAGATTCTATGATGTGCTGATATCAAACAGCAAAGCCTTTCTGCTTTGCTTTTTCTGGCCTTTCTACTTCCTGGCAGGTGTGTGATTATGAATTGTTAAAAGCAGGCATAGATTTTGCTTAGCTTTGGACTCTGCCTTAAGAGCAGTTTCAGAATGTGTAACAGCTCACAGTGTGAAGAATGAAGTGCTCCAGAGTTCAAAAAATGATCTTCAGACAGTTATCAAGAATTTAGGTCTTATGCATTAGATCTGAGGCTAGATAATTTGGGTAATTTTGTTTGACTAGAATCAAGGTATCACTGATGCAGGCTGTTACAGGCTCAGTAGGCTAAGAATTGTGGTAGGGTTTTGTGGTGTTTTTTTATTTGCTTGTCTGTTTTTTGTTTGCTTGGGTTTGTTGTTGATTTTTTTTTCACATTTGAAGTATTATTAGTCAATTAAAGTACATTTGCTTTGAATTGTCTGGTCGCTTTTAATCTTATTCTGGGCTCTATATACAAACTGTGTGATATTGGCATTGCTAGGGCTAATTCAAATGGAAGAGACAACGTCAGGGGTTGAAGATTGCAAAGGAATAACATGAGCTGTGAGCTGTCAGTATTTTGATGGGTGTTGCCTTTTTTAGAGTAGAAACTCAAGAAACTTGTCTTCTTGGCTACGTAAACTATTTGAGCTAGTGTTATGTATTTACATACATACATTTGTGCATATATATATATGCAAAATATTTCTGTGTGTAACTATGAATGTTTATATAAGTGCACACATATAAACACAGAAGATCAAATTTTTGGATTGGGTACAAGGAAAATGTGAAATGCTGGATTTTTCAGTCAGCGTGCACTGTCTGACACTCACCCACGCTGCCCCACCCTGAAAGTTTTACATGATCTGTGGATCTGCACATTAAGTTGCTGTTGATTATACACTTATGTGCAAGCCACGTGCTTTGTTTCAGATCTGTGTACTTACAAGGCATTTGTAGGTATACATCTCTTATCAATACAAAAGCAGTTTGAGAAAACAAAGGCATTCAACACATCCTTAGAAAGCAGCTGACCTTGCCTTCTGCCGGACTTCACAAAACCAAATACATTCTCAACCTGACTTAAAATAGCAGTAAATGTTGACTCTGATTAAAAAGTTTTACTTCCCTGATTTTGGTGAGGTTGTTTTTTTGTTGTTGTTGTTTGTTTGTTTGTTTTGTTTTTGGCATTTAAGTTGCAGTGTAAAAGCTGTCAATTTTTAAGGTACTTTATTTTTTTAAAAATAAGCATACACTGTTGGATGTTAATTATGAAATAAGGTTACTTGTATAAAACTCTCATTGACTGTACACCAGAATATTGCAAATTATGTACTTTCAGTTTACAATGACATAGTGTTTTTGCTCTCTGAAAGGAACTCGTAGAATACTATAAGCACCACTCTCTCAAAGAAGGCTTTCGAAGTTTGGATACTACTCTTCAATTTCCATACAAAGAGTCTGAAAACTCAGTGGGACAAAGGAGTAACAGAACGGGTGGCAACGGTGAGGATTATAATTTTTGTATAGTACTTTCTGTCATATATATATATGTATATACTTTAGAAGGACAAGGTACTTTGAACATCTTCATCTTCCATTTTTGACATATCACCAATTACTATGGTAATGCTTTTAGCTGGGATTTTTTGAAGCTAAGCAGATTCGGATCTGCCAGGAGATTTATAAACATGTCTAGCAAGTTTGTCTTGCTGCCAAACTAAAAATCTCCCTGATATTCAAAAATCTATTAGGCATGCCAGTGAGAGATTAAACTGCATCTTGCCTAATTTCTTCAGACATTTGCATACATGCAGCTACAAGTGTTAATATCTGTGACAATTTCTAATCCTTAAAAAGGGATTTAGATAAATCAATCTTGTAGCACAGCCCTATGAAGTAGCATGTCAGTAGTACCAAATAATTTTCTAAAAATAAAAACCTTAAAATAATATTTACTACATCATAATTATTTTATGCCTGTTTTTTAACATTAAATATTTATTACAGTCCCGTTATAAAGCTTCTGAAAGTTAACGAACTACTGTGCGATGTAAATCACAGTTAAAAAGTTATGAATTCTAGAAATAAGCTGAGAAGGTTTACAATGCATGTGGTATCCTTTATTTAACCTATTACAATTTAAGTGGAAGTTAGCCTGATTTTTAGGACATGTACAGGTTCAGTGTTAATGATAAAAAGCACCACGTGGCTGGCCTTTGGGAAGTATATAATGTTTCTGTCAAAGAGCAAATATTAGATTTGCTGTTCTGCGGACAATGGCTCCATCTTTGTACTGCAACAGATAATAAGAGGAAAATAAAAACTAATGGGGATTTTAACAATATGAAGACTGCTGTGAAAGCCCAGAAAGTCCAGTCTAGTCTTTGTGATGGCTTTGGTTCTTTCATTTACCGTGTTTGTGAGTTTTTGTTTACTTGCTTGCCTCTGTTCCATAAAATTTCTTTAACTTTGGAGGCTTTCTTCCTCTCCTAAATAAAGATTAGATCTCCTAAATAAAGATTGAAGATCATTTAGGACTGGTGATTGTAAGGAACCAGCATGTCTCTTTGCATTTATTTTACTCTCTGTTTCTATCTTCCAATTAATCTTCCTTCCATTTCTGTTCTCATTCACTGCTCCCTAGGACTTGTGTCAGTTGTCTCCTTTCTATGCTGAACATCTCCATTCTTCGTGAATTTTTCTGTCCTGTCCTTTCTTCTCCTTTTAGCTTGTGATCTCCCTGTGCTTCTCTCTTCCCTTTATCTCTTGTGCTTTCCTCATTTCTTGCCTCCCCCAAAAGCATTGAGGCTTTAATTGTTGAGAGGACATGTCCTGCTTAATTTACTTTGCATTTGTTTGAGTTATTATTGACTGTGAGCAGAACCAGATTGTTTCCTTTTCTTTCTTAGGCCAGTTAGAATGTTCCTATACTGCCCACCAATTTACTAGGCTGCCAGAGCATTAGCTCAGTCACTTCATGCTTTGCAGAATACAAGATTTATGGTACATCCTCAGTAACCTCAGTCATCATACAAAAGAAAACATCTTCTCTTACAAGATCTTTTAGGCAGTAAGAGCAAGAGAAATGGGTGTGACACGCTCTCATTTTAGTCAAAGGGAGGAGGAAGTGCATCTCTGCTGCAGTAACTATCAGGCCTTTACTGCTCCAAACTATGCTGCTGGAAACTGGAGTTTTTGTTTTAGGCCAAACTGATCTAAATACCCTCTCAATTCTCATGTAAAATCTAGCAGATTTCCACAATTCTAGCTAGCTAACCTACCTGGATTGACCCTGAATGACCCTTCCATTTAATGGATTTCACAGGTTTCCTTTAAAGTATTAGCATGTCCCTGTGTCTTGGTCTATTTACTGTTTTTGTTTTGCTTTGTTTAACCACAGTGTCCATCTGTGCATCACGCTGCTCAGTTTTAAAGTTGTCCTGTTTGGTTTTACCAAGTTGATGTTAGAAAAACCTGTATCTAGGCAGTGTGAACCCTGCTATGCTGAATTGGAAAGAAATTGGGAAATTAAGGCTGCAGTTTGGTTTAGTTGGAGGAAGCAAACAAGTCATGGGGCAGCACTGGACATGGAGTTGACTTCACAGCCCTCAGTGAGGATGGCCACACAGCTGATTTTTTTTTGACCTCTTCCCACATAATCTAGTGCAAGAAGAACAGTTGTTGAAAGGAAGCCAGACAAAGTAGCTGAAGAGAAAGAAAAGGCACTTTCCCTTTTTTAGTATTTTTTGTTTGGCGTTCCATCCCCCCCCGCCCCCGTTGTTGTGCAGCTACTCAGCACGAGGCTGAAGCTACTGAATGGAGTGGGCTTTGGCATTTTGAAGCTGATTTTTAAGAGGGATTTAGGTTTCAACTTAACATTTTGCACTATACCACTCACATGATTCCATCTGGATTTTTTCCATCTGTGGAAAAGACATCAGCTGCTTATTCAAAACAACTGATCTTTAGGGTGTGTAACTGATGGAATAATGGGAAAAATATTTCTAAAAAACATGAGTTGAACCACTGTAGACTTTGACAGAGACATATAATTTTCTGCTGCCAAAGTCTTGGAGCTGCTGTGAAATTGAATGGCAGTACATAATTGACTTTACTTCCCAGATAAATGTGAAAAAGGAGTATGGTAATTTTTTTTTGTTTGTTTGTTTGGCATATGTCATGTTTTCATTTACCCAGTAGGGGAAAGAAAAACAATTGCTGTTTCATTTTACTTGTAATTTCTAATACGAATCATAAGCTATCTTGTAACTTCTTAATTTTTGAGGGAATTTGATTTTCCCTTCAGTATTCACTAGATTTTTAGAATAAAAATCTCTACTTTAGGGAGATAGTTAATTTGGCTCCCTAGTTTTTTGGCTTCCCACTTGAATTAGAACTTTGCTTTTCAAGTCTCCTGGTTTTGCAGAAGTTATCCACACTGTTCTAGTGTTCGTTGTGCACTTCTAATGTGGTTGTAAAAGTTGTCAGACATTTACCTTTCTCAATATAGCATTTCAAGCTAATTGGGAAGATTTTTTTGGGAAACGGTCCATTCTTTCTTCTTAATTTTTCAGTCCTAGGTTTTTCTAGACACAAATTTTGTTTTGCTACCCAGAAGAATACTAATTCTTACATTAGATTAGAGACATGATCGACCATTTAATGAAATAAAGGCAAAAATGGAAGAAAGGTGGACATTATTCTGTGGAGTAGCTGTTGGCACTTTATTCTCATCTGCTGATGCAGAGCACAGTCATATTGAGAAAAATGAGTCTTTATGAAATTTAGGATTTTAAAGTAACTGAAATCATAAAGCCAAGTGCTATTTGAGTGACTGTTTTTCACTGTCTGTTGACTAGGAATAGGCATATTAACTAGTTAAGTCATTCTACTGCTTAAACCATTAACTGTGTAAAAGTATCTGTTAATAAAGTAAAATAAAACAAGTGTCATCCCAACCCTTGAGGAATCAAAATAATTCAGCCTTTCTGCTTAAAAGCCAACACCAACCCCTAATCAGTGAAGCTGAAAAATAAATCTGTAGAAATCTAGTAGGATTTCCTTGCCCACAAAGGTTTACTTGTCCTGAATTTCACACATAAAACCAAACCTCCAGCTATATCAGAGAGAAAAATAAGGATGAGATATGGTCAGATACCTGTCTTTATTCCTGAGTGCTACTGTTGCACACTGTCATTGTGCTTCTGTGGAAATAAAGGTAGTTATTTTCTTCTAAGAATGGGCACTAATTGGGTCAAGCAGCCCTTTTGGTTTCTGTACTGTATTTCCACACAGAGCTGTCACCTGGAGTTACTAGAGCCAGCATAAATAAGTTCCTCAGGTAACCTCAAGCATTCCCAGATAATCCATTTAGTATTAGAGGTGGAGAAAGGATCATCACTGTGAAGGATCAGAAGGGAGTTTCCAGAGCTCAAGAGGCCATGGAGCATGTCTGTGTTGTAGTCCCGTGAGATACCAACCTAAGCTGCTGTTGGTTTGTGGTGTAGGATTTTTTTTTAAAACAAGTAACCATGGTTTGTGAATGTTAAAATACAGTATCAGTCCTGTTTATTTCATGTATGCTTGTACTTCCATTGCAATCCAGGTAAGATGCACAAAACTGTATCGTTACCTCCACCATGGATTCTTGCATAAAACAGCTCCAGTTGTCATTCCTGCAAATAGCCATTTGGAAGCAAAATTATTTTGTTTCATGTGTAGTCACAGGAACAAATTCAAAGCAGCAGCTGTATGTGATGAATGTAACCCTGCTACATTTTTAAGGAAAACTCTTGTTCAGTAATTATAGGTATTATTGGTTATAATTTAGGGGCTACATTATCATTTATCTAGTTGAGATGGATGTGCCTTTCCAAATCACAGCTGGGAGCAAAGATCACAACTTTATTAGATATGCATATTATATATCTTCAAAAGAGGCACAAAATGTGAGAACAGGTCAATAAACTGTAATTCCACTTGAAGCAGTTCTGGTTCACTTAATCTAATTTTTGTATTTAAAAATACATTGACTCTAGCTCTGTTGACAATAGAGCAAATGCACTTCTAAGCTTTCACCTGAGGAAGCTGCTGTCAGGGCTAGGATGATGTGCTGGTTCTGTCTAGGCCTAACTTAAACTCATTTTGCTTGCTCAAGGGGTTTTTCTCAGGTTAGGGAAAAATGAAAATGTGAGCAATACTGGTCCTTGGAGGGTGTAGTTTAGCTGTGGAATTCCTATTGATGCTAATGATTGTAGGACAAAATGCATACTTTTCCATGCTATAATATGGGACTCTAGTTCAACTGGTACTTAAACTACATTTTTAATTAAGGGCATGTTACGAGTTTTCCTGGGCTCAAGAGGAATACTTATGTATGCATGAGTTCTGGCTTTTTTAATGGTAAGAAGTGGAGCACACAAAGAATTAACAAAATTTTTGTTAAATCCCAAGATATTTGTAAGAGTCTGCACTTAAAATTTGCTTCTCTGAAACCCTAAATGGGTGTCTTCTTTCTACTTTACTCTTTGAAAAATGCAAATGTTAAAAATTAAATCATGGATCCAAATTTTCTAGTTATTACAGTCAATTTCCTTGCAGACATCCTTAGTAGGGAACCTTAGTTTCCTTATTATCAATGAATTATATAGTTAAAAAACTATTATT
This sequence comes from Pyrocephalus nanus, assembly GCA_038380795.1. Taxonomy (NCBI): domain Eukaryota; kingdom Metazoa; phylum Chordata; class Aves; order Passeriformes; family Tyrannidae; genus Pyrocephalus; species Pyrocephalus nanus. The sequence continues at coordinate 20,807,107 of CM076269.1, read as the reverse complement.
TAGATCTTATGCCAATATTTCAATGTTCTTTTGCTTTTCTCTTTTTCTCTTTTTTTTTCTCTAAGCCCCTTCTTTGTTCTGTGGGTTTTCTTTTGTAACTCCTCCAGACTACAGCTTTGTTCCCCCTTCCTCCACTCCTTTCTGGTCAGGTACTGCTTTACTGCTTTTATATTTCTTCTGAATTTGCTTCTGTTGTTTCTGTGTGGAGCAAGTGAGGGAAGGGACGAATCTAATGCTTCATTTCTTTTCCAACTCCAAAAGCTGAGTTATTACGTTTATCCTTGGAGCGTAACACAAATCAAACTCTTAAATTTTTGAATTATTATTGCTTATTATAATAAGCAGTTTGAATAAGTGTTTCAAAGCTCAGTAGTTGCAGCAGATTCTATCAATGACCACTTGATTGTTAATTTGCTGTGCAGTTGACATCTATGAGCTGTGTATTTTACATGTATTTTAGATTGTTCAAATGCACAAAAATGAAAATTTCACTGGGTAAATAATATATTCGTCCCATCCCTGCAGCAAACCATACTGCAGTAGCATCTTAGAATACAGTAGTTTTTTTTGTAGAGAATGCTTTCTTTAAATTCTGCATTAACATTGTTAATTAATTTTGCCCATCTGTTTTCTGGATATTGTTTTCTTTATTCTCATTTAACCATCTCTGGCTTTAATAGATGCAATCATTTTAAACTAAGAGACTGCATAAAAATGCTGAAAGTTGTAGCAGTGGTAGCCTCAATTAGTGCATCAGTGCTGCTATGACTTGCTGTGATTTTTAAGATTAGCCTTCAGAGGCTGAACTGCATGGCTGAACAACTTCAGAAGAATTTCTGTAGTAGGAAGGTGAATTCCTTCGAGGAGCATATGGAAGAAGCTACTAATGTGGGGAATGCAACATTTACTCACATTTCACTGGCCTACCTTTGTGTACAGGGCGTGGAAGTGTGCTTAGGTTGTACACATTGGGATTGGGGCTGGTGTTTGTGCTAGGGAAAGGGAGGTGTCCTGAATGCACCAATGCAGATTAACCATCAAGGTCTGAGTAGGCAGGATCTTTTACACCTGCCCCACAGAGGTCCTCCAAATTGCTTAGTGTTTTGAGGTGGATTCTTAGGACTTTCCATAGTTTCTTGAGGGGAAAAGTATGGAGGTGGCAGCTCAGTAGTAGAATGGCTGGTGTGCTTACTTGTTCTGAGAATGTCTCTAATGACCGTCTCTTGATTCACACCAGGGATTTCAGTCTCCATGTCTTACACTGCTCTTGGATGCTTTTCCCCTTGGTTGTTCCCTGTTTTGGAGTCAGTTTCTTCCATTTCTGTCTCCTTACATATAGATTTTTCTGGGGCAGATACTTTTACTTGCTTTAAGTAATCACAACATTGACTGAGAATCCAAGCTATAGGGCATTCTTTCAGTTGTCAATTATTTTTATAAAGGGAGACATCTGTAGAAAAGGTGAGTAGAAAGCTATTTTGGTGTAGCTGTTTACCTTGTAATCTTGACACTCAGCTGGACTGTCTGAAGCACTTACCTGATTTGAAACAGAGAACACAAAGGAGTTAAGTTTTAGCCCTTCCTTAAAGGTAAATACTGTGAGTTTCTGTCCTTTTGTGTGAAATGACATCTTGAATTCAACTGCCCAGTACTTACTGAAACAAGTATCTGGTCCATGAAAACAAAATGCTGAAATAGCCTACAGTCATAAAACAGCAGTCAAGGCTCAGGGTTACTTTGAGCCTATCACACATTCACATATATTCCCATATGTGGTTTCAACAAATTATAATTATGTTCGTTTTATTCATATGAAAAACTGCTTTATTGGAAAAATCTGTAGTAACTGGAAGTAAAGATTTGATGTCTTGCATTTTGCAATATGCTAGGTGAAGTATTTCATTATACAAGTACAAAATATTGAAGGAAAACACTGTTCTGTAATTCTTAATTAAGCTTATCTACCTGCTGGAGTAGGATTTCATACTCTGATAAGCTACATTACTTCATATGTTCTTAGTTAAACTACCTTTTTAAAAATAGCCCAATAATGTGCTTACATTAAAAAGAACCAATACTTATTTCATCATATTACAAGATTTTTTTTTTTTCAAAAGTACCTTCAGCACTGGCTCAGTTCAGCTGATGGAGAAGTTGATAGCAGAGAGGAGGGGTTAATCTGACTACTGAGCACTACTGGAGGCGCTGCCCATTCCTGTGTAATACAACTGAGGTTTGGACAAACAGTGCAAGGAAATGTCCTGCTTCAAGGAGCATGGAAACTTATACACCAGAGCAAGCCTTAGGGCACGTGGCTGCAGATTTATGAGGAGGCCATACCATGAGGAGAGAGAAACAACTCCTCACAGCTTTAATAATAGCACCTTGACCTTTGTGGTATTTAGCTGGTCTAGAACATGAGCTGGGCCAGCCTGCTTGTGATTGCATGGAGCCTCTTTTGTTTGCACCCTAAATCCTTCATCAGGGGCTCAAAGTAGTATTAAAATTCATTTGCAGCACATCTCTCTCACTGTTAATGTCCAACATACTTTGTAAATCAAAGCTGATTATAGTTCTCTGTCATCATCATCATCTCCTGTTTGCAGAAGGAGAGGCTAGATTAGGAAAAAGTGAATTTTTCTCATTTACACATACTTTTTATTAACTTCATTCAGATTTCTCTTTTTTTTTCCATAGTTAAGTCTCTGAGTATCTTCCACCTAATACACAATATTTGTTTATTATTGCATTCTCAGTAGTTTCTTTTCTAATTTTTACTTTCTCTTTTTCCCCCTCTTTAGTTTCTCATTCACATTCATTCACCTGTTGGGCCCTTTGTTTCCATCGATCTCTGCTGTTAATCCCATTCTCTCTCTCTCCTCGTTCTCCCTGTAGCTATCTTCTTTCTGTCCTTCACTCTGTTTCTTCTCTCCCCTTTCTGTACAGATGTTCTTTCCATGTGCTGTCTTTCCCCACGCTTTATTTATCCTGGGACAGCACTAATTGGGAATTCAGGGCCGATAGCCTCTACCCAAGTTGTTTTTGTGACTGTGTCACCGGAGAGATATGGTTAATGCATTTTCCAAAATTAGCACTGTCATTTTCCTGTATTCCATCACTCATCTGGCTTCCTTTTATATATTTCCTATCATGAGCATCACTTTTATTTGAAAATATGGATGTTGGATTCTAAATTAATCTAAATTCTGCTACTTTCTGCCTCAAGACTTTTGAAGATATATGGTTTTGATTTCTCTTGCTTCTTTCTCCTTTTCCTCTCTGGCTTTGCAACTTGAAAAAGAGTTAAAGGTCCTCCTTTCCCCCAGATGTGCCCCTCCTTCTTTGTCTATCCTAATTTTTCTCAGTATCTTCCCTCTTTATTATTCTACTATGAGTTTCTTCCCTCCTTAGTTTTCTTTTTTTTTTTTCCCCCAGATTTGTTCATCTTTGCTTCATGTAATCTTTTTCCTTGCCTCTTTATTTCCTTTCTAGAATTTGAAATTATACCCTGCTCCCCAGAATTACTTCTATCATCCTGCAGTGGTTCTCCAAATCTGCCAGTGGTGTTGCTGCACGCCTATAAGTGGTTACTTACCTTATGATCAATAACTGCTTCATTTTTTTTATTTCTCCAAAACAATTGCTGCCCCTGGTGTGCTCTTTCCCTGTAAAATTGATTACTGCAATGCTGATAAGGTATAGGACATTACATTCATGTCAGGATCTAACCTAGTATTGTCTACATCTGACTCGCTTAGAGAGGAAAAAAAAGTATGTCTGGACTTTAATGTACTTAATGTATCACCTGGGTTTTTACAACATCAATACAAGCAATAAATCGAGAGGCTGATTCTTTTTTATATGGCATCCTTTACGTAATTTATCAAGTCTCTGATAAGCATACTCTACATAAGCAGTCAGGAATGTTGGATTAAACTTTAATGACATGATATAAAAGAGTGGATAATAGCTTGTCAATTTTTTAGGCATTCGATTTTTATGATATTTCTAATAATATTTAAAACATTGTATTTTTTGTTATTGTAAAATAAGTTGCTTCTGTTGTCTCCGTAAGCTAAAAATATTTGAACATACAATGACTTTCAGATATTTAATACTATTATGTAAAAGCCTATTTATCTGTGACCCAGTGGGGCCAGAAGAAATCTGCAGCAGAGCTGAGACTGTCCAGTTTCAACATTTGCCATGTTTTGCGTTCCTGACTTTAATTAAAGGCAACTAGCAGTGCATTTTTAGTGTTACATCATTGGAGGCATAGCTAAAACTAGAATCTTAATAGTATTTCCTAATGAAGATTAGGCAGTTCTAAGAAATTTGAAGGGGTGCTGAGAAAATGAATGATTCTATGTACATTATATCAAGTCGTCCATGATGATCATATGAATTCTTCTGAAATCTTTTCAGTAGGAAGCTTGCTTGTGCAGGTGAACTCCCATCCACAGTGACTTACAAAGGAAAACAGTGGCATTAATGGGGAAAAAAAAAACAACCTAAAAAAAATGTTTTGTCCAAATAATACAAAATGCAGTGAAGTAGTAGATGTTCTTTCTAAATGGCTCAAAAAATCAAAGGCCTTTATCTGTTGGGTGCCGTGTCCACTGTCCTCTCATTGTCCTTACCCTGGAAATGTTGAGGATTTCTTTTGTAAGGTTGGGCATTCAGCATCAGGGTTGAAAACATAATTTCTTGTAAAACTATTTGGGAGAAAGGGTTGGTTTTTGAAATGAGGCTTTTAAAACCTTTGCTTTTTAAAAATATTTAACAGCTTTTTTTTTTTGCTTAAAATGTCAGGGCTTTACATTGGCAAAATTCTTCTATATATTGATATAGAAATGTCTTAAAATTTTAAAGTATTAATTTCACTGAATCTTAGTTTTATAGAACAAGTTCATTGCTGATTCACAGAATAAACACTGAAAAGAGTAGATTTGCATCAGTCAATATTCATGCAGATTGTGACAAATGATCCGTGGAAATTTCCTGTGGAAAGTCTGTACTTTTTTGCTCATGCTAATGTTAGCTTCCAATTTTAAGTGCATTAATATTTAACTTGGGAGATGTTTTTGAAAGAACAGTACCTTATTCTGTTTGTTTTGCTTCATTAGAGGTCTAAAGTTAAATCAACTGTAAATGCTAATAATTCTTTTGGAAAGAAACTAGTGACCTGTAAAATATGTTGATGTATGTAACTGGCAGCAAGTTTTATTATGAAGCACAAGAATACAATAACTGCAAATGTACTTAACAGTTTCATGGTGGGGGTTATTTTATTTAGTTTATTTATCTAGTTTGATTTTTTTCTAAGAATAAAGAAGAATATTTAAAAAAATCACAACATCCCTTGAACTTGTGCACTCTCCATCTGTGTTTAAATCTTCTTGGTGTTTGTAGTGCAGATGTTTGCGTAAAATGAATGCCAGTATATGTTGTTGTGAAATCATTGTTTTGCTTTTTGCAGTATTTTTATTTACCTTAGTTTGGTAGCCTTTAATTAAGAAACTGTAATAATGTCACTGTCTGCTTCATTTCAGTGCTGAGCCCGAAGGTGATAGGCATTGCCATAGCCAGGTATGACTTCTGTGCACGAGACATGAGAGAACTGTCCTTATTGAAAGGGGATGTTGTAAAAATTTATACAAAGATGAGTGCCAATGGCTGGTGGAGAGGTGAAGTAAATGGACGGGTAAGGCTATTTTTTTTTCTTTTTCTGTGTCTCATTTCTGCTTTCACTGATTTTGTAAAACAAATAAGACGTGTTCCTACATGATAAACCTTCTTTACATATTTAAATTCACAAGATGCAACATGTTCTCAGCTTTGTTTCGTAGGAGCCAGACAGAACTCTTGCAGGCAGCTTTCCCAGCATCTAAATTAAGGGGTTATTTAATGTGACCTACCAAGCTGAACATTTGGGCAAGGTTATAGGGTTGGAAAATAACCAGGATTAATAGTACTGCTACAGCTGACCTTTCTTGAACTGTTTTGCACATGTATTTGGGGTCAAAAGCTCTGGTTCCTGGTGCTGTGGAACTCTCTTTAGCACTTGAACACAGAATGATTTCCCACACCTTTCTGCCAGACAAAGTACAATGGACTCGACAGTGTTTTTTATAGGAGTCTGCTGCTTTCATCTCTAAAGATATGGCTCATATGAAGTGGCACATTTAGCAGAAATTTTTGTGAAGTCATTTTACACTGCACTGAGACCTGCATGGAAGTAAAGTTTCACTTTTGACCTATAGAGGGTTTATTGTTTCAATCTTAGTTCAGTGCTTTTTAATGCAGTTTAGTCAGAAGTATTTGAGGCTGCTGTTTCCATGTGTAAAGAGCTGAGATGCAGAGTCAAGGAATGTGAGGTGGAAGAAAGTTGATTGTTCACAAGCTGGAAATCTTAGTTGAAAGTCCAGTAGAAGTGGATGTCCACATTTACTATTTTATGCAATTTGGAGAATTTTTTTATTTATGTACGTGAGCTTGGCTATGATCTTAAAATGAAGTGACAATTAGACAAGAAGAAATAAGAAAGCAGAAGAAAAAGTGTTAATCCTATATGCATTTTATGTGTGGAGCAAGCTGAACAACTCATTCTAGTGCAGCTGCCCACATTCTGAAGGATGCCCTGTTACATGCTAGCATTCTTTTTGATAGCTTTCATAGGCTGGACTTGACATCATAAACTCACCTCTGGAGATATTTTTGCAAGGTAGTCTAAAATAAAATTTATGGTTATTCTTTCTATTCATGCTCTAGGTTTGGTTTTGAGTGCTTTCATGAGTGTTAAATTGACTTTAGATATAGAGAAGTCTAAGTGAAAAAACCTAAAGCAACTAGATAATAAGAAATATATGACACTGCTTCACTGTATGTCTTATGTAATCCTTATTTGACACGTCATTAATTGGAATTAGCATTATAATTTACAAAGTGTGACACACTGGACTCTGCTGTCCAGTTCTGTCAGATTTAAAACTTGTTTTGATGGCAAGGAAATTTAACTCCATGGAAAGCAATCAAATCAGTCACTTTTCCTTTCATAAGAGGATTCCCTGGACCTGACTGAAGCTGTTAAATGTTTAACTTTGCAATGAAAAAATGACAGCATTCTGACTGTAGTATAACAACTACTGCTCTTACCATTTTTCTGAATGTTTAGACTTCCGATTTGGGCAAAAGGTTTTTAGGGTTTTTCTTGCAAAAAAGTTTGATAGAGGATGTTGGTCTCCAAATTGTTGTATCTGCAAGTTATTCTTTCATTAAGGGAACTTATCCTATCTGTGTCAGGTCAGTCAAGTTTATCTCTGTAGTCTTGTTAATATATTGACTGAACAGATCCATCCTTGTTTTGCCTAGTTCAGCCATTTTTAAAAACCCCTGTGCATCTCATGTATTTTGTTCTGCTTTTCCCCTTTTTAGGTGGGCTGGTTTCCATCAACTTATGTTGAAGAGGACGAATGATTTGAAAACTTCCCTCTGCTGACCAGCAATTTCAGGGATTATAAAAATTTAATATCAACATGTTATTGGTCTTGATAAGTATTTAAACAGCAGCATTTTTGTCTGTCTGAACCTTCCAGTCTTAATGTTGGGATTTATACAGAAGTTTGGGCTGACAGATTATTACCTTACCCAGAGCTGTGCAAGAAACAACCTGCCAGTTTGCTGTCACTGGGCATGAGCACCAAGTCCAACCCTCACCTTCCAAAAAGATTTCTGGAAAACCAAGTTTCTTTGTTCCTTTTCATTTCACCTCAGATTATACCATGAATACTAGCAATGGCTGAATATTTAATGCCTCTCTTCCATTAACATCTGTGATGGTACCAGGAGATGAAGGCTTATTATTCCTTATCATTGCATGCAGAAAACAGATTTCAGTCATTCTGATGGGCATAAAGAATAGTCAGTAGACGTAACATGAAACATCAAACTACTTTGCTTATCAGCTTACAAACCATTTTACACTCACAAAAGCATACTGAAGGAAGTATGTGGTAAACATGAGTAGCATTTATGCATATATAATTAATTAACTACTACTTTGAGGTCCTGCCTAAATCTTCTAACGATCTGTTTAAAGACATGCTATGAAGGTGTAGTGATGCAGTATTGCTTTACAAAACATCCTCAAAGGGGAATTGTGGGATCCTTTCTTTGTCATCTAAAACCTTTTTATGTGAGATTTTTTTACTTTAAGCAGCTGACCCTAAAAGTGCAAGTGAGGGCAGTCATGTCAAATGAAGCATTAACATTAAATAAATATTGTAGACCTATTCTATAGGAGAATGGACTCATGCAAGATGATGTCACTTCTCAAGAACAAAACTGTTTATCTTAACCTCTTGATTGATTCAGGTGACCTTTGATACTTCAAATTCAAAACTGTCTTTTCCTAGTTAGGCAGAGAGTTTTTATCTCCTTTTGTGAATGCAAATGGAGCTTGCAGACTTCTTTCTGCCATTTCCTGCCTCGTTCCCTGGGGTGTTAATGACAGGTCAGTGGGTGAGTGGTCTTGTTACAGTGGTCTGAACATCCCCAAGTTAAAATGTGTCTAGGTTAACTAGCTTGAAGGATCAGTCCTTGCAAAGTGGTATTGACCTCTTGGTGAGGTAGTCTTTAATGTAATTATGGACGGGCAGGAATATTTTAATTATAAACTAAAATAAATGCTGGTGATGTCTTCAGATGTGCAGCTTTGAATATTTTGATAATATAAAGTATGGATTCAAAATGTGAAAGAGAATCAAGCTCTTAAATGCATTTTATTTCTAGGGTAATGTTGACCAATCAAGAAAGTTATTTTATCCTGTCCCACATCCTCTCTTTTGCTTTTCCCTGTCCTCTTTTCACACAGGCATCTTGCAATTAGTGTGCACAGACACCACACAGCTTAACGCTGCAGTTTTTTTCCTAATTTACAAGCAACATAATATCCACTATTTGTCCACAGAGCAGAATCTGCTACTACATATTTCAGTGTTTTTTTGGCTGCCCTCAGTATTCTTTGCTTCTTTCTGGCCTCCTAACCATCAAAAAGAATCAAGCACAACACAGAGGATTCACAATAATCCCCTTCATCTCTGCAACCACTTTACCCATCTGCTACACCCACCATGCACTGCTGTGTGACAAGGTGAAAGAGAGGATCTTCTAATTAGAAATCCTCTGCTTGTGAGATTCAGCCTTGCAGATGAAATTGTGCCGATGCTCTAACTTTTCAAGGATTTACCTCAAAATTATGTAAACTGTGATTGCGTTGAGTACATTACTTGATGGAGAGCATTTGTAAATATGTAGATTATGCATAAAAATTTTGTAAATTTTGTGTACAGCAGTATAGACTATAGAGTATACAGTCTTTGATTATGTTTTGCCATGCAATTTGATTGTCTATTGTGAGCTTGATCCTATATTCCTTAAGCAGACAAGTTGATTCTTTCAGTTTTGCCTGCTTAAGGGGTAGAGGAATAGGCTCCAGGTCTGTGAAGTGTTTAGTGCTTTGCTGTCATATAGTTTTAAGAAGAGACAGGTAGATTCAGTACGAGTTGAAAAATATACCAGTCATTTTCAACAACTTGGGTTTAGAATCATTCTGAGTAGTCTCTCCATCCTAAAATTGCTGTAAAGCTTTTAAGCAATTCTTGAGTCCAGTAGTCACCCTTTGAGAAGAATGAAAGCCATAGGTGAACTTCACTTTTGTGGTATTAATCTACATATCATAGTCTGTGTTTAATGCCCTGTATTGATTGAGTTAATGCTGCATCTTAAACTATATTTTGAGTACCAAAGACTTCCTAAATATTCTGGAGTGTCTCTTTCATGTGCTGCTTTTGCCTGTATGGAGGTTTTGTTGTCATGCATTAATGGAGTTACAGTACTTTAATTTGTACTATTTTGTAAATATGTTAAATATAATAAACAGATTAATTTTTTTTGTTTAATGGTATGTGTCAAAATGTGTAGTTGGCTAATATGAAGGTTATTCTTTGTTTGTCTCACCACCTTCTCATTGTGAGAAGTTGATAATGTTCTGTTTTGGTTTCCCAGATTTATATAATCCTTGTTTAGCTGTAAAACTAAGCTGCCAATGTAAATGGGGTGATATAGCTTTCCTTGGGAGCTTTTTATTGTCAGGATAATTTGCTTTGTGCTCCTGTGCCACATCCAGGAAGGTTTTGTTTGTTTGGTTGGGGTTTTTTTTGTTGGGTTTTTTTTTTTTTTTTTTTAATTTTTTAATTTTTTTTTTTTTTTTTTTAATGTAGAGTACATTGTGGAATCAGTCATATACTATGGATTTTTGTCAAAGATAGTTGTAGGTTTCCTTGATTGAAAAGAAGTGGTTCATAAGATGTTTTATGTAGCATTTTTCATAGCGATGTCTTTTTTCTTCCACCTTTTTTTCTCCCTCTGTCATACAAATTCAGGCTGAATTGAGCTCGTTTGAAAATGCAGTCTGTGTCTAATTTCATGGACTACTTGATAACCTTTTCATGATGTAACCCATTCATGCATTTTTTACAATATAACATTCATTATTAATAGGTTTATAAAATTATTTCAGGACAGGTGAATTAATTCAGCAAGGTCAGTGATGATTCAATTGCACTGTTGTTTTTTTGTCTCCCTCCTATTTTTCAGTAACAGAGATTTTCTCGTGGAGCTGCCCTTCTAACAGATAATTATTAAACTTAATGAGGCATTTACACGTCTCTGCAGATGGAAGGCATAATTTTCCTGTCACCCATGAACATATCACATAACTTAGAGTCACACCTAATGCAGGATGCAAAAATGTGTCTCAATTAAATTCTCTTGTTAACAATATCACACTCGGTCACAGATGTTCTCCTAAGCAAGAAGAGATGTGTGTCCTCCGATGGGTGAGAAATTGAAAAAGCACTGTAATTAGGGCATAAGAACCACTTGTGACTGTGTTCTGAATAATTTTTCCAGTTGTAAGGCTTAGAAGCTTATTTGAAAATCTCAGCTTGAAAAAAAATCCATCTTGAACAATGAAAAATGATGCCAACCAGGATTCCTTTTCCCTTTGCCTCACAGGCAGATTTGAGATGCTCTGTGAAGGAGAAGAGAAGGACAATTCTCAAGGTTTTAGCAGTTTATAAAGGTGAAGACAGAGGTGCTGTCTAGAGAAAGTGGTGCTTGTTTATACAAAATGCCCAGCCTCAGATGCAGGCTTTGTTCCATTGACTTAGATGCTCAGTGTAAAAATATGTTTCTGGTAAATCTTGTCTCTTTGCTGGAAATTGGGCTGCTGAGAGCCTTACATTACTAGTTTGTCTGATATTTGAGTTGTTCTGTCCAGAGCACTGCTTATTTCATTTGAGTGACAGAGGAAGCACTCCCTCCCTCTCCCTTTTTTTGCTGAGCATGACATTATATGACATGGAGTATTTCTTTGGTTAGTTTGGGCCATCTGCTTTCTGTCCCCTCACAACTTCTGTTTATGGAGGGCGTGGCACAGAGTAAGAAACAGAAAGCCTGGGTTGTCTGCAACAGTGTTCAGCAACAGCTAAACTCTCAACAAGTTGTCAGCATTGTTTTTGTCACAGATGTGAAACACAAGAGCTGGAATGATGAAGCTCAGCACTGCCTTGGGCAGACCCAGTAGAGGAGGCATAAAGGGGAAGCAACAGGTGGAAGTGCTGTGTGTGTCTGTGTGTGATGTGTGGTCCTGTAACAAGCTGCTTCAAGAGAGGCCCTAGCCTTTCTTGAAACGTGCTGTGGAATTTTGGCTCTTTCCTTCATGCCCACCATATGGAGGAAGGGTAGGTTTGAGTCATTTAACTTGATAAAGCTGTGAGATGAGATGTTCATGATACCCACCTTTTTGCAAAGTACTGCAATGTATGAGGCATGTGTAATTAGCTAATAGAAATATAGAAAGGATTAAGCATCAGAAATTGACTGTGGAAGGGTGATTCATTGCATTATCTTTGCAACTTCCTTTTGAAGAACAAAGAACCGTTTGTTTTTATAGCAAATGAGATTTGGGTTTCTAATTTAGTTTTTATAATTCTTGATCTGCTGTAGTGTGTTCTGCCCATTCATTATAGGGATCTCTGCTGCTTACATGACTGTGAAGTTAGATTTTGTTTAATAAGCCTCCTGAAATGTTTGAGTTATTTGTGATTTTTTTCTGAGTTACAGTTTCCTACCTGATAACATGCTTTTTGGAAAATATGTGCATTCATTTTAAAATGTTCCAGTCTGACCTTAAGTAAACTCATAGTTACAACAAATGGCAGGTTCAGAGGTGGCTGTTTGCCAAGGGGCATGAGGCTGGTTTGCTTCTTTCAGAACTGTTTTTTTTATATTAATAGTGTAATATGTGGCTTTAGGAAAAACAGAAATAGAGAAGAACAGAAACCAACAAGTAAAAAATACTATACTATTTGTGGTAGTAACAAACTGGTGTTGATACATTTTCTAAATGATATCCCAAAATATTAAATGTCTGTTGGTAGCATTGAATTGGAAATATGAATTCTCTCATGTTTCTCTATGGGAAAACATTTGCTAATGTGGTCCTAATCAAGGACCCTTGCACTTAGTTTGTAGTGTAAAAATGCTGTAGAACTACAGTCTTTAAGGCTTGATTCACAGTGGAGGCATGAGCTAAAGAGCATTATTGCAGGTTTGCAAGTTTATTTTTGATAGAACACACTGTTGCCACAACATTTTGATTTCTCAAAATCAAAACTTTTCTTAAATATGCATTAATTTCAGGGAAGGTTAACAAGGAAGGCAGCTCAGGTACCATGTCTTTCTACTTGTCTCTGAACCGATGTCAAATGGAAGATGTGAGAAAGATGTGATTTTGTTTCAATCATCCTTCCCTCAAATCATCATAGACTTCATTTTATAGAAGAAACCCTGTTCGTTCAGTTCTTGGACAGAATTTGCAAAGGTATTATAATACTGAAATCTGTCCATGAAAGAGAGAAAATGGCAAAAAAATAATCAGTTTGATTGTACTCTTTTATAAAGTCAAATGGTTGGATACTAGTGCTAAGACTAATTCTATCTGGTGTCTGAAAGTATCTTTTTCTCTTTTGACCTTTTTGAGGTAAGTAACAGCGTTAGCTCTTGGCATGACATTCTTTCTCTCTGTTCTAAATGTGTATAAAGAGATGCAATGGTTTGTTCTACATGCAGCTGAATTTAGACTCAATTTTTGGATTGTCATTAGTATTTTGTAGTTAAAAGTGAAATGAATCAACAGGCACAAAACCCAGAATTTTTTTGGTAGTCCAAATAAAATGCATCTGGTCACTAAGAACTAATAAACATAGGGATTTTCTCTTTCTGGCTCTTACAGTGAAGAGAAGAGTTTTATATGAATGTCACTGCATGAGCAGTTCTAATTACTAATAGAATTCATCAAACAATCTAGTAGTGTAGTGACATTAAGTAATAATTAATAGACCATGTGATATGTGGCTGCATGAAGTGACAATGATTAACCTGTGATACAGCAGGATGTGCCCAGAGAACAACTGGCATACAATGTGACACTGTTTGTTCTTCCTGCTGCCACTGGGGTTTGGCCAGTCTCCACTCACAAAATGAACGTGGGTTCAAAATCCAGAACCTGTTACTGTTACTGGTGTTTGGAGCATATACATGTTCTGCTGCACTTCAGCCTGAGTTTGACGTGGCTGCTTATTTTGGAGCTGATATTAATGGGTCCTTGTGTGGCTCCACCTTGCCTGCAAAGAGTTGGCAAAATGTCAGGATTTGCTCTGCTGTTATATTAATTTTGTAATAAATTATAAACCCCAAGCTATCTAGACACTGAAGTTATAGCTATATCTGTGTGATAAGGTTATGTGACAGTGTGTGTTCATCTGTGAATACAGAATATTCTTGGTCTCCTATGTGGTTAGTCAGTATTGAGAATCTTGCTGCTTCTAGGAGAAGAAATTCGGGGGGGGGGGGAAAGAGGTATTTCATTGATGCAGCCACTGTACTTACCAAGAGTATATAGGTTTTTCCATTTTCCAGACCAAAAATCAGTTTTATTTCCAGAGACACATATTTCTGGCAAATCCTTTGTTTAAAAACCCCACCCTTTAATCTCATTTGTGACTTTCTTCTCTGCCTATATAGTACTTCCCTGGTTTCTTATGCTTTTTTGTATCCTTTGTTCCTCCCCCTCTCCTCTAATGACATGAACAAAAGAACACTTCAGTCAATCCTTCATCCCTGCTTTAGGAAGCAGAGCCAAGAGGCTTTTTGCCAGCCTGTGTTAAGTTTTCACAGGGAGTGTACCTTGCCTTGGGCAGTGGGTTTTTTATTATACTTATGAGTGCAAGAAGCATGTAACTTTTCTTTTTTTCCCTTATAGCCAGTGTGAAAAATGCTTAGTAAAGCAGTAACTTTAACTTGTTGAAGTATAGATCATAAAGCAGCTCTCAGAACGTTTTCCAGCACAGTAACAAACATGATGCATATAAATAAATATACAAAACCTTATGGAATACAGGTAGTAGCAAATTCAGTGGCAAAACACACACTTAATCAAGTCTAATCAACGTTTTCTCGGGTTTTTTTGAAAGTGAGCATTTCTAGTATATATTGTATTTTTCTTTTACTTATTTTGAAAAAATTTCATGCTCTATTCTGCACATTTTGATAAGAACAGAATCCAAAATAGAATTACCATATCACTTACTCAGAGGTGACTTTTTTTAATGTAGGAGTTTATAGGACACTCTGGGTTGGGCTTCTTGTGAGGCTGGAAGTTTGTAGATTTTAACAACATTCTGTTGAGTAATGGAACTTTCCAGAGGTGTTATATTATTTGAGAATATTTTGTACAGTTCTAATTAAATGATCCATTATGATCATGCAAAAAAATAGATTGTTGAAATAGATTGTTATAAGAGGGGGAAAATTTAAAACTGAAATACCCTTTCAAGATCGGAATTCACTGTTACACTTTCTAGCATAACACTGGAATTATATTTTCTTTTAAGCTTCTGAGATGAAAAAATTGTCTGAAGCAGAGACCATGGAGGATGTAGAATACAGCCAACAACCTCAGAAGAAGGTCAAGCTTGACCAGAACGGATAAGTTCAGTTGTAACTGTGGATCTGTCATTCTCACAAGGACTGGTACAAACTGAAGCCATATGATTCAGTCAGGATGTCTGCTCTTGAAAATTATTCAGCTACATGAGTTTTAGCAGCAATGGTGCCTGAGGCCATGTCTTGGAGTTAATTCATAGTTCTCTGGCAATCACATAAAATAACTGTCCAGAAAATTATATTCCAGCTGCATCTCGAGCAAACTGATCTTCAGTGCATAGGGAGGACCATGTCAGCATCTCTGTATCACATGCAGGAAAGACATAACCCCAAAGTTACACAGAGACCTCAGCCCCAATTACTGCAGTGAGAGGTAAGCATTCCTAACCCTGAGCCTAAAAACTCCTAAAAGTAATCCTAGTGTTAGAAGTAAAAAATCGAGATCTATTGCTTTTACCCAGCTCTGCTGTGCATTAATGGAAATGCTTTGAGAACAACATTTTGGAAGTTGGATACCTGATTTTTTTTTCCCCCAAAACTCTGCTGAAAAAAAAGTTTGAGGAGCATGAATTGTGACTGCCTTGTCCCTATTTAATATTACTTGCTTGGGGTTTCTGACTCCCAACAGTAAATGCAGAAGAAACCCAAGTATTTTCACATTTATTCTATTCAGTTACAACTTACTCAAAGGGCATCAAAGCCCTGTTAGCTGAAAAGATACTGCTCTGTTTCTCTGTTCTTGAACTCTTGAAAATGAGAAGTGAACATCAATCTTATTAAACATGTTAGTATCATTAATTTAAAAATGCAACCCTCCACCTACCTACTGCCATAATAATAAAAGATGGGCAATAACTGTCCCGTGTGCAACAAATTCAGAAGGTTTAAGCTAAGCTTAAACCTCGGTCCAAACATACTAAACCCATAAACCTGCAGTTAACAGTACCAAAGAGCTGTACATGTATTTGTGGAAATGTAATGCACTGACCAGGTGAACAGAAGTTAGAAACTGGAAAGTTGAAGTCTATGGATGCTCAGGTAATTTTAGTGACTTGAATGGAACCAGGAAGACATGATACTGCTGTTACAGTAGTCTCAGACAAGGCAATGCTTGCTTTTAAAGACACTATAGAAATTGCTGGGAAGTTGCAATTTATGGATATTACAGACAAGGATTTTAGGTCAACAAGAATTCCAAGATGTTTTGTTTAAATCTCATATAGAAAAAATTATAAACTCTCCAGCATAATGGTTGTGATGAAGATCCACTTGCACTGATTGGTTCCTTCCTCTAAGGATGGACAGAAATGGTCAAGGACAGACTATTATTCTTTCAGTGGCAGAAAACTTTCAACTAGTGAGTGATGCTCCATGGAGTGTCTTGGACCAGTGAGAACTCATTAGTTAGTAGTTAGATAAGTGTTTTCATGTTTTGAGAATTCTGCATGCTGTCTGAATAGTAAGTGATCATGTTTATCAAATTTATTTTCCTCTTATTTCCCTTTCCCTAGTCCTCCTCTTAGGAGCTATTGGAAAGCTTGTTATCTTTTGTGTTATTTATATTGCAAGACTTGTAAAGTTTCTTACTTCACAAAGAACATGACTTAGTGGTTCCTATGTGCTGTATGAACTTGTGATGTGTTTAGCACAGTTCCTCTGGGGCATGCAGATATGCTATACTGCAGTCGTGACTGTTTACTTACAGTATTCACAGTAACTGTGAATTCCTTGTAAATAGCCAGTACTTTTCCTTGGTATTACATACAAATCAATAATCTTTTTGCAGCTGAGCAGGTCACGTAATTTCTAATATAACTAAACAAGCAGTGGCATGAAGATATTATTGCCTAAAAACAGGTGCTAGAACAAAACAAATGGTTTTATTGATTCTCCTAGGTTTAATTAAAATTTCAGATAATTCCCACCCTGTCACTTTCTTTGGCCTCTTGAGTTGCTCAGATAGTGTAGGCATGGTTTCCTTATTAGTTTCTGGTACTTTAAGAACAGGTAACATGATGCTTATACTTAATGATATATTTTGCAGTGTTTATACATGGGAAAAATAGATCCTTGTAATGAAGAGATCACTATCCCAAAGGTTTTTCCCCTTTTTAAGTCTCCCTCTGCATAATAGTGTTGGAAATTAATTGATGTAGACGTTCGGAGAATCTCTTGCTGAAGGAAAGCACAGTATTTGTGTGGGTTGGAGTGAGGTCTCCATGTGTGCAAGAAAAATTCTCTGTGAGTACCGGTGATGAAGCAATGGGTCTGAATGGCAGAGTATTTTAAAGATTGGGTAGAATACAAGGAGGTATTTTAAATTCACCTTTAAGAAAACATCTAAGTTTCCAGCAATGGCAAAACAGGTAATAGTTGATCAGTATGGTGATGTGTAAGTCAGTGGGTTTTGAAGAGCTGCTCTAATCATATTTCCATCACCTATTTGCTCTACAGCTGGCACAAGGGTCTTCTGACTTGTTTGGCAATGATAATTGGCTTGTGTAGAAAGAACAATCTCAAAGTCTGGATTGCCCAGTACTGCAGAGAGGTGAGCAAAGTCCACTCGTGAGTTGGATCTATTTTTCCTCCAGGGGAGACAAAGACTACAACCAGTGCATTTGAGTGTAGGAAATCAGACACTACTCTCTTATAAATGCATGCTGCATGATATTTGTCTGTTAACTTGTTATGCTTAGTGTAGTCCTATAGAGACAGGATTCAGGAGAACCTTTTGATCAATATTCTAATCATAGCTGTGGTGGAAAAATTGCTAGCTGGAGAGGCAGAGGTTGCTGCTAGGACTGAGGAAAGATCAGTTCAGGGGCACTCTGCAGGGTACAGCCTTAACTTATGCTAGAAACAAAGAGACATTTTAAAAGAATGACATATAATTCTAGCTCAAAATGTCCCTGTAAGAAATACAAGCTAAGTGCACCAATAAATGAAAGAGGAAAATGCCATGGAAGGCAGTAAATCAAAAAGTAATTGATTGGAATATTTAGAGAGTTTAATTTCCATTACTGGAAGTGAGACAGTGGCATACTGCAAATGTCTGAGTTTTGGAAGGAGAGACTTGCAGCTCTTACTGTTCAGACCTCTTTACTTCCCAGAAAGGGTGTGTTGGAGGAACACAGCAGGTGACCCTGAGGGTCATAGCCTTATTCCTCATTTTGGCACAGTGTGTATAGCTTCAATGTTTGCAATAGTTTGACAGTTTAAAATCAGTTTAAAACTGAAGAATTAGGCCATTTATTGGGAATGGAAATACTCCAGGAGCATGGCTGTTCTCTGGTTAGCACTGAAGCTCTTAGGCACTGAGGGCACCCCAAATCTTGAAGCGCTGTATTTCCATTTTCATTTGCTTTTGTGGCTTGTACTGTACTGAATGCTTGTTAGAACTGAAGCAATGCCAGTCAAACTACTGATAATTCCAGTGAAGTTACACACTCCTGTCATCTCTCCTACATTTTTCACTAATAATTTCAGCTTTGATTTCAGTTATATTTTAACATTTTCCATTGAAATGGCAATTATTCCTTGTCAGAACCCAACCATTACTCTTGTCAAAAAGACATATGATGCATTAGCTTAAGGGCAATTGCTAATAACTACAGAGGTGACATTTGGTTACATAGGATGGGCAAGTCTACATATATCTTCGTCAAGTGGTAAGAGTTTGCATGTCCGGTAGTTTGCACTGTATGGGAATGCTGCCGAACTAATCATGCAAACCCAAATCAAATTTCAGTTTGGCTTTGATATGATTTTGCTATAATTACATCTGCTCTGGTTTTATTGAAGACTTTTTATGTTTGTGTATTATAACTGACTGAAATGAGCTTGCTGAAGAGGGGTGGAAGGGAGGGCATTTTGTTGCCATATAGTCTCCCTAAACGTTTGTGATGACAGAGCTTTCTGATTACTGGGAGGCAGGGACCAAATGATGTTTTCTAGCACCATTTCAGCATGTGCAAGATATCCTTTGCCTTTCTCAACCCTGCTGTCCTTCCTGCTTATGTTATGCTTGCTTTCACTTTTTACCTCTCCAGAATGATTTGGAACACGATAAAACATCTTTGTTTTCTTTCATTGCCACTGGACCTGGAGGCCAGATTTTGGATGCATTGGGGAATTCCATGCCATTTCTGCATCTTTGGAGCTTTGAAAATTCAGTTCCACTAATGCAGCTGAAAGAGGCTCTGGTGTTTTCTCTTTGTAATAAGAAGAGTGGGAGTTACAGTCAGCTGTGCATGGGGGAGGGGAATAAGCTACTGTAATGGTATGATGCAGATGTATTTTATTTTCCTATTAAGAGAAAAATTGTTATGGCAGAGGTTTTTTATTTATTTTAATACTGAAGTGTGCAGTGTTCCTCATGTCTTAACATCTGGCAGGCCTCTATTCTCCCATGGAGTTTGACCTGGTAAATTTTCTGGATAAAGTTGTGGCTACATTGAAGTCAGTGATAGAACTCAGAAAAACATGCTAAATACACATGCTAATGTTTTGTAATTCTGCTTTCAATGATTAATATACAGGCATTGTTAGCCCTGTAATTTGCCTTTAATTCTGTTCTGTTTTGCCCTGCTTTACCTCATTCAACAAGGAGAAGGCAAACAATGGATGATTTTACTTTGTGGGTACTTTTTGTTCTCTTCTTGGTCTTACACAAGATTTCAATACTGGAATACCAGTCGCCACGGGAGAGTGTTAAACATTGTGATATATCAAGTCCAAGCCACCGATGAACAATGTGATAATTACCTGAGCAAGTTGTACCCATAACTTCCCTTTAGGGCTTCAGGGGACTTTTATATGATGCCCACTGCCCTCTCTATTCTGAAGAGATCCTCTCCTTATCAGCTTGTGCCTTTCTGAGTGAGTCGGTTGGATTTGCTAATTTTTTGTGCATCTCCCTGTGCTGCTTGCAGGAAGCATGTCCCAGACCCCTCTGGCTACTTACCAGTGTGTCGTACTTTTATGTACCTTCCTAATTCCTACTTGTACCTGTCCAGGCTGTGCTGTCCTTTGGCAGTTCGTTGTCAGCACTCACCCAGGCTTGCTGTGTGGGTCTAGTGCAGCACCACAGCCTGTTTCTTTACAGGGACTTCAGGGGTGTGTACAAACCATTTCCCCTTCTCAAATCATGTGATTACTGACCAGTTCCTGCAATCACTTGCCTTCTAAAAGCAGTGTTCCTTATTTATGCTTTCAGCTGTCTAAGGCAATCTAGCTAACTTGGCATCTGAATATTTAAAATGTCTCTTTTGGAGAGTAACAGCTTTCAGCTGATAACCAGAGTCCTTTGTTCATCTTTAACGCTATTTTCCAAGCGATCATCCATATGGAGAAGACTGGTCCTCAGATGTACACACTGAGAACCTAGTGGCAAAAAATCCCCATGGGACAGCACTGTGGACATACAGAATGATTTCTTCACAGCTGTTACTGCAGTGCTTCCACCAGCATGTTTCCACCTCAGATCACCTTTAATTTGCATCAAGAAAGCATAAATCCTTCATGAAAGGATCCCACATGTGTGTCTTCTGCAACAAGACACAGAAGTTGTAAAATCGGCACAGATACTGAGTTCCTAGAAGTGTAATTACATATAATTTTCTTCTTAATAAGATATGAATGGGTAGTAAATTTTTTCATTTCTGCATCTTACGGGAAGCCTCTCACTTGCAACCAGAGAAATTAGAACAAACCCCAGAACTCAAAGGCTATGGCAGCTTTTTTATCAGTATTAAGTAATAATATTTTTTTTTTTTAATGAACAGAAGCTGTTATTTATTGTAATGAGGCCATTAAAGGGGGGGTGAGGGCTCTTGCCCTTGGGGAGTTTTCTTGAACCTGTGACTGTTGTTTTCATCTGGGAACACTCATGTCCCCCTTGAGGTAGTCAGGGTTACATTAATGAGATGCAACTTTGTAGTTGCCATTTCTTGAAATCTGTGGTCATTAAAGCTTAGTTAACAAGCAGAAGTTCTTATTTGTTGCGGTTCTTAAAATTGTTGGCCACTGGATTCTGTGTCACAGAGAATGAAAACTTGGAGCTGGTCAGTGAACAGCTGCAGAGCCTACAGTACCAGCAAGGAAATGAAATGGAAATTGTAGGCTGGAAGAGGTGAAAGTGCAGGTTTGTAACAGGGTAGACAAAAAATATCCAGCAGTGTTTTCTGTCTCTCTCTGAAGATAAGGAGTGCAATGATACCTTAACTGCAATGGAAACAGAAGCAGACCCCTAGAGAAGAGTGGTGGGATCCATAATGTAACCCCCCCACTAATAACTGTTAAATAGCTTTGGTGTTGACTACAGAAGTACCAGCTGCACACACTCTTGGCTGGAGAAAGAGAGTTAGGGAGATGTGAATATATGTGTGAACATCTGGTGTGGAAACTAATCAAACTGCACAAATTATTTGTTGTTGCTTGTTGTTCTCTATGCCAGTAAAGGAGAACAGGAGGTGAGTATCAAACCTCTTCAGGCTGCACAGCAAATCCTCTTAAAAGGAAGAATCTTTTTCTTCCCCTGAGTTTCAAGTTATTTTTCTTGAAAATGAATCAATAGACCAACATTTTTAGGAAAAGAAAAAGCAATTACTCTTCCTGGATGTTCCCCCTCTCCCCTCTGCCAGCCATGTACCCATGCTGTGCCTGTGTATATAGGCAAAACCACTCCGTTAGACACTTCTTTCCTGATGTTGGCTGCTGCACTCATGTTTTGCTCTTGCAGCAGGAGTGGTTTTGTTCCTGTGGCAAAAAAATCAATGTAATATTTAACAATATAGAAGAACAACTGCAAATACCCTGGAACTTCTTATTTCACATAAGATACATTTATAGTTTTGAGCAACCTGTCGTCTGCTGTAGTGAACTAGAAAAGCTAACCAAAGCTCTGGATTGTGTGGTTTGCCTTTACAATTCTTTGCCAGTTTGTCTTGTCACAACATGATGCTGACACCACATCACGCCTAAGTAAATGAAATAATTGTATTGCATTGCTCAAGACCTGCTTTGTATTTGCCTAAATTATACAGACATCAGTATGCTTTTGCATGTCTGGGTGGTATTTGGGTGTTGGGTTCAGCAGAGTGTGATGTTCCTCATGGCCACAAGATGTCGGGCTGAGGAGCAGTGCTGGGGGTGGGAGTGCCGTGCGTGAATTTGTGCATCTGTATTTATGTGAGTAAAAATGATGATGAAGGTAACGATTAATCCTCGGACTTTTAAAGGAAGAAGCCAGACAATCGGTTCTTTCTAAAGCCCAAAGACCTTGGTACCTGTTATAAGTTAGTATAAGAATTTAGACAATTCCAATTGAACATTGATAAATTTATTAAACAAGTGATAATAAAGCAAAAACAGCGCTGGGTGGCCTGGGGGCGAGTGCCCGCCGAGACACACACTGAAATGAAGTCAGTGTCTCTCTTTATACATGCTGGTGGCTGTTAAGTACATGTTAAGTGCTGTTTGGCACTGGCTTTTCGGATGTAAATCTGTTCCTGGCTTGAGTTCGGTCGTTTGGTAAGTGGTCGTCTGGTACTTATCAGAGATGAGAAGGTGCAGTTCTTATCAGTTGTTTATTGACACTTGCTTGATTAGCAAGCTGTCTGTGAAACTTATCTTGTCTGATTACAACAAAAAGTTTCTGACTCCCTATATAAGATGTTATGAACAAAGTTAACCCTTCTATTACAGTACCCACTTTACTTAGAATTATTTAAAACTCTCAGCCCTTCCTGTTTTGTGCTAAGACGTGATTAGGAAGAAAATCTTTACAGTGCCGAGTTCTGCCACTGAATGCAAGGATTTGGAGTTTGCCCTGTTGTCGTTTGAGTCAATGGCCCCAGTGACATCAGCTGGAAGTGGAGGTATATGAACAATTAGTCTGAAAATGCAACCATCATATAGTTCTAAGAAGCCTTTATAAATAGTACCCCCCACTTGTTCAGCACTGTTCTAAGAAGTTTAGAAAGTTCTGAGGTGTGTCAGAAACAAGATCTGTTTTTTCTAGATTGTGCAGGGGCAGGGCCAGGTTGTTGTTTATTTGTTGTGGAGTTGTTGTTTTTGAGTTTTTGTAAGAATTGCTCCATGGTTCTTTTAATTTAGCAGAGAAACATTAGGCGGGCAGGACTCACTCATCAGAACCTGACCTGCTCTTGGGAGCAATGGTATGCAGCAAAAAATTATAATTAAGGGCTAAACTAAAAATTGTTTACTTTAGTGAATGTTGCTTTTGATGTTTTTAAAAAGTATATCTGTTTCCCCCTTTGACTTGCTAATAACCATAATTTCTGCTGTCCACTTTACTGACCTTTTCACTAGCCCTCTATCCGTGTGTTTGGTCTCCCTACCTCCCTTCTCCTTGCCCCGGGCTGCTGGTGGTGATCCCTGAGGTCCCTGGTTGACAGGGGATGGGTGCAGTGGCTTCTCTGCACTGTACAGGCTCAGCCTCAGACAGGGGCAAATTTGGTTGCACATATGGGCACCCCTTTCTTTCTGTGTTTTAATTATTATGCGTAATTGGTCAAGGCACAGGCGCAGACTGACAGAGACGTTGCTTCATAAAGATGTCACAGACTGTGGGTATACACTCAGATTTTGCACAAAATTTCATCTTGCACTGGTGCCATCATGCCTTTATGTGCTGCAGCTATCATTTTTGGTGGAAAAGAGTATTTGATGACTCTTGTATTTAATATTTCCAAGGCACGTTGCTTTTTTTCTGCTGCAAAGGACCATATCAATAAAACAGATTCTGTTGATGAGGGCTTCAGAACGTCTCTAAATCTTCTATACTAAGAAGCAGATAATGGGCAGAAAAACGTCCTTAATGTGTAAAAAAATACTGAGGATTAGGTTGATTTGACTTGGAAAGTAATTTGCAAATGAGGAGGTGGATACTTACCTGAGCACAATTATATACCTAAACACGGTATGTTCACATAGGGTGCAAGTACTTTCCCCGTGTAACAGAATTGAAATATTTGGAAAGCCCTGTAAAATCTTTGGTTAGCAAACACTATAAGCATGTGAGCAGGGATGTATATCCAGCTACATAATTCCAGTGCATATAAGTGTGTATTATTTATATAATACACCTACAGTTAAGTCCCTCTTTAATGATTGCCTTTGTCCTGCTTGTCTAAAGTCTATGCATTCCATTTCTTCCAGGTTTTGTCATTTTGCTCCTTTAACTCGAACCTTTTTGCAGAGACTAGCCTTCCTAGCCCAGTGTGACAAGATTAAAGGATATGTCAGTTAAAAGTAATTGAGGATATGTGCTATGTCTTGAACTGTGTCACCTAGTTTAAAGACATCTATGTGGTAAAGAAGCTTGCACTTCAGGACACAGATCATGCAGGAAGAACGGTGAGAAAACTAAAGGGAGACACAGTCAAATCTTCCTGTGTTGTTTAAAGTACAGGCTCTGGATGGAATATGTACTTTGAAGAAGTGAGAGAGGGTCAGTCCCAATCTGGTGCAGAGTAGTGACTCAAATTGATGACTCATTACAACTTTCAGTGTAATTTATGAAACAGATGTGGGTCTTTGAGCCCTTTAGTAAATGAATATGTATTTCTGTCACTGAGGATTTACATGTGGTACTGACTGGTGAAGTGAGAGGGAATTTGAGACTCTTCGCTTCTCAAGCACTTTGGTTATTTTGATTTATACTATTTCCTCCTTCTTCATTTAGTGTCAGTCATGAAGCAGCTTGGGGGACACTGTGACCTCCAACACAGATCACTTGGTGTTGGCTCACAGTGTGTATGTCTGGGTACTGGCTTCCTAATAATACAGTAGCTAGCAAGATACAGAGAACATGAACAAAAGCAGCTCTTGATTTGAGTCATTTTATCTCAGGTCCATTTAGTTCACTTAGTCATGGAGTCATGACAAATTGGCTGGAAAGGAGAAGGTTTCATGTATCAGCCTGACAACCTGCAATGTCATTATTTTCCTCATGTTCTCCTGAACCCTTGCTGATTTTGTACTGCTGCATGTGTCTCTCTGTTCCTTGTTCTCAGTGGACACCAAAGACACGCTAGGAAGCCTCTTACCAAGTTTTAAATGTTTCTGTAAGAAAAAATGACGCAGGTTTAACAGCATGTGCAGGTATTTGTAGAAAAGCAAATGTGTTTCCCTCTTGGCTGTTTAGTTGTCTGTAACAATAATGTCATAAATAAATAATGTTTCCATGAGGGAAAAGAGGAGATGTTTATCAGATAGAATAAATGCCAGTTAGGATAACTCTGAACAAAACGTTAACATGGATTAAACAGGAAAACATGCTGCTGGCAAACAAATTGTTGGTGAAAACAGCTTCAGCTAGGGAGTTCCTTTCTCTGTTGGATATAAGTGGTGTCTGCCATACAGACCAGCTTCTAAAATTAAGACATTTGTCACCAGAACTGCTGGGTCTGTGGAAACATTCAAATGAGAATAATTTAAGTGCTGCAATAGAATAATGCACAATAAATAGTACATGGAACTGTACAAATGCTGCAGATTATAGTAGGATCAGAGAGATAATGCCTAAGGGATTAGTTTTTCCCTTCCTGAAATTATTTTTCAATCTAATTTAAAACCTGATTCTGTGTTGTGGAAATCAAGGTGAGGCTTTCCTTTGCATTTAGTGGATTCTGGAGCAGGTTGTTAATGAATGCAAAACTAGTCAGTCCTTGGAGAATGAATTCTGATTATCAGCGGGATAGAAGCACCATTTACACTGAAGTTCTGTGTTTTTTCATACTGTTTTTTTTAATCTATTTGCTCCTTCTCTGAGGCCTGGTTTTGAGACATGCAAGGCTAGCTCATCTTCATTCCACTTCCCTTGGCTTCCTTTGCTAAGGTTGACAGCTGGGAAAAAACCCACAGTGATACCTTTTTGTTTATCAACGTGCAGATCTCTGTTACCAGCTGTTCTAGACTGCCAACTTATTGTCACACAGGAGTTACCACTCAAACTTAAGTCTGCAAAAATAATGACAAAGCCATGTCTGTTTTCATTTGTTTGTTTCTTTGGTTTTTGTGTTTTGTTTTTTAAAGCTGCAGAGGGCTGGATGACCAAGAGCATACAGCTCCCGGGTGATGCTGCCCCAGAGCAATCCTACCTCTGTTTAGCCATTTTAAGCCATTTAAGGAAAATAAAGTTGGCATTGTAGGTTAGGAAGACAAAAATACACTAACAGGGACTTTGGTGTTATTAAAGTACATACTCTTGAGTTCAGCATTTGCTTACATTTTTGTAAAATATGGTTGTCATTCTGAACTGACTTCTAATTTAGTCTTTGACATCTGTTACAGGAATTATACACTTGCTGTTTTTTGTCTCCCCTCTTAGAGACATTTTTTGCTTGAGAGTTGGCACATTTTTAATATCAGTAAATGGCCCTAATAATGTGAAAATGGAAAGCATGTAAGAATTCCTACTACAGAATCAAACAGATTACTCTATGCTTATTTGTTTATTGTTTATTTATGTACTTTGTCAGCCCACTGAACTTGGTTTAAAACACAGGAAAAATCTGATGTTTAATAAAAAGCATGCTTATTGGTTAAACTGGTTTATATATTTGAAAAACAGAAGAAAGAAAAAAGTGGCAAGACAATGTTTGAAAGCACTAGAAGAAAATACAGAGACATTGGAGGTAGCTGAATTATGAAGAAGGTAAGTACATTTAGTCAGTTGTTCTCTATTGGCTTGAGGGTAATCTCTGCCATATTAGAGTGTACTGATTTATGGACTAATTAGTTGTACAAACCAAAAATATTTAGAGGAAATGTTTCTCTCAAGCAGCCAGCAAACCAACTAAACAATAGGAAAATGGATTTTGTGTATTAAAAAATTAAATTCAATATATATTTATGAGCCTATTCAAAATGTAGAGTCTTTTTGCTACTAGGTTTCCAGTAAGCAGAAGTATCTATGTATCAAAACCTAATTGCATCAGAATCTAGACATTTATAGAAGAAATTAAATGCCTAATCTATAGGTATTTCAAGCTATACAATATGTTACGTTAAAGTCATAATATTATTTTTATGTGAACTTTAATTATTCATTTAAGGGAAAATCAGACAAGGAGGGGGAAACCTACCCATAACAATTTCTTTATTTTGGAAGAGAATTTTAGTGCTCTAACGTGTTTTTTGTTTTTTTTTTTTTTTTTTTTTTTTTTTTTTTTTTGTGTTTTTTTTTTTTTTTTGTGTTTTTTTTTTTTCTGTATGCATGTCTTTTAATTTATAAGTGTTAAAATTCTTCCAGTTATTTTGTCTCATATATAACTGAGGTGCCAGAGAGAAAAACCCAAACCAGCAAAATCACATGTGAGTTAGAGATCACAACATTGAAACTCCAATGTTTTGGGAGGTGTAATGTAAAATAGACTTGGATGAGATAATCTGAAGTAAGTGGGTGGCAAATACATGCAGATGGAAGACTGTTTCACTTCAGATTTGTGTAATTTGGATGGAGCAGGGAACTGCAGGTCTCAGTACTTATTGCGGTGGATGAGGTGTCAGAATTAATCACACTTTCTGTAATTGACTTTGTAAGTCTCTCAACATCTTCAAGCTTCAGTCCCCCTGAATAAAATGGAAATATCATACTTGCCTGCTTTGCAGAAGTGTCATGAGGCCAACCTCAGTACAGTCTGGGACATACTCTGACACTGGATATTGTCAGTAAAAGAGAAAGCTGTCAGAAAATTGCTCACCGCTACATCTACATAGTTTAGTCATCATTCCTTACATCCTACTCAATGAGAGAATTGTAAAAGTAGTTGTGACTCTACCAGATCTGGGGAGGCAAAAGAGCACTGCTAAGACTAATTCACAGGTACCAATCCACCTACTATTTGCCTGTGGGAGATCTCTAGAGCAAGTAATAAATATAACTTATGAGGGCATAGAAAAAACTGTGACATGAGGGAAGAAAGCCAGCTGTAGTATAGCAAAAGAAAGCAGTATAATAAATGGAATTACCAGTGTTCTACATGCCAGTTCTCCCATCCTACCAAGCAACAGTAATTAGAGCTAAGAGCTGTTAACAAGACATGCCCTGAAATCAGTGTAGCCATCCAGGGCATGGTTCAGCTCCTTGTGGAACATGGTGACTGCAGATGCCAAGAGAAGGCCTGGAGGGAAAATATTCTTTTCTGAACACATTTCATTTTCTATGTCCTCATAAGACTTACATGTAGTGATTTCAGAGGTGCGTGGTGAAGAGCAGATGTAAGTGCTGGCATTATGCAGGTCTTGTCAAAGGGTTTTTTCCTGCACTGCACTTGCTCTGCTTTGGCCTGAGCGAGGGCTGTGATGTGTTGAGAAGCATCGGCCTGATGAACACCCAGACTAGATGGCCAGTCTGGTGCTGTGGAGTGCACAGCTGAGCCAAGGGCAAAGCAGAGCTGGTGCTGACAGGCCCAGGCTCTTCCAGCAGCTAGTGAGCAGGAGGCGAAATCCTCAAGTGAAGTTTGTGTTGTCTGTGCAGGCTCAAGTCCTGCAATTTTTAAATCAGAGATTACAACGCCGAATTCTGTACCTACAGATTTATGAGAATGTATATCTAGACTGGCTTTTCCCCTGAGATCCTAGTATATTTTCAGCCTGGGGACAGATTATTTTCTCTTTGTTTTCACTCTCCCAGTGTTGATTTTTCTTGAATATTGTAAGTCTTGATAAAAGTGGATTTTTTCCCCCTTTTTGCTTTATTTCCCTGTCACATCACATACACTTCTGTTTAGGACCCAGGTAAAATTTGTGTCTGATTGATAGTGAGAAGAAAATTTTTCATTCTACTTCATCTTGATCTTCCTGGTCTATGTCTTTAGTAACCTTTAGTTTCTACACTGTGCAGCTGAAGACTTAATATTGTTTTAATATTTGAATTAAATTTCCTGTGAATGCTTTTAAGCTCTATTGGATGAGCAAATCTCAGTTTCCAAATGTGATTGGTATTGTTTTAGCTTATTGTTTTTTGGCATATATGCCAGCTTTGAGGTGGGCATGTAATTAGCAGGCCTGTTTTGCAGGAAGAATATAATAGACTTACTATGCATAAGGTCAGTAAAAGCAGCAAAAAGTAAACAATAAACTAAGTTATTTTAGGGCTTGAGGTCTAAATTTATTAGCGTGTTTTTGTAAATACATTAAATTCTCCCACCATTAAAATGACTAATATTAAGCTGTAGGAAATAATTTATGAGATATCATAATACTTAAAAACATGATTGCCATCTTTATCATCCACTATATGCTATTAATTCTCATTAAAATGCCAGTATACAGATATTATCTTCTTTATGACCTTGGTATTCATAACCCTTAATACAGTTAAGAAAGAATGTAGTTAAGTAAGAATAGTGACATTCAGGCAAGGAATACACCATTTGGGATATAACTGTTTGTCCTATGCATGACTTGTGAGAACAAATTTGGTTTGATGCTCATTATAAAATGAGGAGGTGTGAAGTAGTATTCTCTAATTAATAATATAGGTTATGCATAATAATATATGATATGATATGTATGGTAATGCTATACATAGAGGCAATTATAACCAAAGCTACTAAAAAGTTTTCAGTATTCTTGTAGTGTAACACTATTCATATTCAACGTGCTGCGAAGCTTGAGCATGTTGAACTCGTTCCTTGCCTTTGCTTTTTTGGGTTGTTTCAGGCAACTCCATTTACTTCTTCAGGTCACAATTTCTTCATCTCTATTAAAAGATATCAGAAGTATCTGAACACTTGTAGGCTGTAGAGAATACCAGTCTAGCCCTATTGTCTCGTCTTCGAGGGTTTTTGAAGGATCTCAGTAGCAATAAATGGAAGTGGTTTGACTTTGAGGGTCATAAGAATCTTGTGAGAATGACTTTGCCATGTATTTTATTTAGTTAGAGTAAGCAAATACATTTTTTCATTCAAGGGGTTTACAGAATTCAGTCACAGAGACCTAAACCTTTGAAGGAGATTTCTTGGTACTGTCAATTGCAAACAGCTCATAGAGGCAGCAGTCACTAATTTTGCACCTACAATTACCTGCAGGTGCAAAGCAAACCATGTTCCCCAGAGATGTACAAGGCTTGAAATGCTTTCATTTCCATGTTCAGGCAACACTGAACACAGCCACCGAGAGCTGTGAAAGCATCAGCTACATCAAGGCCGCCTTAAAATCAGGGAACTTAGAGTATGTGTTGCACAAGATGTCAAGAGTAAGGGCCTGACTGACCTGCATCTCATAATCTGTTTTTGCTAGTTTTGTGGAGTGGTGTTACACTTCTGAATGCAGAGAATGTTTTAATCTCAAAACAACTGATATCCCAACCAGCAAAAATTATTTAAAAAAAAAAAAAAATCCATTCTTGCAATGGAGCTGAATCAGAAACCAGTGAATTTTCCCTTCTTTTTTAGATTTGCACTGATCTTTACTTTTAAGAATCAGGCAGTTTCTATTTAGAATTCTGAGGCTTCCAGTTTAGGGAGATTTTGGCTTCAGTGGTGGGGTGTTTATCTATATATTCTAGTTTTTACACTTATCTATAGGAATTCTCAAGTCCATTTCATCCCTTTCAGTGCCCCCAGTAGCACTGCTTTTTGAAGAGTGCTCTGCCATGAGCCTCGAACTGTAAAGGCTGCCACTATAACACTGAACTGATGTCATTTGTGAGAGGTCATGTTAAGATGTATAAATGTTAGAATTAAGTTACTAGTTATTTGTTCTCGGATGTCTCAAATACCTGCACAGAGTAATCAAGTGAAAATTACATTATGTGAGAAACAGAAAATACTCATCCAAAACCAGTCTCATTTTCTCAAAACAAACAAGCATAGCCCCCAAACCTACCTCTGACCTTCTTCTTCCAGAATACACTGTTTTCAGTGACACATTTCCAGTGACAACAGGAGACTTGAACATGTGTACAGCAACTCCATCGGGCAGCATCGTGTAAATAGCAGGTGTCTTACCAACCATAAGTAGAATGTGCATATCTGTAAACACAGATGCAAAGGTTTTGAGCTATTTCCCGGGGTGAGACATGGTTGCCCCTGCTGAGAGGTGCGGGGCAAACGCCATCCTGTGGTGCTTTCTGTAAGTGGGCTGTCACTGGTTCTCTGACCGCTGTGGAGCTCTGACTCAGTGCACTTCCACACTGTGATGTTTATCCCGGTCCAACTCAGAGATGAGCATTAGCTAGCAATGTGTGCAGGAATTCAAGCCTGAAGCCTTTAAATCTGTTTAGGCCTAGATTGCATAAAATTTGTCTTCTCTGTACTCTTTGAGACTGTAAAATGTCTCAAGCAGGATTTCATTGTCTATATGTTTGTGTCTGTATAGATAATGATGGCCAGAAAGACAATAAAGGGAAACATATGCTTTGTACTGGAATTTTATTTATTGCATATGGTGGCAAAAAATGGTGCCTTGGTGAACATACTGCACTGGGGATGAACTTTCATTTCATTAAATGAAATGCACCATATGGTGCAAAATGCTGCTGTTCCACTTGCTTGTTTTGCATATACTTACATCCTCTTCTTTCTGATACTGTATGAGGGTGGGAAAGGTATTAAGTTGGTTAATATAAAATTTCTGATTTATAATACTAGATCTGCATTTTATTGGATAAATATTTGCATCCATAAATAATTAAACACTACAGTTTTTCTTGGGAATGAACTGATTATGTCTTAATATTTACATCTCTAACTTTGCATTTGCAAGGACAAACATGAAGGCTAGGCTGAAGGTTGCCTGAAAATCTGGTCCTGCATATTCTATGAAAAATATTACTCACATTTCTCACAGGTGAATAAACTGCATGCATGGATGAATCTAGTTAATTCAATGGTTTAATAAACCTAGAATCCCAATGAGGTTATAACAAATCCCTCTGGCATCTTGGAGTTACAAGCAAGATGTACAAAATTATATGTAAGCAGAAAAACTCTTTCTGAATTTGAGAAGTCTTTTGCACATTATTTTTTTTGTTCTGTTCACTACCTGAAATAACTTGTCAGTGGCTCAGTCATGATCAATTATTGTTTGAGGGCGATATCTGGGATCAATTTGCATCTGATTAGATTTTTTTTTTTTCCATTTGGATAGTTTGTTTTTGAAACAATTAGGTAGCACTAAGGCAGATGCCTCTCTTAATTTCCCTGTGAGAAATATGGCTAGTATGAAGTAGAAAATTCTGCAGCTACCTTGTCAGGGAGCAGCGCCTTAACATAAACTGCCCCATTTCCAGATGTTAAACCCCTTCTGATCCTGGATCAGAACCAATTCTCTAGTTAGAAACACAGGAATTGCAAGCTGACAAGGACTTATTGATTTAGCAAAGCAACTGGAACTAATATAACATCAACCTAATGATGAATGCTAATTTTAAAAAGTCACTGTACTCTGGGCTATAATCTGGACAACTAAGCAATGTGAAGCCTGGTCAGTTCTTGGATGTTAAACCTTCTAGGAAAGACATATCAGACAAAAAAATGATAATTCCACAGTAGGATGCATTTTGATACAGAAAAACCTAGGTTAGTGATTGAGTTGCCCTTTTTCAATATCATGAATGATATTGAATTTTACAAGCATTCACAGGAGAGGATACCCACTCTAAGAAACCTAAATATGTTGGAAGGGGTCTATATTTTCAGGTGAAAAATAAAGCAGACACTGTGACTACATGTTATCATGAAGAGATCCTACCGTATGTTCAGGAAAATAAATCTGTTGCTCTTCACAGCTTCTGAAGTGGGGAACAAGTTCTGCCTTCATCTTACACTGCATTAAATAAAGAAATGCAGATAAAGCCATGCTGAGTGATGTAAATTGCCTCTTTCAAAGATGCACACATAATTTTAGAAATATACCTGGAATACAGTAGCAGAAACAGTTACTCAAAATTCTCAATTAATGAAGTTCTGTGGAGTTCAGAGGAAAAAATAATGAAGCTGAAGAAAAGGGTGATTGATGAGAAGACTTGCCACTGAATGTACTCCTGTATAAAACTAATTTTATTAATAGGTGAGGGAGGATAAAATGCATGAAATAGTAGGTAAATATGTGGAAAGCCATATACTCTGCCCTGGTTTAGAAGATCATAAGTATATGAAATTGGAATGCAGCTGAATTGATTGTGACCTTAAATTCATTATACTTCAGCACTGCTGGCAGAATCCCTTCTAACCAAATATGCATCACATGCTTGCTTAGCACTTTCACAAAGCCTTGAGTTTATAATGACAATTAAAGTGCATCTTTTCCAATAATTACACAATCTGAATTGGTCTCTGCTAAAAAGCTTTAAGAAAACTTAAATTCCACATTTTAATATCAAAAATCCACTTAATTATAGGTAATCTCTGACTCTGTATGCCACCTGTATTAGCATTTATATTCCTGATGAGTCTGCTCAATATAATTTTCTGTTTATTGTCAAGAACATGCTTCTAAAATATACCTGCAGTCTCATTTTGGCCATGACTGGCATCCAGTCAAGCACTTAATTTATCTGTGCTTTCTCTTATGTAGTCCACAAAAGAGAGTGGCAGAGTGAACAGCAAACGTTCTACATGATGAAGAGTCAAGGCAACAGCCTGAAGAAGCACCAGCTTGTTGACATCAGCCTCTTCATAGGATTCTTTTAGAATCCTATTTCTTTTTAGAAAGGAAGACCTGGTTTCCCTACCCGCTGCTGGAGGCTGGGAACTGTCCTGCAAAACTTGCTTCCTCAGCAGAAAGAGGTTATCCGAGAAGGGAGTGTTCTCAATCCCAGGCTGTTCACCATTTGCAAGAGGCACCCAGGTAGAATGGATTTCTCTCAGGATTTCTTCTTTTGGCCATTAATTGTTTTCCTCACTGGGCTATTATGTTGGTAAAATATTTATAAACATTATGATGAAGATTGACGGGAAATGAATTCACACAGTCTCGCTACCTCTTGATTTTATTTTTTTTTTCCCGGCTCTTTGAAACGCTGCTGTGGTTTTGGCTTTCCTCTCTATTCTTGCTATCCTTTTCTGTCACACTCAGTAATTGGCCTAATAAAAGGCAGAAACAAGAATTTATTACACCCTGGGCAATACTTGAAATAAATTTTATTTGCTGGAGCAGCACTTTTTACCTACTCACTGCTGTATATTTTGACATTCCTTCTAAATATTGAATTTTACTTTATTAAAAGTTAAATCTTGGCTTTTTTGTGATTGCTGCTGTTTTTGCAGTTTCTTAAGCAGACTAGTACATATATAAACATATCATTTTAATGAAGCTTTTGGAGAAACAATATAAGCTGTGGTTATATCCACTTCATTACTGCCATAATCCACAAAAATAGTCGAATTAAAGGCTAGCTAAAAGTGAATTAAAGACTAGCTTCTATGCTACCTTGTAATTTGATGTTGGAATAATGTCTGTGATTAATTGAGAGAACAAAGATGAGAGCTATTCAACTTTTCATACCTTTTTCAACCTTAGAATTTGATGAAAGTTTCCTCAAGTAAATTATGTTCTTTACATATAAAGTTGCTTGCAAGAGTACGACAGTAGTAACAATAAAGCCAGGTTAGATTGTTATGATGTAATTTCTACTTTTGAATCTGGATTTCTTCCACATACTAGGTGGTAAAATCATAAACATTTTGTTTGTTTTTTGTTTTCTAAAAAGGCCTTAAGAAATAGCAATACGTCATCCTGGAACTGTTTATGCAGGAATTTTTATTCTTTGAAATCTTCCAGTGTTAAAGCAACAAGAAAACATTTATAATGTCCTTTGGTGGAATCTTATTACACTTGTTATATATGTAAACTGATATTCTTTGATGCCAGCACGTTGCCCATACAGAGAAATCTCTGCACAATTAAATGAAAGGAAAAAGAAAAGGACTAAATAAAAAGTAATAGTTTTCTCTTATCTGATTAGAATTAAATACATTAATAAATTGTCTGGTAACACAAATAGGCAATAATACAAAAAATCTACATTGTACATTATTTCAAGAAAAATAACTTCATTTGAATACAAAAGGATAAATACACTTTTTGTCCTATAGCCACTCTTGTACTGTAGGTGAACACAGCATCTTACTGATGCAGTGCTTCTAAGGTATACAAGGATATGACTGGCTCGAGTTTTATTGAGGGGGCTGTTACACATGTGCATCACTAACATCAGACAAAGAAATCTTTCAACCAACAAGGGTTACAGAGCAACGTTCACTAAAGCACAGGTTGGGAAGGATTTGGGGACTGAAGCAGGCCAATATGGCAGCTTTTACAGATTTCCTTATACCCACAATGCACTGACAGCAAAGAATGCCTTTATTTGGTCGGTCCACACACCGGGCGGAGGTACAGTAGCGCACCATAGAGGAGTAGCAAATGTTGTGTAAATTCTCTTCCCATTCTGGGGGCTGTCCAAGCCATTTCAGTCCTGTGTCAGCTTTGCAGCCAGCATTGATTGGTTTGACAGAACAGGCAGCTGCCAACGTGTCTCGAGTCAGAGGTGAACAGTCTTGACTCAGAGCCCTGTCCATAACTGATTGATATGGCTTAGTTCAGTTGGGCCTTCTTAAGTTTGTATGTGGTGATTTTTTCTCTCTCTTTTTTTTTTTTTTCCTATTTAGATGTCGGTAGCAAACGCTCGGGCGTTGTCCCGTTTTCATGTGGCACGTTCCTTTGAAGCAGTCTGAGTGTGACGCCGCCCAGCACACGGAGCCTACCACGAGCACAGTCCCGCTGCTCCCAGCAGAGCAGTCAGCAGTACCAGAGGCCCCTGTGCCACTGCCCCCTGGCCCGAGTTCTGGCCGCAGCCTCCTGGATCCTTCTCACACTTGAGCTTCTCGCACAGAATGCCAGTGTAAGCCGGAGGGCACTGGCACCGCACGTTGTTGATGCACGTCCCTCCGTTCTGGCAATGCAGTAGTTCATTGTCACACACGTTTGCTGCAAGATAGCAGGGGAGGGAGGGAAAGAAAAGCAGAATAATTATAAGTTCATCTACAGGAGAAACTGCACTAAAACCAGAATTAAAGCTCTACCTCCCTCCTTTTCCTGTGACATATAAACAGGGGATACGCTTTTTTCAATTTTTATTTCATTTGATTTTTTTCTCATCCTTTATTTTTTAAGGCTGTAGTCTTGGAGAACTATCTTGGCCACTGACTATGATACTTATTTTATATGAATGATTAATTAATAACAAAATAATATGAATACTAATACATTCGTTGTACTAATATCTGTATCTTTATAGTTATTACTGAGCTGAAACTGTAGGCGAGTGTGTTATTATTTGAAAGGGGAAATGTATCTGGAGCTTTTGGAAACCATGAGGAGTGGTTAAAAATGCAATATGGCTTTGCTAAAGTAAAACAATCTGCATGAGAAGGCAAGGTTTTATAATCAAGAACTGCATGTATTAATGGTCTGAAAAAATTATGCAAAAAAGATAAGGCAAGCACAGGCAGGAAATTCAGCAAGCTACTGGATAGGGGTTATATGGTATATACATCTGGAAAAAAGATAATGTTATTTCCATTATAGATGAAATATTTCATCTTAATTAGATTTGCTACTTTGGTTCATGGCATCTTAAAGCTATCTTAGATATCT
This sequence comes from Pyrocephalus nanus, assembly GCA_038380795.1. Lineage (NCBI taxonomy): Eukaryota > Metazoa > Chordata > Aves > Passeriformes > Tyrannidae > Pyrocephalus > Pyrocephalus nanus. Next base: position 20,770,408 of record CM076269.1, on the reverse strand, counting down.
TAGATACTGTAGCCTGATAACTTCAGAGATCAGATTTGACAAAAGAGTTAAGAGAAAATAATACAGGCTGCCTGATGTTATAGTATTTGACAAGTTGACAGCTTTACTTTGTATTACTTCGTTGAAGTATTTCATGGGTAAAAATGCAGAGGTATGAGAAACATACTAATTAAATGTATCAACCTGTGTTTTATTCCAGATGGTATCACTGGAATATGTGCTGGATTAGGCTCTACCTTCCATAGGAGAGGCACTTTTAGAAAAGATCTTAAACGTACGATCTAGGTAGAATGTAACAGTAAAAATTTTACCTCAGAGAATTAGGGAAAAGATTACTTGGTTTAGAAGGAGACTCAACATTATATGCTGTTTATGTATACCTTAGCCTGGAAATACCCTAAATAATTCAGAATAGGGGAAATATTGTTAATTTTACTTTAAATGTTACTGTTTATTGCTATGAAAAAGTACAGTTTTGCAAATATTAATTCTCTTATTTTTAAAAGCAACCCAAATATCACAAGAATTACAATTGAAATAGTCTTTGAATTGAAAAATTCTTAAGTGATGCAATTCTACATAAATTTGTACCATTTTAGTGCACCAGTGACCTCACTGGTAATCTTATCTGTCCTGGCTTGCTTTCAGAAAAATAATTTTCTCACTCTAGAAGGACTCTCTGACAAATGCTTTCTCATTTTCTTAATCCAAGTGGGATAAATGATAATGCAGTGTGTTAGAAACCTGTAGATGCAATCGAGAGAGAACAGTTAAATCATTATTTCTTTTAGTGATTCCTTTAGCAATCAAAGATTTTTACTGAGAGCTATGGATTTAACATTATTGTCCGGTTTCTGAATTGTAATGGAAAACTTTGAATATTAAGGTGCAACAAACAACACGTTGATGATGGCCCTGTGTCTGGATTTTAATGTTCTGTATATACATTAAAAAAAAAAATTTCTCTTATGTATAAGAAACAGTAGGTCATCACCAAATAAATGTGATGAGATTAACAACGCAGAAAATGTAACAGTAACAGGCAGAAAAAATGAACTGTTTCAGAAGTCAATATTTGCATTGCAACTCTTATAACTGAGGCTATGTATCTTTGATGTTGACTTTATTATTCATATTGTATATATTTAGCTGTCTCAATATGCAAAGTCAAAGTACTTTATCTGATTGTACAGCTACTGAATCTGCATATTCTAGACTAGTCATTGCTGGGATGCTTCCAACAGTTCAGGCAATGAAAATGGTGAAATATCTGTCCCATCAACACAGACCATTGTTTGCTTTGACTGAGTGGGATTCAATAGTTCATTAAATCCCACTTAAACAGCAAATGAGATGTTTCACATTTTTTTGCCTGGAATAATTTATCCCAATTTCCCCAAGTGTTAAGTAAGCGATATTTATTTATTATAAAACAAATACCTTCCCTATTTTTAAACTTATTTTGACGACTTTAGCCTGTTATTCTAAGAGGCCCTTAGCCCAGGTGTGGTTTGTAGTAACAGGCTGCTGAAGTGCTGTTTTTGCTCCATGCTGGCTCTTCTGCCTGACACACTGATGTGGGCTGCTAGCAAATGCCTCTAAACACTGCTGTCTGCAAAATTCTGGAAACAACATTATAGATGCTGATTTCTAAATCAGAGTATTTCTTTCTCATTAGAACATTTTTAAAATGTACTTAAAGAAGGGATGGATCAAAAGCTTCTTCGTTATTCTCACATCCTTCTGAATGTTTGCCCACAGAAACACATTAAAGTAAACCGGGTAGATTTTAGTGTTCTTAGCAAACTACTGTGTAGCTGAAAATTCTGGAATTGTTTATCTTGTAATGACACAGCTTTCTTTTGCTTAATTTTGTGCTTCTATCTCTCTTGCACACACATGTATGCACATATATGTATCAAATAGATGGCAGTTGTGATTTGGAAGTTAAATGAAACAATTCTGAAAAAGTTATGAAATCCCATTATTTATTTTTTGCCAATTTTGTTTTAATTTTATTTTAACCAACTCTAATATAATTTTCACCTTCCTGAAAACATGGTCAGGATTACTTTTAAAACGTTAATATTAACTAATTATGTTTTTTCACTTTAGGAATTGGATTAGCTACAGATAATGAGTGCAGCACATCAGCAGCACAAAGGGAAGTACTTTCACTGGAAGTTGAAACAAAGTTTATGCTGTAAAAGTAGTTGCATCCTGCCAGGACCAAAGCAAGGCAAGTATAGTAGTTGCTGTTATGAAAATTAACAATGTTTCTAATCCTAACACAGTATTTTTCTAAAATACATGTTATAACACATTTTATTTCACAAGAAGCTCTAGGCTTTACCCAGAGGAGGCAGCGACCTGGGAGCTGCTGAGCAGCTCAGGAAGGGTCAGGGCCTTGCTGGCCCCTTGCTCTGTGCTGAAGGCCAAGGGGAGAGGCTGCAGCTGGTGTTGGTGGGCACAGGTACAGCTGGTGGCCCCAGCATGTGCCTGCCCATTGGCTTTTTTTTGTTTTCTCAAGCAGCAGTAGCCAGCCTGGCAATCCAGGGCTTTTCTGCCTGTTGTACCCCTTCTGCTTCTCCTGCCTGCCATCACCCTGCCCCTTCTCACGCTCCAAGCACTGAAATGTTGCCTCCACTGCAGAGATGTCTTGAACAAGCTCTGCCTGATCTTCACCATCACAAGTAATGAAAATGAGTTTGAACTCATTTGAACAGCATCAGGTATCAAGTTCTGACCAAAGAATGAAACACAGAAAAGTGATGCCAATAAAAGAGCTAATTCTGAAGTCATCACACATGACTATTAAGACCTTTGTGCCTGAACTAGTTGTGAGTTTGCCGACAGACCTTCATTAATTAGAAGACAGAACATCACACTGATCACTTACAAAACAAAACAGAGATATCTGATTTGCTTTGGAGAGATTTGCAGGCCTTTTTTGGGGGATATTTCTGAGCACAGTCTCCAGCTCTGTGCTACTGCAGGAAGTGAAATATTTAAAGCAAAATAAAGGAAATTGGTTTGTAAGTTATTTTCACAATTCATCAGTTTACAATCTAACTATGGTCTGATTATGGGATCCTTAAAACACTACACAAAAGAGACAGAAAAAAGGCACATGGAAATGGATGACCATTTGGATGGCTATTTGAAGCTCTTCTGTCCTTGGGGCTACCTCTCCCCCCCCTTCCCACTCAAGAAATCCCTGCAATTAGTTGATACTTTTGGGAATTGAATAGAAAGGGAAAACAAGGGGAAAATAACAGTCTTTGAGCCTGTTCAAGTGGTTCAAGGAGTAAATGATGTCCTAGTATTTAATAGAATTTATATTGGTATTTAATGAAATATATTGAGAGTAAGACAGTTGTTTGACAAATGTCTACTTTCCTCTTAAATGGTCAAATCTGAATAATACATGAAAATTTCTGCGTCTCTCCAAAACTCAACTTTAATACCTTTGCAGCTTCTTGAAAGCAAAGAGTTAGACAACTGTGGCTGATTTTAAGTTCTGAAGCAGCAATACAGAGAGGGAAGCACAAACGCAAGCGTTGTTCTCTTTGATCTGCAGGGGCACCTCAGGCACAGGAGTGTGCTGTTGGCTTAAGGGTCTTTCTGACCACTGTGTCTGGGCAGCTTCAGAGCAAATGCACAAGGCTTTTGGTCTGCTACTGCTCAGACAGAAAACAAGTGTGCTACTGAACTTAAATGCAGTTTCACTTAAACTCCTGTCTTTCCCAAAAGCCATCCAAGGGCCGGGGGGTGGGGGAGGGAGAAAATACATTTTGGATGTTTCTTTGTGCTACCTTTATTTTTGTACAGCTTGCCTACAGTAGCATCTTATTCAAGTGGAACAGGCTATTGACTGAAAAATAAAAATGTACACATTCAAAAGCACAACTTTTTTGAGCTGAGATAGGTGATGGTTATTTTCTGCATCAGAATTTGGATTTATGATAACATTTTGTTGTTTCTGTGAACGCTATAAAGATTATTAAGGACAAAGTCACAGAAAGCTTTTTATTAGAGGTCCTTGCTTCCTTTCTTGAATTCTGAAGACTTCAATTTCAAGCAACATTTTCTGTGTTCTCTTCCATCACTGTTTTTCTTCGGTGTGCTCTTTTTGTGGCATCATTTGTTACAGCCTTCTCCCTTCCTCTCTCTCTTTTTAAAACCATTCCTTTACTTTTCTCCTTTTTGTTTCCTAGACCATGAGTATTATCGTCCCTGGACAAGTTGGTGGGTTGACAGTTCTGAATATATTATACAGCATTTTGATCTATTCTAAAGCACTTGATGGCAGGCTTTGACCCTACTTGTGCTGCAGTGAATTTTCCACACTGATTGTCAGTGGTTTGTGTGACTGGCACCACTTAAGTCACGAGAATTTTTTGACCTTGGATTCCACCCATTGTTCATAACTTTGAGAGTGTACAGGTCTTGTGGCTGAATAAATTATTCTTGGCTGTTTCTTTCTCTAATGCCTTTGTTTCCTTGGTATTTCTTTGGTAAAGAATGTTACTTGAACTCCTGTGTGAGGAAATGTTTAGCACACATGCTCACAGAATATTCTGTCTGCATAAGTGAGTAAAAACCCAAGCACAGTGAAACCCATGTTTTCAGTAATGATGTTCATAGGTAGCTTCAATACATGCAGAGGTTGTGAACAGCACATTGAAATGCCGTGAAATGATTAGGAGGTTTCATCTCACTACATAAATAAGTTCAGTAAATTCAGGCCAAGCACAACCAATTTCTTATCAAATACAGAATTAGTTCCTATGAATTCTATGAAGAGTCTGTAACTAACATGCATTATTCTCTAAAAATGTGATTATGTAATCAATACATGATAAAAACAATTACAGAGTATAAAAGAAATTGCATGGAATGAAGGAGCTTGTGTGTATGCCTAATAAGAATATGAACATCTACACTTGCATTTAGTAAACATGCACAAGGAAACCTCTGCCATTGGGAAAGTATAAGTAATATTTTTCCTACAATTTGTCAAATAGACAGTAATGGAAATGGGAAATGCAAAACACTTGGTCTCATTCAAATGCAAAGGTGTAAAATTGTTTCCACTTGTATCCAATTGCATATTCCAGTTGAACATAAATGGCCTCAATCAAAATATTTTTAAATTGCCAGGGTTAGCAACAACAAAGTATCTCCATTATTTAGAGACAGTCCTAAAAATACAATACATACTTGTTATGTGCTGAAGATGTCTATGTGGAGCTTCACTGACTCATGAGATTCCACCCATATAAAGTAGATAATAGGAAAGAGGATATAACGGGCTGGAGAAATTTTTTGAGTAGTTAGGCTTCTTCTGAAAGATGACAGCTATTGCTGTTTACAGTTAGTGTTGCACAGCACATGACAAAACCTCGTTTTTGTAACTTCAGTATCATATTCATTTGAATAACTAGCGGGTAATAAATGAGTTGAAGGTTTTGTCACTGACATTTCTTCCCCTGCCTGTTTTCCAGTTAGAAGTACTGTTGGGTTATTACTAGAATTTAATTTATTGTTACTGTTACTATTATTGCCAAATGGCTTTAATCCACATACACACCTGATATGAAAAACAGCTGTTGCTCTTTTAAAAGAGATAGTCCTAATAATTTCTTTGTTTTGAAATGACACTAATTCAACATTTGATGTAGGAGTAAAACTATCTTAGGTTACTGTCAAATCAAGACAAGGTAGATGCTTTGATAGCATGAAAACTGGTTTGCACTTACCTACCAAAGCACATACTCAAGAAAAAATAAATCACTGTAGACAAGTACAAGCCTAAAGCATATCTTACTGTGTCAAAATTATGGTCATAAAATGACAACCATTAATAAAAAGATCTCTGGTGCAAAGTTGAAACAATGCTGTGATTAATTATATTGCCAGCAATACAAGGAAACAAACATTGACCAAGTGAGAGTAGTTTCTAAAGGCAGACATCTCCATCTTGACTTGTCTTAGAAATGCCTGTTAGAGGCACAATTGAAATGACACTTAATTTTTTATCAAACCTGTTTTATTAAGTTATCAGAGAGTAAATGAATAGGGGGTAGGGGGAGATACTGTGTTCACTGGATACTTCCAGTAGATTATTTAGATGGTTTGCCTATACGTCATTTCTGTTCTTTCTGCAAAACCCTCACTTCAGAGCTAAGCCAGTTCTAATCAAATTGCAGGGGAAGTCTTCAGACTTTCTACATGAAGATGCAGCTATGATTCAGAGTTCTGGCCAGCACACAGCCACAGAATGGATGGTCATTCCTCTCTCCTGTAAATGGGTACCAATTTATCCTGGCATCCACATGGGTAAGCTTAGTTGATTATGTTTCACTACTGAAAGTGCAGAATCCTCTACAGAATAATTTATTTATTTATTTTTTTTTAAATCATGGTATAAGGGTAGCAGAGGCAAAAAGTCACTGTTTTTCACAGGTTGTGTCTGTGCTTTCTCATTTTTCATCTCTAAAATCTGTGGATTAAATTAATAAAAGTAATGAGAGGAAATATATCAAACCTGTCAAAAGGACAAGAGGGAGAACGGGGCTTTGGAATCGATACTCTTGCATGATGGAGCAGCCATAGTAGCTTTGGTAGAAACTACATAAGATTGCATATAATAATGGATGAAAACAAATCCAGATTTAGTTATCTAAGAATTTATAGTTGAGCTAATACCTCTCAATCTTCCTTGGTTTCAGGAAATGACTAATTAACCTTTCATATTTTCTGATTTTGATGGTTCCCATTTTATACTTCTACAAAAAAGGATGGTTCCCAAAGTGGGGGGAAAAATTTTCCTATTCTTTTTATTGCTTTACTTATGGAGGAGCACCACTGAATTAGTATGTCCCTTATCGTATTTTCAGGTAATCTCAGGAGAGCAATGAGCTACAACACAGCTTTACTTGCTCAAAACGGACTACATGCCCCTATCATTCATATTCCACTTACAAAGCTGTAAGCTGCAGTGCCATTATTTCTATCTTCCTGGAGAAAAATGAACATCCTTACATGATCTGTCTTCTCTTTCCTTAACTAGGAAGGGAAGCAATTGCAACTACAGAGTTGTTTTTTTTTGTCTATCGCCAACAGCAAGGTCGGGGTTTGAATGTAACCACTATTAATAAAAACAGGCTAGGCACAAACACTCCTCATATACAGAAGAGGAAGTCATCAAAATGCCCTATGAGCAGTTGGGGGATGGGATTTAGTTCCCTAAATCCAAACAGCTAGGGCATTTCAGAACTGTGGGAGATTTAAGCTCTGGAAGAGGTGGTGGGAGATCTGGCAGAGGATGCCCCCATCTCAGCTGTTGGGCCCTGGTGTGCTGGCAGGCTCTGGCTGTTGCAGACTCTCCAGTTGAGGCACAGCTTCCCTGCCAGAGCAGCTGTGCACCTCTGGACACGCCCGTGTGGAAGTCCCTAAACTGTGAGCACCAGTGTGAAAAGCCTCATCTGAGGTTTCACCAAGCACCCTTTGCCCACCAGTCTGGGAGTGGTTTTGGACTCAGGCCCTTGCCTGTGTCCTTGCCCTTGTGACCTGGTGGGCTCTGTCCATCCTGGCCTTGCAACGTTTGACCTCCTGGTGTGATCCCAGACCTGCCTCGACACTGGAGGCTTTTCTGGCACCCTGCAGGCTCTGACCGACCCTGTGACTGCCACCAGAGCTGCTCTGCTCCTCCCTGGGAGGGACTGTGTACTGGGGAAACTCCCTGTCCTGCTGTCCCCTATTCCTCTTGCCCCCACGCTCCTCTCCTGCTCCTGGCTTCACGGCACTTTGTGAAACCCCCATCTGCCATTGCTCCTTAGCAGTGGCACCAGACACCAACAGCCAGGCAGTCCTGTCCTATCCAAAAAGCTACCAGGATGGCCTTGCCTGAACAGCAGCACTTTCTGCTTCATGCATGACAACAGTGATTAATTCAAGCTTCCCAAGAACTATTAAATAGACCTGCAACAACTATTGCTTTTACAGAGCACAAAAAGGCAAGAGACAGCCTGGAAAGCAAACCAAAGCAGGATCATGCAAAGGTCAGTATTCAAATACATGATTGTGAATGACATAAAATGTTGAAAGAATCCTTGACTGCTAGGGTGTTTGACTTGTACTAATGTTATGGACACAAAAGAATGCAAGTAGCTTCTCTTTGTTTACAGAGAAAAAAGTTTCTCTTTGTGCTATTCTTCCAATGAACACTACATTGAAGACTTTCAGAATCCGGGAACTAGCCCCACACACTTACTACTTTATTTGGCAGCAAAACCAGGCAAGGTAATCACAGCTGAGAATATTTCCTAATGATTTAGGGGATTAGAATTATTCTAATAATTATTTTCCTAAAATTTTTAGGCAAGTGGGAAAAGAGAGTGACAGAATGTGTTGATGGCTTCTATTAATAAATATTTTAAACTTTTTTGTGATCCCAAATAATACAAATGTTTCAAACTTTCTTCTCACTGCTTTGGCCTAAAGCGAATTGCACGGAACATACTGAACAATTAGTTAAAAAAAAAAAATCTACTGGAAATGTATGTTATACTCAACTTTTAAACTACATAAAACAACATTTGTAGTGGAAACATTAGCACTCTTTAACTCCACTGTGATAAATATCAAAGATATTGAAATGGAACAGGTATGTAACTAAAATAAAGGGAGCCACAGATACGGAAGTGTGACTTAACCAGCTATGTTACAGTGACCACAAGGAAACATAGAGCCAAGTTTATATTTACAGGTCATTATGTATTCCCTTTGTGTGCATTTTTCAAAAGAAAAGTATAAGATATCAGGATAATGTTCTATAGGAGACCCAAAACACGAATGAGCAAAGTTAATGGTGTAAAACCTCCAAGGAGATGAACGTGCAGAATTTATGTGAACCTTAGTTACAATGTAAAGGCAAAGGTAAAACACGCAGTTCCTACAAAATGTATGAAATAAGAGATGGGGATTTTTTTGTTAAAGTAACAATGCTGCAAATCAGAACTTCTTTCCAAATCTACACTGATTTATTATTTTGAATGTGGGTGAAATGCTTCAGAGTGCTTTTGTTGAATTAGCTCTAGAACAGGGATAAAAACTCTGCCCTGTAGGTCTCTCAACGCTCTTCAGAGTAAGAGTTGTTATTGCCAGTGAACAATGGAGAAACTGATGCCAAGGAAAGTCAAGAGTTGCCTGTGCTAACAAAAGGAGGGAATGATGCAGGTCCTGTGAATTCCTGCTCTATTTAATAGATTGCACCGTTGATTAGATAAACGCAATAGCAGAGTTGATTACTGTTTCCAAGGGAGTTTGCTGACATTAGCTATAAAAAGGTTTATAAACTATGAAGTTTAAAGAGGGACTGTGCAATAAATTGTCTTAAGTGTCATATGTGATTCCACAAGATGTTTAAATATTCTGACAATTAGAAATACCAGTGCCATGTATAGTACCTCCTTCTAATCTTACCATTCAGAACTTCAGCAGCTTTATATTCATGCATAAGGACCATGGTAAAGATTTGCAAATGTTTTTTATCCCGTCCACTTTATCTGCCCTTTAAAAATACTACCTGTTACTGTCTATTTTTTATTAAAGTAAAAAAAATGACACTAACAGGCAGATTCTTCTATCACAATTCCTGTCTGAGATATAATAGATGCTCTTTTGTGAGTGGGATTTTAATTGGCACAATGCTTTACTTGTCCAGTCTTTTCATCAGAATACCAATAAGATGATTCAAACAGCTGACACGTAGCACTCGGCAAAAATAAGAACTAATAAATTAATGTATCAAATAATTAAAGCTAATAACTGCTTCATGCTAGTTTTTGTCAACAATATTTATTGCTAGAGACAGACTTGCTTCAGGTATCACTGTGCATTTATCTTCATGACATAGCAGCCATTAGATGGGAAAACCCAGATAACAGATGCTCACTTTCCAACACAATCTTCTTCAGGCACACCAGTTTTCCTGCAATGTGCCACCCAGGTGGAACCAATGTGACAGTCTTAGCTTGTGTTTTACCCAAAAACACTTTTAAAAATTATTTATAATATCACACGATTCAACAAAAATGTCCAAAAGAAGCTCACAGCAAAGAAGAAAATAACTATCTTTGATTACATTGCCTTTTAACAAGACTTAAAAGGCTCTGATTATTTGTCTTTTCAAAAGTGACACTTTGATAAGTACGCATTCAGAATTGATAATTTCTTATTACACAGTACAGATGAAGAATGCATAATAACTAAGTTACTGCAATAGTAACAGAATTGCATTAGTCTAATTTATTTAACCTGAAAGTTTGCCACAATGTAGAAAAATATCTGAAAAACAATAGATGTGGTTTAGACTTAGAAATGGAGCACTCAGCATGTGTTTGTTAGGGTTAATGTCTGAAAAGTTTTTTCTTACATGCAAGTGAGCTAAAGATAATGTTTCTAACCGTGAATGTTGACATTGCTTGCAATGCCAAAGTGTTAAGATAATTCAGGATATTAAAATGTCCAGAGTTGAAAGACTGGTGAATAAGAGCTGTTTCCCTCTGAGCTTTATATGGTTCATGCATTACTTTTGACATGCTAATGCACTTAAATTTCTGTTTATCAATTGTAATACACAGAGTTGTTAAAATTTAATTATTTATGAAGACTGAAATAACCTGAGATCCTTGAGGAACAGATAACTGACAAATGTGATTTCACTTCGAAGTGCTTTCTTTATTTTAGTTAAAATTATTTTCTCCAATTTTTAGTTTGTCAAGTCATGCCAGAGTTGAAAAATATCAAATATATCTTCATTAATCTAGACCAAATAAATTACTCTAACATAAATTACTCTAATCAGTATGCTATATATTTCTAAAGATATATTGTATCAATATCCTTAAATTTAATGATGGATAGAACTAATTGCGTTACTCAAAAAGTCTTCTACCTGCACTTAAGACTGAGAGGCCAAGACCTTGGCCGTTTTCTCATGTTCCTGAGCAGCTGTGCATATAGAAACATTTCAAACTCATATACTCACCTCTGGTTTAGAGAAGGGGAGGTCGCACAGGAAATACTCAATTTTTGTGAAAATATACTTTTAGAATGTTTTATATTCCCTTAAAACATAATGTCTGACTACATTTCTTTGAAGGACTCTCAGAGAAAAAGGACGCAAATTTCTGCTAAATAGAATTGGGATGATTAAGCTGTATTTCCTGACAAATTTATCTCACTGAGCCCAGTCCTGTCCTCTGCCTCAGGCAACCCCCTACCTCCCATGCTGTCCTTCTCTTTCAGCAGCCTTGGCAGCGATGACAATGCAAGTCTGACTTATCAGATCCCAACTCCTTGAGAACTCTCTCCATTGCCTCCTATGGCGAGAGGAGGTGTTTGCCTGTGATGTTTGCCTGATGACTGCGTGTGATAGCGGAGGACAAGAGAAGGCTGTAACTCTGGCTGTAAATGCCAGCCAGCACACAAGGCCAAGCTCCGACAGACTCGCTGCTTTGGGCAGCAGCGCCTCCAGTGTATTTTCTGCTCGGGTTTGAAACACAGATCCTGTGAAGTGAGAGTGAAAGGAGGGTGAAAGGCAAAGGTATTATGCTGCCTTTGTGAGATGGCATTTCTGAAGTGGTAACATGGCAGATCTGAGTGGGATGCTGGTTTTCTGAGGACTGCAAGAAAGCTACAGAATGAGTAGCTGTTTAGCTAAAGCAGGAGGAGTGCTATAGGGAAGTGGTTGGAACTGGAACAGAGGGATTTGGACTAAAGCCAGGGTGGGTGGGAGGAGGTGAGGGAGGTGCTCAACACATCTTAGCTGGCTCCATGTTTTGTATTTGCAAAACAGTCAAGGTCTTCTGATGGTGCAGTGCAGTGTGGGCTGCAGCATCATTGCTAAGTTGTCATGTTGCCACTGAATAAAGGAGAAGATATAACTGGAGTACAATTCTCTAAGCATCTTTTCAGTTGTGTTTTAAATCACTAACAGTTTTGCATGAACTAGCAAAGCTCTCAGGTCATTGCAGAAAAATTATTGCAGTATAAGGCTTTACTTTGACAGGTGGTGTAAATCTTGACCCAAATTTTCAAACCTTTGCAGATATTATGCAGTGTACATGCAGACTTTCATGTTTCTCCCCAGCAGTGTACTGAATGGCACAGGTGCATATGCACTTTGAGGCATTTCAAAATATGTGGTTCAATTTTTGAGACATTTGTGTTGTAATACACTATTGTAACCTGTCTATAAAGACTTGTGGAATAGGATGCTCTTTCTGAGAACTGAAGCCTCCTTGCAGAAAGCTGTGCTTTGCTGCATGATGTCAACATAACAGAGCTGATTTAAGGATGCTACGTTTGCCCTCAATATTAATTCTCTTGCCCTAATGGCCCCAGTTTAAATCTCATTGTGGGATTCTCCTGTTCTTGAAATCAGTAGAAAGTAAGCCAGGTTTTTGAATTTTGTGAGAGTAACTTGTTCTCCTTGGATGCTACTCAGTGCTTATTGCCTCATGATCAAAATGCAGCTTCAGCTCTTTAAAGAAACAGCTACATGTGGTGAAACTCTTTGCTCTCCTTGGAAACGAAACTCTAAACTCTTCAAAGAAAGAGTCCTGTTTCAAGGATCTTATGGCTTTAAAATGAAGTTCAATTCCCATTTAAAGTATGTGCAACATTCAGAGCTCAGTGGTGCAGCATCTCATTAGCAGAACACCCTCTTGACCTGTCTCCTATGGACTGCTACTTCTATACTGAGGACACTGGAGTTGTTTGTTCCTCCTGCACTTGTCAGCACATATGGGGACTGATTTACATGGGTAACAAACCTGGTAGCTCTTTATTTTAGCCCCTGTGTACCCCTGATCTTGTGCCGCTTGGTGCTATTTCCTAAGGCTTAGCTAAATATCTATTCCAGGGAGAATTCCTCTTCCAAAGAGATTATGTCTGAGCTTCTTAAAATGTAAAGTTCTGAAGGGCAAGAATAGATTCTTGGGTCCATTGGAAAAGACTTTGAATTTAAGCAGGAAATAGAGTAAGAACAGAGGCTAATGTACAGGTCATGGAAAGATAAAGGCGTGTTCAGCCGTTCAGAGATGCTTGGCCATTGGTTTTGTGATCTGGAGCAATATTTTGCTTTATCCACAGAGATATTTTGTACATCTGGAAAACACATAGGGTTTCATAAATGTCTTAAAAGAGTGAAAGATTTGGAAAGCTACTCCACACAGTCTCTAGAAAGGGAATTAAATGGGTAAATTGATCTACAGAGAAGTACAAATCAAAATATTGGCTCTAGATTCACCCAGAGGCATCAGTACAATTGTTATTATGTGGTTTGCCATGTCCATCTCAACAAAAAGACTGATAGTTATTGGAAAGAAAAAGAATAGCCAATAAGGAAGTACCTGTCCAAGATGTAGTTATAAAAATACAAAATAGTTTTGGGTATAATGCTTTAATCATTGTGGACTCCGGCTGTGTATTGAAATCAGTGATGCTAATGAACATGGTCCCTTTAATATAATTATTTGAAGTTGATTTCAGTTATAAGTAGTTTTCTGTAGAAATTAATTATCAACAACTGAATTACGATCAAACTCTTTCCCCTTCTCTGTAGAAATCTTTAAACTTGCAGCACTGTCACATCTTTCTCACCTGATGATTATAGGTAAACCATTTAATTATTAACCATTTAATTATTCTTTTTAGAAGCCAAGTTAATTATAATGGGCTTGACTTGGCTTTCATCAAAAGTCTCTTTTAATGATTTTGCCATTGACTGTAGTCCAACGTGAGAGAACAACAGTTTGTAATCAACAAAACCATATCTCAAAATCGTGCAGGGTTGAAAGAAATTGAAAGAAAAATGCTGTTAATATTTTACAGAACATTTTGTATGGGCTCTCAGTCCCCTCTAAATTTATACTGACTGAAATATTACAAAATCACAGAATTTGAAAGTATTCTCTTTCAAAGTTGTTATTCATATGAATAGCTTGACTGAAATTTGTGCCGTAAAGGGTAGTAGTCAAAGACCTGACAAAAAGCTGGACTGACATTTTTAAGATCAAGCTTTTGTTCTTGATTTTGTCATACCATGTTCCTTGTCAAAATCTGTACTTGCATGCTTAACTTGAAGATGAATTTGGGGTTACTGGAAGGGTTAGTCAGTGTCTCAGGGGTGTGGATCTCAGGGAAGATGATCATGTAGACACTTATTAGAAAGGAATGCAAGGAGCTAAAGGGGCAGAATACTTGCAGATGATTTGGTGAGCTGGTTGTATTAGAGGTGCAAAGTGAGTATCCAAAAAAAAGTCAACTATTTAAATGGATTCTCATAAAAATTACATCCTTAACAGCAGAGTAAAACAGCTTTATAAGAAAATACATTTACAAAGGGTAAATACTGCCATCATTGTGAATCTCAAGATCTCCTGGGAGAGTTGTATTTGCACATGTGTGAAGGAAGTTAAAACAATAAATACTGAACCCTTAATAATCAGCATGTGCTGGTGTCAGCAATGCCATTAGTTGCATCAGTGCCAAGATGGGAAGCGTGGGCTATCTTCATTTGCCTCAGGTCAGTAGTTTTTATCTGCAGTTAAGTAGGATGGAGATTACTTTACCTACTCCTTAATGGTCCTTTTAAGGCCCCTTCATAAAAACATCCCATCTGGGTGTGTCTGTGGTGCTACTGATCTCTTTATTCTGTCCTCATAAAAACGCAGTGAGCAGGCAAATTACATAGGAGTTATGGCCACTGAGCAGGCTTAAAAGAAAATCATGACAGATTTTTCAGAGGAAAAGCAGTCCTGCTCATCACTGTTCAAATGAACATTTAATAATTCATAACAACTGAGTTATAAGTTTCCCCTTCAATACGTTTCCAAATATGAATAGATTAAATGGTAATTGCTATCAAGCTTTATGTTCTATTTCATGTACCTAATAAAAGTTTATCTAGTGGAGCTTACTTTGTATCTTTTTGATCTATTCCTAACTGACTGCAATATACTCTATTAAAATATTTATCATTGTGCTATCAAATATTAACCATTTTTAAATCATCTGACTAAAGAAAACAAATAATGTTACTTGCTTAAGTTTTCATGAATTTCCTAATATTTAGTTGTTCAGAACTCTCTGATAGCACCAAAAATACCAAAGACTCTAGAATTGTATTCACTCTTTTAAAATTGGGTTGCTTTGAAATGCACTCTGCTCACATCCATCACTGCTGTCCGTTTTGGCTCTGCATGCAGAATCTGAGTTGTGTCGCCTGTAAAAGGTTATGATTCTGCTTCAGCACAAGAGAATCTTAGAGAGTTGCTGACTTTTCTACAGGTTAGTACAGAACACTTTTAAGGAAAACATTTTTAGGGAGTTTCCTTAATTTTCCACCTGTTCATCCATCTGAAATTATGTGGCTGTGTCAGGTAAAAATACCAGCAACTTCCTAGGCTATAATGCCAATGAACTAATGATGGAAAGAGGAGAACACTTATCCCCAGATGTGCTACAGTTGCACAGCAGCCCAGCCTGATTGCCAGGGCTGCGTTGCTCCCCAGCTGAGTGGGTTATGCTCTCCCAGGGTGCCCCTGCTTGTTCAACCCGGTGCTGATTCATATCACAGAACGATCACAGCAGAAAACTATTCTTTTTTTTTTTTTTGGTTAGTGTCCCGCCGAGTTAGATCTCAAATTGTTCAATGAAAGGTCAAACAAGTGCCTGAGAGATTGCTGGGGGTGTGGGACTAAATAGTGGGGAACTGGAGGAAGAGGGATTGCAGCACTTGCAATTAGAGCAGTTTAGACAGCCGTGAAATAGCAGCTTTGAAGCTGACACCTGGGCAAGATCAAGAGGAGAACACCCTCTTTGCTCCAATCCAATCCCTCACCTTGCTGAGGAAAAATTGTTCTATTAAAGGTCAGGTGTATAAATGTTGCTACTGAACCATTTCTTTTCGCTTTGGAGAAAGCAAGTCTGATCACCAGGTTATCAGAGTAAATCTTCTGGAGAGTTGCAGTCTGTTAAGAGCCGTGTGCCTCTCAATAACATGGTAACTCTGCTAACTAGCCCCCTTTCCTGAGCCTCACTCTCTGCTTATAACCTGCTATTTCCTTTGGTTTCTCTGCACACAGGTATTACCAAATTCATGATCTCCATCCTGTTCATAGAGGCCTCCCTGGACAGGGACGCTGAGATAATGTCCTTGAGCTCTCACCAATGCCCCTCTCATCTATTGCTTCTGCAGTTTCTTCCACAATATCTCACACTTGGTAGGCAGTGGTTCTAAAAGCAGATTGAGACACGATCCCCAGCCTAGACATGCTGCAGTAATTATGTAGATCTGTATGATAACTATCTAGAGAGAGCATCCTATGTTTTCATCTTCTCCTCTGTGCTCTTCATAGAGGAAAGGTGCCTCACTTAATCATTTCTGTTAATATACAGTGTTTGTGTTCTGACATGTTTACTCTGAATAAAAAATATCTTCTCCCAAGGGAGATATCAACCTTTTTTTTCTCCTTCAAATCCAGTATCTCATTAAAAAATAATACCATTCCATGATAATCATACTTTGGTGCACAATTTTCTGCGTATCCCAGTACCTGTATGGTTATTCTGTGGGCTGTGTCTTTTAGAAAGAATGCATTATTAAACACATTCACATTGTCTTTTCTCAGATTTAAAAGACCCAGGACATCAGGATGGCATTATACCTGTAAGTCATCAGCATGCTTCCCCTGAGACAAGTGGAATCACTGCTCTTCATCATCTGAGGATCAGGCCTGATAACACTGTAATTTTGTTTGTAGTCTTGCCTTGCTTGTCTTACATCTGCAAAGAATATTTTGAGTTGCAGCAGTGGGATTCTGGATTGATTTAAGGAGAATTATTCTGGATTTAAATTTGGAGCCATTTGAAAGAGAGTCTGTTATTCTTGCATCCAAGCACCTGTACACGTATAAAGACCAGGGGCAGATTGTTCCCTGGGGGCAACAATGTACAGCCTCAACAGAACTTTATCCTTTTTAATGAATTCTTTCTCTGTTTTACTTCCCTCCAGCTCCATGTGCAGCAGTGTGCTTACTGATACCAGTCCTGGCACCAAAACACATCAGAACTGAAAGTGCATACAGCACCTGTGCAAAGGGGAAATCCCCCTGTCTCCTGACCAGATAAAAGCATTAAAACTGCTACTGGTAAAAAAAAGATGTAAAAAGATTCAAAAATATATAGATGGATTGTCTATGGTTCCCCACACAGGTGGTTGCAATGGTGAACTGGAAACCAGGGCACCCTGGTTCTGAATTTCTTTTTCCTTTTTTTTTTTTCCTTCTGTATTTTTCCCCAGGCACAATTTCAATGTGTAGGTATTGGAGGATTCACCAGATTTATCTGGGCACAAACATGTATAAAAGATCACTAACCTTCAATGAGCAGACAATTGCATTTATATATTTAACCTGTTCAGAAAGAAGTGCATTATGTATTTTTTCAAAAAAAAGTTTTGTTTTGTTTTGTTTTTTTTTTTTTTTTAACAAATAGATGGTATGTATCTTTTCTTCTTTTCTTGCTGATTGGTAAACACAATCTTCCAAAAGCAAATGTTAATATAAGTTCCAGGTTTACAATTTCAAGTTTGATTTTCTTTGTCAATTCAATCTGCAGGACGATTTTGATCAAATGCCTCAGCTTATAACATTTGTAACATATGATAAAATCCACCCAAAAAAGCTCATATTTAAATAATCATATAATAAGTTGAAGGCACACTGTGACAGAACATGAATTATCTAACAGGCTGCAGCCTAACACCAATTTAGTCTGGAAGACAGATACAAGCACCAAGTGCAGTTTTAACATTGAAGATAAGAGTGTAATCCTTTTCCTGCATCTATTTAAAATCAATGAAAAAGGGTAAAAAGATAAACTGGTCAGAGCTTGATGTAAGGCATGTGGCTGAAAACAAATTTGCTAATTGTTTAAAATTTGCACCATTGAAGAAAGATGATTTAAAATAGAGGTTCACAATAGGGTGCATGCTACCCTTGGTAACTCTTTTACTTGCTCTAGGCCTTTGTAGTGCTGTGGGTTCAATGTCTTTATTTAGTCTTTGATTGTATGAAGGGAGATAGTGAATAATATTAATCATTGAACCTTCCCTCACCTTTCCCCGTGAGGTGACCATGACTAATGAAAATCTGAGCTATGCTGGTAAACTGATATTGGCAAAAGAGTCACTTTTTCTTTGCCTGACTGGATAAATATGCAGCTGTTTTGGAATCAGTTCTTCCGTGAATGAAATTAAAAGGTGTTACTTTAAAATGCTCCTATATACATGCAACAGAATTTAGTTACCAGAAATATCACGGCCGATAAATACAAAAGATGCAAGACTGTAAGCAGTACACGTAGAAAATCAAGTGAATGCTCCTGCTTAATATTTTGGCTTCATCCATTTTTTAAAAGTCTGGTGGTGGTTCTGTGTGTAAATGTTTCTACCTTTTGATACAGATTCCTTTTATCACAAAGCACTACATTCAGTTTAAGACTAGTCCAAAACAACTGTAGTTGCTGGTTAAATTTCTTAGGCTTGAAGTTTTTAATTCTGTTCTTATGTTCATTTTTTAAAGGAAATCATCTAATTTCTATAAAACAGAAAAATCAAATATAGCTATGTATTATCTCATGTTCCAGGAATTCTAAAAGGGTTTCAGGACCAGACTGTTCTGTTCTTAATTCATTCCCTGTGCTTTGATCCACGGATGCATGCTGGTGAGCAAACCATTGTGGGTGCCTGGCAGGGAGGCCCCCAGCACTTCCCCGCACACGCAGCACCTGCGGCATCCACGGCTCTGGGGGCGGGCAGAGAAGCAGCACAAGGCACAGTTGCATCTATTGTGCCTCTTTTTCTGAGGGCAACAAACCTTCCTGTACCAACCAGACCCTGCTGACCGCTACACCCATGCAGCATAAACCCCGAATGCAAGAAGATAACAGCTGCTATCGCAGTGCTTTTTATCTGGGAGGCAAAGTCTAAAATTGCATCTGACCTCTGTGTGTGCAGAGATGCCAAGTGATGAGCGCTCTGCCTGGATCCTCAGAGGTTTTAGATTAAATCAGTACGAGTGAGGTACCTAAATGAATAGTTCTGGGGATAATAGCTTCTGTGTCTTCTACCCATGTGTGGTACAAAGTGGACTCCACACTGTAATTCATCAAATGATATATTGTGAGTCTTGGAAAACACAACAGGACTTCTGTGTTGTTTTTTTTCCCCTAATGGGTTTACTAATATATAAAATTACAACACTGCACTTACTTATAGAATCATACAAGTAATTAAATTAGCTATAGTATAGATTTAACTTACTTATTTCTAAGTCAGGCTTCTGGTTGCCCTAGGTGAATGGTTTTTAGCAACAAAGATCCATAATAAATTTTCTTAATAATGCCAATAGGGTATGTATTACAAAAAAAATACACAAACACATCTGTCTGTTGAGTGTGTGTGTGTATATCTGTCTTTGCATATATACATTTCTATACAGCACAGGCTCAGGGAAAAACAGATCAAATCCACATGTTACGTGTCTAGAGAAATAATGTTTTTGAGCTTTGCTAAGAGAACAGAATGAGTTCTTATTTTTCTTGTATGTTGGGGTCTGCTTGCTTGCCAAGTCATTTGTTTAGATTTCAGTGGAAAAATAGTAAGACATACTAGAAAATTAAATTAATTGGAATTCTGTTCCACCATGATAAGACTTGAAATGAGATTTAAATCAGTGTGCGCTTGGTAAAACATGGCAATTTGATGTCTATTCCATTAAACTGACAACTGCATCCAGTTGTTTTTCTTCTGAATTTGATCAGATAATTTGGTCAAAACTTGGAGAAAATCTAACAGTTACACAATCAGACAGATTTGTTCAGAAAATTACAGCATAGTGAGGGAAACTCAATTAGTTTTGTCAGCAAATATAAAGGCACTAGCTTGCATTTCCAGAAACTGTCCAAAGCTTTTACAAATACTCTTGATTCAGCTAAAATCAAGTTAATTATATGTTGGGCTCAAAAAAGCCTCATTAAAACAACATTTTGTGTCATAATGTCCAAACCTGAAAAGATAGGAAATACTGCAATTAGTAATCAATTGCTCTGACAAACTGGTGTGTCTATATATATATTATTAATCATATGACTATAAAACTTGCTCCACAGCCTTCCAGATGTGTTCAATATCCCAGTTATTTAATATCTTTTTTAGACCCACTATGTGGACATGGTGTTTACTTTATTCAAATTCTACTGCAGAGAACCATATTGATTTCTGTTTTCATTTTTCCCCCCTATAGTTCCTGTCACTGCAATATTTCAATGCTTCACAAATTCTAATGCTTATTTTGCCGGTACAAAAGGTAAGGTACAGGGTGGTGACAATCTTCTTCTGCATAAGGGGTGCAAGGCAGAGGGAGATTTCTGAGTGCTTTGTTTGGGAGATAGCTAGGATCTGATTTGGCAAAAACTTAATAATAGAGACCTTTGAGACTTGAAACACTACTTCACCTGCTCTCTGCTGCAACTCTAAGTGCCCAATAATTTTGTGAATCAAAACTCAAGTGCAAGCATCTGGAAAACGAGAATACAGTTAACAACCATGTGTGAAAAGGATGGCTGAAATGACCTGCCAAACTTAAAGAGGAGGTTTCTGGCAGAAGTTGAGAAGTAAAATTTTCTCAGGAAGTACTGAAAAGTGTTGCCTATGCAAACTTCCTTTTTCTTCATATACTCTCTTTAATTCTAATCAGTTAATTATCACAATCTTTCCTGAAACTCTTCATTTATGCTTTTCTTTCCAGATATATTTGTTGTCACAAGTCCAGCTTTTCTACTTCAGAGCCACTCATCACTTGGAGAGGCAGTGGAAATCTCTAGCTTTACTGTTTGTTTGTTTCTTTTTAATTTATGATATAAGATTTGCATTTGTTTTAGAGCATTTAGAGCATTTGTATTATTGACCAATTTTATAATATTTGCCTAACTGGTGTCAGTAATTACATTTTCTGTGTTTCTCAGTCAAGAATCACAAGCAAGCTCTTGTAGAAATATGTCTTTAATGTGTGTGTCTAAGAATGGAGAGAGGCAATGAGAGAAGGTGAAGGAAACACATAAGGGGACTCTCCAGAGTTTCTGGAAGTAGATGATCAAAACAGTAATTAAAAAAAATGTTAAGAATTTACTACAGACAGAATTTGCAATAGAAGTCTAATCCTATATATACTGAAGTGGTATTTCCACTCATTTTTTTATAAGACCTGTTAACCAGAAGAGAAGCTAAATATATAACTAAGCATTGAAACAACATCTGCCCAAGCACCATTTAAGAAAAATTTCAGCTCTTGTTTTTAAGGATGTTAAGTATATCTCCATTTTTTCCAACCTTTAGCTTTCATCTAGTTTTCACTAATTATTACAGGTAACGAGTCAGTGTTTTGCAGTTATCATCCAGTTTTAAGGTATGAAAGGTTAACTTACTCAAGAAGCTGAAGTCCAGGACAGAAAAAAAGTGAACGTGCAGAGAAATTGCCTTTTATCTTTTAGGAAGAATTTTGAATTTGAAGTTAATATGCTGATGTTGTATATACAAAACTTATTCACAGTTGTCAAGACACGTGTGTTTACATCGCTCAGTGGGAGCTCCTCGAGGTGTTAGTGAGAGAGAGAAAGAAGACACTGAAAGTGCGTTGAAATAAATGGATAGCACAGTCAGCGTCCTCAGCTGGGAGTCTCCCAACAGGTTCAGGCATTATGGCATTCTTACAGCTCATAGAGCATTCTGCTCATTTTCTGCTCTTCAGTAGCTGCACACGATAGCACACAGACCCAGAGGCAGCAAAGTTGCATGAGAGGGGCGACTCTCAGAGTTACTTACGTTGACAGCCCAAGCTGTGCCAGATATATCCCGGCAGACATTTATCACATTTAGGCCCTGATGTTCCCTCCTTACACTCACAAAATCCTCTGTCATTACAGCGATCATGGACTGAACCAAAAGGGTTACAATAACAGTCTGCAGAAACAAGACAACACATACACACTGCATTCAGGTCTACATGTGGTGATAATTCATTCAATACCAATAAAGGGTGCATTTCCAGTGCTAAAGGTAAAGGAAGACTGTCTGTTATGGATATCTAGAGCAGTGAATATAACTACTGCATGTCCATTTATTTGTTTGCATATGTCATTTCAGGAAGAGACGTTTTATGATGTGAAGAGAAAAAGTAAACAGAAAAGATATAAAGGCAGAAGATTACACGGGTCTTTGAGGGTAAGTGATTGTAACAGATTGTCTTTTGGCAAAAATATTTTTGATAATTTAATGAACATTACAAAAGTTTTGTATAGTATGGATATATCAATGTGCCATCAGGGTGAAAAGTTTCACATTATTAAAATAGGCTTATCTCTGTTACTCAACATTTTCAGAAGTGCTGAATGTCTTTACAGGGCTATATAAATGCACTTAACTTATTTCCAAGATAGTCTTCCTTTATGGTTTTGAGCAGTATAATAATTTTTGTGGATATTTGCCATTAAGTTGGTGAGATTGTATTTATCAGTGACGTTAATAAACCTATTACGTATTCCACGATGGAAAGCTTGAGGTGAGCACTAATGTAAAGCAAAATGTATCAGAACTGGCTCTGTGCTGCCATTTTAATTTCTCTCACCTCCCAGCGTGCAGATGGAAAATGCAGTGAGGCTCATTCCCTGCTGTATATTTTTCACATGTGTTCAGCTAATTAAAGAATAAGTAGGGAACCCATTTTCTCCCACAACACTTACTGTGTTGTTCATTCACAGCCCTTTTCTTCAGTGTGATTACAATATCCGTGTTCAGCTTTCAGCTAGCTGAACAAAGGCAAGACAGTAGCTGGCAGAGCTCATTTTTGGCACTCCTGTTCTTCAGCTTGGTTATTTATATATTTTTTTCCCCCCAAATGAAGGGCTGTATCTTATATGAATGTAGACCCATGTAGACCCAGAGTAACTTCACTGTCAACTGAGACCACAGACACCTTTTGGCAGCATTTGATCTCTGCTGCTTCCTCAATCTGGGCAACCTGCTGGGGGTCTGGATTTTTATGACTGTGAATCTTGATGACTACCTTTGGCAATTTTTCCCCAGCATTATGTTAAACCTCAATGATATCATACATGAAAAAATGGAGTTGAACTGGGAAGTTACGTATCTATCTATCTATCTATCTATCTATCTGTCTATCTATCTGTCTATCTATCTATCTATATATATATCTCCAATGGAAAAACTGGAACAGGAAAAAAATTTCCAGAAAGACATTTGTCATCTGTTGTCTCACTGTTTATTAACTATAAATTACAGATGGCACTTTGAACATTTGGCATGCTGAAGAAGAATGCCAAACAGGGTTCCACAACAATAATAGAGTCAATTAGCTAGCAACATTCATTAATGAAGTTGAAAACTGACATGCCAAAAATACTGTGCAAGGCTGAGTATTATAGCACAGTGAGTGCCACTTCAAAAGCTGGGAATTCTCATGTTAATCAGATGTATGAAATGCTTGTGTAAACAGGCATAAAACTGAAGTACATTTTGAATGCAGGAATTAAATTTTGCTTAAAGAGTGTTTATAGAAAATCTTGAAAGACAAAATCTTGGAATTACATTATAAACAAAGGGCCCAATTCTTGCTGAAGTAGCTTTGTTAGACCTAATGGAGTTACAGTGATTTAAACAAGTATTTGTGAAAGAAATGTATGGCCTGTCATACTGAATGTTATAGATACATAATGTTAGGTTTTCCAGAGAACAAGACTCTGACCCTGAACTGGTGAAACCTTTCCTACTGAACTCTATCACATAAGCATGTTTGGAAGTACCAGGCCCAAATTGTGCTGTTTAAGGGAAAGTAGATAGTAGAAACACAGACTAAGCCAGGCTCTTTTACAAAATTACTAGATCAAATCAAAACACCAAACAGACCCAGCAATCTCTAGTAACTGAATCTGTTCTCCACCTCTCCCAATACACAATTGATACCACATTAATATGACCTACACAGGTCCACAGAACATCCAGGATTGTTGTCCAATGCAATATCATAGGGTGTTTAAGGGAACACTTCCCAAGACCTTCCAAATACTTAAGACATTAAAAAACTCAAAGGTCACAATTTCAGTGTGCCCCTTACAACAACAGGCCATTAAATCATACTAAGCTAACATTCCCAGACCCTCCTAATAAGCAGACCACACACAGGTTCCAGGGTGGGGGAAAGAGCCCTGCAGGTCTGAACTGGGAAGGAATTTTCCTCCTAACCTCCATCTGGTGACTGTTGGAAAGGATGGGAAGATTAACAGAAGTAGTCATCTGTTTGCTGGGACTGACTATATCAGTGTGATGCTGCCACCACAACACAATGAAAGTAAGGAAAAAGAAGGTGGACTGCAGGCTCGCTGCTTATCAGTCCGGGTTGACAGTGGCTAAAGGATAACCCTGGGGGTTCACTTAACCATGTACCATTAGGGCTTCTAAAAGTTTCAGAGGTGTTAATTGAACCTTAAGCCTAACTGACTGCAAGGTGGGCTTTCTTAAAGGTGTGACAGCAATCACTATTTCAGTATTTATATTGTAAGGCAAGGGCCATGTTTTATTACTCTGGGTCTACTTGGTGGTTTTCATGCTCCCCAGGCTTGCCAGTGTGTGACTTCACTGCAATAGTTATTAGGGCTTTATCAAGACATAAAAAACTCTTCAAGTTGTTAAATTCTTTTTCACGTCAAATTTTAACTTCAGAACACCTTGATTTATTCAGAAACTGCAGTTGCCCATGTGAGGTAATTTTGCAGTTCACTTAAAAATCCACAAATATTTGATATTTCATTTTAAGAAATAAAATTTATTTTGCTTCTAAAGAAATTAAGGGCATCAAGAATTTAGATTAAAGCCCACTGTATAATGCATTGCATTTAGTTCACTGGTAAAAACCTTCTCAGTATTTGATTTCTTTAGCTTTAAAAAATAACAATTTACATTTTCTGTATTTAGTTAGCATCAGCTAAGATCACAGATTTGTTATCCATGTACTTACCATATATATTTATGAAAACTGTGTTAAGCAGTTTTGATAAATCAGAGCCAAAGCCCTCTTAGCTGCCATTAAATTAGCTTATCCAAACATTTTTTACCTTTCTTACATT
Organism: Pyrocephalus nanus; assembly: GCA_038380795.1. Taxonomy (NCBI): domain Eukaryota; kingdom Metazoa; phylum Chordata; class Aves; order Passeriformes; family Tyrannidae; genus Pyrocephalus; species Pyrocephalus nanus. The sequence continues at coordinate 20,745,133 of CM076269.1, read as the reverse complement.
TATGGCAGAAGAGGAAAGAATTAGCCTGGAAAAATGACTTTCATATGGGAATAAGACTTGCACATGTCACTGGAAATCTGCTTATTAAGATGTTCATGTCAACATTTCACTTGTACTTAAACCACAAAAAACTGATTTTAAACTCGGCGAAAAGAGAAATGAGCGTTTCCAATAGAGCAAGACTGTGCTTGACCTAGAAGGGTGGTGAATCCATCAACTCTCTCAGAGGTGAAAATACACTCCATTTTCCAGGATTAAATCTCAGGAGCCCCAGTTCAAGAAAAATATTTTCGGCACAAGCTTCTCTGTTTTCTGAAAAGTGCTTAGGTATCTTCTCCATTTCACTGATTTTACACATGAAGTAGTAGGAAAGACTTCTAAAGTTGGCAAATCAGCTAGGATACGTACTTTAGGACACATATATCTTGTATGCAGTATGATCACTGTGACTGTGAAAACTGTCTTAGTCCAACAAGAATGTTATTTATTTAAGATAAATACCTAATATGTAGCAAACTAGGTTTGGAGCCTACAGTTATTTCACGTGGTACAATTCTCATGAGAGCCCAAGGGAATTCTGCTTTCATTAAGGTGGAAAGTCAGCAAATGTTCACATTGCCTTTTTTTCCCCCCAGACTCTTGTTAAATTAAAGGATTTTAAATTTTATTTCTGCAGCCTAGGCAATTGCAAAGTGCATAGTTGTTTTACTAAGATATTCTAAATATATCACTTGTAAATTAATGTAAATATTACTTATTTTTGACTTCTCATTTACTAACTTCCTTGTCTTATGTAGCTACAGCTGCTGTCTTAGCATTTCAGTGTACATGGGAAAACAATGTGCTGAATGAGCAGATGAAAAATTCCAAACAGAGTAATTTAGAGTCATATTCATTAGGCCTATTTAAGCAGCTGAAATTATACAGCCCTGGTGTCATACCAATGATGTCTGTCATCTACATCAAACAAATATGTGGGGCAGTGGTTTTTTTCCAAGAACATTTGATTGTGTTAATCTCCTCAGCACAGTCATACAAAATCATGACTTGCCTACTAAATTTCTTATTAGCTCAGACTAATTACTGCCAAAGGAGATCATGCATTTTCTGAATGCGTTGCCAAGCAAAGTTAAAAGGACACATGAAATGCAGTGTGTGGATGGATCTGTGTGTTTAATCGCAAAGTAAAATGTAAATCTGTCAAGTTACAAACTGAAACAAATAATAGCAACCTAAACAGTTTCTGGCTTGAATCTCAGCAATGCATTATAAAGAATATGAAAATATAATTTATTCATCCATAGTCTACTTTGGCATTAAAAGATCTGCTAACTACTCTTTTTGCCTCCTGGAAAACGGAAAGAAAAAAAAATCACAGTGATAATCCAAAAAAGGTTCTACTGATGCTTATGTTAATAAGAAGCATTAGATAATTAAATTCTCTACTTCTGTTTGTTATTAGAACAGTGTCTTTTGTGGCTACCTGTTAACTACTGACCATTGTAGGAGGCTTCCTTTATTGGTTATGTCCAGTCTTCACCTGAGGTGTCCTCATGTGTGCTACCTACTGTCGGTGATGACATGAGAACAATGCATATTCTTCTAGTGTGATAAAGATCTCAATTTTTTTACTAATATGCTTCTCTTATTATGTTTTGACATTTTCTCTAATTCTGAAATTTGAATATTTATAGCAGATGCTCATTCTAAAGCACTGTTTTCATCTCGGAATTCCTTTTCTAATTGACACAATGCCGAGCTGATTTGACAAATTCTGTTCCTAACCTCATGGGCATAATTTCAGTTTCTCCTCTTAGGAGAGAGGAGGTAACACTGCATTTATAGCCCCGTGCCTGGGAGCAGCAGCAGCTGCAATATGTTTTTGTGAAATTTAGTGAATAAAATGGGTTAATAAACATCACTCCCCACATCCTCTTGACGCAGCTGGCAACTTTTGTAGGTCTTCAGGCAAGTATTCAAGAGTTTGTACTAGTAATTGCAAAAGTTGGGCTGGGAACAGGTATTTAAGACTCAACCTTGTAGTTTTGACATGTGTGACCCCAGCGTGGCTCCCTCCTGTTCAAGGACAGCACAACCAGTTTCTCAGGGACTGCTGGGGTAAGTAAGGACCCTTAGACAGAGAGTTTCGTCGTCATATACGGATTCAAAATGCCTCCTTGGGGCTACCAGGGCAATGGAAATGAGGCAAGAAGTCTACACAGATGTTCTTATCCATTGAAAAAGCTCATTCTGGCTTAACTGTCAAGTAAGCAGCAGTGGTCCCTAGCAGCTGCCAGTGGCTGAAAAGGCACAGAAGAAAAGCCGCAGTTATCCCGGGACTGACCTATGCACACATTTTCATCGTCCAGCTCTGCAGAAGCATTTCTGAAGTAGCCCAGCCTGCATAACTCACAGTGCTGACCTCTAGTGTTGTGCTTACAGCTCACGCAAATGACCGTATTGAGCAGCTCGATGTAACTGCACCGGTTGGAGTGCCCGAAGCATTCACAGTCTTTCAAGGAAGAACAGAAATGTATACAAAGTGTATACAGCAGCAGAGTAATAGCACATTACATGCTTAGTAAAAATGAACCATGAGCAGAAATATGAATGAATGGCACATACATGTTAATCAATGTAACACGGACAACAGCAGATGTCTATCTGCAATGAAAGTGGAGTTTGTTTCAGGCAGGTTAGCGTGACCCGGCAACCATGGCATGACATCGACGGTTGGCTGTTGTTGGCAGACCTGATGGAACTGAAGCATTTGCAGTTGTAAACCTTTCAGGGTTACTGAAGGCTCTATAGTTTCTGCTGATAGAAATGCACATATTTTTGCACGTTTGCGATGAGTATAAATCAAGATCCAGGAAAAACTTCCTCATATTAAAAATGTTAAATTCAGCGGACAAAATTGTCAAACTTCATTATGCCTAAATCCACAACTGTAAGTAAAATAAATGTTTTTTTCCTGACAGAAATTGTGAGCATTCAAATATGCTACTGAACTTGGGGTGCTATAATTGATAGGCACCTTGGGAACCAGACTGTTCTATTTCAAGACTAAACAAATCTCTAGTTTGACAATTTTGGCCAGCACCTCCTAAAACAATAAACAGAGAAGAAAAGGAAGGAAGAGAGTTGTTATTTGAGAGCTACTTCCACTGTACTTTTGAGGTAAGCATTAACACATTTTTGTATTCTGTGATGAGAAACAATTGGGCCAGAAAAGATCATGAAAATTCTGAAATGTGTACTGAATAGAAAGCATGCTTACTGCAGCCATCTCAAATGCAGTTGGCATGACAGCCACTTTTAAAAACCCCCTTCATTAAACATGGAATGCTAGTGCCTTTTAGTCTTTAATCACAAGCAATGCTTGGCTTTATGCAGAATAAAGGAGAAATTAGAAATGTATCAATAACATTATAGAAGGCACATCTACGCTCTGTGTTGTAAGCCTGAGCACTCAGCCCACAATGAATGCAGGAAAGCTTATTAGGATGATCAGAGAAGTAGAGAGTCTATTTAAAAAGAGAAGACTGGGATAATTTCACTTGTTTACTCTAGGAAACTGATGATAGAAGATATCAATGGGCTATAAAAACATCACGAATTAACCTTCTGCCATTGTAATGGACAACACTGGAACAAGAACAAGTAAGTGGGTGTTAACTGGAAGTTGAGAAATTTCAACTGGAAATTAGGAGATGGTATCTAGCCATTAGGGCCCTGAGGTTCTTGAACACTTTCAATTTGTAGCAAAACACACTGATGCTTTAGAGATGTAGGTTATTAACTGGTGGAAGAAATTGCAGTATGTTTCCTTCAGTAATGGAGCACTGGATGCAGTGACTTGGAAGGGCTTCAAGGTCTTGAAGTTAACTTATCTTGTAATTAGATAAAGCTGTAGCAGAGGGTGTAAAATGTTTCCATACATGACAGAGGCCAAATATTTTGTGCTGCCTTTCCTCCGGTATCCTTCTAATTACGCTGGGACAACTAATGAGCATGATTGCTGGAGGTGGGCATCAGATACAATATTTGTGCCTGTCTATATTTGTAGAAAGAAATAACAGTCCTTGTACATGTTTCTGAGCATGCTATGCCCACCTCATACATACACATTTCTTTGGCTTTTGTCTGATGTAGTGGACTGTAAATAGATTGCGTTTTTCCTTAGACATTTAGCACAACATATGTTTCAATCTTGCGAGCTGCCTTTCTCCTGCCAGGAAACATTAATTAATTTTACATATACACATTTAGTTAACATATATTTCTTGGTTTTTTTTAGTACTACACTGCTAAATCAGTGTTTTATGGTTCATGTCAATCTGATAATTTTGATGCCTGTAAGTGCTGGAGTATAGGAAAACATTTGGCGTTATCAGTATCAATTGAGACAAATCAGTAGGGATGAAAAATATGTTAATGTTTGTTGTCTTTTGCAGTTGGTCAGTGTGATTCAGCATCTCAAGTGAAAACTGGCTATGTGGGGCAGAGAAAAGGGATGTAAAAGTGGAAACTAGCACTAGCAAAACAGGAATCACAGAAAATTGTTAGGATTGTAAAAGTTTTTGTGTTTGATTTTTAAAATAAGAAAGACTGGCTAGCGATAAGCAATTAATCTGATCTTTCTGAATTTTGGAGTCAGAAGCAAGGCTGTCTTAGTCTCTCTGTCTGACAAAGGACCTGTCTTCTACTGCCATTAGGCAATTTATTTTGGTGAGATGATACTGTATTGATATGTTTGTCAGACTTGCTAAACATTTTCATACTGTAGGTGCATGTAGAGGAAATAATTTACCTTGTTTTTCAAATCAGTAACAGGCAACCCAATACTACATTGTTACATGTTTCCAAAATAAGCAGACTATAATGAAAATCAGGCTATGCTACATCATCTTTTGTGTTTAAAGAAAGAAATAGAGAATATTCTGTGAATGAATGACTGCACTACTTCCACTCTGAAATTTTGATATGACCTTCATTAATATTACTACTACACATAATTACAAGCACATTACAAAAGCACAAGAAAAAAAGCTGCACACTTAAGTATTCACTCTATAACAAAGCTTGCTCCAAAGTATGATTTGGAGTGAAGAAGCATCTGATAATTACAGAGGACTTGGATGTACACACATGCTCCTAAACATTTGCAAAAGGATTACCCAAGTTCATTATCGTGGGTCATCAATATCCAAGGTAAACTATGAGACCAGTTCTTGTACTTGGTTGTGTTTATATGGATACTGCTCTGGTAGCAACTGTGCTGTGTAAAAGAAAGTCTGTAGCTGAAAGTTAACTTATGCTAAGGTACAGGAAAACTCTAGGAGTCTTGATCTGACTAGTAAATGCTACATGGTGTAGAAAAAACCCCACAGTTAACTTGAAAACAGTCTAACATCTGATCAAACATTAATAATGGCAAAAGGAAAAAAAAAAAGAGGCATGGTAAGTAATGATTAAATCAATTTTGTGGTAATGTGTGCTTCTCCCCTGCCTCCCCACCATTTTGCTAGTGTAATAATTTGCTGGTGTTGGCCTGATAAGTGAATCATTCTTATATCTCTTTGTGTTTACAAAAATAAGCTATGCTAAGAGTCCTTATATGATTGAAATGGAATTATTTTCTCTACTGGCTACATGAGGTGCTAAACCACTCAAATATAGCACATAGAATTGCATTCAGCATCATGCCAGCTGGGGAGCTAATACTTGTCAGTGCTGTATGGCCTGTCTACTCATGTGGTTCACCTTGACCAGAAAGTAGCCTGCTTCTTAGAATTGTCAGAAGCACAGCTTAGGTATTTAGGCACACATCTCTGGTTTAGCAGCCTAACCACTTTCATGAGCTGGCAAAGTCATGCAATCACTGAAAGAGATGGGGGAGAAGTATCAAAATCAGGCTGCACATGGTTTACAAACACTGGAATGACAGGAGTGTCTTAGAGAGCTAGAAAATGCTGCTTTCCGTTCTGAGTACCACATGTCAGGAAAGACACAGATAAGTTGAGTAACAATCAGGAGTGAATGGTTTGAAAACTAAATTCTCAGAGGAGAGGTAATGATAGCTAGATAGGTTTAATGTGAAGGAAGAAGGGAGAAGAGATTGCCATGTTAGATGTGATCATTGTCTCTGGATGATTCAGGAATTGTCAAATCCCTTGCAAACTCATGGAAGCAATAACTCTATTAGCCTTTAAAAACTATTTTCAGATGCAATGATTCTATTGCAACAATCTTGATCCTGTTGCAGAAAGTATGATAAAATTACCCACTGAAGGAGGGTCATGAACAGGTTGATAATCTAATTGTTTTGTTACTATAAATTGAACACTTCGCCCCATTATAATGCTATGCATTTACATCTTTGAGATTGACATACTGTTGTTGTGAAGACAAGGTTCAGCTGAAGCTTCAGCTGCAACCAGTAAAACATGAAATGCCATCACGTGAAACAATGGTAAACACACATGGGAGGGTCTCATAGTTTTTAAACTAAGACAGGTAATGCACAAGACAGCTATCAGTGTGACTTTCCAATATAAAAGCATAAAGCATATTTCAAGTAAAATGAACTCAGAAATCATTACATTATTTTTCCTTTCTCATTCTCCAGTAACTCTGTGTTCCTCCTCCATACACTACAGCAAAGGAGATTTCACCGTAACCTTAGAAATTACCTGCTTCGTAACAAGCCGTATGGCTCATTACCATGATCTCATCAAATGGGTCAAACTAAGTTCAAACATTTGTTAATAACCCTATTCCTTGTTAATATGTATTTCATGAATAATGAGATATTCACAATAGCTACAGAAAGACAAAACATCTTCATACATACACTTTACAGATAAGTTGATGAGGAGAAACAATGAAGAGATCTCAGAGTTCAGACTGTGAATGACAGATATGCTAATGAAGTGGGTTGCCCATAAGTCAGAGAGAATACTGGCATCCTTTATTATGCCTATAAAATTCCATTATTTTGATAAAACACTGAACAGTTCAAAATATAATGCCTACACTCTGAATTTGCACACTTACAATAAAATGAAGATGTAAGGCACACTTACAATGCATTAAAAGACATAACAATGCATTACACTCCATGGCATTTACAGATACTTTTTGAGGACATGGACAACTGATGTTTTCTGTATTGTTTTCCCTCAACTAATCTGCTTATGTTTCCTCTTTTACAATTTATGCATATCAGTGAGGAACACAAGACTCTAGTAAGCATTTGCTTTCTAGGCAAGGATCTGAATGGTCATATTCATACATTTTACTCCTTTAAAAATAAATGCCATGTCACTTTATTTGCCAGACACCACTCTCTAAGAAGGAGATTTATTTTTCTTTGTATGGCCTGTGTTTACACAGCTTAATGCTTTTGTTGTATTCAATGAAGATGCCTCACTAGTAAACTAATGGGTACACTCCACAGATATTCCAGATTCATACAGTGCAATGTTTTCACAACACAGGGCACTATGGAAACACTGTATGAATCCTAGAATTCCTACCTCTCTTGTGGTTTGCAACTTGAACAGAAGAAACAGTTGACATAGCTAATTTGGGAGCAACTGGATAGTAATAAAATGAACAGTAAATTAGAAAAGGTATCACATAGGAACAAATCAAAAGATTAAAATAAACATCTTTATTTTCTAATTTTTAAATCAAATTTAACAATGGTTGTTGTGTTGTAAGGAAAGAGTGAAAAACAGAGAAAATGAGTTATATACTCTTAACTATTGAATCATTTGAGCTGCAATATCCAAGATCAAAACGGGGAATATAATTCCCATTGACACACTTTGGCAGTTTTATGTTAGAGATTATTTGGTGATTTCTCCCAATCCATGACAAATGACTATATGGTAACCAGAGTGGTCTGAAAAGGGTTTAACTGAATTTGTATGCATGTTTATTCTGGCCAAATAGTATAAATATAAACCCCACAATAAAACAATTAGATATGGGCAGATTTCTGTAATTATTCTTTTCATACACTATCCCTAACTGAAGTATTTAATCTACAATAAATGTAAACACTAACAATATGCTGCAAACATACACAAACTGAATAGAAATGCTTGTAACTTTCTGTGTTTTATGTTCCCTAACAAAACATCAAAACTAAGTTTACTTAAACTCTTTATTTTTGGGGAAGAAACACGGAATAATTCTGTGCTGTTCAAGACGTTTTTTGCAACAAAGTTAAGTCTTAGATCACTCACAGTATAATTAAGCTATGAAATCCATTAGAAATGCTAAGTATAATTTAATTGGGAATGTTTTGATTTAAAATTCCTGTGAATAATGTAGGCTAATCCTTACAGAAAGCAGAGGAACAGAGATCAATCTGTTTTTTTTCTGTTTGTTTGTTTAAGGAACACATGCAAAAGCTTGGAAAATATAACATGGGCTAAATGAAATTATTGAAATGCTAAGTATCACTTTATTAGAGATATTTAGTTTAAAATATATATGAATAATCTGAACTATAGTACACTGCTAATTCTCAAAGACAGCAAAGGTCAAGTAGAATTTTCTGGGTTTTTTTTGGCACATAGAAACTTGCAAATATAACACTGGAGATTTTACATGCATGTGTTTTGATTTGGTCATTGTGATCCATACATTTAATTACAGCCCTTCCAATGTAATTCCCAACACATCTTTGGTTTTGTGGCTCTTTTCTAGACTTCTTTTCGTTAATTTTATTCTCCATCTCTGTGTGTTACAGCACAGAAAGGACACCTTTGAACAGTGAAGGCAAGCCACAGGCCAGATTTCTGCAGGGATTTTTGAAGAGGAAAGGGCAGTAAGTAAGAAGAACAAAAGGACATTATTTTTATAATGAACAATCATTCTGAAATGTGAAGTATGGCTGAATACTTCTTCAAACAACAAAGAACCTTACTTTTATTAGCCATAAAAGGTAATTTTGTTTCTTTCAATGCTAATCATCGTGCCACGGTCTGTGAGTAATTTTTCGTGTGGCGCTCAAATTGTAGAAACCCATGAGTCTGTCCTGCAGAGAACTTGCTTGTATTGTGGATGGCATGAAAGCTGAGAACGCTTCTCAGCTCACTTGGGAAAACAAAATGGAAACAAGACATTAAAAATGGGTTTGATGTAGACAATGACAATCTTTTTCAGTCAAAAATCTCAAAACTTATTCGAAATATAGACTGTGCTGTCTAAACAAGTCCAACATTATCTAGAGCTTTCTGTATATCAGTACTTATAATCTGTGTGTCTACTTTTCCAGACTTTTTGCAGTACTGTGTACAATCTGATTGTTGGAAGACCCTTTTTTCAGGTAAGGTTTGTTTTATAGTTATTTTCTCACAGGATAGCATTACTTTGTACCAGAGAAAAGTGAGCTGGATTATCATAGGGTTTTTTTGCCACCATGTGGGACTCAAAAGCAATTTCAGTAACTTTAGACCACTAGGAATTTTACAGCATCCTACCTTGGTTTGGTTTAGAAACCTCAAGGGAAGAAATATTCGGCCATATCCTATCAAACTTTGGAGGATCTGCATGCATCAGGAAAAATCAGGTTTTGTTATTTACATCTGTGTTATTGTTCTAAACAGGCAAGCATATGGACAAAGACACAGATTACAAACATCTATTACTGGACTAGTCTAAGTTGCATTTGAACAGTACATGACTCCACAGTGAACAAGAAAACAAGCAATTGATGATTCCCAAAACACCAAATGGACATAAAATACTGTGCATAACAATTTATCTTCTGTGGCTTAAAATATAATTTTTCATGATGAGAAGATATCCTAGGGCAATATATTTGGTTCTAACACCAGGAACATAACAGGAACATATTCTGTTAAATCTGCTCTGCAGAGATAAAATGACAGTATCAGACAAATATGGATTTCTTACCGAAGACACATATCTTACCTTAACATCCTGTTTTAGGGCCTTTTGAGTGAATTACGTATCTATTATCGGAAGTAATATATTTACCAGTAGAGTGGGCCTTTTCTTCGGCTCTCAAAGTTTTGTGTGTTTCATCTATTTCCTATCACCTCTGCTGATATATTTTAAAGCTTAATTTTTTTTTTTTTTGTCAAAACATTAAATGTCTACATTTCTTAGAAATCCTACATAATGTGTTACTTGCATGAAGCATCTTGTGTTGCAGCAAAAGAATTATCTGTGTCTCTTTAGAGCTTTATCTCCTTTGGTTAATGTGTTATGGGCCTGGAGTAGTGGGGAGTGACAATTCTTAGCAGAAGAGTGCTGGGTGTCGGAGCTGAGAATATGTGAAGGGGATGGGAGAGGGGGTTGTGGAGGAAGGAAAGAAAACTTTTTTTTTATTTTCCGTTTCCATCTGCCTAGTTTTAAACATCAGATTTGGACCCTGTTTTTATCCTCTTCTTGGAGTACTGCAGTGGTTGTGTTTTCTCTGAGCCAAATGGAATTTTTCTTAATGGTCACGTCAGCCTACACATGGTGATACTAGTGGGAAGAGAGCTACTCCTTCACTTCTATCTAGGAGGAATTCAGTTGAGTAGTTGAGTAGATTGCAGTTGTCACAACCTGGTTGGCATCAAGGGTCTAGGCTTATATGCCTTTATGAAGAAGATGTGTTTCACTGTTATGTCCATCTTAGTGGGAGACCTGCAGTGAAGCCGTGACAAAAAGACTGAAGCTTCAAACACCTGATATGGAAGGAGGGCAGCCCAAAGTATCTTCTGACCCATTTGTCAAGGGTGAAGAGAAATTGGCTGGGTTGGGCTGTCTATCTATGAAGTCTTCCCACATAGAGAACAATTCAAAGAAGGAATGATGACCTGCACTGTGCCATTTACTGTTAGGTAAATGACCTGCAACTAAATGGGTCAAGGTGTAATCTAATCACATAATTACATCAGATTATTGCATTTTTGTGTTTTTTCCTTATCCATCAAGAAAACGGAAGAAAGAAAAAATGAGTCAGTTTGGTAGATTCTGAGTCTATGAATTGATTAAAAATAACCTGCCTCTGCAGGTCAGATCCACCAATTCACACACATAGGAAGTGCAAACACAACAGGGTGTATGACAAGCTGTACTTACTGAGGTGGCACGATAACCCAGCCCACCCACTGGGACTCTACTACCATGCACCTGAGAGACCACCTTTCTCCTCCTGAAACACTGACTGACTGGTTATAGGAAATAAGTTTCAAGCATGCACAGGCAAATTATTTGCACAGTCAATTCACCATTGAAATTCTGATAGATTTAGGAACACTTAGGCTTGACCTAAACATTTTAAAGGGACTGGTCATTAGAGAACACATATAAAACTGTATTAAAAAAGGAAAAGCAATCTTTATGGACTATATTGTCCTGCTGTCCCCTGAGCCTTTTTCTCTTTTAGCCATTCTGCAGCATCAGTTAGTGCAGAAAGCTGTTAATATTTCAGACTGGAGTTTCAAATATCCTCCTTGTGTTGTTCAATACTGTGTGGCACACTTACCACAAAAATTCAAATGTTTGGTGGTCTTCAACTGAAAAGGCTAAGGTAAAAGTAACAGTGTCAAAGCTTTGTAATGCCTTAGGACTAACCCTCTGGAATATGTCATTTAGTAAACTGCAGGTCCTATCTAGGAAATCAGACACTTGACATAATTGGACTGGTATGATCAGTAATATTTCCTATATAATCTATTCTCATTATAATTTCTCCAAGTATTCTTATGTCCAAATAAAATCATGCCTTGTAAGGCAGAAAAAAAAAATCAGTGTTGCATATTTCTTAGTGATCCTATAAATGCTTTAGATCTGGGCTTGTTTTAGCAAACTTACTTACAGTGGAGGTTGTGACTTACCACAAGATAATTAAAAATTCCCTGGCCCTTTAAATTAGCTAACACTGAGCTGAGTTTCTTAATGGACATCCAAAATAATAAAGAACATATTTACAGTGCCTGGAGATTACCAATTAAGTATTAAAACTAGTGATTATTAGTGATGATTATAACCATCTTAGAAGGGACTTCTAGAGGTTATTTGTTTCTTATGGTTGCTCATGGCAGGGTCAATTCTAAAATTAGATGAGGTTATTGAGGGTCATATCCAGCTGAGACCAGCTGCTGCTTGGTAATGTGAGAGATTAATGAGATTTAATGCTTATATTATGTGCTTTTTTTCCGTCTTTGGTAAAGAGGATATCTTTTTCTCATATCCTTATTCATGGACTGTATTATCATCAGGATTACAGGTTTCTTGATAAAGGTCTTTCTTCATCTCCTTGAATTTATTTTTTTTTTTAAATGGAGATGACTTTAAACGCTTTATCTATAAAGGTATGTGAGATGTCTAAGTCACAGAATGTTGACTGTCATTCCCACACGTATATTGGAGCAGATGAGTCATCCTTTCAACAAGCACTGGGAAGATTCATTTAGCAGCTAGTTATTCTTTCACAGCAACCTGTGAAAATATTTCTAGTCCTTACAGATTACCATTAAGGAATTTATTTATTGAGAAGTTGACTGGATAAACCAATCTTTTCCAGAATACTTCTATGTCTGCACACTGTATTTTGTAATTAGAGTTATTATTTGCCAGAATAATTAAAGAATTTTGGTGTAGGTATATATATAAGTTATCCTATGTAAATCTACTGTAATATATTCCATGACAGTTATTCTGGGCAAACAAGGCTACAGAAATGTGAAACAGAGTTTCTGAATGCATGTTTTAGTGTTATTATTATTTAAAACTACCACAGGCACCTTTAAGAGTGGAGGTATGTGAGCTGTTCAGTTGAGCAGAAAATCAGATATAACATTTTAAATTTGCATTGGAAATTTTTGCATTTTTAGTTACTATTGTTCTAAAGCCAATTATCTGTAGAAAATACCTATGGGAAAAAAAAATCTTACTTTCATGAAGTAAGGAAAAACTGATTCCATTATTTATTAGATGTTTGATAATTTCCTTTTTCTCTTCCCAACATTTTTTTTTAATATACATTATCAGAATTACTTCTGATATTAAACAAAGAAAATCTCAAGTATTCACTGGAAGTGCAGTCTGCACCATGGGCTACCTCATAGATTCAGATTGGGGAAATAAAGGAAATGAACAGGTAGTTTCATCCTGATTCCAACCTGACAGCTGCACATGAAAAATCCCTGTCATGATCTTGGCAGAAATTAGTCAGCACTTTGTGGGTTTCTCACTGCAACCAAGTAATGAGCTGGCATTAAAATTAAAATGCATTCCCACTGACAGGGGCTATCCTTCCTCAGGGATGAAGAGCAAAGGTGGTGGAGTGGAGTGTATGAACACTCTGCTGCTGCCTGGGCACCTGTGCTCTACAGCAGAGTAGCACCCTGTCATCTCCTAAACTTTGTCTGCTCACCCAGCCCACAAACAATGCATTTGCTGTAAATTAATACAAAGAAATCAGAAAGTCTTAAATCACGCTCACCTAATGGCAGATAGGGAGCACTTGTGTTGGCAACTATGATTATTAATTTAATTTTTAATAACAGTAAGGAACCCTAGTGAGATACTCATATTAAGATGCTTTCTAACTTTCCTTCTTTTTAAAACACAAAAAGGTATAAAAAATTGTAAATGTAAACTTGATGATTCAGTAGAAGTTCATGTCTCCAGCCCTAGAAAGCTGCCCTTGCCACTGCCTGTTTTAAACCATGAGTAGGCAACAGTAAATAGCTATTCTACAGTATTCAAAAATATATGCTAGGCACAGTACAGTTATGGTAGTGTGTTTAGGTGTTAATATTGAACAAAAAAATTAGGAATGATAAAAAATAATGTTCACTGAAATCAATGGCATATTTATTAACTGCTAGAATAATTGGGTATGTTTATATCAGATCATGTTCCACCACTTCTTGCAAGCATCACACTATCATTATTACAGCATTTCTATCTCTTTTTGTCTTTTTGAAATCATGATAACCTACCTCACGTAAAGTTTGCCTTTCAGCACTTTCATTAAACTGCCAAATTGAAATCACTGAAAGAGAAGAAATGCTGATTTTTTTTTAATCACCCCTTTATCTTATTAAGTTAAAAAAAATTACTTGCCAATATTAGGCAATCTTTCTTGGAGCAATGTAGGAAGTTTCATACCTGTTCCTTTGAAGAAAGGAGAATTCTGCATAAATGTGAAGATGGGGTTGTTTTATGGCAGCTCCTCAGCCATAACAGCTTTTATAACTGTTGGAAGAATTTAAATGCAATTAGTCCTTTATGTGTCCACTTGTTTAGACTAAAAGAAAGTGATCTTTTTAGAGGATTAAAAAAAAAGATAAATCCAGCTCTGGAAATGTTCAGATATCAGAAAAAAAGTCCATTGACTTGGATAAATTGTTGGCTGATTCTCAAACTAATGAGGGCTGAGGGAATTCTTCAATTTTATGCATTTCTACTAAAATGTTTGCAGAAGTTTGAATCAAAGTATTTTTTGAATTAAATATTTAGGTACAAATCTCATGAAACAAAAAGTAAATTACTGTGCTGATAGTTTGTAGGGGTTGCTCCTTTGTATTTGAATTGTTTCTGTTTTTTCCTATAAAAATGCTGAAATTTGCCGGTCAGTTGGGATTATTGTATAGTAATACACAACTGATGAACAGGAAATCAAGACCTTTGTTTTAATAATCACTATGCTGATTTGGAAATCTTATTCTTTCCTTATACTCTGTGAAATAAACTGATTACATGTCTAAGGGGCAGAAAGAAAAAGATGAGAGGGTAACATACAGAAGTGTACTATTTTTCCAGCAGTTTCTCCCTAAGCTTTATAGATAATTAGATTTTAAAATATCTTTGTGGATCATGTCTGCTCTCTATAAACTTACTTGAGTAACTGAGCTAAACCTGGATATTGTAAGTGCTATGTGTTTTGCATGGGTACCGTGGGACCTACTGAAATGTTGGTATCTTATTTTCTAGAGTGTCCTATAATTTCCTTGTTTATTAATGGTTAAAGATAACTGTCAACTGAGTAATTTTCCTTATATTACAGCAAATCAAAAAGCATTGAAAACATGATTTGACTGATAGACTGTTTTTAACTGGCCTGTGATGATGATGGTGCACTGGAATGAAGAATGAGAAACAATACTAAACTGTCAGTGGCCCTGTCTACGAGACTGGTGAGAACGGCTCTTCTTATCTGTTAAAATTGGTGGATCTGGCAAAACAAAAACTGAAACAAAGGCTCTCCCAAATCCCATCCCAATAACCTATCAGTGCTCCCTGAAGCAGCATTGGTGGTTTCTGACCCTGCACTCAAATCACTCTGCTGGGATGTTTTCTGCTCAGCACTGGGGCCAGTTTTGCTTCCTGAGCCTCAAGGGTGACATCCTAGTTACACAGGGAAAAAATGGCTTTGCTGTGAATCCGACCAGGTAAAACTACCCATTATGTCTTTTGTTTGGACTGTTAAATTTATTTCAGATCCAGTGTTCAAATGAGTATATCATACCATGAAGGCTATCCGTATTTTCTTTCAGCTCAGTAATGTTTTAATATAATGGAAAATGTAATTGTTAAAGCAAAAGATTCAGAGTGCTTCAAAGTATCAGAGAAAAAGAGGGAAAAGAGATACTGCTACTGGCTTGATGTTATAATCAGTTATTTAGATAAGTGATTGCCTTGGACTAGGAGCCTGATTAACAGTATTACTTATTAAAAGGTCAGATTTGGATAAAATTGAATTGCAATTAGAACATTTTGCTTATGTGTCCAAAATAATAGACATAGTCTGTTCTAAGGAGATAAACATCTTAATGGTCTCTCAACAGTACAGCTTTCTTTAAAACTTGACCTCAAATAATAATAGAAATAGAAAAGTAATGTACAATCTAGTAATGCATGTTTATATCCCACTGACATTTGTGGGTGTTGTGTATATGCTCTAGTCCAGAGCTTGGCATTGTAATAGCCTTGACTGCACGACTGTAGATTTAATGAGAGAACTTCTTGGTTACAGCAAGGGGGCAAAATCAGGTCCAAAATACCTTGTGTTGTTATTGAAAAGAAAAAGAATCTGCTGGTATTTGCTCTCACAACCTTTTAAGATATGTACTTACCACATTAAAATTTCACAACAAATATGTAAAACAAATAAAGCTACACTCATCAGTACACTATTTTAGTTCCAGAAAAACACCTACTAGATTTTTCAAGGTTAAGAAAACAATGAAATAAGAGAGTGCCCATTTGGTCTTTTCTCTTTCTTTAACTTCTGTGTCTGGCATTCATTATCATAAAAAAAAGTTATCTTCATTTGAAATTGGCTATAAAGAAGAACAAAAACACAGAGAACAAAGCAGAAAATACCGTTTGATTATTGTGATTGCATCTTGCACTTGGGTGCACGGTCTGTCTCTAAACTCTGACTCATCTGCCAGCAGCAGGCTTTAAGGTGATAATCACCCACACAGAGCTATTTGCACATCATGTCTATCCTATCCTGTATCTAATTATACCCTTTATAACAAACTGTTTAGCATAATTAGTGGAGTTATGCTTTACAGGAAAAAAGATAGAAGCCATAGTTTAGAAGATTCAACTTTTTGAAGGCACACATGTACAGATTAGTGACTTTGGTATTTGGCCACAAAAATGAGTATTTTGATGCACTGGTATATGTAAAATTGTTCAATCATTATTTTATCAAGTAAAATAATGTGCTTTTCAGAATATTTACATACTGTATGTAAGCATTACTTAAAATTATGAAATGGTTTTGGGACTCATTAATTGCTAACACTTTCACCAGTATTTTTCCAGACATGGCTGAAAAGTGCTGAAAGGGCCAGCATTGTAATCAAGAATGCTGGAAATTATCAGAGAACCTATTATTCAACTGATAGACAACAGCAGGTACAAATGACCTTAATGGGAAAGCTCTGATTTTTAATTTGTTTTGTTTCCTTCTAGATGATCAGAAAGGATGTTTACTAATGACCACTCTTTCTTTGTGTTCAAACTTTAATAATGAGCTGCTTTAACACAAGATCTTTTGAGGTAAAAAAGGAAAAGAGTATAATACATATATGTGCACACAGGATATTTACTTTTCTTTGTTTGTTTTCATTGCAGTCTTAAAAGTGTTAACTGAACATTACTGGTGTTGGCATCTTCTTTGTATGCTGAAAATTTAGTCTTTCTAACCCCCCTGCCCCAAGCCCATCTTCCTTATACAGTAGGAAAAGCTGGGAGTACACAAAAGCCAATATCCCCCCCGTAGGTGTTTGTTGCCAGGCAAAATGAAACCCAAACTGAATTTCCTAAGAGTAACTTTCTGTCCCCAGATGGGGGAAAACTGCTGATTTGAACACAAATACTGTATTAGCGTAGACAAAAGAAAAAATCATGCATTAAAAGAAGAAGAATCCATTAAAGCAGCCACAACTAAATAATCTTGTTTGGGTTTGTGTGTTAATTTTACTTCTGTTGCCTTCTCTTTGATACTAGGATAAATTTATGGATTCTATCCTTGTTTAACAAAAGTTCTGCTATTTCTGTATTATCAGAAAGATGTTCAGAACATTGTGCAAATAGAATTATTTTCCCCCATGAGCGATTTAAGAAAAAACACATGGAAAAAACAAGCAGAGTATCAGTATTTACTTGAAGAGATGCTCATGCTTCACTCTTTCCAGGAAGGCAAAGAAATTTGTTTAAGTCTACAACAAATCATTTCAAGACATTTACAGCAGACTAATGATAAAGCATAGACTTGCAGAAACTCTTGTATTTCCAACGGAATTTTAAATGGAATTTTCTCCATTTGCAATAAATAAACTATACTAATCACTCCAGTGTAAAATGCAAAGAGGTCAACAATGCATCCTTTCAGCTCACCATTGTTCAAAAGGTAATTGAGTTTCCCTATTAAGTTTTCAAAGGCCAACATCTGCTGATGCTCAGAAATGGTAGATGTGGTGACAAAGGCTGTATGGAGTGGGAAGTGAAAACACAACCATATAGACCATGCAACACAGAAACTACAGCACAACCAAACTCCAAAGAGCTATTTTCCCATTCATCCCATTTCTATTATTAATGGCAGGAATATTTCTGACATAAATTTCTCTTTCATTTAGTTCTTCCTTTTTTTTTTTTTTTTGTTATAAAATATATGTCTAAACACAAAGTTTTGAAAACAGCATATCACTACAAATTTGCAGTCATGCAAATACCAAAGGAGACACCAGAGCAGGAAAATGCCATTTTTAAGATTGAAGGCTTTCATTTGCACATTATTGTCACTGATGCTGTTTAACTATTTAAAGCTGCAAAACAGATGCTGTGGTGTTCAGCTTTAACACTGCTCTCACTTGCAGGGGAGATAGTTTTGATGGTGTTTAACTTGCTGTCGGGAGCTTAACAAATCAGTGACATTCATGAGCTTCAGTAAACTGACTTGATTTATAAATTGATAGACCTGACCCTGCATCATAAGAAGCGAGACCATTTTACCCAAATTATTAAAAACTTTTCAGCTGGGTACTGGGCATGGTAAATTGCATTTTACAACTGTGATATTTTATAATTGAGATAGTTCTGCATTATACAAGTTGTGTCTAAAGTATCTGCAAAGCTGAGGCTGTGGGGAATATTCTTTCAGTCAGCCACAACAGGATCCCATTTCTGCCTCCCTGCTTTATTTGTAATTAGCTAACGTGCCATGACTGTGTGCACTTCTCAGCTGTGGAATTCAGCTGAGACCCACAGCAGAGCTGCTGGGTGCTTAGTCCCTCCGTTTTATTTAAGTAGCCATTTATTTCATTAATATAGTGGTCCTTCACATAACAGTGTCACGCTTTTGTTATAGTTTAGTATAATAGTTTGGTCCTTTAATTGCATATAGGAAAGCATTTTTTCTGTGAAGGAACACAATTCTGTTTATTTTGTGGGGTAAAGCTGAGTTCAAAGGCCGCTAGAGTTAATGCAGATACCAGGAGATACACTGTATTTGCAAATCTACTTCATAAAAACAAAAGCTCTTCCATTTATAAACTCTTCCATTTGCTCTTTGGATTTACACAGATGTACATACATGAAAATTAATGGTCCTATACTTCTTGGTCCTATACTTGTTATTGGCAAACACTTTCTTTTTCAAGATGTTCAACAAATATTTTCTGTGCAACAGTGTCTTAATTCTTTGTGTAATACTCAATTTCATAAGACTCAGGGTTTTTTTGGTGATAAAAACCAATCAGAAAATCTGTGGTTGGGTGCAGATGAGTTGGCAGGAGCAACATTGTCTCTGACCACATAGTAACAGTTATATGTTAATGCAACAGGGGAAGGACAGCATGGAGCCCCTGCACTATAGGGCACCTAGTCAGAGAAACATTATCTGCAACAGAAAGGGATGTTGGGAAATTAGATCCATGAAGCTGAATGACAATGCAAAACAATACTGATTTTATTACTTACTACCAATACTGGAAATACTGGGTATACCTGTAGAGAAAAAAAAACAAACACAAAGAAGTATAGTTAGCTGTTTGCTGTAGTTGGTTGAGCTATTACATCTAAGATTCTGAAAGCAATTTTAGAACACTGTGGTGGCAACTGCCAATATGTACCCGGACCTTCATAAATGCAGAGTCTTTAGATTTTTCAGTATGGGGCTGCAGGGACCACTAAAATGCACTGACAGATGGGTCCTACACCAGCTCTCTGTACTTCATGAATTTGTTCAGAACACTTTTGTATTTCAACTAACCAGCCATTAGGTTTAATGCTTTAGATAAAAATATCAGTCATGCATGTATTATGCAGATCTAGGAGAGTAATTTAACCAAGGGATAGATGCATTGCTAACTGCTTTGGCCAGCTGCTTAAGTCAGTTGATACCTTCTGTTGCATTAATTGTATAGAGCTATTTTTTCCTCTTTTACCTGACGGTTATCTAAATTAAGCTATGTAAAAGAAAGGTAATTGAGTGAAACAATCTAATAGAGTAGGTTGGCCTTATTGGCTAAGCCTCTCATTGATTTTTTTTTTTTGGTGTTCATTTCATTCCCAAACTGAATTAATGCAAGGAAACCATTTTAGAGGCAGGTGAGATTTACCGTGAGAGGTGGGGCTGCTGAGGAGTAAAACTCCTTTACTGGATAAGCAATGAGGGATCTCATGTTCTATGATGCAGTCCCAAGATCTTGTCAGGTCTGCCCTGAAATGTGTGTATCACAATATATGGACATGAGTCTTTCCCGAAATGCCATTTTCTTAAGATTAAATGCCATTGTTAATGGACTACAGCTAGTCACTTGGGTTAGTCAGAAACTGCAGATCAGTGTTTAAATCCTGGATATTTGCATCCTCTTGGTTAAATACATTTTGCCTTTTTTAAGTTTTATTGACTTTTGATGGCACACATTTTGCTGCAGAAACCTGTCTGTTTCTCTATTAAACATCTGCTCAACTTCTTTCAACATTTATGAAGAAGTTCCCTCTTATTCAGAGATGGCATGGACCTATTCTGCAATTTAGCAAACTGGAGTGAAGGAATGTCTCGAGTATTAATGATATTCAATGCAAGGAAGGTTGAAGAGTCAAGTTGGGAACACTTCTAACTTCTGGCATGGCTAAGACAATGCTGAAGTAACATGAATTTGCAGACTGGGGACAGATCTTTTATGTTTCACCACATCAGTCCTGGGGCACATGTCAGAATTGCAGCTCTCTGGTTTCATATCCCACGGCACCCGTGGTCTGGCAGAGCACTGGGCACCACACTGCAGACAGCACCTGCTGCTCACCCAGCCCTACACTCACACATTGTTTACAAACTTAATTATTTCCACTTCTGCTGAGAATAACGTGTATTTTCCAAAATTTTAGCATCAGAAGGTATTGAAAGCTAAATGAAAATATAATCATAAAAGAACAATACACTCATAAACAATACACTCTAAAAGTCACAAAAAGAGTTTTTTTCAGTTAGGATTATGTACAAAAACTTCTATCCCTTTCTCTTATATGTCAAAAAGACAATCAATTTTCAAATAATTTTCCCTGAAGTTTCAATAGCAGCTTGTTTAAACTTTTGCGAGACATTGCAGCTGGTTTAAATTAGCAGGATCCATTTTTGTTTATTCACTCATGGAACCTACACAAATATTAGATAAAATACAAAAACTGTGTTCTCACACTGACACTTCCACTGTGAAATGGTATTTGTATTTCCTCTGGGTATACTCCCCTGCCTCAAACCTCTCTGTCTCCTACATACAAATACAAATATCCTTTCTTTTCTCTCCTGAACAGATTGCAGCAAAGGGAGAGGTTTTCCTGCAAGTCTGCTCTCCTCATTTTACTGTATTTCAAAATTTTCAATGAATTCATAGTGATAAATGCTTCCTGGGCAGAGAATAATGAACACAAGATGCCTGCTAGTCTGAGGGGCTCTGTATTAACCTTGCAAAGGTGTCTTCAGGTTCTGTTTCAAAAGCTATTTCTGTCCTTTTTCTATTTCTGAGTTGGTGTGATCCTCTGTAAGCAGACTGATTTTTGTTATACCAGGTATCCCTGTGTGTGGTGACTGGCCTTGATAGTGCACTACTTTATGCCCTTCTTACCAAAGAGAGTGAGAACGACACCTCTGAGTTTGTCTGGAAAAGAGTTGGTTATGTAGGGCCATGAAGCAGGATCTATTAACACTCTGTGAAAACCGCACATATGATGGGAAAATTATTCTTAGAACGAGTGTTTTTGTGAGATCTGGAGTTACATATTGAGGCTAGCTCTTGAATTCAGCAGAGCTGTATTTGGTGCAAGTCCTTAGGTAACGAGGCACAGGAGGTGTGATCCTCTCTCTCTCCCTCTCTGTCAGTGTGGAGGCAGGAGAAGGCCCAAGCTCACGGCTCCTCCTGTGCTGCTGCTGCTGGGGACACCAAGAGACTGCAGAGTCATCCCACCACTGCCGGCCCTTTGGATGGACCTGCTATGCTGTGGGACGTGGATCATTTCCACTCAGCCTTGTATTGAAATCTGTGAGTACTTTGCAGCAGTGATGTGAAAAGGTTATAGAGATGAAGGATCAGGCCCATTACTTCCCTTGATCCACAACTCTATTCAGCCAGGCATAAAGAGCAAATAAAACCAAGCGATTGAATTTACATATATTCAGTTGTTAAACCAAAGCAATGTTCAATCTAAATTATCTTCCAGTTGAAATCACTGTTTTAGAGCGAGGAGACAGTGAGTAAAGCGTGCAAAGAAAGTTCAGGGGTAGCTACTGACCCCAAAATGGCAAACATTGCAGTAAAATGTCACTAATACTATTTATTATTTTTTACTTGACTTGAGAGTGGTGGTTTGGTATATTACATGCTCGCTGTAAGTGCATCTAAATATATATCCATTACTTGAGAGGAAAAAAATCTGGTGTTTTCCTTTCATACAGTCTTCTGAATCTGCCTTGTAATTTTCTCGTTTCCCCTGCTTCCAGAAATGGGTTGTTTTAGCTCTTAGCTACCATGGAGCTGGCTATTGAGAATGAAGAAAAAAGCAAATCAGATGCTAGCAAAGAAAGCCAGTTTTTGATTTCTCCTATAGTTTGTGTCAGTGTGAAATCCGTAACACAAAGGAAGAGGATCAGAATTTCTGTGAGAAGGGTCACACTGATGCTTCCAGTCTCAGACCCTGCAGACCCTCTCAGCACCTTCACTGTCAATGCCCATGTGAGCGTCTACCAGCAGCACAGTTAATGTAGCCAGGCTGCACCTCATCCTGGGCAGGGAGTGTGTGAAGAATGAAGGAATTATTCTGTTAACTCAGTCTTGGCTACCATCTTTCCCATGGCCTTGTCTGCCTCTTCTCCATCACAACTTAAATGTGCACCTGCCATATGACAGGGAGCCAGAGACAGGGTCCTGCTGCTATCAAAACACTACACCCAGCTCACAGCTCGCTCAAGTTCAGGGAAAGGAGGTCCCCAAGAGCTCCAGGTGAGATCAATACAGCCCAGAGACTCAGAATTAGGACTGTCTCCCATGAAGGCATGGCTGGATATGACAGTAAATAATGCAGTCCAGGTATCAATCTGTATTAATTGCTGATCAAAGCTGTATGAGAACTTTTCTGACAAAAGAGATGTCTTTATAATTACACTCCACACCACACATTTAACTCAAACAGGAACAAAATATAGAGCCTTTCATAGCAAAGAGTCAGAGCACATCTCTGCCACATCTGATCTTTTGGTAGAATATCTGTGCTGCAGCATCACAGCACTCCCTGCAGTGAGTCTTTCTTCCCTCTGCAATTCCTTCACTGAGGCATGATTGCAATATCAGATCCTCAGCATCAATATTAGAAGTTCTGAATTCTCTAGTAATTTAAAGCTCTGAGAAGCTAAAGGATCCTGGAATCTTGTAAACCCTCAAAGGGAGTGAGCGAGTAAACTTTTCGTGTATTGCTAAACCTGTATTCAGACAAAAGACCACACACAGTGAAAGAAAAATCTTAAAAAATTTCAAGGGTTTCCTTCAAGGGCCGTGGAACTCCTGCTACTGTTAATTTTGCAATTGTTTGCTCTGTAAAGATTGAAAATTTTTCAATTCCCAGAAAAAGAATTGCTTAGATGAAGTTTGTTATCCCTCACCTCTGCTTTCTCAAGTGATATTACCAGAAATAAATGGGACAGAGGAAATACTTGCTTATTGCTTTACTGGATAAGACCTTTTCAAATTTGGACTTTTTCTTGTTATGTTTTAGTGAGTCCCAATCAATATTGAAAACTCTGTCTGAGAAACTCCCAGTGAGATCAAGGGATTTTTTTTCAAGTAATTGTAATTTATTGATAGAATATCAAAAACGTTGAAAAGCCTGAAACTCAGACCACTTATAGCACCTTGAGTATCTTAAAACAGAAACTTTGCCTTCCCATGCTGCTGCTGCTGCTGCTGCTGCTTAAAGACTAGAACTCTCTTTCATTTCACCTCTTCACTGTATATTGCAAAAATAGTTGTTTGAAGCCAGTGACGTATGGAAGCGATTCATTTCCCAGCAACAGATGCCACCATAACCAGCACAAATAACCAACTCAGCAGGGTCATGCAAGAGGGTAAGAATGCTGAAGAATAATTTTTCAAGCCCTATTTAAAAAAAATACAGCACATTATTTATAGTGCATTGTTTTTCGGTACACACCTGCAATGTTTTGCTGGCTATTGCACTGCATACTTAGTTGGAGGGAAGTCAGTTTATCACTTCCAGTTTTTCCTGACATTCCTGTCTACCTGAATGCTCTTGATACACTGCAGTTTTGCCCTCCCCACTAGGCTTCCCAGCCTGATACAACTTTTATATGACATGTTCCTGCAGCTTTATAACTTCTGTAAACTCCATGGGCTAAGACTAATATGTAATATAAATAGGAACAATAAGAAGCTTTCCTGGTTTGTAACTTAATATTGATTCATATCTTCCTTTTTCTCTTTGAAAGATTTATCAAAAGCATCAAGGAGCAACATTTTACATCCTAAGTGTAAGTGTCCTACTCCTTCTAATTGAATTATGAAGTAGGCACTGGAAAGCTCCTTCCAGTTGTTTGGGAGAATGAGGCCCTTAGAAAATGGGACACTATCTAGTTTGAATATGCTTTGACAGGACAGCAGGATGTGTGATCCTTTCAGTTGGAGGGATCCATGGTACTTGGATTCCTGAATAGAAAGCAAAACTTCCTGGCCAACTTAATTTGTGTTGATACTTCAAGATGGCTTTGTGTCAGCAAATATTTACAGGGAACACTGCGAACAAAGATGAGGGTAACCAGTGCAGCTCTGTAGGTGCCATCATTTCTGCCAGAAACTGTTTCTGTCACAGCTGTGCCACAGGGAAGCGTCGTAAGTCTTTTCCCATTTGGGGAGGATTAAGTCTGTGCTGCTGAGATAGAAGCTGTACAATCGGAGAGGGACCCACTGCAGGAGAAATTCAGTGAACTCACTGAGATTGCCTAAGTCTTGGCTGAAAAGAACCACCAACGTTTCCCATGTCCTGGTCAATCCTTTGTTTCATGTTGAACTATGAATTAGGAAAGTCATGTAAAAGCTGGGAGGCGGTTTTTGCCAGAGCATTTGGGCACTTGTGGTACAGGTTATTGGTTGTGAAGGGACTGACACAAAGCGAGCAGGCTTTGATGCATGGCAGCTCAGCGCAGTCTTACACAGCACTGTCTGAACAGAAGTGCCAAAGATGATCTAAAGAACAGGAGGAAGAAAAGGGCTAGTGCTGTCAGACACATACAGCTGCTGAGGAGAAAAGCCATCCTGTAATACCAAGTATAGAGAAATTCAATAAGTTCACTTTGTGTGTCAAAACATATTGCAGAAAAAACTATCCACAGAATGTGGCAGCAAAAGGGAATGAATGCAATCACAAAATAGTCAGTAAGATAGAGTGAAAATATAAAATAAATGTTATGTGGAGACAAATGCAAAAGTACTGTTAGTACCAGTAAACAACAGAGTACTCACTGTCTTTCACAGGTAAATCATGGAAAAATGTTTTGCATTCTCCTGAAAAACTCATTATGACTTTAAATGAGAAGGATACAGAAAACAGCTTTATATTAAGGTTTATGTTTTGACTGAAGAATACTCTCACTTCCTTAGATGTTTGACTGAAGAATAATCTCACTTCCTTAGATGGAAAGATAGACTTGTAAAATTGGAGAAAGGATGAGGGTCAAAGGGACACTGCAATACTGGATTATACAAAGTGTCCCTAGGGAATTGAAGTAATATATGAAGGGAAGTTGAGGCTCAAACCAGTTAAGTTACTTCTATCATGTTCCAGCAACTATTTACAGAATTCAGACCTGACTAGGGAAGGTATAATGCTGGGGCTACATTGCTGACCACATGATGGAGATGGTGACATAAAGGCAACAGAGTAAGGGAAATTACATTGGCTGTGCAGAGAGTTTACACAATCCTGCAAAATTTCATATGCTCCAACGCATAAGGCCTTAAATCAGACAGTGACAAAAGACATGAAGCTTTTACATACCACAGGAAGAGAAGCTGATTTAGTTCTGGAGTTGGTACATAGGACACAATTCAAGAAGTAGTTACCGGAGAACCACTTCTGGAGTGAAAGTCAATGTGTTGTTGAGAAGGAAAAGGATAAAAAAAATTCCACTGCAGTAATATTTAAGTTTGAGAGAGCGAGGAGCGAGCAGATTAAAATGAGGAAGTTAGCTAAAAGAAAATGAAAAGAACATCTAAAAAGATCTAATGCAAACAGCATGGAGGCAGGCTGGAGACAAAGTGTATGAGAGACTCAGAATAATCACATATAACTCATCTCTTTTTTTTTTTTTTAATTATAAAAATCAACTCCTTTTAAGCTAAAAAATCCAAACCCCAAATTGAAAACTCAGAGTGTAGACGATTTTGGAAAGACACCCTTCAAAAGTGTAAGTCTTCTCAACGAAGAAAGATAAGGGTGAAAGAAAGCATAAAATCTGTCAATTTAAATATAAACCACAGTATTTTGAGAATCAACTTCCTATAGACACAAAAGTTAATAATTCTTTTTTGTTAATATAACCACAGTAGAAGCAGGAGGCCTCCCAGAGAGATGACTGGGAAGACAAGCAATCAAGGTATTATTAATTAATATTATGGTTAATTAATAATTTAATATCAAATTAAATTGTGTAATTATTATTACATTTAATAATTTAATTGATTTTTAAATAATATTGAATTTAATTAATGGTTTTCACTGATGTTCACAACAAAGAAGGTTAGAGAGATTCTCACAATCTTAGGAACCTTCTCAGTGTTTGTTATCATCTGAAGTAAATGATATCTAACAACAAGAATTACCATAAGGAGATGTACACCTAAGAAGTATTTTAAAGGAACTTAAGCATAGTGTTTCTGAACTAACTCCTGTAGCATAATAACCTGCTTATGCCAGCCTTGATGCCGGAAGATATGTTTAACTGTGGTACCATCTTAAAAAAGGATTCAAGGACAGATCCTTACAGGAACAAAATATAAAGCAGACACATGTTTATGATATTGTAACAGAGCCATGTTGTTGTCATGTCTAGAGTATTGCGCAATTTTAGCTTAAACAAATAAAAAAATGACATCATGGACCCAGAAGAGATCAAGAAAGCACAGATGACCAGAGATGTGGCAAAGTTTTATGACAAGATGAAACAGATCAGGATTTGTCATTTAGAAAACTGGAGTGGATAATGTCAAGTCTATGTCATGAGACATGGTATAACAGAGCTAAATGTGGATGTGTTATTTTATGTTCCTTCCTATCGAAGGAGGTACAGGCTTAACCATTTAAAACATTTAAAACAAACAGAATAACATACCCTTCACTCATTATCTCATTAAAATGTTAAATGTATTGCCATAAGATACCACTGAAGTAAAGCTTATATCAGCTGGGTCTCTCCCTCTGATCAGCAGCGAGCAACCACTGCGAGTATGATGGAGGGTCGAGCTCAAAAAGCCCGGTTATTGCTGGTGACTGAGAAAGCAAAGAATAAATCCTTCCTCCTTCTTCCTGTTTGCCCTCAATTCCTGCTGCTGATCACTGCTGAAGTCAGGATTTGAGGGGACATGGAGTATTCGTCAGCTCCAACAAGGTTACGTTTTCATGACGCTATCATCATAATAGTAATAATAATAAACCTCAGAAATTTCTCCCTGTTTTTTGTGAAACGTTTTAATTTTTGATGTAACTGTAAATCTGATGAAATTTACTAATGTGGTTTTAACCATTTAAACACATTTAGAGTTGTTTTAACAAGCTTCAGGCATCCTTTAGGTGGGCGCTAATTCCACTGTTCCGTCTGGTGTGTGCTCAACTGGCTGGAAAGGAGGTAACTTGCATTTAGCAAGACCCCTGTTTTCATGTTCAGATTCATCTTGTCACTAGGTTAGATAACTGCTGGGGTAGCAACTGCATTTTTTTATATATACATTTATTTATAAAATGCGTATGTATGTGTATACATATGTATGTGTGGATATGTAAAAATATATAGATAAAATCAATCTGGTAAATCTCACCATTTTTCCCAAACATAGCTTTAAACTATTAATTCTGGGAGCCACACTCACTTTTTATATGTGAAAAAAGTGAAGACTCTTACAAAATGTTTTTCCCCTGCTTCTTGGAAGTTAATTCTTTTTTTTTTTCTGCTCAGTAAGAATTTTATCATAATTTCATGCCCCCACACTTCATGGTTTGTTACTTAGTCTATTACTCTCGCATTTTACTTGATAAGGTCCTGCTTCCTATGATCTTCATTTCTGAGTTTTGATTCTTCACAGCTGCTGCTTTGAAGTCTTAGATAACATTCTGAGCATTGCACACTGTTCCTGGTTTTAAACTTTTCATTCAACTGCAGTTCATAGCTCTGTTTCTCCCAAATAACTTTTCAATAAATGTTACATTCTAATATTCTAAAATGAATGTTTTGCTTTTAATCAGGGCAAAACTGTGGACTCCTTTCTTAAAAATAGCTAGTAACTTCTGTCAAAAGGTTTATCCTCATTTCAATCCTTTCTTCAAAGGAATTTAAGTCTGTTACTCAGTTCAGGAGGATTCTGAATCACTGTGTATTTCACGTGCCCAGGAAAGTGAGAACTGATGCTCATACTTGTCTTTGTGCCCTCTCTTTCACCACCATGTTCTTTTTGACCCAATCCTGTCCAGGGCCTAGAAATGCATTTGTCAGTAACTTATTGCTTTGGATAATATGAAAGTGTGCTGGAACAGTGAGTGTGTTGGTGAATGGCTGTTAGCTGGAACCAGGCAGATATAAAACCTCAGGTTTTGCCCTTGCTTTTCCTCTTGATCTACAAGGTCTACAAGAGTGCAGATGAATCTGGACTGCAGGTCAACATCAGGTAAATATTCTCCAACCTTTAGATCTTTAGTTATTAATTTGAAAAATTTGGTCTGAGTTTTTTTTTCCCCCACTTTCTTAAATGGAAAAAAAATGAGCAAGGACCTCATCTCACATGTTGAGCTGAGGGTATTTCCAATCTCAAGGCAATAAGGATGTATAAATGGAGAGCTGTGGTCACTGTGGCTGGAGCAATCTGCAGATATTCCCACTGTTTTCTCTCCTCTTTATGTTTTTTATGTGAAGAGTCCTAATTTTTTCATTCCTTAGACCTTTCTGTGCAATGTCCACAGATGTGTCTATGGATACAAACATGCAGTTCTCATGCAAGTTATTTACAACCATGTGAGAGCACAGATGATGTATCCTTAGAATTAACACTTGCAAATTGACACCTTGTTCAATTATACACACAGAGTCATAAAGAAATGAAAAACTTTTGCTAGTATTAAACTTCCTTCAGAGTCATGATATGGGGCAGAATTATAATAATGAAATATCCTTATTATACAAAACTACTTACAGATATTAGCAGTGCCCTTAGGTATAGGCAGATAAGAACCAGGGCTCCATGGTCGGCCCTGATAATTCTTCTTGCATTTTCCACAGTCTGGGCCAGTTGTGTTATGCTCACATTCACAAAGTAGTCTTTTGTTTTCTTCTTTACAGCCAGTAGCATGAAGGTTGCACTTACACCTATTTTTAAAAGGCAAACATAAAACAAAGTAAAATATTATTTAGGGGTGAGGTGAGTTTGAGTTCAGATCATCTTAGAAAAGCATGTCCTACAGCAACCACTTGATTTCTGTGTTGTGGCTGTAGTATTGTTCTGCCATGCTTTGTAAATAGCAAGTTGCAGTATCTTCAGCTTGCACAGGTCTAAAAGCAGAAATTTCACCACGACTCCTTTCTTGTTTTCACTAATGCATCTCCACTGAGAGCAACTAAATTATTCATCATTTTTACTACAGACCGGTCTATAATCTTGCAGGAATTCAAGAGTTACTCACTATTCTCAGGAACAGAACAAGTGCTCTGCTTATGTCCTTAGAGAATCTGGCCCAAATTAAGATCCAAATTAGGCCCTGGGAGCCTGAGAAAACACACTTCAGTTAAACATCCTCTGCAATGCCACACTTTGGTAGAAGGGAAGCTCACTATAATGATGTCTTGCCATTCTTGTTCAGAAAATAGTGTCTTGCTATTCCTGTTCAGCAAGGACTGTCTTGCTCAGAAATGGAAAAAAAATTCCCTGCTGTAATGTGATATAGCTGTACTAGCTGAAGGTCAGAGGAAATATTTTGGTAGGCACACTTAGTTTTACTTGGGAAAGAACACCTAATTGAACCTTGTGACAAAATCATTAGATAAACCAGATTCTGCATCTGGTCTTTGAACAATTGTATTTTCCTTAAATTCCACTCTTTCCCTGAAACTGGGACACTTACAGAATGGGAAGTTAGTTTCATAAACAGTAAGGCATTGTCACCTCTTTCCATCCCTTTCCAATAGATGTCAAAGCCAGCTAAAATCTGTTTCTGTTAGGGGATGGAGAGAAAACTAGTATTTAATGACCTTTCCTGTTTGTTTTCCTCATGACTGTACACCTAGTGATTTAAAGGGTTCTCATGTGGGCATTTGTCACCTGTTCCATACAGTGACCAATAATCAGAGCAAAACAACACATGGAATGGCCAAGTGCAAATTAACAGCTGTCAAACTGACTTCCATTTGGAAGGAATATGACCTGAAGCAATTGGCCACATACATATATATCCCCAGGGTAAAACAAGCTTGCAGTTGTCATAAGTGGCTGCTGGAGAAAATCCCTGAGAATATGTAATACAGTAGATGGTGGATCATTCTCTTCAATGCTAGAAATGAGACAGATGAAACTGCCGTTATTTGAGCAATGCTCATTCTAAAGAAAAACAGGTTCAGCACCTTTAAAATTGAAATTGCCAAAATGTATTGAATATGTTAGACAACAGGAGTGAGTCATTTCTATGCAATGTCCAAAATATCGGTGCTTGAAGACTAAATCAATTGTGAATTTTCAATGACTGGCCACTGCAGAATGAAAGATGCCTGTCTGGGTGTCAGTGGATTAGATGTGTCTATTCACATAGAGACTGAAGATTTTGGTAAATGGAACTGCTATTAAGAAAAGGAATAGGTGATTTTACTGTCCATGCAAATATGAACATGGAGGACTCCAAACAGGAGAGATATACACTAATAATGAGACCAAATATAGAGTCAGAGGAGAAAAGCAGAAGAGACTGTGGAGTCACTAGAACAAACGAGAGAAAGGAAGAGACTGGATTTCTTTCGGGAGGAGATTTCTGTTTTGTTGTAGGGACTCATCACTGTCAGAGGCAGCAAATTGATTTAGGCAAGAAGAAAAAAAAAGGCTGATTCTGAGGAAAAGCTGTAGTTCCTACAAGTAGCTCCTGAAAGGGTACTGCAGACTGGTAGGGGAACAGAGGTGGGGGAAAATAAATGTATGTCCATCTGCTAATGGGTGTAAATGTGCACAGCCCTTTTAATAAGCACCCAAAAATAAAGAATGGTTGTGTCAGAAAACCTTGTGCAAAATCTCTTTGCACTTCTTAGATGCTATGCTTGTCTTGTTCCTGGAGAGACAGACATCCTTCCTTGGTTTTGCTTGTAGACAGTGCTGAAAGAGAACAAAAACCACCTATAGAAAGCAAAGTGGAAGGTCTCACCTCAAGCCAGTATCAAATTCTGTGGTGTATGTGGAGCCTTTTTTTAGGAAGGCTGCACTAGGAACTGGGCAATCTGTCCCAGGGACCTCATCAGAATGTACATATGCACAATCTCAGAGACTTCTGCAAAGAGAAATGTCTGTTGTGCGAAAGGGACTGACTTCTCTGGATGACTGAAAGAGGTAAATGTGTGTAGCAGGGCTGAGAGATGACTAGAGTACAACAAAAAGTTAATTCTATTTGTAGGATAAGCAGTAAAAAAAAAAAAAAAAAAAAAGAAATAAATATTTAAGCTTACAGAAAGAAGACCATTTAGGTAAAAGTACCATCCAGATGGACCATGAGAGAACTACCCTGGCAATGAGATACATTGGATTGTAAGTGGTGTGAAAACAAAGCAGCAGAGTCTGGACCTTTGGCATTTCAGCTTTCAATCAACTGAGCACCAGTGATCTGGTAGCTGACTTAGACTCCAAGCAGATCACTGTCAGGATGAGGACATCAGCTTCCTATGGAAGACTGCCCAAGTTCAGCTCCTTTTTAAGGAAGGTTACCTTTCTTTTGTACTCCAAAGGTAAGGAAGTATTTTGTTACCTTATAGAATATCCATGATAATAAATTATTACTGAAAATCCTAGGTACCCTTAAACACTTTCTTTGAAGGCAGTTCCTTGCTGTTATTGCTTTAAATCTGAGATAGCAACAAAAGGTTTATAAGATTTACATACAAAGCACATTCAACACAAGATTTCATATAGCCTTTGTTGATCCTCCCATTAGCGGAATGTTGTCACTTTGGCTGCATGTGTAAGAATGGAGGAGTTCTGAAAACCTAAAGAGCTGATTCTACATCCTGTGTATTGAGTTCCAGATGACAGTATTTTTTGTGCCTATACAATTCTTGAAATCCAAAGAAAAAAGTCGAAGTCCTGTGTGAGGTATTAGGTACACATGTCCAGAAATGCAATTACTGGGGAGCAGTGGGTGGGGAGCAGCTGCTTGGCACACCAAGTAGTTTGCCTGTGCACGAAGAAGGGACGACAGAGGGAGCTGCAATAAGTACAGCAGGTTTGAGAATACAGGTTAGGGTCTGGCAAACGTGGGAGGATGTTTGCTGCAGCCTGTGCACTGCACTGGCAAACAGCCTGAGGGCAAAATCTCATGGAAGGACACAGCAAATGTTAAGGGCAAAGTGCAGTTTTGAGGTACAGTACATGCTCACCGTAAATGGCACTGCTGAGGTCTAATGCTTGTATGACTTTACAAAGAATGTCTGAAGTCCATGATTATAAATATCAACAACTCCATGGACAATTAGGTCACATATGGGGAGATGTAGGCCTTGAAATAGATTTCTACCTGAAGGGAAAAGTTGTCCACCTATTATATCTGGTGACAGTTTTTCCAGACTTTTTTTTTTTATTGCTCCTGGTGGGGGCAGCTCTGTCAGTGTTGAGCTTGTGGAAGTGAATGCCATTGCTCCACAATACTTGCCTGCATTTGGAAACTTCCACCCTGATGTTGCCACAGTACAGCTGGTATCCATCTTTCCAGTTCAACCTGTGAGGACTCTCCCTGCTAAGCAGCCTGGTTACAGCACATGCAGGAACACATTTCCCTCAACGTGCAAATTCAATTTTGAATCGCTGGAGATTGATATTGCTGTCCAACGCTATAAACTCTAATTGTGTGGGAGAACAAATTTGTTTTTCTGACCACTCATCTCTGACAGACTCATTATTTTGTCATAAAGCAATTGAAATGATATTTTTGGCAGTTACATAAGGCGCAGGAAGCACTCTGGCGTGCTGAAGGAGCAGTGTTGTTGTAGTGGGAGCCCTGGGTGCGCTGTGTTCCTCACAGACTCTATTTACATACAGACAACTGACATTAAAGTGCTGTAAATATCACCAAGGTAATTGCTAATAGCGTGCTGACGCTCTCGCATGGGAGTGCCAACCAACAGACTGAGGGGCACGTGAGGGGATCGCTGATGTTGAAGAGATCATTCATGAGAAAGAAAGACAAGAGAAGCTCTTTGATACATTTTTAACGACTAGCCATATGTTCCTCACTTAGATACATCTTTGAATCATTCTAGGTCATCGC
Source organism: Pyrocephalus nanus (assembly GCA_038380795.1). Taxonomy (NCBI): domain Eukaryota; kingdom Metazoa; phylum Chordata; class Aves; order Passeriformes; family Tyrannidae; genus Pyrocephalus; species Pyrocephalus nanus. Next base: position 20,711,347 of record CM076269.1, on the reverse strand, counting down.
CAAAGTTTAGAAAATCAACTTAAAACCAACTTGGAAGCCTTCTGCCCAAACTCTTTGCTTTTACATGCCACGAGCTGGCTCTCTGCTCCCAGGTAAACAAAGCCTGAACTCGCAGAGGAGTTGGTATGTTTGCTCTTCACGTTACTGCCTACACATCGTAAAATACCATCCCTGCACAGTTTTAATTAGGGATTTTAAAACACTGATAGCAACGTTAGGAGCCTTAGTCAGCTCCTCAGCGCTAGCAACGACTTCCAGCACCTTGTTAGAGTTGTCCTAAAGGACTTGGCCATGCTTTTCATGACATCAAACGTGTTAAGGCTGTCATCTACATTATGCTTCTCAAGCTTACTAATGACCTTAAGGCAGCTTCACCAGTGAGATTTAGTTTTTTAGTATAATCTAGACAAAGATGAAAATTCCACATTACAAATACATAAGTGTTACCACAGCCAGGAAGGAGGAAAAGATGTAAGTTGAGAAAGTCAATCTATAAGCACCTTTAAAATATACCATGAAATCTTTTGGGTAAAATCAGCTTTGCTGGTTCATTATTTTTCAGATTTAAAAATTTTTTTTGACTCTTTATGAGGCAAATTCATCATAAGTTGAGAAGCTGCCTGTACAGGTAAATTACAAAACTTTTGCACCATTGAGTGTGCAAGGTAAACAACATGAAAATACTTATCTAAAGTCTGATTTTCCTTTAGTTTTCTCTAACAAGTGGAATATGTTTTCACTGAGGTTCACATTTCCTGAATATTATTATTCATTATATTGTAAGATTTTTCCATGTCATGTCAAAAAAACCCCAAAGTATGCTGGTCCTTATCCTAATTTCCAAAGCTTAATAGATTTTTTTGGGATGAAAACAAGTAAAAAGGATACTGTTGAGAAGAAATAAAATGACTGCTGGCCAATTTATTTCTGTGAGGATGCAACAGACAGTGAGAACACGCTTACATAAAAGAGATAACGAAACAATTACTGCAATCTCTGCTACCAGTGCTCACTATAGGGACTATCCTTCTGAAGAAGTTCTGAGCTAAAAGGGTCAAAAAAACCTAAGGACAGTTGACAATCAGAAAATGGCATGGGTTGCTCGCTGCAAGTAGGTCTGCTGAACAAATGTTCCAGCTCATGTGAAGCAGAAAAGTAAAAATGTAAATTCAGGTTTATATTCTTGCTGTACGGAATCAAAGTCCAAAGAAGGCACTACATATTTTTCTGGAATTAAGGAATAAGATGCCTATGGTCTGCTGGTAAAATGTAGACACTGTAGTGAGAGTAATGAAATGTGAGTCCTTTTTTTCACTTGTTTATTTCTGGAAGTGCCTTCTGCTGGTCACCAGTCTTTTTCCCTGTCCTTTTCCCTGAATTTATCTAATACATCATAATCTCCTGATGAAAAAAAAATTTCTTTGTGGAATAGGGCTACATCAATAATAAAGGATAAACAAATTCAATAATAACAAATATAACTTTGTATAGGTAGATATATTATTCTTTCATTTGCAAAGCAAGGACTAATGTTGGATCAGGTTTTTAAGCTTCTTAAATCTGTAAGTAGCTTTGTGGCTAGAAAAGAAGTTTAACCTGAGCTCAGTAATCCTGCTGCACCTTAGTACCTTAGAATCCAGAGATTTGCAGAAGCCTCTTCAACTTTATTCTTCACTGTTTCGTTTTCACTGCTAAATTCGGGAGGAAATTGAATTAGACTCCCACAGGCAGTATGGAAAATTGGGGAAAATAGCTTCTTATTCTCCCTTAGCTGAATATAATATATCTAGTGGGGAACAGCAAAGCCCAGGCACAGAGCATGTTTGCTTTGCTTTCTCAGTGGCCTACTTCCAAGCAGTTTGGAGAGCTTGAAATTAAAAAAAAAAAAAAAACAAACCACAACAAAATCCAAAAGGGCAGCATAATTCCCTTTCCCACAGTCCCAAGGCTCACAGAAAGCATTCAGGGCATAGCATTGCCCACTGTTTGCACTAAGCCAGCCCAACATTAAGAGAATACAAGTGCCAAATTTAATATGCTAATAAGATTTATTGTGTTCATACACTAGTAAACATTTCTATATACTGTCAGGTAAATCCTGACCAATACAAGTGAGAACTATTGGATCACTACTGACCAATTTATATCTCAGCCTGTATTTGATTAGTGCATTGTCTGATAGCTGCACACTGTCTTCCTTCTGAAGGGAAACATCATTGGGCAGGTCCTTCTGGCTTTGCTGCTCCTTTTCCCCTGCCACTTTCAGATGGAGGGCCACAAGCTACCATGCCTTGCCAAATAAACTGTAAATGTTTCTGAAATGCAGTAGTTTACCAGATGACATCCTTCAGACAAACAGAGGCAACTGAAAATGTTTACAGGCTACATCAACAGCACTCATCACAAACACAGAAACACAGTACCCTGAGCAAACTCCTCAGTGCATATGAAACTGTTCTGATTTTGTGGTGAGATAAAAAATGTTACAGATCAACCGATATGAAAATATTCACTTTCTTTAGTCTCTTAGATCCAAGTCTAAAAATAGTCCACTGTTGCTTATGTCTAGTAGAACAGAACAGCTAATTCTGAGTTATTTCAGTTTACCACATAAAAAATACCCATCCTTAATATTAAATACTTAGATAAACCTAGCCAAGTGGAATGGGCACATGCTTTTTCTAACTTTGATTTCATATTCTCTAAGTGTTAAAGCAGAAATAAATGAACATATAGCTGCTGTTAGCTGCCATAGAGAACCAACTTCCATTCCCCTCCTAAACATTCATTTTTGCTTTTTTTTCTTCAGATTAGTTTTCATTGAAATGTGTCAATAAAGAGAGTGGCTATAAAATCTGCTAGGGTTTGCCAGCAGCATGTTCTGCAAATAATTTCACTCATGAACACAGTTTGCCAGATTCTTAGCTGATGTAAATCCATCTGGCTCCTGTAGATTCAATGAATTTATGTTAGTTCACACTGCCTGAAATGAGGCCTAATTTGTTTCCAGCTTTCATTCATATTATTCTAGGCTTGGTGGGTGTATTTTTAGATAAGGGCAGATAATTTGTTTATAATTTTCACTGACAGGTCCAAGATCTTGAGTAAGCATGGAATGGAAACTGGGAGTCAGTGGAGGATAAGGAGCCCTGGTGTGATGTGCTTTTAGGGACTGGACTAAGAAGGTAGGATGCCAGTACTTTACATTGTTTCTATGCACTTTGCTCCAAACTTTAACCTCAGAAATAGGAAGCTTTTCTTATCTACATGAAGGATGCTGAATGGGGACAATGGCAGCCATGTCTCTCCCAGAGTGGAACTAAAATCTCTTGCTAAGATGAGGACCAATAATGACAGTTTCTTCCAGAGCTACCAACTGATCATTTAACACCAGTGGTTGTTTGGTAGGTTCCCAGACTACCAAAGAAGAATTGAGAAAAAGCAGTAAATGTGATGTACTTAGAGTTTACATCCACTGCTTTTTTTCAAAAATTAGTTTTTTCTTTTTCCTTCTCTCTCACTTGAGATTTTCTTCTTTCTCTCTGGAATCCCTTTTGTCTCACCTACCAAGATGCTGTATTTCACGCTGCAGTCAATGTCTTGATACATGGATGGGATGAGATGGCAGAGGGGGAAGCATGTGCAGCAGAGGTACTACTAAGGTGTTCTGAGTCGTCATGATGTACCTCCTGTTTTAATTGGTTTGCTCCAACTATCAAGAAAAGCTAGAAGACACTAAAAACCTGAATAACATCACTTCCCATACTGCTATGTATCAGAGAGACAAAGGCTACTGGGACAAGAATGCATCTCTCCACCAGCTGGAATAACAAAGTCTGCTTGGCAGTACCCTGCCATAATGCATCACCACTTTTAAGTTTATTGAGAAACCAATTTTCCTGGGTTTAATTTAATTAATAAATACCAGTCTTACATCTGCTCAGCAGCAATCCCCAGAAAGCTGCTCTAAGATGCTAGTGATTACACCAAACTTCCTGTCTTTATTTGTAAGTAGTATTTCACAACATCAGCTGCCAGCTGGTATCTGAATTCTTTTTCTCAGCACAACACTGAAAAGGAACAATTTGTTGTGTGGGAGGTCTAGAATTGTGGTCATTAAATTACCATCCAAGTGGACATGCCTACAATATCATTTAAAAATGTTGTTTAACTGTCTGCAATGGGGGAAATTTTATTCTCTCATGCAGCAATGCCTTAAGTGAGCTGTTACAAATTCGTGTCCACAGTTGATGTTGGGATGGACCCAACTGAAACAGAAATATCTTTACTTTAAGCTTAGAGAATGACTCAGAGCATAGCACCTATTGTGTCACAGTAGGGAATAAAGTATTTTCATGAGACACTGGCAGGAGAGCAGTGTTTCTGCTACACAAGAAACAAGCAAGGTTAATTTCATACTGATTTGGGTAACTTTTTGAGGACTATAATAGAGAAAAGCAGCATAAAAATATCCATGGTGTGCACAGAATTCAACACCAGGGAAACCGGTTCTGTGAAGCTGTACATCTGCTGCTCTTTTCAAAAGATTTTAAAGCATTTCTGTTTAAGAGACCTCCCATGGCCTCATTTAAAAGCTCAAATGTGCCCCTAGTAGTCACTGCTGCAGAGATGGTATATATGGAACGGGTATGGACTGTAACTGGTTGCCTCCAAGGGAGAGACAATATGCCTTGTGCTGCTCTGAGGATTATTGCTGAGAGGAGCAGTGGGTGTAAGCCCTGGCTGAGGGCAGACACCCTGCTGTCCTCGGCAGGTGTCCCTTTGCACTGCACAAGGACTGGCCCATGCAGCAGCTGGTAGGGCAGGATCCTGCGTGTGGGCACAGAAGAGGAGCAGAACAGCCCACTCCACACACATTGACTTTTGGACACCAGGTATCACTTGAAAAAATGAGACCTCTCTGATAGCTTTAGTGCAATGGGTAGCAAGGTCCTGTCCCTACTGCAGTCAGTAACAAGAAAGGTTTTTCTGTGGGTGCTGGTGATTGGGATTCAGTGAGGAACCTTCTCCCTTGCTCATTCTCTGATAGGCACCTGCCGTGACCAGCTCTGCTTTTAACCCCTCTTGTTATGTTTATGTCTGTAGGTGAGGGAATTTTACAAATGAAACAAAGCTCTGATGAGATTTTCACCTCCTTTCCAAAAAAACACACAGACCACGGAAAAAATTGTTTCCAAGAAGAAGGTGAGTTGTAGTTAAGAGAAAAGCAAACACAAAGCAGAATAATTTATGGAGGTTGCCTAACCCTTTCAGAGCTGCTGGTTTGACTCATGGCAGCTCCTGTGATCCCCCCACACTGGGCAGGCTCCTGCAGCGACAGGAGTCATGCAGGACATGCAAGGAAACGGAGCTGAGTAAGGGATAGGAGCCAGCAGGAAAGCTTTGGGCAGTTGATCAGGAGATCCCACTTCTGTTTAAAAACAGGCAGAAAGAAGTCAGACTTTTCTCCAAAGATAAAAGGCCTGCTGAAAATATCCTTGGGTTTTTTGCTACATACGTTGGCTGCCTTTTGCTTCGGGTGTCCCACCAATACACACAACCAGCAATAAAGCAAACATAGAGAACAAAGGCCAAGTTCTCATTCCAGTAAGTTCTGTTAATAAATAGTTACACACAACTTACCAGTCCCTGAAAAGCCTAGGATTCAAGTGCTTTAAATAGCCAAAATCATATTTTCTTTCTTTTATCTGTCTCATTTTATAGGGGATATGTTGGGGAAAGGTAAAGAAATATTGATAAAAGCATTTTTTTATTTTCAGTGTCACCATGAGATGTCTAGGCACAGACTGGCCATTTAGAAAAACCACCAGGTAAGTGAGGGCATAAGCAGAACTGTAATTCAGGTTGTCTTTTGAGACTCCTGAGAATCCAGATGTGAAAACTTTTCACATATGATTTAGTGGCCTCTTTGTGGATATTTTTACATGACAAATACTTAAAATATTTTGTATATCCTCATTAAATTATGAGAACACAGCCTAGCCAAAAACTAATGCTTGATTCTGAGAAATCGCTTCATATTCCTCTTTTCAGACTTAGACCTTGCTCCTCATCCACCCAGAAGCCACTGCCCAAGATTCATCGTTGCCACCACTCTGAAAGGCACCTTTTCCACGCAGGTAAACGGTGTCCTGCTGTTCCCTGCCAGTGGTTTGCTGTTCTGCCGGTTATAGCTGATATTACTCCTTAGTGTTCCTGAGTTTAAGGCCTTGGAATCGCCTCTCTCCCTCTGCAGTGCTGCCATCGTTGCCAGGGAGCCAGGAGTGGGGGCAGCTGCTGCGTGTGGAGCACCGGCCTCATTCCACTGCTCTCTGCTGGGTCCTGCTGCTGCCTCCGCTTGGTGCTGCTCACATGGGCGAAGGAGAAGAACGTGCTGGCTGTGAGAGCAGGTTAATTGATCTCTTTTTGAAAAATCACGTTGCTGAACTTGAACTTTAAGGATAATTATAAGGCATAAGGCAGCTCCGTTCTTTTCTGGAGTGTGTTCCGAGGTATTCATGATTGAACTATAAGAGCCGAGAGTGCATAATGAACTGTTCAGAGCAAATAATGCTGACTAAATATTTCAAAAGTGGGTTTGTTCTGGTGTTTTCTTGTGTTTCATTAGGGTTGCTTATCAAAAAGCTTAAGCCTCATGGCTCCATCTAAAATAATTGGGAACTGGTAGTTGCTTATTACCAAAGCAGACACTCCCAATTGACTTTAAAATACATACAGCTTTTGTTATCCCTTTTTTATTTCTTTTCTTTTCTGTTAGTTTTTCGTCTCAATTGGAGGTCATATCTTAAAAGAGAAAAGTGAAAACACCAAACAACATTTCTCATTGTTTATCATGCTAGCCTCAATTTTTTTAACTTTCAAAATCCATACAGTATAAGCTCCTTGTCACAGAATAATTCCCTCTGGAATTATTATGAGAATTATTTGCCGGTAGTGCCATGCAAATAATTGATTTTTCAGTTCACTGACTGAACTGAAAAAAAATGGGGGAAAAAAATAATTTGTGTCAAATGAAACGTGTAGTTTTATTTACAGATTTTAAATCCCATTTTAAAAATTATTTTTGACAATTATGTAAAACAAAAATATTTCCAAAGGAAAAATTTTGCCTTTTTTTTTGAGTTTTCAAAAAAATTACTCAAAACTACTTATTAACGGGAGTTGAATTCTGATACTTTAAGCCATCCCAGACAGAATTTTCTACTGTGAATAATTCATACTTCAAAAATACTAATCTTTTCTCCTGCTGAAGAAAACTAGATGACAAGCGAGCTGTTGAAGTATGCCAAATGCACTTACTATACTCCAGCTAACTTAGATACTGAAAAAGAGCTTTACCTCTAGCCCTGTTGGTATAACAACTGGCACAATGAAATTATTTGTTGGGAGTAATTTTAAACAGTTCAGGAAATGAAGTTCTAACTGTATCTTTTCTTTTTAATTTGGGAAAACAATTCTTCTTTCATCTAATGTATTTCAGTTCCTGTCTTTGTATAGAGGAAGATTACTTTCTTTTTCAAAAATACCATATGACTACTGTTTAGTTATAGCCACTACTTACTGTTATCTTGAAGCCATTAAACTGCCTCGATCTGCAAATGTTTTATCATTTCATATTAAAGCCAGTGGAATTAAACAAAGATAGGAAAATTATAAAGTATTTTTAGTGTTAGAATACTTGAGATAATCACAGAATATTCTGAGCTGGAAAGGACCCACAAGGACCATAGATGGCCTGTGGGTATGACTCCTAATGGATGACTTGGTCTTCTTGGAGCTGGCTGGTCAGAGCTAGGCAGTCCTATTCATTTAGCAGAAGCAGCTGGAAAGGAGCTCTTAAATCTCAAATGGTGAAAGGGAGAGCAGACCTGGCTCCTGGCATTGCCCTGGGAGCAGTGAGCAGCTGACGTGTATGGACACCGGTACAGGCCTGCCCATCGTGGCACCACCAGCACTGGTTTTCCTCCAGGACCAAAACAGGGCTGCCACTGTGGTTAATACTTGCCCTAGCCCCAAACTCACGTGACATGGGACAAGAGGCTTTGTGTATGTCTTTGTGAAATGGGGGTGATGACACTGCTTTGATAAGTTTAAGTGGCAAAGGGCTGATAGTTTTAAAGCAAAGTCTTAAAATTCTGACCTAATGTCAGATGAGAATAAAATAATGATTGCTTTTGGCCTTCAAGTGCGCTGAAACATTTATTATTCATGTTTGTTTTTAACAAATACTGGGTAAATCAAAGAATGTTCACACAGAAGCTGCACTGTCCACTGAGAGGTTGGGAACATGTTTTTGTTGTCTACAAAACCAGACGTGCTGGGAGGTCGAATTTGATCCAGTGACTATAATATTCCATGTACCAGAAGAACTAAACAACTTCATTTATATTTTAAATGTTTCAAATCAATACTTCCCTTCATATTGTGTGACCCCCGCCAGGAAACTCTTACAACTGAAAATTTAAGGAATAGATTGCAAGTTATGAATAATGTAAGGCTGTCATAGGGGAAAGCAAATTGTGAAATACTGCTGACAGAAACAATCAGTACATGTTTATACCGAAGAACAAACTTTAGCAATTCTGTCTTGCATAACACAGTTTTTAAAATCCCATACAAACTTTTCATGTTTTCCCTGAAATGTCAAGCAGGCTTCCTCAGCGTCAAACTCCCCTGGAAAATATACAGACCGTTTCTGTTCTCAAAGAATGAGCTAATCTGGAAGTAAAATGCTTGCATATATATATATAATAAATAGCTCTATGAAAAATAATCAAGAACTAACAGATGCAGATAAAGAAAGAGCCTAGATTTGTAAAAAAAATGGCATTAATACAGGGATGGCTAGCAGCAGCCTATTACAAGGAACACATCTAGCAAGATGGGACAGGATCTGATGTGGGGTATAGACAGTCAGATGGTGGACAAGAGCTTCCTTGCATTAAAGCATCCTTCATGGCATAAGGAGAGTGCTGTCCAAAATGAATTGGTTTTTGTTTGCACACTGACAGAGTTGCCATCAACTGAAAATAAGAAGAGGTATTTGTCCTGAAGACCTGATGGGCAGGAAGACATAAGGTGCCCTGGGAGCATCCTTATAAGAATGCTTGCATGACACAGAGCTTTATCTTTAATGAACTTTGGCATAATTATTAGAAATCTGAGTTATGCAAATAAAAAATCAAGAAGAAAAACATAATGACCACTTTATTAGAAAATATTTTTGTAAGTAATAACTGTGGGGATGAAGGAGTTAGTGTTTGTGTCTGATGTGTTTTATAGCTGTGTTCTCTCTCTTGGACAGAGTTGCAGAGAAGAAGGAGGGAGACAGCTCCACTGGGATTTAGGATGGTGCCCACAGCAGTCATCACCTCCTGTCCTCATTGTTACTGTTCATTGTCGTTCCTCATTTATTGTCGTGCCTGCTCAGCATTTCCTTCTGTTGACCTACACAAGCCAGGAGGGGGGAGCATTACACAGGACACAGAGTTGCCTCCAGATCTTGTTAAAGCTTTTCTCTGCTTTCATACTGAGCAAAAAACCTCAGGAGAGGAAAAGGGCAGCACTTTTGGATTTTGTGCTATATACAGATTTATCATGATATACAGCAAATGGACTGAACCAAATGACTTAGTGGCCAATATAATCACATCACAAAGGTAACAAGCTTCTGGCACCTGGCCAAGCTGCTTCTAACAGAAGTTGAATGTAGCTTTCAGAATACAACATTTCTATTCCTTTTTTTTTTTTTTTTTCCTATGCCAGCCACTCCTGTGTTTTGTCTCAGTTTTACCCCTTTATGATATTGTCTGGACCTACCTCTGAAGGTAAAGAACTTGATAAAATAAGGAAAAAATGTCTTAGTCTGTAACAGGATTCTGTTGAGATGCGTGCACTGCAGACTGTGAACCCTGAGAACACCCAGGACAAAACAGTTGCCCCCTTCTCAGTCTTACTGGCTCTGGCTCCTGCAGCTGCAAGGCAGGACAAGTGCCCTGGGCTGCTTGTGGCAAATTTCTTAGGATGAAGTCTCCCCTACACCTCAGGGCAATTCTTTCTCTTTCTTGTTTGACTAATTTAGTTATAGCAGCTGAATTTTTAAACCTGGTTTCTTTTAAAATGTGCTAAGTTTATGAGGATATGAAAAAGTATACATTTTATGTGTTAGGGATTAGAGGGAAGCTCCTGATTACAGAGTACTGAGACTGGACTTTGTGTTGTATTAACTGTGTTTGCATTGCAGCAAATATTTGCACAACTCTCCAAAAGCTTTATCTCCTGTTACAACATACACTCAGCCAAATTTAAATTGCAGAACCTTTTTCTTTGGGATCAAGCCCTTTTTTGTGGTCTTAATATGGGCAAGAGATTTTTCAAAAGCCGTGGTATAATAAAACACAATCAAAATTTACAAAATCCCTAACTTTTGACAAAAGTCAGCACTAAACCATCTTTAGGTAATTTAATTTTAAATGCCAAATGCCTCTGAAAATCTAATGTGGTGCTCTTTGGATGAAGCCTTTAGAGCATATGTCTCTCCTCTCCACAATTCACAAGCAGGCTCCATGTCAGCTACACTCTACTTGTGCATTTGTTAGTCAAAACCTGGGTATGACTGTACAGTGAGGATACCAATGAACTGTGTTAAAACTACATACTTCACCTGCTTGTGGAATCAAAAGACATAACCCTTTGTCATTCTGGTGGTATAGCTGTCTTGCATCTCTCCTCTTTAAAGCATCTATATTTTATGAAGCATTAACAGACAAACAAACAAACACGGAGACCATAAAATCCCAAGTCTGCATTAGTCTCCAAAAGTAGCCATTGGAAAGAAGAGATATTTCAGAATCTGATCTCTCAGTATTGTTGTTCAGTATCCGTAAAAAACAAAAGTTCAGAGGTATATTTTAAGACATCGAGTCTAAAACATGAGATATTTGTATATGTCAGAATGGAGGCTGTTGTGGTCATCTACCTGAAAGGGTTACTACTGGAAAAAATCACCACACTGATAGTTACTTCTGCAGTGACTAACTGATCTGCCTGATGAGAAGGTAAAAGGACACAAACTGGTTTGGGTGTATAAGGATCCTATACTGTTGAAACAGTATACTGTCTTTCTTTTGAGACATGTAGAGTAGAGGAGAAATTAAATGTTATTTTACTTTTCCTTTCATCCAACTGTTTCTCCACTTCCCCTTCACTATTCAGGAAAAAATCAAAAGGAAAAGGGGGATGAAACCCTTAACTTCCCTCCATCCCTGACTCTCTTTCCCACCTAGCTTTTGCATTGGGTTAAACATTTTCAGTAGCAGAATATTAGCAATTAATGACATTCAGATTGTTTGATCTTTACCTCATTAATAACTATAACACACCATTCTGGAACCACAGCTTCCCACCTTTTAATTTTTCTCCTGTGTTGCAGAGGGGAAGTAGCTGCCCTTGCTGGCAGACTGCAATTCCTGTGGGACACAAGTGATTAAAAATGTAACTGGCTCCTTGCTGTTTCGCTGTCCTGCTGGAAGAATTATTTCAGGGGCATTCAAAGGAAGGGAGGCATGGTTCCATAAGCACAGGCTCTTTAATGAAGCTTGCTAAATGATAAGCAATTTTCTGCATTGACAAAGTATAATAGGTTTACTTTTTCATTGTAAATTGAGATGTTCCTGCTGAAGGTTTCAATTCCTTCTTTGAGCCACACGGGCAGCAACTCCCCACGCACTACAACTAAAGGAGTCATGATCACCAAAAAGAGAAACAAAGACAGTGAGAAATGAGCAGCTGGAGGGATGCAGGGTGTGGGAGGAGGGAAGGAGGATTTCCCAAAGTGGGTCACTGACAAAACAGATGCCTTGTCATACTGCAGCTCTGTACCCTGTCCCAACTGCCCTTGCTGCACCCTGTTCCTGTTGTCTCTGCAGCCCCAGTGGAGCAGAAGGTTGTGGGACCTTCTGTGCTCCAACTGGGGGGTGGAAATGGGAGGGTTTTTTAAAAAAAATTTCAAGTCAATTCATGGTTGTGCTTACATGACAAAATCAACAGCCTCAGTTCTAACTGGGAAGAAACAGCCCACAGTTCAATAAATACAATGAGAAAATCTAAGGGTAATTAAAAGGGATCAGCTACTGAGGGAATGAATATCATGTTCCCTCTCCTGCACAAAATGCTACTACCAGAGTTTCCTGGATCCAGTTCACGTTCATGTAGCTTGGACTGACTTTCTGAACAGGTCTAAACAAAAGCTCTGTAGAAGCATTACAAAATCAAAGAAGTTAAATTACTGTGTTTATGACAACTTCAGTAAACACCATTCCAAAGTCTAAAGATTCTTAATGCACAAGAGAGTTAGAGTGGAAAATGAGGAAAATCAGTTTTATCGAATATAAAAGTCAGAAACAATAAACAGTTCTGCAACCGTTCTGTCTCTGGTAACTTGCATTAAAATATATATAAAGTGTTTTGGGAACTGAAGCAATGCTTCAGTTCAATAAAACTAATGCAATTAAAGAGAAAGAATCCTGTTTTTCCTCTGCTTGCAATTTCAAATGAGAGCTTCCTAAAACTTGTGACCACTGCTGGAATCCAATTCAGGACCTCAGCTTATCAAATTCCCAGCCCTGGCACCATGCCTTTGAGGTATTAGCCTTTGAGGTATTATAAAGTGCTCATCACAACATCTCTGTCTATAAATGCTCCAGATAACTTTAAAGTGCAGACACCCCATTTTGAAACAGGCAGGTGTTCACTGTGAGTCAAAATGGTGTCACCAAACACGGTCAGCCTTCAGCCAGTGCATCTCCTCTGTGTGTTAGCATGAAAGGTCTCCCTATAATATTTTTTTAAACTTGGAAAGCTTTGCAGGACAGCACACCTACACAAAGCCACAGGTTTTCTAGACCCTGTAGACCGAGCATCTTATTCTGTAATCCATTCCAGGGATGAGAAACTGCCAGGCTAATGAGCTCTCCTGCAGTCTCTTCCCCCTGCAGGTGCTTCCCTAGAAGGATAATCTTAAATCAGACACTGCCATGCCAGATATAACCCCCCAAACAAACACCAACCCTCCCTCTCACCATAGCTTGAGCAAACCTCAGCAGCATCTGACTTTGATGAAATCAAAAACTTCGAAATCACAAACTTCTTTGCCATTCAGACAGGCAGAGCCAAATTAATTCCTCAGCATCGTTAATGCTCAGAGCCGTGTCTTGGGATTTCAGTACAGGAACATATTAATCTCTCTGATAGGTGATAGTGCAATATATTACTGATGGGGGAGCCAGTATGTCAGCATTGTGATAGTGACCCTGACCAGCAGATGACTGAATGGGTAAGGGGAGAAGGAGCTGCTCTAGCTTGAAGGCACAGCCTCAACTTTGGCAGGCAGTACTTCACTCTTGTCCCACTACTAATTTTCCAATGCATTACTTTGTCGCTTGGGTATCCAGAAAAGCTCATTACGAAGGTATGTGACAGCACCTGATAATACATGTCTGTGGCAAAATAATTGATCCCTCTTTGCAGCGGTGATCTTTAATGCTCGTAAGGCATGGGAGGTTATTAGATGGCAGGCGCCCTTCGCTGGTCTCGAGCGTAATACGTTACCAGACAGCAATGCGCCAACTATCTATCACTTACAAAATAATGTCATCCCTGAAAAAGGGCCTGGCAGCTGGGGTTAGGGGAGGAAGAGAGTTTAATTATATTTGTGGATCAAAAGGTGTCCTGAGAAGAGCGGGCAGCCTGTTTATTTATTGGCCGTTCAAAAGCACTCGACACAATATAAGAAAGAGATCAGGCTTTGTGTTACGGTGGCTCACATTGCTGTTACAGACTCTAGCCTTGAAATCAAGTTCAAGCTGAAGAACAAAATTACCTCTTACAATATGTGGTTTACTTCTGCAAATGAAAAGGGTAAGAGATGTATTAGTAATGCTGGCATTAGTGGAGGCAGCTGGTTTTAGATATTTGGTATTTCAGGGATGTGAGTTTAGCATCGTTACTAGAAGTACAGCTTACTATATTCCTCTGCTAACTTTCCAACAGTGAGCAGATGGCTACCCTATTACCAACCATTTGCATTTAACATATTGTAATGATTTATATACCACATGTCACCGAGCAAAGTGAAAACAGTCAATGGTAACTAATTAGTCGAGTGTGAAGACGCATATCTCCATGTATATATCCTTATTGTAATGAAATTTTATCTTTTTGGTTGTTAATAGGTTTAATGTGCAGTGTAACAGAAATACTGGTGGCAGTTAAATGGGAACCACCATGTCACTCTACTTTTGGGACAGCATTGCTGTCATTAACATTTGTACCACTACTCCCTTCCACGCCTGTTTTATGAGTGATGGTGCACAGAGGACAGATTATAATAATCCACTGTGCTTCTCTGCCAATCTTTCTTAAGTATATTTCAAAGTACTTTATAAATCTTAACATATCAGATACTGGCTAATATCACGGGACAACAAACATCTGGAGAGGGTGGAAATGGGGATGCTGCATGGCAGAGAGGAAAGGCACTCTGCATAGCTACCACAAAGACACAAATAGATTTAAGGGTGAAAATGAAAAGAATCACAAGTCTTCCAGGGGGTTTACAAGGGAGAAGCAGACAACTATTGACATTTGCAAAAACATCAAAGTCAGAAGATAGACTCAAGGGTTCAAAGGAAGAGCATAATTTTAGAAAACTGCCCTCCAGCACTAGAATAGGGGCATGTGTATATACCATGTATTGCATTATCCACAGAATGTCCCAAGACCTGGTCAGACTTAACCTACTGTATAAAGCTATAGATTATCAGTCTCTTCCCAAAATGTTTTTGTTTAGTTTTGGCTTATTTTAAAATGGTGTCCATCACCCCAGAAATGTCAAAATAATTGCCAGTGAAGTACAGCCATGTTACTCCAGAGTATAGCAGCATTGCCAGCATGAAAGTCTGCATGACCTGTTGTGAGAGCAACCAGATGCTGTTCACAGACAGACTCTAAAGCTCCAAGGATTCGATGTGCTGCAGAAATGAAAGGTGGTCTCATTCAGGAGTGGTAATATGTCAAGAAGTTCTCCAGTTCCTGCTCCCTTCTAGTGTCATTAGGACACCTCTTGCTATTCAGCATCCTTTTATTTCTACCATGTCCCACAAATCTAACCAGGACACAGCCTGTTCTCCTGCAAAGGGTTGCAGCTAACATTATGTTCTTCTGAATGCGTCAGCAGCCAGACTTTCTCTTGGGAATGTTACCTGCAGCAAACTCCTCATCTCCTTTTCCCTGACCATATTGCTGCCTGCTAAATTCACAGCACTGCCATTTGTTTCTGTAGCTCTTTCCTTAATATTCTGTGAACAAGATTATATTCTATGAAAACAGAATTACAGCAATGTTGAAAACTTACCCTGTTGTTCAGCCCAGTTAACAAAATGTTAAACCAGTGCTTTACTGAGGCTTTTTGCACTACAGCCTGCTGTGATCAAGTAGGGACCATGATGGTTCCCTTTGTGCCCAGGTCACCAGTACTGCTGAGCCACGTTAATCCCAGAGATGGACTCAAGAGTGAACGGGAGGAAGGGTTCTCACAGACCCCACATAATGATACTATTAGACCTTGACCTTTACTAACTCCCTTTCCAGTTTCTGAATAGATCTTTCCATGTGACTGTATCACTGGACTTGGCAGAATTGTCTTGCTTTACATGAGCCTTATGATTCAAAGATGACAGAGCACGAATAGGCTGAGAGGTGTGTTTTTTTCCTATTTCTTTTAATCAGAAGCTGGGATAGCCTTCTTACTTCTGTACTCCTCTCTCTTTTCTTTCTTTCTTTCCTTCCTTCTATCCTCTCTTCCTTTCCATCACTTGTTTTCCCTTGTTCCTCCTAAATGCATTTGAAGCTCACTGGATTAGTAAGGGTAACTTCACTAACATTACTCCTGAGTGACAGGATTGCATCTGAAACTAATGCCAGGATTAGTCTCTTGTTTCAGTACTTCTCATAACATACAGGGAGTGATACAGAGCATGCTATGGCACTGTTTTAAAGAGAAGTAAGAGGACAGACAGCAAAGTTTCAAATATTTCCATATGTCAGGGAAAGCTGAATGAGTGTTTATTTATTACAGCTAACAAAAAGAAATTAACAGAGAGATAGAAACATCACCTGTGCCGGGAGAAAGTATGTGGATATTTTGGTTTCAGCTACTACCACCTTCTGAGGCACTTCACCCACTGAGAAGTGCCCAGGAAAAATCAGCTCCTAAGCATGTGGAATTAGGTACTGAGATGGCAGGCAATACTACCATGCTGATAGCTATGGAAAGGATCAGAATGGAAACTTAAAAAACCCCAAACAAACCCACACCTAAAAGTTAGTAGTTCCTATTACTTGTGAAATAGTTGGAAATTTAAAAACTTTTAATGTGATAATATGTTGTACCACTGCAGCTTTAACTTCAATCCAAAGGACATTCCTGTGCCAGAAATCATTTGTATATGTGATCCAGGAGATCCTTAAGCTTATTTCAGTGTTTGCATTAAACTGAACTCTTTTCAAATGAAAAGCTTAAAAGAAAGAAAGTTTCTGCAAGCTATTGGAATCACTGAATTTATTCAGAAAGGCTCTTTGGATAGCTTTTCTGCATACAAAGCAGCAGAGAAAGAAAAAATTCTCATTTCTTTCATCAGGATTTTTATCTCTGTTCCTTTAATATTCAATGGCAAAATGAATTATACTACAAAAAGGCTTGGTGCATCTCCTCAAACACCCCGATCCTTCACGATACTGAGCTTCCTTGAAAGACAGCTGGGGGAAATCAGTATGGAAATCCTTGACATCTTGCAAAACGAGCCGAAAAAAGATGATCAAATGCTAGTGAGCAAAGGTGGTGAGTGAAACCTGGTTATTTAAACCCACTAGTTATAAAAGCATATAGCAGAATGAGAGTCCTGGGCAGCATTCAGCCTCCACTGCTCTGCTCCCCTTCCAGTCACTATGACAGGCCACAGTGTGCTGATGGACAGGACTTGTGTCGCTGGGATGGAGGTGAAAAGCAGTATCATCTGAACACAGGCAGGAGTAAAACCCATCCAGGACACCTGTACTGAGTAAACCACTGGAGACTGTGTGAATACACACTGTGACCATTTAATTATTTCAATTCCTGATGATCCTAGATTTCTTTACAGAAAATGATGGACCATTTTCCTTAGTGACATATGATAGTAGATATATTAAAAAAGCAAATTGCACTTGGGAGTTAAAGATAAATTGGCACACTCTTAAATACATACATTTCTTTTTCTTTCCTGTTCTCTAATGAGTTCATAATTTAATCAGAGAAACTGCTAGATTCCCTCCAAATACTAGTAGAAATCTCAAAGGAGAACAAGCTGCTTATGCAAGTGTTCCTGTAAAACAAAGACTATTCAAGTACAGTAAATAAATATCAGAAGCAAGAATGGTATTCAGTTGTCTCCTTAAAAGCTTGAAACCTGTGTATCTTAATACTGACGGTCTGGTTCTGAGCTGAACACCAAAGAAAACATTTTGTATTATAAATAAAATGACAGCATTTCTATCTATTATCACTTCCCTAGGGAAAAGGCCTGTTTTTGGGTAAATTACAGAGGGATATTATGCCAAGTGTATGACAGAGTAACATGCAGTTTTAATCCAATTAATCCATCCATAGACTGGATGTGCAGAATAAGCAAGAGGATGAAATCCAGTAGAGTCCAGAGTCCCTGGTGGGACCTGCAGAAGGTGGAAGTGAGAGCCCCCACTCAGGGGAAGGGCACTCACCCACCCTAAATCCACCACAAGCCTCACTGAGCAGTTCAGTGTCACAACTGGCAGGAGGGGCAGGCTGACTAAGAAGACAGAAAAGCTCCAAACTCCTAAGTAGAAAATATACCTTCCTTTGGAGAAATTTATTCAGATACTGAGATGGATTTAAATTTAGAAGAGATAATGTGAGAGCAAGAAAGTGTTAAAACTGAGGTTACTTTTCATTTGTGTACTGTGAGTTAAATGTTTCTTTTGCTTCTGGAACAGCAATAGTAGCTGAGATGGGGTCAGAAAACCCTGGAGCTTAAATACAGAAGCTTCAAGGCGAGACAAGTATAAAAATAAATTCCAAAGGGCTTAATAACATTGTATAGAGGCTGGATATTCTGGTGTCAGAAAGAAACTGGTGGCTCTTAGATCAAAACATAATCATTCAAAAGCAATTAAAGCCTTTGTTTTAGCCAGCTACTCATTCTGTTACCTACTGGGACAGTGGGTTTTTTTACTAGCATCCCAAATTACAGTTAATTTACAGTGTATAAATGTACCCGTCACTAAAAATATAACAGTTAGAGCAAAAATACTTTAAAATGAACATTGTTAAACCTTTAGCAGTCTGATCCAAAATCTGCTAGGAACCTTTTGCTTGACTTCAAAGGAATTATTATCAGCATTTTAGTGAACTTCTTCTGCAAAAAAAAATGTTTAAAAGTGGGAGCTGTACCTCATGGCTTACTGCCAGGACTGTCCTTCACATGGAGTCAGAGACAGGCAGAGCTTGCAGACAGCTCAGGCCACCTCTGCAGGCAGCAAAGTGAGAGAAACCTTCCCGAGGTTACTGCACAGGATCCTCCGCAGCAAGGCCAGACCAGGGGAAAAATGTCTGCTCTTTCTTAGCTTCCCATCCCAGAAGACTTTATTTATGCATTAGTTGACCTTTCTAGTCGTTGGACCATCTTGCTTCAGCAGTTAATTAACACAAGTGCCATAATTTAATACAGTTAATGCTACTTTATGCCCTTTAATGTACCTTCCATTAGTGATATTATTGTAGTATTACCCTGTAAATTAAAATAAGATCAAGACTAAGAGAGGGTCCCTTTAATTAAGGTACTGGCACACTACAACGTCCATTATTCACTAGAAAAAAATCACCCTGATTTAGTGAAGCAGACCATCAGTAAGTCAGAATTAGTTCATGTGGATTATTAGGTTTCTTGAATAATGTGAGCACAATGGGGTTGCTGAAATTGCTAACAGCCACGTTTCCTTTCTTCATCACCTTAATAAATACACAATGGAAGTGGTAAATTGAAGATGAATAAACAGGTGGTAATAGAGGAGGGAAGGCACTCATTGAGAGTACACAGGTTTTCATCTCTAATGCAACATACATCAGCCTTATTTCACACCAAAATGCAAACCACTGACAAAACAAACCCTATATTAGGTGGGCAAATCTCCTATCAATAATTCATTGTGAAGTATTAACCACCCCAGTATCCTGTATATTTAACACGGTGGTTTTAAGATAGATGCTTTTCACTGTCATTGTTCCTTAAAACACATTATGAAACAAATTATATTTTAAACTTTAGAAATATACTATTATGAACTTTGGTGATTTTAACTATATTTAACCTACAGGTTATGTTTTTCAGAAAAAGGACTAGCTTTAAAGGGTGTCTGCTAGCATTCCCTACATGACAGGTTCCTTGGCAATGTCCCTTTGTATCCCATCTTCATGGAATAGTCTAAGCTACCTTTACCAAATCTATACAAATATCTGGGTCTCAAAGCCCATGATATGAAACACTGTAGCAAAATAAAATACATTTGTAACTTACTTTCCAGTTAACATCCTAAATTAAGCTGGAACAACTGGAAAGCTCAGCTGAATCAGAAACAGTGGCACAACCACCCTGGTAACCCTCGCTTCCCTCCTCCAGTTCTCACGCTCAGTGCATGCCAGGGCACATGCCTGGAATGCTGATTGGGAGACTCTGGAGGGGGCTATAAGGTTTCTGGTGGAGACAAAAAAATGCCTAAAACCAGGTGACAGTGGGCTTTCTGCAAGTTACATTTGGTGCACCTTAACAACCAGGAGGTGTGTATTGCAGCCCCACAGCTACTTAGCAGTAAGCAAGCCCTGAAGTCTTTAACAAGGAGGGTTCACAAGATACTGAAGGAAACGGCACCAAATCCCTAAAGAGCTGTTCTTCTCATTAGCAGAATGGTGATAAGAATTCACATGAATCTAATCTAGTGAGGTACTATTAAATATCAGATATTTCTTTTAAAGCATGTGTCCAATTACTGCAGCATTTAGACAACAAGCATCAGCATCAGATAAGTTCTCTGTACAGTCACGCTTCATTTCTGTAGATAATTTTTCACAAGATTGCTGAGCCCCAGATGTTCTCAGAAGGTTTCTGTTTCTAATTTGCATGCAATGCACTCTTTTTTAATCCTTCAGATGCTTTCTTTGATAAAGTACTGATAGTCTAATTGAAGTCAGACTAAGCTCCAAATGGGTTTTCAGATGGGGAGCAGGCTTTCCTTAAAGCCTAAGGATCTTCAAATCCTGAGCTTTGATATGATGCCTCAGTAGAGCTAACCTATGTGGAACCCAATGGAGAAAGGATATACATTAAATAGAACATAGGTATTATTTTTTTAATACACTGAGGCTAATTTTATCAAACTAATTCAAAGCGTGTCTTAAGCTGTTCATGATCCATGTAGTCCTCCCAAAAGACTTTTGAAAAATAATTAAACTAATGAGTATTACAACAAGAATTCTTTAAACAGCAACATTTGTCTTACACTTTCTAATGTTAAATTAGTGATTCCTCATGCATGGGTATGCATTTGGTGTGGAAACAGAAGACTGCAACTATACACTAAATGTACTGTCCTAAGAAATGTATTTTGATGATTTTGATTTTCACCACAGGAATAATAAAAATATAGTCACCAGTGTTTCATATAATCACAGTAGCTATTTTTTTTTTTTCACTCAGTTCTGTGTCTGCAAAAAGAGTCCCTGGCCTTCCAAGATGCTTTAGCTTTTCCATTTGTTTTGATACTTAGCTTCTCTAAAAAAAAAGGAAAGGAGATTTTTAAAATTGAAGACTTCAACTCTCTACAGAAGAAACAGAGGAGAAAGATAAGGTATATTAGAGAGGTGAGTGAATTGCTAATAGAGATGATCCCATTTATTTCTTTGGAACAAACTGGCATCCAAGACACATGTAAAAGGATCACCCTCCTGCTTGAGGGCATCAGTCAATTGCTAGTTTGAGTTGGGAAGACAAATTCCCAGTAGGAATGTCATCACAGTTATTATTTTTGGGACTATAGCACCTGATACCGGCCACCGCTTGCCCTAGAGGGAACTCTTTGTCTTGAAACCAGCTGAATAATCATCTTTGTTATATTCAAATCAGTCTCTCTAAAACACTGTTGTTTTTTTTCCATTTTAAATCAGCTTCACTGCATTTCAGAGCTAATTAAAGTACAAGGAATGGACTCTACTCTCTGCTGCCCTCCTTGTTCACAGCTGGACCTAATGGGAAGGGTTCATGCAAAGGCTGCTGTATCAATCACAGCTTACATTAAAGGCCTGGAAAAGTCAAATGATAAAACAGAATTTCTGGGTTTAGTTAAATGCTATCAGAGCAGGCTCCAACTACACAAAAGAAGAAAGTGCCCCAATGCCAGGGTGAATTCCTGAGCCAACATATGAAAATGTCATCATGTTTAGGGAAATAAACAGTTTTGAATAACTTCTAAAATCAAACACACATGCCTGTTTCTGAAGTTACATATTCACTTACCTTCCATATACCCTTATGTCGGAAATTGCATAAAAGTAGCGTGCCAGGTGTTGCTCATCTACATATATTTCACCCGTTGCTGGCCTCAGCAGTCTTATCCTCAGATCCGTGATGGTAAAGAAATCTCTTAACTTCTTGGTTGTGTCAAGCTGGCCATAAAGAGAAGCCATGTTATGAAGCCGAGGTCCAGCAAAAAAAGCAAATCTATCTTTAATTTCAAAGTGGATTATTTTACTATTTGTCATGTACCCAGTAGAGTATTCCTCTGTGCAAATGATTTCTAGTACTGTGTGCTGTGATAAATCCCTCACTGATTTTGGATCCATGTGAAAAGCATCTAAGCAGTCTGTGGCATAGTATTGGTAGGGCTGCCATGTTCGTCCATAGTCGAGTGATTTCTCCAGGATCATTTGGTCTGGACGGCCAGATTCAAAAGTGATAACTATGTTATCTGTGAGCTCAATGGTTTTGTTCCAGGAGAGCGTAATATTAACATGAAGAGGCTTTGGATAATCCTTCCAAGTTGTGGACTGCCAAAATGTGGAGGGATGTCTTCCTTCAAGATCAAACATCAGTTCTGGAGGATGAGCCAGTTCTTGGGTACTCGCATCACATTCATTATTGCACATGTAGGGATTCCCCTGAAAAAGAGCAAAACAGTGTTACAAGAGGCACAGTATAGGTGACTGTGACAAGGAAGATGTTTTGTGACTGAGAACTGCTGCTTTTTCTCCAGGAGTTAAACCAAGAAAGAAAAAAACAAATGCTTTCAAGTAATACCTCTATCTTAATGAGATTTATCCTGGTCGGTTTACCTGTTAAAGTAAACGTACAAACACAACATACAGAGCATCCTTGCTTCTGTAATATTAACATTTTTCTTAGTATATGTTAAAAAAGGAAAAAGCCTTATTTACCCTGAATGGCTCAGACCAGGGGTTGAGTCACAAAAGACTGAAAATAGTATATAAGTCTCTAATAGTTCAGTAACTCCAACTCTTCTTAGAAAGTGCAGCAGCCAAAGCAAATTCCTTTTCAAAGTAAGTATGTTCCTCAGAGGTCCACCCACAAAAGAAGTAATTTTTAGGGCAAGTATTTAGGGCAAGTGTTTTCTGGTTAGCAGTGCAGCCTGTATGTACTCAATATGAAACAGTATTCGTACACCTTCAAGTTTCCTTTTACTCAGATGTGGAATTTATCATGCTTAACTGTGCTCCCAGCTCAACACCACCTTGCCTTAAAACGTCTTATACTTGCCACCAAAAGCCAGTAGAAAAACAGTGCTCTGTCTGCTCTGGGACTTGACTCAGATATCTGCCATTTTACTATAGGGTACTGAAGTACTTCAGGAAACACTTTTCATGAGGCACCAGCTTCAATTTATCAGAACAAGATAATCCAGCACTTGATTAGGTGGGAGATGTCAGCAGCTTCAGCTGGAACATTGCCAAGGTGGCTGTAGCTCTGAACTGAGGGTTGAGTTAAAAACAGCAACAAAAAAAGCTTGCCAATAGAGCACAGCTTTTATTGCTGCTTGTCCTCTGTAGCAAGGTGAAAGTGAATTATTCTCTTTCTGGCCTTTTGATGCATTAACTTGCACACTACAATCTTCCGCTTCTTCACAAAGGCTATTTTGTCTGCAGATTGGGGATATCTTGTAGCAGTTGCCAAGATATCAGACCCCGTGGGCTGCACTGAATCACGTATGTCTAATTTCACCTTTCAGCAGTACATTAGTATTTTGCTACTTGTTCATTCTGCGTTTGTTCCAGAGAGTAACTGCTGCTCTATATCCTTCCTTGTGCCTGACATACAGATGGTGGAGGAAGCCATGCCTCTATTCACTGATGGTCAGCACTGCTGGGGAAAAATATGCACATGCCTATGCCTAGCAGAGCTCAATGAGGTTACAAGTGTAGCTATTATTGTCATTAATCAGAGTTCCCTGCACCTACCCTGAAAACAGAAAAAGCCCCAGTATGATGATCAACCTTTTCTTTTCTTATAATTCCAGTTATGCTTCTCTCCCCCTCAAAGCCTCAGGGCAATGAAGCAATTCAATGCCATCCACAGTGGGAAATGGGTTTCAAACATCAGTTTGCACCTTGGCCACTGCTCTGCTCCTTGACATACTCCCACAGAACACAAGCAAAAGAACTTCTGCACTCACTTTGCCCTCCCCACTGGCAAATTCCTCTTACCTTGGCTGGAAAATAGTATTTTCTTTCTCTCTCTCTTTCATGTTAATACAGATGAATGCTAAAACTGACAACAATTCACTGGGACTAGAAGTTAGGAAAGAAAACTACAAGACAGCAGAAAGGGTTATTTGAAAAACAGCATGCTGCTGACAGCTTCAAAGCATGCAGCTGTAACTGGAAATACTCTGAAAAATATTGTCTATAATAAGTCTCTGTTACAGCTCTGATTTCAAGCTCATGGTTGCTATTTCTATGCCTTCCTTTTGAATAAAACAGTGAAAATTAAAACTAAGTTTCAAGAAGAATAGAGAAAACACCGAATATTTTAATATTTAAGCTCCATTTAATATATCAGATATAAATGCCAGAATTTGCTAAGTTACACAGGCCTTTTCTTTTCCTCAGGGAAAACAAAGATATTGTGAACTCTGTAAGGTTCCAGAGCCTTTGGCTATATGTAAATATCAGTTTTACAGAAAATGCTGAGAGCTGCGTAAATCACACCTGTCTGAGGCTTCCTAGAAAACTCTGGTCCCTTTTGTACCCAGTGCCACAAGGCTGCCTGTGTACCTATAACCTACCTGCTTCTGCCCTTGCTTTTGTAAAAGCAACTTCACTGGGAGGTCATGGGTATCAAAACCCAGCAAACAAATGCTCCTCTGCAGCCAGACAGCTGCATTAAGCACTGCTGAGGGATGGCTTTGTTTTCCTGTTCCACAAACAACCACTGAGTCTGCTGTGATTCTTCGTGTTAAAAACTAAAGCTGCGCTGATCCACTAGTCCCTGGATGCTGGAGGAGGCATGTTTTACGACTTCCAGTGGGTAACCCAGATTATATGGGATGTTGTCTTTCTTTCTGTATATTAGTTGATTTATTCTGCTCCCTTTGTCTTTTATCTTCTGCTTTTTAGCAAAAGCTGAGGTGCCAACAGACTCAGAGAATAACTGGGAGAGGGGCCTCCAAAAAAAACACAAGCTAGTGTGAATGAAGTAAGATGATGAGAGCTGGTGACAATAAGTTACCTAAAAGAATGGCACAGTGAATGCATAACCTCCCATATAAATGGAATTATTGTTTTAATTTTATGGCACACAGTTCTATTTTAAGAGGTGTATGATTTGATGACACCAAAATAACTTCTGTGGAGTTAAAGAGAAAATTAGGGGAAAAATAGCTAAGCTGATACAAGGCGATAAAATAAATGTCCTGAATTCTAACACTGGGAAAAGGAGAGAAATTATGAGCTTAGGTAAGTTCCCCTCTGTCTACTGACATAGCAACTGCTGACGTAATTTTGAAACATTTAACATAATTATTGCTTCAGAGGCTTGGAGTCAAGTTCCCATTAAAGCCACTTGGCTTTAAACTGCTTCTAATTAATTTTAAATGTAATTTGCATGGTAAGTCATACTAACACTACCAAAACAGTGTAAAAGGGTATTACTCTGCATGAACATCCCTTAGTACATGTTATTATGAAAACAATTAATTTAAATGTGATTAGTTACATATTTTAATGTCTTGATCTCTACAATAATCCTCTTTAAGACTTCTGTCTCGGTAAAATGAATACAACAAAATACAAAACTTTCTCTGATTTCTGAAAACTAAGCTCAGTCTGTGCTGGGGACATCTAAAGGACCAGAGCATTAGCAACTGCAATTTTGTGACTAGCAGGCAGCCATAAATAAATCTTCATTTAAGCCTTCCAAGGAGCAGCTCTTCTGAAGGATAAGGTGGAAAATATTTATAACTTTTTAAATTGATATTTAAGCCATTAGGAGAGTTCTAAATAATTAAAAACTGATAAATACTTCTAAACACTTTACTGCCAATTAGAATTAAAGGTAGCTGAGTCTTTCCCAACACCATGACCATCTAAAAGAAACCCACTATTTTCCTGTACAGTAATTGGAGATTGATTTTAATAGCTCCTTGCAGGCAGGCAAATGAGGTTGCTATTCATTTTGGTTTTGGCTGCTCATGGAATTAAAAATATTACCAAAACTACTGACATAGTCTAAAAGTTTTGGCTTTAGGAATAGGTACCTGCTTTGCAGGCACAGCAAAGGCATATGGCTGTATCACATGATTTGATCACGTTCAGCCCTGGCTGGAAAAAGCAGAGTAGGGCTGACTGGTCCCTGTAGGGTTTCCCCTCAATTATCTGGATTTAACTTGTTTTAGCAGAGTAATGTCTGTTTGTGCCAGCCAGTTGGAACTTCCACAGTGGTGTCTGAGGTGCTCTGCAAGTGTCCCTGCCTGGGACGGGGTGCTGGGGCTGGCTTTGCTCCTGCTGGGCAGCACTGTCTTACCAAGTGCCTCCTGAGGAACAGCTCAGTGACTGATGGCACAGTGACTCTAGAGTGAGGATTTTGGTTAAAAACAGAGGTCTAGCAATAGTATGACCTTTGAATGTCAGCAGAGGAGCCAGCAGCAGAGCTGAAGCTGCCGTTCAAGGGTTAAAGTTTGAGTGCTGCTGCTCAGGTGAAGCCTCTGGCCTCTCACCAATACAGCTCCTCAGTGACACCCACACAGGCTTATGGTTTGATTGAAGATGTTGCTTCTTTCAATCTGTTCCCTGTCCACACTAACACCTCATGGACTTTTTCACTCAGGAACAAAGACAGAGGGGCTTAACCCTTCTGTAGCATGAATATTGGAAGCTGTATCACAGATTACATGCTATAATAGACACCTGGCTAAATCCCTACAGAGGATTATAACTTGCATTTTCAAACTGGGGAAGGCTGCTGAGGTCAAGCAGGCCAAGATTTTAAGAAGAAGCAAAATACATTTTCAAGAAGTGAATCACAGCAACTGATTTTTATACCACTGCCTCAAGGTAATTAGCTCAGATGCACAAGACAAGAAATAAAAAAAGCCTGACTCACGTTTGGAGAGAGGCTATGTGGTAAATTACTGCATTCAAATCACACTTTTGGAAATAATAGAGTATTTCTGTTTTCAAGAGATCATATAATTAGTTCACTTGCTGCCAAGCTGTACACTGTCAATGACTAATTAGACAGTAATAACTAATAGCAGCAATTGCCCTAATGCTTACATTTTGCATGTGGTTTCTAACCAGGAATTACTTGTTTACCACAAAAGAACCAGATTATGGAACCATTAATTGTGGGATACTACTCATTAGGTGTTGTCCTACTAAGTGTTGTGGAGGATTGGCAAGGCACAAGATTTGTTGCATGATAGTTGATGTTACCAAACTCACTACATCCATTAGCTGGTTTGAGAGCATCGCAGTCAGTGTCTGCAGAATTACTGTTGTGATGAAGACAGGAATGGCTGTAGACAAGAACATTTTACCATCAATAGCCTTTTATCACTGCAATGACAGCATTTTAAGTTAAAGTGATTTAAGTTAAGAAAGAAAAAGTGCTAAAATTTCAGTGGAAGATTTCAAGCTCTTTCACAGAGCTCCCAAGTGAGAAGCATCTGGATGGCCAGACAAGCACTTTGAACTCTGAGCTGCAGGCTGAACAATATACATTCTTCAAAATGAGGAAAAAAGAAAATAAAAGCATATTTAAATCAATAACTTCTGGGGAGACTTAAAAAGATTAAACCAGGGAGGATGTGAATGGCCAAAAATAGATAATAATGCTTAACGACTTCGTGCAGTTTTAAGCTTGAAAGTACATTGCAGATTATGGCCCTGATCCTGCAACAAACTCGGTGCAAGAAGATCCATAAAATTCAGACTTGAAAAAGATATTTAAGCCTCTAAAGATCTGGCACTTTGCCTTGTGGAACACAAACCTAGCTAATTAATCTTCATGACAACACCTCCATGAGGTATGGAATTCTATCCCAAATTTACATATAGATGCAGAATTAGAGAGAAATGCTTTTGCATGATGAGATCTGTAATCCCTGATTATATTGTACTGTTTCTTCCAAAGCCTTTTGGTAGATCAGGTGAAGGCATTCTTGGCACTCAAAGTAGTTCTCAAGATTATTGCCTCTCTTCAATACCATGAATTGAAATTGCATCATAGGAAAACATCTTAATATTTGCAGCACAAATTTGGTGCTGTAAAGGCATTTAATTCCTAGAAGAACATTATCTCCTTTTAGATACTTTTGTTACTTTTTGGAAATGCTTTTCAATTTATTTTATGAGGGAAATGGAGTTTTGTTTCCTCTGAAATATCTCTACCCACTTTTGAGGGGTGAAAATTCTATTTATTCCTGGTGAGTAGCTTTATGCTTCTCAGACTATCTTTGACTTGGTAGCCTTGCTGATGCTATTTTGACCCCTTCATCATTCTGCCATAACCTTAAGGCAGATCTACTGGCACTGATCCAAGTGTGGTTTTGTTATTTCAGACGCTCAATATTGGTGTTTTCCTCCTGTATCAGCAGGTCTCTGGCAATATAATCACCTTCCTATTTATAACTTATGCAGTGTCACGAGGTGTAACACTGGGACCCCATTGTGCTGAGCTCTGGCAAATGTTCCAAGAAAACCTGAGTTTCTTTTACACCGGATGCATATGTGGATTTGAGAAGCTGACATCCCAAGGTACGTAGCATCCCCTTCTCCC
The DNA here is from genome assembly GCA_038380795.1 of Pyrocephalus nanus. Taxonomy (NCBI): domain Eukaryota; kingdom Metazoa; phylum Chordata; class Aves; order Passeriformes; family Tyrannidae; genus Pyrocephalus; species Pyrocephalus nanus. The sequence continues at coordinate 20,682,914 of CM076269.1, read as the reverse complement.
AGCGCACTGCCACTCGTCCTGGGTAAACCAGCCCATCCATGAGAGCAGTCCTTGGACAAGGCAGCAGAGGGTATCAATCTCCAGCATCGTGCTTAGCTCACATCAGTACATTTTCATCTGACCCACTTTTCCAGCCATCCTGCTGCCCTCCAGGAGCTCCAGCATGGCAGTCATGCAGGAGATACAGGGGTGTCCTCAACTGGGAAAAGCTTATACAGTCAGTAACAACCACCCTGGGTGTCTCTACCTTGGATTTTGTGTTCTGATACAGCTCTCATCTTGCTCACTTTCTGATTATTTTGGACTATGCATGAGTTAGAATGGGTAGAAAGGGGTAGAAAGAAGGAGATTTCTCACTGCAGTTGAAAGGTGTCATCCCTGGGCAAGGAAAAGCCAGCACAAAGGAACTTGGTCCATTATAATGAAAAGATGATATCAGTGATAGCAGAGATCGTGGAGGGAATCAAATCACCTTGGTTACAACAGGAGGAATCAACGTTCTGGAAACACTAACAATAAATACATTTCTTTATATATATATTTTTTAAATGTATTTGTGGTTATAAATGATTGTGTTCAGATTTTTGGTCCAAAAAAGAAAACTGTGGATAGCAAAACACCTGAGAAACTATGGAAGACCCCAGCAGGCCTTAATATCTCTGACTAGTCCCACCTGGGCAGCAGGGGTTGACATCACTGATCAGCCTCAGTTGGGCCCCAGGCCAGGCCCTATTTAAGCTCAGGTGGAGGTCCCCATCTGGTCCTTTTTTTTAGGTGGATTATAGGGCTGTGTTGCAGTTCTGCCTCCTGGTCTTCCTGGTGGGGCTCCTTTTGTGACCCTGCTTTGCCTGCCTGGGCTGCTGATGGGCCATTGATGTCCCCTGACCCCATGTGGGATGGCACCTGTTAATGAGGGCACAGCTGGTGCTGGGGTGGGTCTTCCACATCTGTCTCTGCACGGGATGACTCTGCTCCTGCTGCTTCTTGGCTCCCTGCTCAGGGATATGAGTGACCACTGTGGGCAGGGCTTGGCTGGTGCTCCCTCTCAGTGGGCAAGTGCCTGGAGGGTCTCTGCTGGTACACGACACAACTGAGTAAGTAAATGTAACTAATTCTGTGTTTCTATTGCCCACAGGCAAAGTGAAGAAATGTGCTTTGCCGTAGTGCTGGAGGCAGGTTGGTTGTGATGGCTGTGGCTTCTGCAAAAGGTTGTTCATAGCTTTGCATCTGGTTCCCAAGAAAGCTCCATCTTCTGCCCCTGTGGCTCCCACTTCTATTGGTAAGGGTCTTATTGTCTTCCTGGTGGACAGCTCTGGAGTGGTAACGTGGAGGCTTGTGAAAAGTATTGATGCCACAAGTTCTGGTCACTGAGTACCTTCAGGTACAGGCCATGAATTCCAACCTGAATTTTGTGTAAATCAAATGAAGTGAGCAGAACAGAGCACCAGTGTGGTGTTTAACTGATGAGCTACAATAGTGTTCAGTGCAATCCTGTCCTGTGCTAATTTCAGTGAATGCATCTTACTTGGACAGCTCTTTATGCAGAGCATTCATCACAGCCCTAAAAAAGTCATGCACATACCAACTCTCATGTGAGCTTAGAAATGAGCAGTACAGAAACATAAAAATACTGAAGTGAATGAACAATACAAGTACAGTGTTGCAAATACTTGAATAAAAACTACATGGCTCTGGATCTCTCCATTAAAGGACAGCTATGATTATTGTGTATATAGTTTAAATGGAATGCCAATGAAAACTTTTTCACTGAGCTGTTACTGATGAGTTATATCTTATTATGGTAAGATGTTGGATATGACATGATGGATTTATACTGCAGTTTAAAAAATCTTTTGTCCTTAACATATCTGGGCTAAACTTCCTCATCATCAAATTGCCTTTTAAATAGCTTAATGATAATGCTGAATGCATTATTTACCTTTTGAGAAAGATGTACAAAGCCCCTTATTCTTTTTTCTCTTAGCTGTGGTATTTTTCTATCCACAAGCTTTCTAAAATGCTATGTAGGTCATTAACATGTCTTTAATAACTATCTGACTGTCCAGCAAAGCAGACTGTTATAGCTTTTTAATAGCATACAGCTATTCTACAGTGTTCAAATACTTAGAGTAGAACTGCTGCATCTGATTTAAACTTCAAAAGTATTTTACACAAGCACAAACAAAAATGTAAAGTGCAAACCAGCAAACTATTTCTAAACAAGCAAAGCTTTTTTTTGTCTATTCCAACATATTTAAGTATGGTGTAATAAGAGAAGTCCACACTACTACAGGCAGTTACTGTAAAGCAAATTAAATGAAGAATTTTTAACTAATCTCCACTTAACCTCTTTATTACTGGTTTCTGTGCAGGTTTAAACTAGGAAGTAGAAGTCTGAAATGCTAATGTCTCTCCAGGATTATGTAAAAACACCTTAAGCATTTATATATGAAGTTCACACAGTAACTCAAGGTACATGTTAGACTGATTGAACAATGATAGGTAATATGTATATGTATGTATAATTAGTGTTTAATAATTTGGGAATTTTCAGGTTCAGTGAAGCTCAAATTATGGTTACAAAGCAGTATCATACAGTTTCAAGTGGGTGGTGTGGAAGGTAAGGGTGGGTGTAAGGCTACGTGTATACAGAGGGAGACAGAGGTTCCCCAGCCTCGCAGCTGCTCACTTGCTCCCTTCCTCACAGCACAGCAAAACAGACCAGGGGCTTCCAGTCATTCAAGGTAATTTTACACTAAATTAAAATGGCACAAATTTAACTCTTCTGGGTTTGAAGGGAGGGCCTTGAAAAAATTGGAGAACAATTTAAGAAACATCATTGTGCTACTTTTCTGGTCCAGCAGCTTCCAGCATATCTCTCTCCTTCAGGGTTGTACCTTTGCTGTGGGCTCAGCCCTGCCTCAAGCGAGCATCAGCCTGAAATCCAGCAACGTGCTGCTTGCTCAGCCCTCTCCCTGCACTCCTGCTGGGGAGCTGATGGTTTCTGAGCTGGCAGCTTCTCTCTAAGGACAAATTTCCTGCAAACGTGGGGGAATCCCACCTTTGTGCCTAGCAATTATGGTGAGCTGGATGTGTCTGGAAAGCAAGCACTTTTTTCCCCAGTCTTAAGATTTTCACTGACTCAAGCCTCTGATCTGATGTACTGCTTGGCCAGATGAGTGCTGATACTGCCAGAAGGGATGCAACAGCTGGGAAGGAAGCGAAGCAGTGCAGATAGATTAACTGACTTAAGGGCAACGTGAAAATGCACCTAAATAGTGAACAAAGAGAGAAATTAGCCTGTGCTGTCATACTCATGTTTATCTGTTAAAATGTCATTTATATATAAAAATAGTTAATTGATATTTTAAAAACGTATTATTTATATGGTCAAAGACTACTCAAGGTGTGTGCATGTGTACTGGGCTTAGGCAGAACTATTTCTGTCCCAACAAAAATGATTTTCAATACATATGTTCCCCCCAAGGCATCATTACAATTTTATTTTTACAAAGAGCAGCAAGAGTTAGGACAACAGATTCAGATTATTTCCTTTACGACAGATGTAAACATAGCACCTGCAAATGCTACTCAGGTCTGCACTGAGGGTACTGCCATTGCAAGCTCTACAATCTAAATTCAGGTATGAAGAATTCTGGTTTTTCTACTGGCAGTATTTTTTTTCCCCCTCTGTATGTACACAATTTTTAGTTTGCTTTATTTGATAATTTTATTCTTACCTAAGAGTAGAACTGTAGAATATGCTACACTGGGAAGTACAGCAGAGTGTGATAGAAGATATGTCATGTTATGTCCTTGTGATTGTAGGTTTTATGTTTTACTTAAAATACTGGTAGTTTTTATTAATGAAGATTGAGATAGCCAAATGCACTGTAAATCAGTGCACATATCAAGATATTCTGATAGACAAACATTTTACTCAAGACTATTTTCATGCACTGAAACACACAACTCCTGTATGAGGAAATTAAAAGGCAAACTAACTAAACCAAACCCCAAACCTTAACTAGCTTTGTAAAGATAAAGTCCTTGTTCAAGTATTCACCCTTAGAAACAAGATCTTACCATTTATTTCCCACTTATAATTTCCACCAACCATCTTTTAAGATGGTATTTGCTTGTTTAAATGTGCAGCTACACAGTCATTTTGCAAAATCTCTGGGATATCGACTATGAATTATGGCCAGACAACAAGCAGAAGTATACCAAATCCTCCATGGTATTCATTAATGGCTGCCTGTGACAAACCACTGTCAGCTTTAATAGTTTTCCTGGGGTAATTCCTGTATCCTCTGTAGGAGACTTTTAAGACTGATGAAGAGGATTTCTAAGTAGCACCAAAGTTAAATAACTTTTGCCAAATGTAATGCAATCATAGAAAAAAAATCTTTAATTTCATTTTATTTCTTCCTAAAGGAAGTAATCTTCTTAGAACAGATGGTCTAATCAAATACCTATGCAGCCTAGACTAAGTAATGTGTATATTGATGAGAGCATTACCAAAATGCAAGTTGATGTTTTACTAACCATCCCAATGAGAGAAACACTGAGAGCCATTCAATAAACAGTTAATTTCCCAAAGCTGAACAACCTTTTACTTGGTTATTATTGAAATTAGACAGCTTTGCTAAGCCAAGGCAGGTTGTCTTCCCTAACTCTGACAGTACTTTATTTTGCATGTTGTCACACCAGTTTCAATAAGCCACTCATGTAATAGGATGTAGTGTACTAGCTATGAATAAGGGTAGCAAAATAGTGTCACATAAAGCTGTAAAAAAACTTTCAATCCATGTTATTTAACGTTTTGCATATTAGTTTTTAGCTCTGAATCTCCAAATGACTTACAAGCAGGTGTGTTCAGCTGCCCACAAAGTTACAACTGAGAGAGATCAGACAGAGAAGTGAAGTAATTAGTGCTCAGACAAGGGGTGGCTAAGCCAGACTTTTCCTTTGCCCCACAGGCCTTTTTTTCAAAGAGATTTTTTTGTCTTTTTATTAATTCTATGGCTAATGCCACAGAGAAAAGAGCCAGACAACAAATAAAAGGGACCAAAGAGACAGAAGAAATTCTTTTCTTGTTGGGGATGCCTCAGCTGTGCTTTTGGGACTGTCTGCATCTGTAGGCGCTGTTCATCCTACTCCAGAGTGTTATTTATTCTGTGCTCATGGATCTCATGCAAAATTGTATTTCTACAATAGCTGTAATATTATTTCTGACTCTTAATGTCAGTATTATTTTTGACAATTTCGGATCTGCTCCTATGTGACCAATATGTCTACTGCCGTTTTTAATAAGGTTTAGAGGCAATGGATTAACACTGAATGTCAAACACCACAACTAGAATTGCTGATGTTATGCAGGAACACTACTCTAAATGTATGTATTAAAAACTCTACCTTATTATTGCTACAGAATCTGCACTCATTTCTGTTGTATTTGATAATTTTTGTTACAGAATTCCCAGGCTCAGAGGAGTCTTGCGTGTCTGTGAACCACTTAAAGGAAGAATGAAAAGGAACATAAACGATAATGACAATTGTAAGTGAAATCCAATTTCACCTCATTTCTCTTAAAAGGTGGGCTATATTGTTTTCCCTTCATTTGTGTTTGTCAGGATGATAAAATACATATTTTTAATGAATCACAGTGTATAGCAACATAACAGGGAATTGTTACAGAAACAAATTTAAATGTTGAATTTCATTATACAGTGAAGAGATGTCTTATTAGTATTCACAATGAATTGTGTGATGTCTCTCCACATTCAAATTATAGCACATAGTGCTTTGAAAGAGAATGAAGACGCTCATCAAATCCACATTAGGATACTGCTCCAATATAAGTAATTCAATGAAAAAAGCCCCATACAGTATCATTTGAGGATGGGTTGCAAACTTTGTGATAAACTGGTAATTTGTTCAGTTCTGTGCTGGAGATTGTCATGTAATTTCCTTTATTACATATGTCCATAATAAAAAATTACTGTATAGCTCTGAAAGACATACAATCACTTTCTAAAATAATTAATACTAAGACTGTTATCTGCAAATTACACTTCAGGCGTGTTATGTGGTTGCACTGTCTCCTAACAACCTGTCATTTTTCAAACTTATTTCATCACAGCATACTGAAATATGGAGAAGCCGAACTGGCTGGATAGCAGGGCTGCTAAAAAGGAAGGGAAAGCAGCTGCTCCTGTCCCATGCAGAGAGCAGGGGAGTAATGTCTGCATGGATCCCTGCTGCTGCCTCAGATGGGAGATTCAGAGCAATGGGAATTGGGGATAAACCAGTCCCCAACAACATTTCATGACCTCAGGTACTCTCCCGAATGACACAGAGAACCTCCCAAGTCTGAATGAGAATATTCTACCTGAAATGAAGCAAGAGCATCTCCAAGTGCACAAAAGGCTTATGATAGGGTATGTAAAACTTTCAATTTACTCATCAGAGGTGTAGCATGCAAACAACTCCCTTGAACTGAGGCAAAACTTTCTTCCTGAGTTGATTGTAAAGTAATTCAAATCTGGAGATGAAGAAGCTTCTTTTCCTATAGAGCTGTGGCAATACTGCTGCAAGGTGAGGTTTCTCTTTGAATCCCTGCATGCCTCCACTGTAACCAGGAGCTGTCATCAGCACATTGATTGGGCCAACTCAGGCAACCTCATTAGTAAGACCAGGGCAGCCTGGGCCATGTGGTGGTGTTTGGCATTTCAGTGCTGTTTGGCTATGTGGAGGTTGTGCTGCTAATTCTTTTTGCACGTTATTGACCCTCTACAGAAATTAAATCTGGGCGTGTATGCCAGGATGAGACAACTGTTACTCATCAACATTGTAGAATGAACACATCCTGAAAAAGTATTTGACCTTCGGTAAGCATTAGGTGGAGAAGTTTCTCACAAGAAGAGACTGAATGTAATTTTTCTATAGTGGTAAAAATAGACTTTCTACAATTGCCTGCTGGGATGCCTGAAGGTAAAGTTTAAGGACAAGGATTCCTTTTATCCTAATACACTTCAATCTATTACAGAGTAAGTTGATAAGAGAAGCTCTAAGTATGCTGCTTTCCCCTGTATCACCCTGGGAAGAAATAAATTACAGCATATTATGTTCCCTATCAGTTCTATCCATCACACGTCTTACAGAAGACGTGATGAAGAGAAACACCTTGGTTAGAGTAATGTAATTAACTGGTGCCATTTGAAATGTGAAAAATTACATTTTCTTATCCCTCCCTGTTTAGCTGTTCAACTATTTTTGAGCAAAAATGCTGTTTTATGACTTGCTGGTTGACTGTAGGACTACTTTCCAACAGACTCTGCTTCTCGCAGTAGATACAAGAAAGGTCAAAATCTTGCAGCAGCTGCCAGTATCCTGGCTGTGCAGCCCAGGGATGCTCAGGGACAGGAGTGTACCAGGACAGCCCAGCTCCATCTTCAGCTGCCTCTGTGAGGGGCACGACAGCAACATGGCCTCCCTAACACTTGGATGTGCTCCTGATGTGTGATGGTAGCTGGGCAAGGCAGCACCTGAAGCCAGAAAGGGATGAAGTTGCACTGCCAGAATGACAGATATGCCTCCATGTCTTCCTACAGGTACTCTATAATTTAAACAGTCTAGTGCTGTTCAGCATTTATCCTTAAATGGAATTTTAGGTTCCAGTTCATACTAAAGGCTCTATATGAAGTACACTTACTGGAATGAAAAATATCTCTTTATAAATGAATCAGTTCTTGCAAGGGTGCAAAAATAAAAGACCTCAGAGAAGGTGAAGTATTCTTTCCTCTGGCACAGAATTGAAAGCTGTGCTATGCTACAAGCCAAAGCCATATGCCTTTTTCTTTTAAGGTATGCAACATTTACATTTTTTATCTAAAAAAACTTTGCATTTACCATCTGAGTATTTTCAGACCCTAATAAAGCGTTTTAAGGATAAGAAATGGCATAGCTCTGCTTGTAACAATGTCTTTAGAGAGCATACAAAATCACCCTGTTCCACATGGCTATGTGTGATATGTTAATGCAAAAATAAAAAAGAAAAAGGCAACTTCAAAAGATATGCCCTTGGATTTTTTTAATTTTCATTTCTCCTAATTTTTCACTAGGTATTTACTGAAAGTGCTGCAGCGAGAGCAGTGGAAAGCAACTCTTGATTTTAGCTTATAACTGAAGCGAACATAGGGTTCTAAATAATTTTAAATGGATTTGAGCTTATTTTTGTGAATTCTGTTACATAGCATTTGAATACACGAGTCAAATAATACTTTATGGGCATTAAAACTCTGCAAATTCAAAACGCTGGCCAATAATTAAAATGTATATAAGAGGAAAGCAAGCCTGTTTAGGTATCTTTGATTTTAATAACTCATAGTGACACAGTAAGGTTATGGAAATGACGTATTAGTGTAATTTATTCAAGAAGCTGGAGAGGTACCTGTCTTTGTCATAGAAGCTATTAAAGAAAAAAATCTGCTGTTTATCTCTTGCCTCCTTGCAAATGTTTGTGACTCTCTACTTATCTCTCTGTATTCTGCAGCAATTCCTTCATCTGATATTATGAATAGTCAAATTCCTGTCTAAAGCTTCATATATTTTAGACTGCTTTTCTAGATTTAATTTTGTAAACATTATTTTGCAGATGTAAGAGTTAGAAACTTAGAACCACAACTATATATATATTTATGTAAAAGTTTGCAAATAGCTTTAACTCTGACTTAGCATTTTCTTGTATGGTCCTGTACCCCCCAAATCTGGAAAAATGGCATTTAAATGACAGGACTTGGCTGATGCCAAAATTTTGGGTATAATGCTCAAAAATAGCAACTTCTGACTTTTTTTTTTCAAATCTGTAAGCACATAAGAAAAACATTTTAAACTGTATGTTGAATATATGAAGAGATATTTAAATATTCTTTTAGAAAATAACCTTATGCCACAGAAAATATTTTATTAGGACTTTATGGTTTATTTAAATTCTCTAAAGTTCCTTTCAATGAAGCAAATCCTACCCTGAGATTCAATTAATTTAATTCCTACACAAGAAGTCACTGAAACCAACAGATGTTCTTACTGAATAAAACCTGAATAGCAATTGAATAAAAGCTCCAGGAGGTATCCCAGTGCTTATGAAGTCCCAGATCATCCTGTCACTTCCCAGCAGCTTTTAACTCCGCATACATTGCGCTCCTCTGAAGCTGTCCTGCTTTGCCATCAGCTGCTCTCCCCCAGTGTCAGTGGAGGAAAATGAAGAGGAAGTTTTTGAGTGAGAAAAAACTAAAAGTCCCTGCTCTGCTCCTAGAGCTTGCAAGATCCCTGTGGTATTCAGGGGCTGTGGGGAACGCATGAAACTGGGGAGCAGAGGCCACAGCCCCACCTGAAGGCAAATAAAAAGGCAGTAAACAAATATGTGACTCAGGTAAGTCAGAAGAGTAATTGTGTTTCTCTGAGTGTAAGGCAAGTGTGTTCCATACCAGTGCTTGTCTTCTCAGGTATCACCCTTGTTAATTAAAGAAATGCTTTATAATAGAATAGCTGTCATAGATGATATAATGCTATCACTTTGATATCTTAATTAAATTACACCACAGGCTCTAAGTCCTTCAGGGCACCTTCATTTAAGATGCTCAAAGTTTGTCAGTCACCACCCTGAATGGGATTTTGATTTTTTTCAATACCTACACCTACCAATGCATAGCTTTATTAGTTTGAGTCTAGGCTATCAGGGTTAAGTCAGGCATGGGATGATGCAACTACAAGAGACAGAGTGAAAAGGCAGATTTTCAGGCTCTGTCTGGCTTTTATACAATACTGGAAGAATTTTGTAAAAGACTTTAGCATAAGTTATGTAGTGATGGTGTTCAAATTTTGATCATGTACTAGATAGCCCACATTTGTCTTTAGAAGTCACAGATGTCAAAGGGTCTAAACTCGATGTGTCTCATCCCACTATTCATTCTTATTTGCAGCTGAGGAGCCAATTTTCAGCTTACCCAGCAGTCCAAGGGACACAACTGTGTTGAAGACCATAGGTATGTGTAGAATGTTTATAGTTCAGTTATGTGAACAAGATTTATGTAATGGTTTAAGCTAAACAGAGAAAGAAAAAAACTTTCTGCTGGGCTGTTGAATGTCTTAATTACTGCTACTTGTTTACACACTGGTATTGCAGTGGCATGTCACGGAGTGGTCCAAGCCCACAGCCTGCTGAAGGGCATTGCCCAAACAGGGATGAAGACAACCTCTGCCTGGAGGCATTCCCTACCTTGACAGCATTTTGATATATCTCATTGTCAGTTTTATTATTTTGTTGATGGCCAGCTGTTCTTTTGTCACCATTACAATGACATGCTGGTCTTAGCAAAGCTCATGTGTTCCATTGTTGTGCCTTGGAGAAGCGGATGCAGAACAGCCACACCCTACACTCCGGAGTAAATCCAAAACTTCAGGAAAACTTCAGGAAGAAGCACAAAATAGAAGAATTTTATATATATATATATATATATACACATATATATGTATTTGGTGCTGTTACTCTGGCATTTGTGATGGACAAATCCTTCCTTCGTGTTTCCCTCTTAACTCCCATCAAAGACTGTGGGAATCTTCGCAACTGATTTAAACTGAAGCAGGCTTGCTCCTAGATGTTCCAGTTCCGTGAACAGCAGTAAGAGTCTCTAGCACAAAATTTTCTCACAATAGTAGAAAAAATAATGGACACGCTGTGTCCGATGTGGGACATTGAGTAAAATCAATCTCTTAATGATGAATAATTGTAAAGGTTGAAAGAATGACATTATTGCAACAAACAATGTGCCCCTCCAGTCATCTCAGGTGAGGACTGACCTCCCACTGTGTTTTATTGTCTGGAGTTATTTTATTACTGGACTTCATGTAAAATTAATTACTACTTAATATATCTGCATTAAAAAAAAACAAAACCAAACACCAATTATGAATTATGACATTTAAAATAATTCACCAAGTGAGTTTAATTAGATACAAACAGAATGTTCAGCAAATAGAACCGATGCTTTGAGAGCAGGCTGCAGCATGCTGCCTGCACAACATTAGCCAAACAGGCAGCAATGATGTATGTGTGTGCTAGACTTTGGAAATGAAACTTTTCTGAACCTGTGAAATACCAAGAATAATAATTGTGAGGGTGATCTTGTAAGAAAATGTACTATTCGTCCACAAAGGCAGCACCCTAGACTGTAGGCTCCTTAGTGGTTTTATGTTTCATATTTTTAAAATACTTCTTTAAAGGGCAGCTGCATTATAAGCCAAGTCAATGGTGAGAAAGCTGCAGGAAGGATTTATTTTTGGTTTTGAATCTGTAGTAGAGCAGATGAGTAAGAAGGGCTGGGGAAGGCTTATTAATTTTTGCAATGATTCAAGATGAGCAAGTTCTGGTAAGAACAATACAGGTCCCCTCTTTCAGTATAGTTGCTTTTTCAGTTTTAGAGGAAATGCGTGTTTTTTTCCACTCCTCCATGAGACGGAAGAAGTTACACACAAAGGACACTCTGTGCTATGTTCATAAAGTACTCCTGAGTTTTAGGGAAGATCCTTTCCAGCCTCCTCGATGGTATCAACAGTGTCTGAAAAAAAAATCTCTGGAAAAATACACATTTACTCTTTTTTGCTGTGAAAATCTAGTTAAAACGGGACTATATTGTTTACATTCTCATTTTTAATGAAATGTTATGAGAAATTTGTGTAAGTCAGGATAAAATGGGAGTAACTTCTGTGACTTTGTTAAAGCTGCAGTAGACAAAAAAAAAAAAAAAAAAAAAGGCAAATTAAATATTCGAACATGTATTAGGTTCCCCTGCAGTGTCTTTAATCAAAATCAATTTTCTCTGAAAAATACATTAAGACTTCAGAAGCTGAATATTTTGATACTCAAACGTTAATAAAATTGCATTTTGTATCCCTGACCAAATCGCAACTGATGCCGGCATCATTACTGAGATTTTTACTTTTCCAAATGCCACAGAGTGGTTAACTGCAGCAGAAGTGGGAAGCTTCAGGGACAGAGCAGCAATGCTCAGGATGCACTTTTCACAGGCATCATTTACTGACACATTGCTGTTATGAACCTTATTCTTCTGGAGAATAGAATGTGAATTCTTTATCCACAGCTGAGAGCCTTTACTCCACAAAGCAGCACCCCTGAAGTCACCGCAACTGTATCTGAGGGCTGATTGTGTGAACCGCATGTGATGCTGCATAAATGGGATCAGCGTTGTGGGAGTGCCTGCCTACAGGAATGGCGCTGCAGTCCTTACTCCTGCATTTCTACAGGTATGCTTTGGGATGTGTCCTTGCTAAGAAGGTAATCTGAAAAGAAAGCCACTGGGGGGGGACAGGAGGGGTGGAAGAGTACAACTAAATTTTGAAACAAGTTAGTGACAACTGTCGAGAACACCAGATAAAACTGAAAGAGAGAGGTGATAATGGTATGAAACAGGAAAGGAGGAGTGTGAAGAATGGAGGCCATTAAAAAAAAAAAGGCAAACAGCAATTGAAGTTTAAAATAGACAACTTCTTTTTGTTACTTTTCCTTTTCCTTAGTCCTCAATTATTTCAGGTCATTCCTTGAATACATGTCATGGTTTAATCCCAGACAGCCACCAAGCCCCCCACAGCTGCTTGCTCCCCCACCACCAGCGGAGAGAATCAGAAGGGTAAAACCCAGAAAACTCATATGCTGGGGTAAAGACAGTTTAATAGGGAAAGAAAAAGCTGCACACACAGGCAAAACAAAACAAGGAATTAAACCACTGCTTCCCCTGGCCAGACAGGTGTTCAGCCATCTCCAAGAGAGCAGGGCCCTATCATGCATAATAGTTACTTGGGAAGACAAACACCACCTCTCCAAATGTTCCCCCTTCCTCCCCTGACTTTATATGCTAAGTGTGACATGTTGCTCAGTTGGGGTCAGTTGTCCTGGCTGTGTCTGCTCCCAACTTCCCAAGCACCCCTAACTTCCTTGCTAGCGTGGCAGTACAGAAAGCAGAAAAGGCCTTGGCTCTGTGTAAGCACTGCTCAGCAACAACAAAAATATCTTTATTATCATCACTCTTTTTAGCACAAATCCAAAACATAGCGCCATACTAGCCACTGTGAAGAAAACTAACTCTACCCCAGTCAAAACCAGCACAATATATAAGCCAGGAAGTCACAGCCAAGTCTTTCTTCCCTAAATGATAAAACAATACTTGGAGTCCTGCTGGTTCCTCTTAAAACTGATGGAGAAGGTATGCTGTTAATGCAGGCCTAATTATTTGCTCTGAGTACACAGAGGCTCCCACTCACCAGGCATTATGAGTGAACTGCCCAGAGGCAGTTTATTGACCCATGCTCAACCATAGCAGTGAGACTCCATCCTGTGCTGGTACCATTAACACTGAAAGCGTAGGGTAATAGGATCACATATTACTTGGAGTTTCCAGAGATCTTGACTCCTCATTTCTAACTTGTTCTTTCTCTCTTTCCCCCCCCCCCCCAATCTACACTAACATAGTCCAAATTGCATAACCCATGTTCATGCACATGAAATCACACCTTCATTTTGCTGTGTAGGAGGCAGAAATTGAATGTCCAGTCTGCAGGCAGCAGCCTATCTACAGTGAGGAGTTTTGCACACAAGAAGAAAAGCAAAAGGAAAAAAAAGGTCACTGTCTTAAAATGGGTAAAGAAAATGGGATGTAAAAGTGCTAGATTACAAAAAAAAATTACTTGCCATTAAGTCATTTTCCCTACTGCCTAATTTTCTTTCACTCCTCCATCTTAGTAGACATTATGCTAAATTACAAAACAAATGGTAAAGACCAGAACCAGAACTTCTCATGCAAAACAGCCAGAAGTACAACTTTGTAAGTCCTATTTTCCTTCCTTTTTGCCCAGAAGTCTATAGATGCTCTTACAGAGTATATGTTTGTGTTACCAGAAGTGGGCTCTTAATGGAACTTGACAGTAATTTATTTTTATGGCTTGCAATGTTAAGTAATTTTACTTAACATGCCATTTTTAAACCTAAATGCATGAGAGAAGGAAAAGTATGAGACACAGCAAATGCACCAAGGAAGATTTATACATTTCCGCTGAAAAATGAACTGATGATCTGGTTCACTGACACTGCATTTCTCCAGTATTAGGCAACTCTAGCAGGTAAGTCTCCTTCAGAGTTTGACCAATAAGTCTACCCGATGTCACTGAAATATTCTTTTCAGATGAGGGAAAGATCTCTTAGTTTAACGTCAACATCCTTACTGGATGGACTAGTGTGAGATCTGCACTAAGCACCGCATTAAGAGTGGTATCAGTGAACAGCATTTTGTTTGCTGGATGCAAAGCAAGTCAAAACTAACTTATTAACTATCTGTTTGGTGCTGCTGTGTCATATCCATCATCACCACATCTAATACCCTCTACTTGACAGCTTATCTCAGTAAAACTACTAAAAAGGGTCCTCATATGGTCCTCTAAATCATTTCTGACTAGAGCTTCTACTGGCTCCACTAGGAAAACTCATAAGAAACAGAGCTGCTGTTTGCAGTCCTACCATCTTGAACACTTGCTAAGGTCTTTTATCAGGCTCAAGTGATTAAGTTTAAAGGAAATATTTTTATTTTCTCCTTTATTAGCCCCTCAGTTGAAGTAAAGTGAATTATATGTATGAACAAAGACAAACCTATTGTCTGTTGCAAAGTTATATATAGCCTTATTCCTATTATTATCTAACCATTGTATTGCAAGTCAGGTTTTAAAACATTTTTAGAGCATGTATGATTGCTGATTTATTTATTTACTTTTTTGTCTTCTTTTCAGTACCTTTTACTTTCATTGTTGTAAAGAGCTGTTTATGATCATGTGCTTGGACTGAAAAGATGAAGAACAGGTCAGGAAATATGGATTGTGAGTCTGTCTGGTTACTGGTTAATTAACACATTTCAAGAGGGCTACAAGAGATAAAGGAAAACCTAATGGTTCAAATTTGCCTCTACCCTTCACCACGTGCAAGGGTGTCTCCTAATTTAACTTGAATTTATTCTTGAGTTCCTTTAAAGCTAATGTTCCTAAAAATACCTGTAAAATCTAGATACTAATTGGAAGATTATGCTTTTTTCCACAGAAAGCTTCATATTCCCACTTCTGCCTCAAACCAGACAATTTCTAAGAGAAACATCAAGTAATTCGTTCCATTTGCCTGCGAAGCCTGGGTCACTCTTGTGAAATGATGAGGTTCAAGGCCTGGAAACTTGGATTTTTTCAAATTGCATGACAGGTACAGTCAGGATTCAGGTGGGCTCTTTTGTAAATCATTTGTTCCATCTACACAAATCTGCCAATTGGCATCTTTCTGACAGATTTTTAATTCCCTTTCCCTCATTTTAATTATGAGGGGTACATCAGTGTCTAAGGCTATTTTACTATCTCTAGACTCAGACAGTTTAAAATAAATGGCTGTTTTATAAATCTACTTTCTAGCTTGGTATTAATGCATATGTATGTCGTGGCAGGTGTAGGTATCCTCACTTCTCAGTGGCCCTGCCTGGCCTCAGTATGTTTGCAAACATTTAAGCCTAAAAGATGTTTTCCCCCCAGAAACCACAAGGTAAATGTAACAAGTAATCAATCTCCTGAACAGCAATCAGAAACCTCCTAACAAACATCCTACACAAACACCATAATTAATCTAAGCCACGACCTGAATTGCAATGAATATAATCAGCTTCAAATGCTGTGCATACTGTACTCATTTTTTTGGCTGTCACAGTTAGTCTGTTATACACAGTACAAACATATTGGTTTGTTTTGAAGAATACTAATTTCAGGAGGGAAATGTGACACAAATGTTGCATGCAGATCAGGTTGTCTGTTCTTACATATTCAGACTAAAGCAAAACCACAATGTCAATGTCAAAGCAGTACAAAAAGGATATATACACTCAGAAACTAAAAAAACCCAAGCCACCAAACCTAACACAAACTACACAGCAAACCCTGTCCTCTAACCACAAAGCCTCAGAAAGCAATCGTGGTCTGTGAACATTAAGTGGTGGAGAAAGGGATGTGTTTGGGCACAGGTTCAAATTAGGCAGTGTAAGCTCTCCTTTATTAATTAGGAGGACATGCCAATTGAAAACTGCAGGCTGATCTTCAGCCAGTTTAAGTCAGCCTAGTGCCATTTTACTCATTTAGTGAGTACTATTTACTCATTAGCTGAAGATAGTAACGCAATTTTTTTGAGACAATACATTTTTTCAAGGAACACTTGAAAATTTTACCAAGTGAGTGAATTTCTCGTTCACCTGGTATCCATGTTCAGCAATAAAAGCGAGCAGCTTTCACTCCCCAGCAGGCAGGCTGGAGGCTGCTGTGCACAGTAATGTTTACAGGGCAGCACTGCAGAGGTGTTTTTAAATAGGAGCAAAAGTGTTTTCCCTAAGGATTAAAATAATGCACCTTCTAACAGACACACTTCTAACAATCTTTTCTTTTACACAGATTTTGTTTTTACAAATCTATCTACTAAATTAATTCTGGAAATGCCTAAAGAGATGTGACCAAAAATAAGCTCCTCCTTGGATAAATACAGGTAACTCTTATGGATTGTCACTACTAAATATATAAGGGTGGAATTTATTGATACTGTTTATTTATTAGCTTGGCTGCCATTTCAAAATGATGTGGGGAAAAAAACCCCAAGAATTTCTTGTGATTTTTCTAGTAGTAGCTCAAATTAGTTGAGATTGGGCAGATACTCCCTAGGGACTGTCAAGAAAAAAACTCATCATGACATTTTTTCTCAAATGACACTGAAATTGTCTTGTGAGTCATTAGATCCATTGCTTAAATTTAAGTCCACATTATGCACATTATACCAGGTATATGAAAAGGTAGGGTTGGCCAAAGGATGGAAAAATTTGACAGGCAACTGTTGAACAGTTACATGCTGAGAAGAAAATTGTTAATAATAACCTCACTTCCTCACAAAGAAGGAGGATGAGAAGCAATGGAAAAATAAGTGAAGAAAACCATAGAAAAATGAATGGGGATAGAGAGAATACAAGAAAAGCAACACACTAATGATGGTTCATGAAACACCTTAGCACAACTAATAAAATGTAAAATATGTTTTATTGAAGAATTTTCCTCTTCAATAATTATTTTCTGCTCTTCTCTGTGGCATCACTACTGACAGCTCTGGTTTTTGCTTCCTCTGCCATGGTTCAACACACACCTATGTTTTCCTTCTCCATATAGTATGAAAGTAAAAGACTTATTTTCCTAATTTCTCAGCCGTTGAAAGAGCATCTGTTGCCATTTCCACAGTGGCCTACACTTTTTTGCCCTTCACCACAGAAGGAATCAGCAACTCCCAAAGTTAATATTTTTGCCCTCCATTCCACACAAGACGTAATTTGCAGAAAGGAAGCCTCCTCCTTTCCTCTGTCATCCCTGTCTCACGGAGCTTGGCCATTCCCTTTGGATTTCTCTGTGGTCACTCTTATCTGTTAGGACCAGCAAGAGCTCCTCCTGGCTCCCATGGGCACGGTTCCCATCCAGGTCCTGCTGCCCCAGGAGCGCGGCAGCCACGCTGTCCTCAGACAGCCTCTGGGATCTTCTCCTCCACGCCCTGAGGCATAAGGCAGGCAGATGGGCTCTCAGATGGTGACAGGGACAGCGGGGCACAGGATGTGCAGAAGCATCCCTTGTAGAGAGTGAATGGGAACAGTCTGTGAAAGGGGGGTCAGGCATTTTCAAGCCATGCTTTGCAGAGGACAGAAACTGTAGCTCGTTGAGTTTGAGGTTTCAAAGTTTGGGCTCTGAGCAAGACATGAAATGAAAAATTTTCAAATTTTAAGATTTCACTAGAAAGAAAATTTCCACCGACAATAATGTGTGTACCTAGCATATATAAGTTTTTTAAAATATTGACACAAAACACCTTAAACTGTTTTGGGGAAGGAAAGAAAAAACAAGAAAAAAGTTGGATGCAGAGAAGCAAGAACTGGCAGCACTAGACAGACTGTGACTTTTATTTGTGAGATATTCACAGTTGTGACAAAATAAACCTGACTTTTTATTTCAACAGCTAACATCATATTTAAAAAAACAAATAAACCAAGCCAGATCTACAGACTATCTCTAACCAGTTCAGTTGCTATGGTATAAATGAGCAGATTAAGTATGTTAAGGGTATCCCTGCTGAAATGTAAAATGCAAGTGCTGAGAAGCTAGCCAAGCCATATGAAAGCATACCAGCTGGGCTGGGACAGGAAAGGAAGAAGGTCAGGCACTCTGGAGAGAAAGAGGATCAATACCAAACTCTTGAGAGGAATGAATTCGAGTCCTACAGAGAAAAAGAAAACTACCTTAGGTGAATTGTCAGAAGCAGCTGCCTGTTCTAAAAATAATAGTGCTTGCTCTTTTGCTCAAGTTTCTTTTTCTTCTCTTTTTTTCCCTTCTCATTTCCTTTTCTTCTCTGCTTTCCCTTGATTGATAACAGAAAAAATTGGTGCCTCTGTATGCTATTGCAAAACTGCTGAAATCTGGCAAGAGCAAAAAGGCTAGAAAAATAAAAGATTAAAAATGTTAAAGTACATTCAGCAGCCAGGAAGCTGACCCAAAACTTCAGGTAACGAGTTCATGCAGATGTCAACTTAAAGTTCAGATGGATCAGCATTTCAAGTGAATTTTCTGCAGGGTTTTTAGAGAGAAGGGTAAGAAAGAAGGTAATAAAACTGTGAGAAAGCTTTCAAGCTTACTTTGGGCATGCAGTCCTCTCTGCAGTTCAGCTTAATGGAAGAGATATTCAAATAATGTAGATTTTTTTCCTTCTGCAAATTTCTCAATTAGAAATGGTTTATTAATTAATCAAAATTAGTGATAAACCCCCCTAATTAATAGTCTTCCCCTCTGAAAAATGGCCTGCTTTCCCTAGCCTTGGCATCAGGGAGAGCTCCAGTACCAATCCTGGGCTAGGGGGAGGTGCAGAAGGAATGAGGGGAAGCACAATGCTCACCCCATCTCATCCCCAACTCTCACATCTCTCTTTTCGGAAGCTCAGATTTTGTCTAAATGCTTTGATAACTCTTACCACGGTGAGGTCTGAAAAATACTAATATTGATAGAGAATAGGAAAGGAAACCTGTACTAATTCTGCTAAAGCCACTGATGTTAGTCTGGATTTAACTCGTGCAAATCAGAGCACTCCATGGACCTGAACAGCTGAAGAATAGAAATTACTGTACAAAAGGCAGCATTGTGTAAACCTAAGATCTACAGTCTTTTCATTCAAATCTTTAGCCCTAAAGGGTCTCTCTATTTTCAACTTAGTTACAGCTATGAAGTGTAATGAGATATGATGCATGCTAAAGACCTCGGCTATCAATTAGTAACAGGCAGGAATGAAAGATGAATATCTAATGTTTGACTGATATGGTCTCCAGTGAGAATGGCTGGGTATTTTAAGTGCATGCCTGCATTCCTGGGGAAGACACAGTGAGCGGCTTGATGCCCACAGCAGTTGGCACCAAACAGTTGGCAGCTTCTTCATCTCCGTCTCATGAGAGCACCCGCTTTACACCAGGGCTTGGTTTCATGTTTAAATCTCGCACAGAACCTGCCACGGAGAATGACACTGATGGTTGTGGAAAAGACATTCAGCAAAGGCACCATGTCAGGCATGGTAAGAAAGAAATGTTTTCTATGCAGTTGAAGTGACTGCTCAGAAATAGGTTAAAACTCCTGTGGCACAGTCACCCCTGGATTCGATGGGGCCTGGGGGGCTGTGCACACACCTGCACAAGCTGGAAGAGCCTGTCCCCAGCCCCAGCATAGGAGCACAGTGATTGTGGCCACTCTCTATCCCCACTTTCTTAAGCACCTCTGCTCAGAGATAAAGTTATATCTAATAGGGTTTAATGCTCTGAAGATGTGAATGCAAGTGCATATCGTAGACCTGCTGATATTCTAAACCCTCAGGTATTTAGACATCCTTTCAAATGAATAGCTCACATAATGTTTAGACACCTGAAGTGGAGACCAATGAAGCTTTTCTAATAGAGAAGTTGTTTTAAAGGTACACTTCATTAAAAAAAGCCAAAGGCCTGCAAGATGGTGTTCCTTATAAGGGTAACAGCAGATAATGCATACAGCACAAATGTATCTATTATTTACTAGCCACCTAAAGTCCTGTCAGTGCCAGCGGCAAACCAGACTGAATCTTATCAGCAAAACTGCTTTGACACCAACCTGCTTTCCTCATGGATGGTTTTCCTGAATTCTCCAGGCTCTGTAATGAGAACTGGAGAAACATGCAGGATAGCATACAAGCTCTCTGCAAACAAGCCTACAGAAGCAGCCTGTGCTAATCATCAGAGCTGCTGGCACACTCTTAACCTTCTTGCCAACAGCTGTGAAATTATTCCTTTTTTTCAGATCTGATATAAAAGAATCACAGTTTTATTTTTTCCTCAAAAAGTTCAAGCGACAGTGATATGACCTTTAGGGGAATGCTATAGAAAATGGGAGAGATAATGAGTCCTTTGAAACAATGAATCAATGGGGTGAATGTATTTTCTTACATAATCCATCACCCTGATAAAATTTGCACTTGCTCTGTTAGGGAATAAATTGGCTATCACTCCGTGGTGGGAGAGCAGCACCAGTGCACACTGCAGTCTTTAATGAGGACACACAACTGGGGATATTTTGAGCTCAGTGATTTACATAAGCAGAGAGCCTAATCCTGTGCATGCAGGACTCGGGAGCAATGGAGAAAGCAGGGAAGCAGCAGAAGGAATCACTTAACTTTCATGTGTCCCCATGACTTCAGTGTGGAAAATAAATGACTGGAAGATAAGGTGGCTGTGCCTGTCACCAGCCAGAGGGATGGCACGGGGGGCTTGCTGGGGCACTGCCACTTGGCTTTTCTGCCTGCTGGTCAAGAAAAATACTCTGATCGTTGTGAAGAAGAAAACTTGCACTTGTTCTTCTCTGACAGTCTAACACACCTTTTGAGAGATGTTTTGGAAACTGTCTATGACAGTTGAGGACTTTTAAGTAGGGTTTGTGGAATTTGGTGGCAGTCAACAGAGACACCAAAGGTAACTAGAGCAGCATTAATGTAGATTGTCTTGGACTGTAGGTAATAGTCATAACAGTTCCAGTAACACCTTAATAAAATACCAAAATATTACCAGTATAGAGAGCATCAACCAATTTCAAGATCAAGAAGATGCATCTGTAAAAAATTCCTAGAGCTCACACTAATATCAAGTCTTCTGTTCAATCCTATAGCTGTTGTCTTCCTGCAAAGCCAGAGTCCTTTGGGAATCAGAAATACTTCATGCTTTTAAAATCTTTATGAATCCACTATGAAAAGAAATCATAGCACAGCAGTATATGCCTAGGAAAAAAATCTCCAAGCTACTATTCTTTTTAAATGCTGACAAAATTAATAATTCAGGATAATAAAATTTAAAATCATTGCACTTTTTTGGGTCCTTCTAGTGACATTATTAAACAAATAAGTAAAACAACACTCAGATTTATCTTTGCTTGGTTATTTGAGTGAGTTTTAGCCAATTACTGTGAAAGATAAAACCACCATACTACTACCAGCATAAAATGGAAATAATAGAGGATTTTTTTTCTGTCTTCTCACCCCTTCATCATCTATACATAGGACAGTATGCTTTGGATATAGTTCATCTCACTGCTGCCACTGCTGGTTTGCCCACCAGTTAGTCAGGCTGCTTCTCTTGTGCAGGGTGTCAGAAACAAACACAAGAGAAATGAACACAGAGAAAAAATGCTTTACAGTTACAGCCATGGAAATTGCTGGGAGGATTAGGCAGGCATCACAGCTGAAACCATTTTTGCCTTTTTAAATAGATAATGTTTCAATTTGATACTGTCACTTCAAAACAAACAAAGCAAACAAACATTTCCTTGAAGAAAATAGTAATTTCTTAAAAGACTAGTCTTAAAGATGCTGCCTTTTTGGAACTGGAATAATTCACAGCAGAGAGACAACATGCTGAAAGGTACATAGTTTGTTAGCAGTAAATAGTAGTAAATACAATCCTGCTCTCTCTATTATGCCATTTATAGCGAGGCTGACTGGGCTGCCAGCCCTTCTGTCCAAGAATCATTAGCAATTCATCAAAAGAGCAAATGTCATTATACACGGGAAGCCCAGGGAATTATTTTGCATTTGATTTCCAGCTCTGATAGCATTGTTATTGATTAAAATATTCTCCTGCATAACTTGCGCTAGACACAAAAGATCATTGTATTTTTGAACTTCCAATCACAGTAATCCTGAGTAGCCCAAATACTTAAGGGTTTAATAAAATTGAATACAGAAACCCCTTGGGTCAGACTCCTAGCCTGTTAACCAATGACCTTCATGGGAAGCTGCCAGACTGAGGCACAATTTCTGAAATACCTAAGAACACGATTCCAAAATCATTGTGTCAGTATACTGTATACCAACAAAGCCAGGAATCCTTTACTGCAGAAATCTGGTTTAGGTAGAAATTATGAAAAGGAGAAAGGACACATTTCCTTGTGTTGCCTGTCTTGAGTAAATAACAGGACAGTGAGGTCTGAACAGTGAAGTCACGTGCAATCCCAGCTCAGCCTCCCCGAGAGACTGATGCTGGGCCTTCCTGTGAGCACAAGCCTCTATCACTTCTATTAGAAACTTCCATTTAATGAGAAAAACAGGAAAATACCACGCACGTAGAGAAGAAACACGATAATTTTGTCTTAAAGTGAAAAGGCTTTTGACTATATTTCTTGAAAATGCACCTTTTATGCTTTATATAAAGCACAAAACTATCTGGCTGCAGTGCTGGGTGTACAACTGGAAGTCAGGCAGGTGTTGGTACTCCTGGGCTGTAACAAAGGTGTTCCTCTGAATGTCTCCAACCAACACCACATGTCTCAGAGTGCCCTGACAGGACCTGTGATTAAGTGAGCCTACAGTACATGGCCAAGACATCTTCAAGGACATCTTCCCAAGCTTCCTCAAGAAGCTTACAGTGCTGCTGGAAACAAGGACTCCTGCATAGCTTTTGGTCCTCCTGAAGAATAAACAACATTAAGTCATCACCTGAATGGGAAAGAGACTTGGCAGAAGACCAGACAACAAAACAACTTTGACAATGGTTTGCAAGATGTCCAGAAGAAAGATGGAGAATTGTTTCTGCAGCTACTGAGACACTATATTCTACCACGTGGGACAGGCAGGGCTATGGCTTGCAGCAATTTAAGGCTACATATGGATTTAAATCAGTGAAGCTGCTGAAGAAACCAGGAAAAGGAAACAAAAAGATCTTATGGCTCCACATGGGCATATCTGAGAGAACAAGCTGGGATGTTTCCACAAGGCCAAAATAAGTGAGGGTGAGAACTTGGTATAAGAAAGCATCAAATTTACTATTCCATGGTCAGTCTATTTGTAACTAGTATTGGATACAGAGGAGAACTGGTACTGAAGGAATCTGATCCCTCTCTCTGTAAATGCCAAACCAATAAGCAAACCAACAAACAAACAATCTACCAAAAAGCAGAGGAGCTGCTTTATCCAAAGCTAACAGACAGGAAGCACTGCTGGACTCAGACACAATGACACTTCAAGCTCATGAAGGCCTTTGACATCTACTCCCCAGTGACTCTGGCTGAAGAGATGAGTTCACGGCCTCTCCCTGGAGGTCAGAGATCCACAGCAGTTGGCAGACTGGACTGGCTGCTCATGTCAGTGCACAATTCATCAGTTCAGCTGACTGACCTGGCGGCTGTGGTTCAGAGCTAAACCAGGAGACCTAAGGGCTGGAGCAGTTGGGGAATCCCCTCTGAGGCCCTTGCTGAGGGGAAATGGGCAATAACCACAGCAGGGATGGAGAGAAGAAGACAGCAGCAAAGAACAAGCTATCTTGAGCCATGTGGTGAACACATTAAAGTTTAAAAGACACTTTAAACATCAGGTTCTGGGTAACTAAAAAACCTGCAGAGGTGGTGGTCAGTAGAGAGGACAATAGTGACAAAGATTACCACCTCTCTTCCAGATGCCTCACTAGATCAGCTTCTGCTTTATTGAAATTTGTATTTAGCTTCAGCCTCCATTCCTGGAAGTGATGGAATCAATTTGAACCTTATCAGCAAAGAAGGAGGACTGTGGTTCCAAGATAAGAGAAGACAGGACATGAACAGACATGCAGATTGCTGCTGTTTTCCAGACCCTGCTGTCACAGCTCAGCTTTGTCATATTTAGCCACAGACAGGTTACAATTATTTTCTGTTTCCTTTTCTTCTCACCTTGCAAATTACACTGGAAAAGTTTAGTTAATCAGAACTAACTTGTTTCTGCCACACTGGTAATTACATACATAACTGCCTACATGCTATATAAAAATTCAGTGATCCCATACCTCGAAAAACACATGTGTGTGGGCTAGGGAAAGAGTGGGCTGAGGACAGGTACAGACAGCATGATTTAGTTAGCATGACTGAATGTTAAGTTTCAGTGTGTTATTCTAAGATACCTATTTATTTATAGGTTTGGATTTTTACCATACCAAATATGTACTTTTTTATAAAATTAAAGTATCCTCTATTGAGAAAGCATCAAAAATCCCACTCCAGATATTTAAGGATGACAGTGGATTTGCTCTGCTTGATTTATTTATTGAAGTTTTATCCACCTACATCTTTCTCAGGTGTTACCATTCTGCTTCCAGTTTCACATTTTAAAAGGAGTATTATCCTTTTAAAAAGAGGCATTCTTCCAATCCTGTGTAATCTTCACACTAGACTGTTACTTCTAAACTTGTGTCTAAAAATGCAGTGAACTAATATATTTTTCATTATAAAAACCCACAATACTGATAGAATGCTCCATTTCTGATTAAAGTGTGAGTATTGTAACATAATTTTTTTTCCTCAACTCCATTTTTAAAATTAATTTATTTTGAAAGCCATGGTGCAAGCTTTACCTCACTGTGGACCCAGCTTTCAGAAATGAGGCAATAATTAGGTGTGAATAAGTCTTCTGTTTGAGAATCTCCACAAGTTTACCCAGTTAAGGTTGGTAATGCTGGTTGCCTGTGAACTAAGAGCTTAAGTGAGCATGTCAAGGTCAGTCTCTTGGTGTTGCTGAGTGTGTGGAAGGCTGTGACGACTTCCAGTCAGTTCTGGGCAAGGTGAGTTTCAAATTAGTGGGATGGGCTTTTTTTACTCTCCCAGAATTATGTGACTATTGATGTATGGGTAGCATTTTATGATGAGCTAGTATGTTTATTTCTGATGCTGTGGATACCTGTTGAAATTGCTGTATGCTGCCCTCTCCTGTGTCTGTTAGTGTGTAGGTTCCTGCTGAAAGTGCTCTCAGCAATTGGTGATGGGGAGGTCAGAGGAGAATGCTGATAGGACAGAAATTGCTTGTTTGCTGTTGAGTTAAGGCTGGAGCTGGGATTGATGCTGTGGATCTGTTCTGGACGCCCTCCAGTGGAAGTGCTTTGTCTCAGTTATGCAGCAATGTTGATTCTCGAAGTCTCAAAGCAAAGGGATTGTGGGGTTGTGTGCTGTGCCCTCTTGGCTTATCAGGGAAGGCTGCAGCATGTTGGCAGACACCAAATCTAAAAGCAAGCCTGGTGTGTGGGTCAGCTGCAGCAGCGTGTCAAAACTGCTAGAGTATCACCACCAGAATTTCTCTTTTTCTGATCTTAAATTTGACATGTACTGTGAAAGAAAAAGACCTTCAAACAATACGCGTTTTAGTAATTTGCTAGTGAGCCACTTCAAAATAAGTTTAAGTAATAAAGAACTTCATATTAATGAAAGGTTACCTCACTTCATAAAAAAATAGTAAGAGACTGCACTTGGCATCAGATGCTCTAAAAGCACCCGGCTGCCATGCGAACTGTTTCCAAGACGTTACAAGCATACGACTCTTACAGTAAGCGATGCAAAATATCAATTGCCAAAACTTCCTTAGAAAAGCTTCTTCCTAGATAAATTTAAAAATGTCCATATTGTATTTTGCTTAAAGCTGATTTCAAAGCATCTTAGCTTAAGCTTTGAGGAGTTCAGTGCCTACTAAACAATTTTTAAAGGATTTTCTGTGGTAAACCAAAGTTCTTTCAAGTCTGTAAAAGAACCTAAGACAGCACCATGCATATGGAGCAGAAACTTCCAAGGGGAAAAATTCTTATAATATTAGGATGCAAAAAGAATAAGATAGAAACATTGGAAATGCTGAGATGTCATTCCATAAATCATTGTTGTACTCTCTCTTAAAATACATTTTTGCTTTCTTCACCTGCCATAGGACATTGCAGAAATAGAAAAGACTCAAAATCATGTGATAGAAATGATTAGATGTCTGGTGTGACTTCTACAGGGGGAAAAATGGGAACTTTGTATTTATTAGGAAGAAATACAACAGTATAGCTTTGCACAAAAGCAGTAAACGAAGTGCTCTATTTGTTATTTTACCTAATGAGGCAAATCAGTAAAACAGGCAACATATTTAAAATGTGTTACTGATGGAGCTTAATCCTATGATGTTTAACTGAAAGCCTGGGCATTGCAAAAAAGGCAAAGAACATGTGATGCAGAAATGCAAGAAAGCACCATTTAGGTCAAGTTAGATTCTGGATTTATGTTGGTTGTTGCAGAAAGCAGAATTTGGTGTTGAAAGAGAAAAAAATTGCTACTTAAAACTTGAAAAGAAAAAAAAAGTAACAACTCTGTTTCAAAAACTGTTTTCAAAAGGTCAAACTCAGCCCCAGAATAGCAGGTACAAAGTACACACAAGCTGAATTTGGTTCTAGATGTGTATGACTTTATCCTTCATCTCCAAGGTTTTACTGAAATTTATTTTTTTTTTTTAAATTTTTTTTAAAAGCTCGGACTGAGATGTTATTCCCAGCACAGTCCCATATTCTTTAATGGGACTATCATATTTTATTTGTGCATTTTAGTCAAATGCATAGTCATGTATCAGACCTTGTAAGGGATAACTTTGAAAGCAGGAGAACATTACAATATTATGAAAGGAAATCTAATTAAAATGATACAAGTTAATAAAGACATAGCATTAAATAAAAAACAAGGAAAACATGCCCAGGGAGGGCACTAACTCTAAATGGAAGTATGCAGTGAATATTGCCATTCTGAATTGTTTTGCTCTAAGTGTGTCCATGCAACTGAATATAGTTAATATGTTCCACTTCGTCAAATATAGAGCAATCAATTTTACACTGTCCCCTTTTCTTGCAATATCAAATAAAACCCCTAACATTTGCCCATTAGAAACTACTTAATCAATAACAATTGCAAAATACAAGCCAACTGAAATGGGAAATAAAATAAGAAATTGCTACTTTTCCTAAGAAAGCTCGGTGAGCTTGATTATCTATTTACATCAGTGCTACAGGACTGTGAGGGGCACGTAAAACCCTAAAATGCACAACTTGCTATACAATCCAGGCTCTAAACCATTCCCTTGGATGTGGGATGGAAAACAACATCCATGTGCCAGTGATGCTCCTGGAGGTGCAGAGCAGCTGTGCTTATCTGTAATGCTGAGCAGAGCTGTGGGGAGCACAGGGTCAGCATGACTCTTCCACAAGCCCTGCAGGAGGGTCCGTGGCATGGCTGTTTTGTTCCAGGAGCGCAGCAGGCTCACCACCTTCTGTGTAAAGGTTGATAGAACCAGGCTGGCCCTGCTCTCACTACCAAAGGTGCACATTGTCGTGTCTGAGCCCGGAAAGCACCACACTTGCTATGACTACCTGTTCGTCCCCTAGGCAGAGCTGTACATGTAGGATGCACAGCACGTACAGGGAGATTGTTCTTATGGGACTGGAAGCCCAAGGAGAAGAGCAAAGAGATGTATTTATATCCACTGCCAAGGCAGAGAAAGAAAATGTACCAAATTCTGGCTCCTAACTTACACTGAGAACTTAGAAAATGCCGTCTTTACAGTTCTTAGGTACAATATTGCCTGAGGATGCAACCATGGCAATTTGCACATCCTCAGGAAAACCAGTGATTATCTCAACATGGCCAGAAGAAAAACTCCTGACAAAACAGAAATGGAAAAAACCCCACAATAACATAAACACCCCCAACACATGATTCTGATTAAATGCTGCCCTTACTGAGGAGAACTGAGCTTTACATGCAGAAGCTATGCTCTGCCCCCAATGTACACTAGCTATTTAATCCGAATATGGTTAAACTGAAAATTGCGTTATCTGCTTTTTAGCCTGAATTATGGGCAGACCTTGGCAGATGAAGCCTGACTTTGGAAACGTGCCGATCGCATGTCGCTGCCTCTTTGTGATGTGATTTGATGAGGTGATTTCGATTAGCATGCGGCAGTGGGAGGGGGATGCTGATTGTAAAGAGCAATCCCATCACCTGACAATAGCTCTGTGATGAAATCTCTTACACAGATTAAAGAGGGAAGGGCAATAACTCATCAGGAAAAGCAGAACTGTCTGCTTAATTACTTGAAAAATGTCTCAGCCACTACCTTTTATGACACCTGGTGGGTATAAACATGTCCGCAGTTTTAATTAATTTTACCTCTTTTTTCATTGCACCTGTATAGCCTGGAGAAATGGAATTCTAATGAAATTACCATCAAGCATTTCTATGGAGTTTGAAACACACTTTGGCAATAATCAGAAAATGAGGCATTTCCGTGGATTTAATTAGGGACAGAAAGTGTACTTGGAAAAATACTTCCCTACAATTATAATTATTCCAAATCAAGCCACAGTGTAAAGTCCCTTTCTCTCAATTCATATACATGGCTTTTTGGTGTCCATTTTAATTTAAAAAGATAATGGAGCAGGCTTTTCCCTGGGGTGAAGCGGAGTCATGGTGAAAATCCCTCTCTTGGCATTTTCAAAGCAGCAACAGCATAAGCTCATACCTTTGACCTTGCAGTCCTGTAACTCTCATTTAAAATTAATGAGTGAGACCCTTGAATTTATTCTGCTGAAAACAACACTTTTTATAATGACTTTTATAAACATACCACTAATTGTTCAGCATCCCGAAGTGCCAGCTCTGCAGAAAAATGAAAGGAGCAAAGGTCTTTCTCACCACCTTTTTCTTTTTTAAAAAAATTATTATTTGATTATTTCTTAGTTTTTATTTTATCTTTTGGGGGAGGCAGGAACAGGTTTGCTTGCATTCTTTGGGGACACTAGCTAGGAGCCGCTGTGTTGGCAAACACAGGCTGAGTTTGTGCTGAAGCTTAAGAAAAGATACCTTGTGTGTTCCCTCTTTCATATCACCCTAGGGAAGTCATGCTAAAGCAGATAAAATTGAGATAAAACCCCAAATACAAATTATAGATAGAAATCCAATGTTCTCTAACATAATAGTCACAACAGGTAACCCTCCTGCAGCTGAAATCTTTCACTCCATTTATATATTAGTCTGTGGATTTGCCAAGCTTCTTGTAAAGAAAGCAAGTGCTTTAGCAGTTGAAATCCATGTGGATGAAATCAGAAGAAATTAAGGAAGCAGGATAAATACTGGGGGAAGCAGAATCCAAAATTTGCATTAACAATGCAGTCACAGCAATATAGTATTGATGTTTCTATCACACTTCAAGCTCCATAGCTTGGGAGTTCAGGCTGGTGTAGGACCAGCACTCAGGCACCAGCCAGGATATTCAGTGTTCCACAGCACTGCTGATGGAATACAATGCAGGCCTCTAGTTTGGCTAGTGCTGAGCAGAACATTTTCCATAAGCCCCAGCTGTAAAAACACAAACCCTCTGAACTGGTGAGGTGTGTTTTAAAGTTAGTGACTCAATATTATTTTCCTCTCAGTCATTAAATCTCCCATTCTGTGGAAAGATACTTCATTGTAAACGTAGCTCCCATTTGTCAAAAACTCACTGACTGATATTGTTTAGCAAATTCACACAGGCATTTAGTTAGGTCTTATTTTATGCATTAAAGCACATTACACTTGTTTTAATTTTTTCCTTCAAAGGCTTGCACTGACATGGAAGACAAAGTAGAACTTGACCCTCAATTTTAAAAATGAAGTACTGGGGGAGGAAATGAGGTTGCTGTAGCGCAACTGATCAGCAAGAGGAGAGAGGCTGTGACAGAAGTTGAGAACTGTGAATCAAAAGCAGGACTGCAAAGAAGGAAAACCAGAATTGCAGGTAACATTCTGCAAAGAATGACTTAAAGCGAGCAGGATCTGCTGTACCTCCTGCCTGTCAGGTGGATTAATTTGGAAAGTCACACTTAGGCTAAATATGTTTCCACTGTATTTAGTTGCACAGAGCAGAGAACTGAGCTAGCTATAAATCTGTTGTTTAGATGTTCTTGTGATAGTCACAAACCTGATAGCTTGAGTAGCAGCAGCCTAGCTTTGGCAGTGCAGTGCTCATCATGGGCTAATTGGCCTTGCTGACAGTGCACTGGCTCTGCCAGATGATTTATGGCTTCTATGCTACATCACTATCATATCACTACGATACAGTCTTTCCTATCCATCTTCCCACTTAAACTCTCATTCAGACTCTCGCCATATCGTGTTTTGATTGCAGCAACAACCTTTTCTCTGGCTTTGACAAATGCAATCTTGCCCCGTTGATAACCATCCAGAAATGCAGAATGCTTGTGCAAAGATCTTCCTCTAGCTCACTGCATGCTCTTGTTGCATTCCAGAGCCAGCTATTCCTTCTCCATCACATCAACCATCAGCTGTTTGCCCTCACTTTCAAAACCCTTTATAGCCTCTTCTTGCCTGACTCACCATCTCCAGTTTGGCATCAGAAAGCCAGTGCTGTCCCCACATTATTGCCTGGTGATAAGAGCCTTCAATCCTTGCTTGTTTGATTTTTACTTATTTATTACACAGGCACCCTTGTACTTTCTCTCTTGCTCTTTTCACATTTGGGAGGAATTCTCCATAAACATAAGAGAAATGAGATCATGAATCTCCTTAAAAGATCCTCTCTTTTACAGTGATGACTAGAGGAAATATGGTACTAAATACTAATTGTGTGCTGTGCTACAGTTAGTGTTTGTCATGCTAGCTAGTGTTGAATCCTTACTTTCTTGTGCTTCACAACTTGTCCATTCTTCTTGTCTCCTTAAAAAGGGAGCTTACATTTGGGGCAAGAGCTCATCCAGTTGCTTGGACAGCATGCAGTTAGCCCAAGAAGGACTCATAAATATGTGTTATCCTAAATAATAGAGTTGTATAAATAATTTTACATAATAATTAAAAAATTTTCTACAGTGGTACTATAGAAACTGCTCACTTGGGAATCAAGCAGTTAAACCCCCATCTTCACTAAGTTTATGGAAATGATGCATCATTAAGTGCCAACGCAGAGTGTAATATTACTCTCTGCCTGACTTCCTCTGCAGACTCCTACAACATTTTAGACATTGTTACTGCTGTTATTCTCACACTATTTTGATGTTCAGAGAAGTCTGATTACCTTGTGACAAAGAAAGGATGAGAGGCATGGAAAGATTTTTAGACAAAGAAAATCTGAAAAGGGTGGACTGAAGGAGATGTATAGAGAAGTGATACACAGCAAGTAGATTAAGTTGTTACAATAGCACCATCAACTTTTTCAAAAAACTACTTGGAATGCCTGAGTTGTAACAGTAATCTCCTAAATTTAGCTGGCACAGCAAACAAGTGCTGTTCCTTGAAACTACCTCAGTGACTGATTTTCAAGAATTCTGTACAAAAGTAGGAACTTTAATGCTCTGTGATCCCAAATATAGCATCTAAAGCACTAACAAATGTATTTAATTGCTTTGAAGGTACCTAGAGTGAACAGTGAGATAGTAAAGGAAGTATGAATTATGGTTTTCCATAATTTTCTTATATTAATTTTCCTCTGGGAAAATGATCAATTGCAGTATTCATTAGGAGCTTGCACACTAAAGCATTTAGAAACAATGTGGTGCGGTGGGAAGTTGCCAGCTCATCTATGGAACTGGTGTGATAGAAGGTGCAGGCTTTAGCTCCTGTTCACTGCACATTGCTGGAAGTATATGGATTGTCACAGGCACTTCAGATGAACTGGAAAATCATGGAATAAATCATGTTATTTGAGTCAGAGATCTTCAAGTTTTAGAGAGTCACGCATTTGATCTACTACATAAATATTAAGTGCCATAGAAGTCCATCAGAGACTGCACATCTGCATTTCTCAGCATCAGTCTTGCAACTCTGCTCTGTGCTTCAACTCCTGGTAAGAAACTGTAGTGTAATCAGCTACCACTCTACATGTTTTTTTTATCTGGTCCTTGTAGTTTAGATTAGTTCATGCCTCTCTGGGATTTCTGTCAGACACCCTGGTTACATGTGAGTCATTGCTCTGCAGAAGGGACCAGCTCCATGCACTTGCAGATATCCACATTTATGACAGCAGAACACCTACAAATACTTTGGTCTGCTGTGAAGGGCAGGAAGCAGCACTGATTAACATGCTACGAACTGAAAAGAAACAACATAAAGGGAGTATTTTAAACTTAAGATAATGCTATTCTTGGCTGGCAAGACTGTGGTTTTGATCGTTCTCAGATACGTAGCCAACAGTGAGCTATCTGGCTGCATGAATCTCCCTGCTTTTCTTTTCTCTGTTAAATCTGTGATTCGAATGCATGCTACAGTACTTGGGAACATTATGTAGATTTGCAAAACTTTCAGAAAGACTTCCTGTCCATTAGCCATTGGCTGCTTTACAAAAAGGCATAAAGATAGCATTTTCCTCTTGTAACAGATGTAATCTTCTTGCAGTGTTGCTCGTGCTGCTTGAAGCAAAGTAATATTCTTTTTCTCTTTTACTGAGATAGTGGCATCTCTCAACATAAACTGAAAATATACTTGGAACTTAAATTGACTCAGTTTTCAGACTTTCACATGTGAGGGATGAACAAATGGGGATCAGCTTTCTGTAATTAGTGAGACATGTTGGAATGGCTGGATCCTGTAAAATCATCTGTGCATATGACTTGTTTTTGTAGTCAAGAAGCACCTGAGATCTGTGTCCAGTTCTAAACCTCTCACTTCAAGAAAGACATTGAGGTGAGGAAGCTTGTCCAGAGAAGAGCAATGAAGCTGGTGAAGAGTCTAGAGAGTAAGTCCTATGAGGAGTAGCTGAGGGAGCTGGGGTTGTTTAGCCTGAAAAAAAGGAGGCTCAGGGGAGACCTTATTGCTCTCTAAAACTACCTGAAAGGATGCTGTAGACAGGTGGGGATTGGCCTCTCTCCCAGGCAACTAGAGACAAGACAAGAGGGCTGTGCCAGAGAAGGTTCAGGTTGGACATCAGGAAGAATTTCTTCACTGAAAGGATAGTTAATCCTTGGAGTGAGCTGCCCAGGGAGGTGAAGAAGTCACCATCCCTGGAGGTGTTCAAGAAACAACTAGATGTGGCATGTAATGCTATGGTCTAGTTGACAAGATGGCATTTGGTCAAAGGTAGGACTCGATGAACTTGGGGGTCTTTTCCAACCTTAATGATTCTGTGATACTATTCTGCTCTTGGCATGACCTACTACATTGAAAGTTTTTTTTCAGTTGCCATTCTTGAAGCTTATTTGAAACAGTTTCACTTTTTAATTTATGAACATACTGTAGAAACTATTACCCACAGTGTGGAGTGAATTCATGTATTTGATTTCCACTTTATGCTCATCACAAATGAAGAGGGAGAAAAGTAGTCCTAGAAAGCATACCACCCTGATTAAGACTTGGAACAACTCTAGGCATAATTCAGAGCATCCTAAAGGCTGCTCCAGCCAGTGTTGGCTACACAAGTCCCAGTGTTCTGGCTGTCTGAAAGGGTTTTTCTTAGGTCTGCTCCAGGTCCTCCAGCGGCTGGCACGGTCCATCTCCTGAATAAGCTCCTGAAATAGGAGGAGGATCAAAGAGCATATGGATTTGAGCTTATTTTGCCAATCCTCTGCTACTGGAAGAAATTTTACTATGCCAGTAAAAATCCCCTCCATTCCAAAGCCTACTTTTTTGGCTACTTGATGTGGTAAAGACAGTATGGAGAAAGCCAACCAGGGTCTAGGTGCTTCCCCAGTGATTTCAGTTGGCTTACTCCAAACTCTCACAGGTGCTGCTGAGGGTGCAGAGAAGCCCATGGCAGATAAAATAGGTGGTTTATAATGAATGAAGCAGAGCTGTGCAGTAAATTCGTCAGGGACACTGTGGCAGGCCCCAAAAGAGAAAGAGGTCTAATATCCATTGAAGAGTGCTGATAAAAATAAATTTTGAACAGATGCTCTCCACACTTTGCACAAGACAAGGACATTTTTAAGGGTGAATATTGTTTAGAATAATTTAAAGGCTTCTGCACAATGGATTATCCACCTTTTCCATAACACACTTCCAAATAGCTATCCTGAGTTGTATCAAAGGACTGTCCTCAACCATTTTCCTAAAAAAGTCATTGGGAAGGACTCTATATTTCAAAATCTGAACAAAGTGCTTTAGCAAACTTCACAGCGAAGCAGAAGTAAGCTGCTGGGTGAGTGGTGACAAGGTGTTTCATAACTGAGGATCTGCAAACCCTTGCTGACAGCAAGATCAGCACAGCGGGACCAGTGTTCAAGGAAAGATATTTTAAGTCTGGCAGAAATTTTACGGCTCTTCTACAACCCAAATCGTCACAGAATCAGTTAAGGCAATTTTTATTTCTGAAGGGCAGCATCTGGCCTATTTGGCATGCTTAAAAATTTCAAATGTGTGTTTTTCAAAGCAAAAAGCATAATGAAAATACATAATTCAAACTGGCAGAACACTATACTTTGGATGACATTTTGTAGTTAATAACAATTTAATATAGCATAAACTGTACTTCTGCTGCACTTGAGCCTGATGCACCCTAGTAAAGCACTACATAGTTTAGAACAGACATGCTAAAAGTTGGTTTCAAAGCAGTGGTGCAACCAGCTTCTGCTGCTCTTGCAGGAGCAGCAGCTTCTGCATTATTATTAGTGACTGGTTTTAGTGTTTGATGCTTGTAAATGGACAAGATTCTCAAATCATAAGGCAATGTCAGGCATAACATCGTCATGGGACTGCAAAATTTATACTATGATTTTGTCTATTCATAAAATTAAAATCCTATACAAAATTTAGAAGACTTGTACCAAATTCACTATGTGGAGTTTGACTCGTGTCCCCACTCACATCAAAAGCCCTCCCTCGGGCTGAACCCGACCTTGCCTTGTGCAGGACTAGCTCAGATGTCATTCATCCCTCACGTTCCGCTGCCCTGGTTTGCATTTGGTGTCACTTGTACTTTATTTTCCTTTCACAAACTGCCCAAATGTAATCTAGGCATGTCTTGGAGAGCTAAGCTGTGCCTGAGCAATGCAACTGAGCACCAGCTGCCTTTGTTTGTCCTCAAGTACCATGATGCTCCTCCACTTGGTACGTTCTGGAAAAATCTTGAGTAGCCCCCCACTGTGCCTGGGAATGGCCAAACCCCGGGATGTGTACGCACACCGCAGGCTGGAGGAAAGCCAGACTGGCTAATTCCTCATTTTTGTTGATGTAGTTAAGCTTCTTCCTAATGATATTTTGACCTGGGTAGAGAAGAGGAGCCATATGGCATCTTCTGCCCCTGAGAACAACTGCTGTTAGTGCAATCAGCACATTACCTGGGTGATTTGTTTAGATTCAGCTGTCACTAACTTGTGGCAAACTCAATTATAATTAAGTTGTGTATTAGGCAGGGTCCTACTATAAACTGTTTTCATTTTCATACACCATTTCAATTGTATTTTCTGCTGTAACCCTGCTTACAGATTAAGTCTTCTGACCAACTGCTCCTTGGGCCCATTGCCTTTCCCACTTTATAAATCAAGAGCCCAACATGAATCTGTCTAGCGTGGCACCCCCAAGACATCAGACAGCTACAGCATCAGCATAGAGCCATGCCATAATTACAATAAAAATTATGCATAGTTGTCAGTCTTAACACCTTATCTTGCCCAAGTCAGCCTTCAGAGCCCCAATTTTTAACTGCTTTTTACATTTGTGGTTCAAATATACTGTAAGCTATTTAAAATGGGGACAACATCTTTCCTTGTTTTTCTACAATATCCAGCCCAGTGCAGCACCAGGCATAACTAAGGGTATTCAGAGTCAGAATAAGCCACTATTGTTTTTTGCATTTTGCTGTCCTAGGAGGTAAATGACGGCTCAGGGAATGGTTCTGGGTTTCAGCAGCACTTTGAAAGATATTTAGCATGTACATTTTCTCAAAAACCATTGATGAAGTAACAAATACTAGTTCAAGTCTTTCAAAATTCCCAATTCCCCCAGGCAGTATCCTGTGTTTAGTAACAGGATGAAAGAGCTCAATAGTGCTAAACCTCCAAAATTGAGCTTCACCCTGCAATACCGTGTGGGCAGAACAGTGATAACCCCTCCTTTTTACAGTATAGATTTCGGAATCAAATATTAATGCTAAGCATAATGTAAATTGGTTCATAAAACTTAGAAAGGAATGAAGCAATGTTGAAAGTTATCTATGGCTATACTATTTCTCCACTTTACTGTGTTAATATGTCAGTTAACAGAAGGCATGTAGTTCTTAAAGCTTCCTGCTCAAGAATACTGAATGGCAAAAAATTATAGATACTGTCAGCTCACTGCAGCTGTTTTACAAGCTTTTGCTTTGAACCATAACCTCAGAACAATAGGGAAAAAGATCACAATATTCCAATCACAAATAATGATTAGGTATTAAGTTATGGCTTTGATAAATATTTTCAAATTTGTAATAATAAACAAATTAGCACCTTTTTACTGTGCAGTAAATAGCCACAGTTCACTATTAAAACTACAAAAGGATGTGATTTCTGTAGGTATTTAAGGTAAGTGTGGGACAAAATACAGGGCAGCAGACAGTGGAGACTTAATCCCATATGAACACTACTAATATCATAAAAATTCAGCAATTCGGCGAATTCTCTACACCCTCTGCCTGGAAATGGAGACGACCAGAATGAGATGCAAATCAGTGCATTTATCTAATGAATAATGCAAATGAGTGCTCCTCTTATGGCATGGCAGTCTGCAGGAATCCTCTCTGCCTCACCTCACATTTCGTGTGGATTTAAGCACCATGTGTCAGAAGAAATTAGAGAATGGAATTGCCAAGAAATGACAAAGCCTTGGAGCCCCAAGTCAGCGCAGACAGCAAGGTACATTAAGATGCAGAGTACAGAGGAGGAGAGAGCAGACATCTCATTAAAAAGAAAATGTTGCTGTTTTCCCTTCACTTAGTTAATCGAGTTGTATGACACTTTAATCTGCAATTATTTGTGTGGCTACTAGTTAGAAACATCCTCTAAAATGATACTGAGGTGGGATCTCAAAACCTTGACAAAAATCTTTCAGGGTTTGTTTGTTTTAATGCTAGTGCTATTTTATCTCTCTGATATCAGTTAAACTGCATCAGCATTTTTCTTGTAGCATCACAGAGCATCCTACTTCTTATCCATTAGTCACAAGCCTTGCTGTAACTTTCCCTTAGCATCTAACATTACCCTCCAAAAATATTCTCAAGCAAACAAACCTGAAGGCATGCAAGCCCTGAAAATTAACTCTCTTTTTCCCCAGCTGTTATTTTGCCTGAATGCATCTATGATTCAGAAGCCAGGACAGATTTCATCTGCTCCACTAAAACCTCTTAGCATGCGGACCAGTCACCCTCCCACAGCCATCATCGAGTCCCTCCTCTGTCATTGCACTGGGTCCCCAGTCTGGGGATTTGTGAAATGATGCTTTTCTGACAGGTATTTTCTTAAAACACAGAGCAGGGAGACCCAACCCAAGAAAGCCATTTGCTCCTCAGACAACTTCTAAATTATCAGATACAGAGTGGTAAAGGAGCAGCTCAACCGTGAAAGGGATATCCCAAGGATTTGGGATGTGAGGAGAGGATCCCTCATCATTGAGACACATAGAGGATACACAGAGACTACAGGTCTGAGAATGCAATTTGGCCAGGTTCAGTTTGGTTTGGGGTGGAGGAAAATTGCCTCTCACTTGAAAAGAGATGAGCACCTCAAAATCCTGAACTGTAAAGCTGAGAACTTTACGCAATCATTAAACTTTGGGGTGCCAATTGTATATGATGCAATTTTAGGGCTGTGCTCCTGTTGTTCACTGAGCTATATTGTGAACCAGCAGGCAAAAAATCAGTATTTTTATTCAGTAACCCATCAAACAGATAAAAGTATGTATTAAACAAACAAAAAGATTAGAGATATCTTACTACATGTCCTTTCAGGAAAGGTGAAAAAAAACAAACCTAAAATCCAACCCTTTTTTCTCACAAGCTGACAAAGACATCATCTTTATTTATAGTTGTGCTTCAGTTCATCAGTTGGAGGCACACTGCAGAAGATGCTAAAGCACTAGCGACATTGCTACTAAATAAAGAGCTCACAGTTTCTTTTTAATAGTTGAAAGCAAAGCTATTTCTCTATTGGGCAGCTTCTTGCAAATTTCGTAATATTGAAAAAAAAGGGTGTATTATTTTGATGGATTTTTCTCTCGGGTCAATCCTAGTGAACCAAGGGGGGATTGCCTGGAATGCAGGTCTACAAGGCATTTGGTGTGAACTCCATAAAAGTGTGACTTGCAATCAATAGCATTTTCACTCTCTTAAATTAGAAGGACATGGGTAGGTTCTCTGCTCCTGTTCCTGTTGGCAGTTACCATGCCAGGAATATACAGAGAGTTTAGGTTTCTTATAGCAAGGGCAACTGTAACTATAGAGAAAAAAATTACTGTTAAAGCAAACTAAGCAGTTGATTTGAAGCAGGAAGACAATTAAAGCACAGCATTTCTGAAAGAGTAATAAAAATGTCACTGAAAATGACAGATTGTTACAAGTCCTTGGCTTCTTCCTAGCACTGTGATAGAATACGGTGTTAAATCAGTTCTGAGAGATTATTAGTGGTATATGTTATTTTCCCAAACTCAAGGAACTGAGCATCATTTCATAAATCAACTGCATGTTAAAATTAGATTATTTTTTTTTACAAAAAATTAGATTTTTTTTTTTAGTTCTGTGAACCTTCCACATACAATTAACAAAGAAAATTATGAAAAAGAAATAAAATAGTTGAAATGTGACTCTAACTAAGAAAAC
The DNA here is from genome assembly GCA_038380795.1 of Pyrocephalus nanus. Taxonomy (NCBI): domain Eukaryota; kingdom Metazoa; phylum Chordata; class Aves; order Passeriformes; family Tyrannidae; genus Pyrocephalus; species Pyrocephalus nanus. The sequence goes on along the minus strand of CM076269.1, from coordinate 20,643,673 downwards.
CTAAAAATATTCCACCAAAAACCCAAACAAAGTTGGAAAATAGCTCTTTTCTATGGCTGCAGATCTGCTCAAAGCCTGTGAGGTTCAGGGATTGCACAATAAGACGTTGAGCTACAGGTACTGTAGGGAAGGACTCTTTCAGGTTCTGTAAATTACCTGTAAAGTGTGCCCTTATTTTGTGTTGTGCTTACCTTCTGTACTGCTTTTCTGCATAAAGCATTAAGAAACCTAGGGCAGAAAACTATAAATAGTTAAAGTTGGTAATAACTGAACCCAACTACCTGGCATGTGGAGATCTATGAAGTGCAGGGTTGAAATAAATATCTGTCTTATCAGGTATAATGGTATTGTAGGTTCAGGCATAATTTCTCTGCTTCATGTGTTTATGGGCCAGATAACATCTTCTGACAAAGTCTGTGTGACAATACTGTTAGAATCTCATAAGCATTTCTTATATGGAGAAAAGTTGATTTCTACTGGAAACAAGTTATCCAAGAGTTCTCCAAGTTCTGCACAGAAATAGGAGGGATGTCTATCATCATCTTCTGAGATGCAACATTGCTATAAGCTTCTCTGCATGTGCCATGGGTTGTTTAGAGGCTGCAAAACCTCCTGGGACACTCTGGGTGTGAGTAAGATACAGGGCAGTGTCTGCCCCTGAGAACTGGCATTATCTTGTAGGCCACCTTCCTAGCTCAAATGAGATTTATTGCCCTCTCCTTCAGCAGCAGCCCTTTGCCATAGCTGCACTGCTACATGTTCAGATCTCAGCAGAATGCTGTTGCATCTGATCCTGGGTTCAGAGGGATATTTTTGAATTTCATAGGTGTTTGCAATTTATGATTTATTTCATCACTGCAAAAGTAAACTCTTTCTGCTCTTCCAGCAAGGCTTCATACAGCTTGTAATTAGAAACAAAACAATAACTAATCCAGAGTAGAGGCAGCAACAGCCATGGCTTGCTCAACATGGCCATTACATCTACTTTCTGAGGCCTTGGTGTTTGGCCAGGATGGAAGAAAAAAAACCCAACTGTGGCTTATGTGACAGGGGTTGAAAGAAGCTCGTGCAGGGAGGTGTCGTTAAAAAAAGTGTTAAAACAGGTCATTGTGAGCACAGGTGCCATTCATCTCTGCAGTAATTTGTGAAGAACGTTATTTTTTTCTTGGTCAGTTCCTGTAAATCTTTTTTTGGAGTATGAGAAAGAACTGGCCTGGCAGGAGAAGGATCTTGATGGTTGCATTAGTACAGGTGCAATGACCTTGAGGAGGGGAACTGAAAAACCCCCTGAGGCTAAGGTTAAATCCAGTGGGGCCCTGCTGCTTTCTGATTTTTGTTTCTGATCTTCTGCACAATTTCATCATTCCAAGCCCATTACTTAGCAGTATGAGGCCCTTGATAAGATACAATCACCAGAATGACATTTACTCCAAATTCTTATCCAGATTATCATTGATCAGAACAGCTGAACATGGCCTGTAAAAGGACTGTGCCTGCTTTCTCTGAGCTCCTGCAATGTATTTACTGTCTTAGAGTGTGTGCACCTAGGAAAAACAGCACAATGAGGGGGTTCTCATCAATGGATCCACGTTTCAGCACACACTTCTCCCATCCTACTGCTGAACTATTTTATCTTTAAACTTAGAAAACATTCAGAAAACACTTTACCCATACCCATTCAAAGTCCACAGATGAGGTCTGCATGGGTCTGTACCCCTTTCAAAGAGACTCTTACCCAAAAAAGACAGAAGTCTAAGTAAGAACAAACCTGTCAGCTCTGGTGGCTTCTCCAGGTGCGGAGCATTTAAGGTGTGACAAGACAGGGATGCAGCCAGGAGGAAGGCAGGCTCTTCTGTTCTTTGGAACAAGTCATCATTTCTCCCTTCAGTCTTTCTTTTCCCCACCATTTCCAAGAGCCCACATTTTGGGGCAAATGGAGAGAGGGGATGGCACCCAGGAGGGGTGCATGGACAGCACAAGTGGTAGATGTGTGGGAGCTACCTTCTCCACCATGCCATTTAATGCACATACACCCCTTTACGTCAGCTGAGGACTTGAAACAACTTGTAGAAGGAGAGGAAGCAAATGGGTATATGGCTTCAAAAAACCCAAACAAACCCCACGTGAATTGCAGACATCAGTCCATTGTTTAACATTGAAAAATGGCATACTTTCTGTTGAGGTTTAAAATTTCACAAAATGTTATGCTGAAAACCCCACCTTTTCTGATGCAAAAAGGTAACTATTGTAGTGTTTTTTGGAGACTTCTTTTTAAACCTAAAAGACTTAAAGTTCATAAATGATGATGCTTAGCTAATGTTTGAGTGCTGCAACCAGTGATGATGCAATTATGGAGAACTAGGGGAAGATTAGTGATAATAGTCTTCTGTCCTTTTCAATTATTTACAAATAAGCCATGAGATGCACAAAGCTAAAATGGTATATTTTAATATGGAAAGTCTCTTATGTATTCTATCTGTGTATTCTAGCTGGCATTTTCCAGCTAGATGGTCTAAAATATGCTTTCAATATACTCTTATATGCCCCAAAACTGTACCCAAGAAAAGATGGATAATGTCTCATTATCCAAATCCTGTCCTGTTATTACAGACAACCTGCCTTGCACTGAAGCTCACTTTACATGCCTTTACTTAGGATAATTTTAAGGATTTCAATTTGAGTTTCAAACCAGTACAGAAGATAATGCACACTGCTAAGGAAGCCTTATTTTGTCACCATTCTCTGCTGTCAGGAGGAACCCTTCCGTTGTCTAAAAAAGGACCCATTAATTTAAATAGAAGATCACATTTTAAATCCTGTTTATGGAAAGTTAAACAGGAGTCTTTGGCATGAAATGTACATGCTGATTCACTTCTACCTGCCTTTTAGTTATTGAAGGACACATTTTTTAAAAAATCAAAGCTAGTGCTTTAGGTAACAAAAGCTTCTACACTCTTAACCTTTTATTTTCAAAAGCTTATCTCACTTCTTTTTCAGGAAAAAGGGGTTTTTGGCTGCAAACTACTGGCAAAAACTTACCCCACAAATTTAATGAGGAAAGCTCCATTGCTTGAATGCTTTACACCCATTACTTAACACGTCTGGAAGCCTGAGTCAACTCTTGCAAAGCGAGACACCTTGCTAGGATATTTCTGCAGGCTATCCCTGCAGTATTCATACCACTTGGCAGATCCATATGGTCAAGGAAGCCAAGAGGCTTGTCAGAGTCTGGAAGCCTTGCGATAAAAATAGATGGGGAAAATAGCACGTGTAGAAAAAGTTGTTTTAGCAGTTAGAAAATTGCATTCTGTACTTTTCTTCTGTAGCTATGCACATTGCTGTTTCTAAAGGAGGAGGGCTTTTGTGTGGTTGTTTGCTATTCCTTTTTATTTATTTATTTTTTACCTTCCCTCCTCCCCAGTCACTTGTAAATGTCACCCCCAAGTAACCCTGTTTCTAATTTTCACTAGAGGAAAGCGTCTTCTGAGCAGGTGTGTAGCTGGTAAAAATCAAATTGATGAGCTAAAATGTGGCTCTTGACAGTTTTACAGATAAAAATCTAAAATGCACCAAGATGTTGGAAGACGCAGTAGGTACATGTAAGAAAACGCTCCTTTCATCATAATGGTGTCTTCTTTTAAAGGTTTTACAACTACTTGGCTATAAAAATTCTCTCTGGGATGAAGCCTGACATAAAATATCCCTGATATAGTACAATTTTTTGCTTGTAGTAAACATAGTTAAAATTCATTTGCCCCCTTTTGTTTCCTCTCCTTTTTTATTCCTAAACTCCATATAGACAATCTGTGTAAAGAACTAGAAGATAAGAAATTAAACCATTTTCCAGAAAATACAACACAGCAAACATCAAAGCTACATGAAATCACTTATGCACGTTGCCAAGTCAGCTCAATGCCAAGGATTTTCATGTCCCTAGCTATATTTGTACTTGTAGATCAAGATGATGTCACTGCAAGTGACCTGTGAAAACATAAACTTCCATACTTAAAACGTGTATCAACAGTCATTGTTTCTAGAAGTAAATTGGGTACAGAACTAGTTCTTACTTTTCAGCTAGGGAGATTAGCATTCCAGTGTACACAGGGATCTGAATCTCATCAGTCAATGATCTGCATAGTATCTGAGATTATATTTTACTTTTCAGATTCACCTAGTACTCATAGGCCTTGGAAAAAGTAGAAAAATATTTGGTTTAATCTCTCGCCTAGTTTTAGCTACTTTTAAATAGGTACGTTGTTTTATGTATCAGAAGTGGCAGCTTCGGCAAAACATTATCGCTATTGCATTAAAAAAAAGTGTCAGTGGTACTCATACTAAAACTGACCAGCTCCAGCAAATTCAGCCCTTTCTAAACTCCATAGACAAAAACAAATGACAGGTTTTCATCCTTGCATAATGATGTGGGTAATTTCCATACTCTGTCAACAGGGACTGCTACTGCTTATCAGTATATCTCCCCCTCTGCTCCCCAGAACGGAGCAGAAGGAATGAAAGACCATGATTATTGTCTCAGCTTGTTGATTTAATTTTTCTTGAATGAATGAAGGTGATTTGGGCTGTATATGGAACTGTATGCTTTATAAGTAATGCCGATCTCTAAATGTTAAAATCATTACTTGAGAGTACTTCTCAAAGGACTCTGGGGAGCTCACTAACCAAACGGGTTGTCCTGATGGACAACCGGTCCTAGGTTTGTAGAACTGTTGGCTGAGTTCACTTGGCTTTGTTTCAACTAAGATGCTTACACATGGAAATTTTAATATATGGAAGTGCCTCAGGAACATGCATTTGGTTTCTAGTGATTTTGAGCCGTTACAAAGTACAAGCTCTGCAAGAAAGAAACATGAAACTCTGGGGTTTAGAGACAGAGATACTAAATGAAGAAGGAAAAACATATTTATGCAGAAAATTTGGACAAAACTGAGCAGCATAAAACTATTTTTGCTCAGTTCTGCCAAGTAAATCCAAAATTCACACTCTGGGACTTGTCCATCACAGCAGGAAGAAATATAATATCACACTCCTTGTACACTGTCCTCAAAATAAGACAGCAGCCTGGAAAGCCTAAGGCTGCACAGCTCACTGGTGGCCGCAGGACATCGTGCCCCTGACCAAAACGTGCGAAAGCAAACTGGCTGATTCCTGTGAGGGGGTGATCCTGCACCACTGCTCCTCGGGCTGTGTGACACCAGCAGGTTAGAAACCAAAGGTCACTCTGTTGAAAAGAGGATTTACCACCTTGGAAAAATTCTCAGTTCAGGGTTTATAGCAGAGTAGAAATGGGGTCACCCGGTGCTGCCTCCCCTGAGCCCGGGAGGGATGTGCTGTCCTGCCCCGGATGGGGACCACCAGTCCGGATGCTGCTTTACTGCACTGGCTCTGCACCCCAACAAATCTCGTTAGGAGTCTCCCTGCAGTGAGCCACAAGCTCGAGATCACCTCTGCCTCACCAGAAGCGGTTCACATTACAATAGGTGGCTAGTAAAGATTTTATTTATAAAGTAGTATTGTTTTACTGCAGAAGATGGCACTAAAGGTGTTGCTGAGGGGACATTTCTTGTCGAGCTGCACTGACAGCAAGCCATTCAGATTCCCCATGGATGTGTGGGTATTCATTTTATAGGGGAAATTTTTTATTTCTTCATGATATTGGTGTTGCTGGTTCAACAACCAAACAAGGCCAAAAACCCAAGCTCCCGAAGTACTTGAGCAGCTCCCCCCAGATACCCACCAGGCATTCTGGGGAGCTTGAGAAGGAGGGGAGTAAGGGGAGTCACCAGCTCAGGTATTTGTAAGAACCTCATCCATAGAGCCACAACTTCCCCCAAGAGCTGTTCCTTTTTTTCCAACATCAATTGTTCTTAAAGTAATTGTTGAAAAATACCTACTATTCTCAGCTAAATTCAGGAGGGGGAAAAACAAAATAGAAGAGCAAGTACCAAATGGAAAAAAGGCAATGTTAGAAAATGCTTAACAGCTGCTTTTACTAAGTGTATTTATAAAATATATGTCTCCTTAAAAGGATGCACTTCTACACATACTAGTGACATGCTTTAAAACTCTGCAACTGAAAATACGTAGAAGCCCTTGACTTTGTTTAGAAACTCTGTTTTAGCCCCAAATATATATTTTTAACAGCTTAAGTACTTTGTGGGAATGCTTTTGCTTTGTTTAAGGCTTGAAAATATTCCAATACCCAAAGTGTAACTGAGAAGAAAAAAAAAAAGGCAACTGGCCAGAATGTTGTTAGTGATTTACTGGGGAATCTTGATGTGTGATAATGAATAAAATGCAAATCTGTTTTACTGCCAATCCTCAGTTTTGATTTAGGAGCAATTATTAATTTTTAGATTGCTTCCAGTTGGAAAAAAACAGAGATTTTTACAAAGTTATTTTTTTTATTCCTGCTGTCGTTAAGTCTATCTAAATTCTTTATTTTTATTATTTATTTTTTTTTTAGCTTTTATGAAACCAAGAGATCCTTTCCCACGAGGACCGAGGCGCCTTTGAAGTGTCTGCAGCAGCTGCTGCCGAAGGCTCAGGTAGGATGCCGTGTCCGCGCTGACCAGTGGGAGGGAGCTGGGGGGGGACGGCAGGAGCAGAGGGCACGGTGAGTGCTTCTCGCTTTCCTCTCGTCCTGACAGCTGCTCGGAGGCTGGTACCTACGGAGCTGAGTGGTGCCTTGATGAGAACAGACACATCAGTGGGGTGGCTGAGGTGTCCTGCCCTACACACGGGACAGGGTAAGGGGTTGTAGCTCACTATTCAAGTCTCAGGGTATTAGAAATGAAATATTCAGGAATTTAAGAGGAAACACCAAAATAAAAACTCTGCTCCCTGAAGGATAAGGTTCTTTCCTGCAATGACAAAGCAACACTTGTAATAACTACACGTGCTCAAACAGAATTCAAACTAGATGAATGCAGGTGCTGCAAATAAAGTCTGCAATAACTTTGAGCTGTACATACTTTTAAAATATACAACTATGAAAATCCACTTTAAACAAGACAGTAGCAATAGCCTCCTCTTTAACTCCCTGTTCCCATTCTACCCTGTGCTATCTAATAAGATTACACAGACAGAATAAAAATGAAGGATTGTATATTCTTATTCAGCCCATAAAAGAAAAAAGCTTTTTCCTTAACAGCATCTCTTAATGATATTGCTCAACACTGTTTTAAAATGTCTTTCTCAAAAATGCATGTATGCATGCCAAAATGCTTCCAAAACCAATTTTATTTCACATTTTGATTTATACATTACTCAGAAGAGTATCTGTTCATTTAATTATTTCAGTAAACATAATAATGGTATCACTAACTATGCTACACAGTATTTTCCCTTTTTTAAGGAGTATGAGCCTACTTGTAATTAAAGGAACGCTATATTAATGATGCCGAAAGTCTCAGAGGGAAAAATTTAATGCCCACCTCATAATATTATGCCAGAATTACATGAGCAGAGGACTTTTTAATAATCTTTGTTTCTTAATTTAGTTTTGATTGGCTATGAAATACAGAGTAGCACTCAAGGGCTCAAATTTCTACCGTCATCAGCATTTCTGCTTTAAATTGTACAAATGCTCAGGACTCCCATCTGCAGGCTTCTTTTCAAGCTTCTGTTTAACCTATGAAGGAAATTAGCTGCAGGGAACTATAATTGATGATAATTTCATCGTTTTTTTAGCCCTTGGGATGTGGGATGGTGTTACAATTTTCTGTTTGGGTTTAGACCTAGCTATTGTATTTTTATGTTGCCATTTGAACTGCAAACACAAATGTCGGTAACATAAATTCGTCTCTAGTTTGCAAATTACAGCAATAGCCACTAGGAGTCTCCTGGTTAAATTCATGATGAATTTGCACACTAATGCTGGCTGAGGTCTGAATGCAAACTCCATGCTAAAGGCTGGATTTCAGCAAAGGGAGCTCGTCCATGTGCAAGGCAGGTGTGACTGGAGCGATGGGATCCCTGAGCTTTGAGTAACATCATGAGGTTCCTGATCCCTTTTACCAGTTGTATAGACAGCAAATGCCTTAGAAATAAAGAAACCAGAAGCCACCTACATGCTGTTCTTGTAGGGCCAAAGATGGTGACAGTCATGAGAAGTCAGATTTGTTTCTTTTTATGACTGCACAGAGTATTGTGGAATTTTAACAGGTGACAACAGAGAGGGAAGTAGATTTCACCAACTGTTAGTTACTCCCAGGGGTTTAAAGCAGATTTGTTTTGTAAACTGAAATGCTGCAAGCCACAAGAACCAGCACCACTAAGTACTTTAAAATTTGCTTACAGTATCTCTGCAATGTGAATCCCTCAGTTTTGAAAATGTAAATAGCTTCTTTCTCTTTTCTCTTCTCCCTCCTCTTCCTTCCCTCATCTTCCAGGCCAACTAAACACAAGTGTATGGTGCCAGACACACTCTTAGCAATGCCAAGTGTTTAAAGTTCATGAATTACAGACCTGAAGGAACGGTCACACTGGGCCAAACACTGTGACTGACAAAAGATGGCCAAATTTCCTCAGAAGAATACCACAGAAAGCAGACACACACCATCTGCCAGCATTTGTGCCTCACTCTAAACAACTAAAAATTGCTTTAAAACGTCCAGGGAAGCGAAAGGTGACCAGTCAACTCTTTCCACAGGGAGCTGGTTATCCTGGCAGGAGGAGTAGTACTTATTGTGCTAGGATGCTGTCACATCCTCCTTACAGACATGTGCAACTCCATGTCTGTATACTGTTCACCGCTCTTAGCAGTGAACCACTTATTTGTTTATAAGTTTTTCATGCATCTCTTCTCTTGAGCAAAATCCTTTCCAAGCCATAAAAACCCTGAGTGGCTTAAAACATGATGAGATTTTAAACAAATAATAATTTGGAGGGCTATTTATTTGGTTTCTGTTTTTTGAGCTTCTTGGTTTCATTTCCAAACTTTTCTCTGCAACCAGAAGGACTAAGCAAATAAAGATGATGTTTTTAAATGAAAGCTGAGAATCTCACATAATCATAGGACTCCAGGGGCTTGAGGTTTCAGAATAATCTCAAGAGCTGTCAGTACTGAATGTCACCAGAGACTTTAATGTAATTCTGAGAATAGACGCATAAAAGCAACTGCGGGGTAGTTTTCCTGCTCCATGCTCCCCATAATACCTACAAATGCTTTCCTGGAGGGACAACCCAAAGGTACCTGCAAGTCAAGTGGTGAGCTACCACGTGCTGGGTTTAGCTGCCAACTAGGAGTGGTGAATTTTGCAACAAATCTACATATGCAAAACCCTGTTATTCAGTCTGTAAACTCAACAAGCTCATTAAGTAGAAATTCATAATGGACTGGGAGGATCATCTAATTCCATGGGGAATACGCAGAAATAATTAGGAGGCAAATTTACCTGCCCATCTCCTCTGTATTGTATGCTTGTGCACACTGCAACACATGACTGCATTGTGTGTAATTGCAGATTACTATCATCTCCCTCTTACAGACTGCCTTAGATCCTACCATCATCTCCCAGCAGGACTTGGATGAACCTCTCAGTCTGGTTTGTTTCAAGGATATATATATATATATATCTATATCGAAGGTTGACAGAGACTCAACAGTGAGTACCTTAGTCCATATAGTCTGTGGTGAAGAGAAAGCCTGATTATAGAACTGATATAGAAATAAAATAGAAGGCTGCCTTCAACCTTATCATCCAGCAGAAGCAGAATTGGCTGTTTGCTACCCTTTCTTATTGTTAGAATTAGCAGAAAGGATCCTGACCTTCTCCAAGTCAGTGTTGACTTCAACAAGACAGTGGTACAGGTTTAGCAGGTAAATATCCCATACTCACAACAAAAAACCCAAGCATTTGTGTAAATCAGTTTGGCACTTCACCATGCTGAAAAGAAACCTTTGCATCTCTGTCACTTCAAATATGGGATTTTTTAGCACAAGAACATGCCTAACATGAAAGCTCTCTTTTTTTCCACTGCCCACCTTCTCCAAGTATGTCAATGCTATCTTCTTAACTCATTTTCTAAAGCTAAAAATGAACACAAAAATAAAAGATCTCCTAAAAAATGCCAAAGGCATATGCAAAAGCTCAATTTGAAGGAAATGTCCAATTTCTACGTGGAGCTATAATACAGATAACCATTAAGCATTTTTAGGGATGAGTGTGCTCTGCTGTGACCATGGACAGTACCTTGGGAATATCAAATATTTCTGTCATTTTCATAATGTTTCAAGTAAGCCAAGCCATTACCAGTGTGTACCTAAATATAGTGTGTATATATAATATATAGCTATATTGGAAACAAATGCAAGGGTTTATGATGTAGGAGTCAGTCACTCTAAACTCCCGTCACTAAATATACACCCTCATTGTGTGGTGCTCTCTCTCCCTCTCCCCTGGTTGTTTCTCTTTCTCTACTTCTCCTGTGAGGATTCTCGTGCATCTTCTGCATCTCACAGGCTTAAGCTGGGAGGGAGCTACAGCTGTAACCTCAGGTCATTCCCAAGCAAACTTTCATCCTACATCACAACATTGGTGACCTTGTGAGGTCAAATGTTTTCAGGTCAAGTCCTGGCACCATTTTTAATACTTAATCAGAATGTCTTTTGTTTGGTTGGTTCTTTCATGTTTCAAATCATTGTTCTAACTAGAGAATGGACTGATAACAAAGGCCTTCAGAAACCTAAAGAATTACTTAAGAAAAGAATTGTTGCAATGTTTATCTGCACTAAAAGGAAGAAACAAGCTTTGCTGGACAGTTTTGGGGTTTTTTTTCATTAGAATAACAACTTTTCAAATTACACAATGAGCTTAGTAAACATCATGGAGGGCTAAATCACAGCTATTACTATTCAGAGGGAGAAAATATATTTCAAGATTAAGAAAAAAAGATGATATTATGTGGGGCACATGGCTTTTATTTGTTTTTAAACAGTGGCTGCTTGAAACTGCTTGGAGGTTTAGAGTGTCAAAGCCATGTCAGCAGAGATGGATTAGTGGGCAGAGAGCAAGTGGTGCAGTCAAAGGTTCATAGTGAATGTAATTTATTCATGTAGCTCCGCAATTTATCACGTGGCTATTACCATAATGTATGTGGGAAGCAGCTGCACGCGTGCAAATAATGCCCTAAATGGATGTGTGGTTGGATCTGAACTCCTTACAGAACAGTAGTGGTGGAAAATGATGCCACAAGGCATTTAAAAGCAAATTTCCTTCCTGCGGGGATGCTGTCACCCAGCAGTGATGATCTGTACACAGGCAAATAGGTATCTTGTAGACTCTTCTCAGTTATCATAACCTCACTTACAACAACTCATTGGTTTTTCAAATCTAAATTATGTAGGTAATGTGATGTAGGTTTCTGGTGCTGTATTAACAGATGTAAGTACATATGCTTTGTATCTCAGACTCATATATTCTAGTCAAAGAACACTGTATTTTCCACTCAATATTTAACAGAAATATTCAGTGGCAAATAAAATGAATCCTCCAAGTTTGTGAGGAGAAAGAAGTTGAAGATCTCCTTTAACTCAAATGACCTCTCCCAGCATGATTTATCAAACACTTGGGAGCAGCACAGCTGTAAAAGACTGATATTCATATATATAGATAGCATGTGTCTGGTTTCTCATACCTGTACAATCATTTACCGCGCCAAACATACCCAAATCCGGTCTCTAATTTTAGGACCATCTAAAATAAGGAGCTTGACTTTGGTCTCTTTTAGTTTGCTAGAATGCCTACAGTTTCGGTTAAGAAGAAAGCTGTGAGTAGATGGTGGAGCTGGCCCCCACTTGCAGGGGTTTTTTGCTGCATTGTTCACGTGCACAGGTACGGACCTGCTGCATGCAGCACCAAGGCTCTAGCAGTGCTGCCTGTGGCTGCGTGGGGTAGCTGGAGAAACTACTAGCTCAGCTCCTACCGTCACTTTTAAGCTTCAGCAATTTTCAGTTGGTCTCATTGTTTGGAAATTATGCTTAATTATACCATGCTATGATGCTTTAAACTGATTGCATCAGAATCAGTTCACTCAAATCATTCTTGATCCAGGCAAAGACCACCCCAGTTATGGGTTAGCGCACTAGGAGTTTTATGCTGCTTTTGATACGTTAAAAGTTGACCTAGAGAGACACTGAATTCAGGAAAAGTCAAGGTAGGTACTCATAAGCAGAACATCTCATTGCCCAGCTTAATGCACCACTCAGCATTTTGTTCAGCAGAACTACTCACATTTTGGAATATGATGCAGATTTTTTTGGATAATTTCATGTGTGCTCTGGGGCTTCTATTTTGAAGCCATTTATCACAAATATACACCCACTAATTATGCAAAACGAAAAGCTTGCCTTACCATTGCACAGAAGGTCTCAGGAGGATCTCCACACGTTATGTCTGGGGGATCCAGAGTTACTTTCACATATTTGATCATGTCTCTGGCTTCTGGCTGGCAGGCCATGTAATCCCACACTTTTCCTTCTTCTGTGTAAATCTGAGTCTTACACACGTCATAGTGTCCCCACACAGAAGGGTAGTGCTGCATCATGGAGGACACAGTAACCCAGAGGGCGTGAAGTGACAGGAATCTTGACAAATACATTTCTAAATCCTTTTATGTCACCGTCGCAAGGATGCTTAGTGCTGGCTTATGTGCGGTCTATAGATTATACGTACATACACGTGTATATATTTATAAAATAGATTCCAACTCAAACGTGAAGCATTAGGATAGGATGTTTACTTCACTAAGTTAGAGACTTTGGTAGAAGCCACCCAGGCCCTGATGACAGCCTTTCGCAGCAGAGCAGCGCTTGTCCTTTGTCTTTTAACTTATCTGTCAGGCTTCTTGTAAAAGATGTCCAATAGCAGATAATAATTTGTGAAGTTGCAGGTCTTCAGCTACACTGTCGATAACCCTGAGTGATCCTCCGTGTTCAGGGCTCGCAGGGGATGCCCAGACACACTGATAAATCAGTATCCGAAGCAAAAGGATGAGTGTCTACAGGCTGGTGTCTGTTTCCCATCAATCATTCTTTTCTTCTGGCACCAGCACCCTTTTGGAAACAATAAAAATTAGAGTTATTGTCCAAGAATCGATGCATTACAAAATATACGATATGTTGACATTTTGGAGGTTTGATACAATATAAAGTAAATGGGTATAATATGGATAACCTTTACTGTGGGTGCTGTGCTAGAATGAACAAACTACCAAAATCATTCACGGTAAAAAGTATTTTGACATGAAAGGTTTAACTCTACTCTAACAAAGACAAATTTATAATGTTCCAGGTGATTTAGAGGTTCCTGCTTCGAAAACTATATTTTCACCCTAGCAAAACGGGAGAGCAAACTACTGCACTCAACCATTGCCCAGATGGTGCAGGCAGGCAGGGGAGCAGGCAGCACAGCACTGTGGGGCCGCAGCAGGAAGGTTCTTTTTTTAAAGTGACACAGAGGTGCTGGTATTTTCTTGGCCAAAAGACCTCAAAGAGCTCCAAAAAGCCTCACACATTCCTTAGATTATTATTTTTTTTTTTAAAGAATAACAAAAAGATGGAAAGTACAAATCAATTTCCTTGAAATTTCTCATTTGCTTTGGAAGACCTTTGCTCCTTTTTTTTTTTCCTTTGAATTAAGATTTACTGACCACGCTGATGACAAACTACTGATAAAGATAATGGTTTATTTGTAGCTTGTTAATGGGATGCTTTTCCCCTCTTATTTTCTTAGGTTTGAGTGTGCCTGTACCTGAGCACTCAGCAGTTATTTCACAGCAGATATATGCCCTTTCCTGTCTTCAGAAAACAAATAGAAATCCCCTCAGTTTGTAGCACCTCAGTCACACTATTACAGGTATAAAATGCTATATACAACTATCTAACTATATACTAACTAAATACTATATACTATAGCTATATACTAACTACATAATGCTATCATGACATATTAAAATATATATTTGTTAAAAAATACAAATTATGTACAAGGGAAATGGAAGAGTAAATGAAAGACAGAGGAAGCACCCTAACATGGACAAGGAAAATCGGAGCTAGGAACTCCAAAGCATTTCCCTCAGGCTGTGCCTGGTGCCAGCCTGGGCCACCCGAGGATGGGCAGCCAAGGCACTGGACTCTTAGCAGGATGAGCATTTCAGCCAACAGCCACAGCACCTCCACAGTTCCTTTGTCTGGATGCTAAGATCTAAGCAAACCCATCAGACAGATGTTAAGCAACAACCGTAAGTCACCTCTTTCTGCAGCCTGTTTTGCTTCCCAGTTTTAAATATGCCCAATGTCGTGAACCCTCCTATACCCCAAAAAACACGGGAAGCAGTTTGTGACCTGGTAAGCTCCTTAGCATGTCACGTTGGTAGTCTGCATTTTCAAAACTTATCTTCAAAGCTATTCGCAAGCAGCCTCCCTATATTTAAATAATGCTTCATCTTAAACTGAGCTAAACTACAGACACCATGAAATGCCAACAGATGGTTGAATTGTGTTTCCATAGCAAAGTAATTTACAATAATTGCCGTATGGACGTAAATGCAATTTTCCATTATCCTCATTTTATCAAGTGTTACCATACAACTCTCATGTATTTTATCAGAATACGCGGCAAATATCTGAATTTTCATGCAATAAGCATTCTCAATTAGTTCAAACATATTTAAGCGTCAAATCTGAATTTGACACAAAAGCAGAAATATCTAAGACCAAATTAAAACGAAATCTTTTTAAGGAGCACACGGTGTAGTACCATTGTTTTTGTAGGAACCTTAGACTAGTTTTTTTGTTTTCAGTGGGAGTGTTTACTTATTGTTTTGGAATTCAGTAATTCAGAGTACACTTTCCATGTCACTCTAAACACACCTCCTACTCTTCCTCTCTGGTCCTTTCCAATGTATTTTATTATTTTTAAGGGAAAAAAACAAACATCCCCAAGACTCCATAGCTTAGAACAGTCATTATAAAAAATGGAAAAAACTACTCTGCTGAAAAAAAGGAGCTAAATTATTTTAAATTTATGGCAAATAAAATACTCTGTATTGGAGAAGGCTTGGTCATAGCTGGAACAAAGAGTAAGTCAATATTTTTTTTGGTGTAGAAATAAGAAGTTATTGAGTTTAATTATCCTTAGACTACAAGTTTACATGTTTAGGCAAAAAAAAAAAAGAAAAAAGAAAAAAAGTTTGTTTAATATCTTCCTTGCTAGCTCTTCAGTTACTCATAACCTTTTATAACTACTGAGACCCAGGTACACTAATAAACAGGACTGGATAAGACTAAATAATGTGAAGCAAGCCACTACCTTAACACAGTGTGCTAAAATACTTCCCATATAACGAATTCTCATTAAAGTAAGCCAGTCATAATGATGGTCGTTACACAGAATTATAGACTATAACATCGATTGAATGTAGTGTACTGACAAGGAAAAAAGTGCAGAGGAGTGCAAGACATCTGAGCATTAAGCAGCTGTAGCAGTGTACGACAGACATTCCTGACAAGAAGCAGCCAATTATAGCTTAAATTTCTGGCATATAACCAGTTCTGATTAATAGTTTTCCATTACATTACAGACATATTATTAATATATTAAAAATGTCAAGCTTTGGCAAGAACTAGTACGGCATGGCTCAGTTAGTCTGCAATATCTTCTTCTAATGAGCTTCCATTGATACAAAGAGAGATATTGACCAAAGCACATTAAGGATCATGTGCTGAGCGCTGCTGGGTTTTTTCTGATGGAGCTATACAATTTGTCTTGCTTAGATTTATTCTTGCAGAGTCACTCAAAATATGCATTCTACATTTCAGTGCTCTATTGCTAAGGACATATCTATTTGATTTATTCTGAAAAAAAAAAAAAAAAGGTTTAGAATAACGTTTCTGAAGTTTGCAGCTGTACCAGTTGTGTAGTCCTAAGCCTCTAGCTGTGGGCAACACAAAGCAATGTGTTTTTTTGGTCCCCAGTAATGCCTGTGCATTTGACCTTCCAAAAAGGTAATGAAACAAATCAGGAATAACTAACGCCCTGATCCCCTCCACCCTGCAGTGCTTTGCTAGTTGCACACCCTGGGTGTTGGGGGGCCATGGAGGTGACAAAGAGGGATCAGCTTCCTTGCTGACTGAGAGCGAGGACTTTAGCTAATGTATGCAAAGCTTCCAGTGCATAACGCTCCTGGAGATCTCCTTTGTGGAGCAACAGCGGTATGAACTGCAGGACGTTTTGGGCCTTGAACATTCCCATGTACCACAGCCTCTGCAATATGGAAAACACTGGGAGGCAACGGTGCAGAAGGCCACATCTGCTGCCTCTGCATTCCCCTCTGAGCGCTGCTCCATCTGGGAAGTGCTGGGTGTTCTGGCCACAGTGAGTATGTTACAGCCGTTTGAGAAAGAACAGCATGCAACTCACCCCCAGACTAAAATCAGCTGTGAGGGAGCTCTGAGCACACCCATCCCTTTCCAGGTGGGGAAGTTGTACCTCGCATAGCATATTAATCCTAACCATGGAGCACATACCCGCTACACAGAACAGATAAAATGTATCTTGGCAGAATCAGAGCCATTGAAGAACTTCAGATCTCATCAGGTATTGTTAGCAAACACTCCTCCTCGTCCTCCTTCCCTCACAGTGAAAATCCACCCCCTTCCCCAAATAACTCCTTCCGCACAAACCATATCAGCTGGATGCCCTGCACGAGCTCCCTGTCGGGAAGTCACTGTGCAATCCATAGGGATGGGCTCCGGGCCTTCCTCTTTGGCAAACTGTAGGTACGGAGGTAACAAAATAACGAGCCATCACCTCTAACACCGACCGTGCACCCTGCCGCCACACATGAGTAGGAATGAGAGCCAAACCCAGTGATTACAGTGCATGGCAGCATGAGGAGAACTAGCTAAAATAATGAAGGCATGCAAGGAGTGCTGGCTGTCACCTCCCAGCACCGGCAGCTGCAGAACAGATTTTTCCAAAAGGAAACATGTTTCAAGTTTGTATCTCTCACAGCTTCAGCAGATGAATGTATCCAACAAGCCCAAGTAAAAAGCTCCTTTGTGTCCATTCCGGTTGTTAATTATTAAAGTTAGTTTAGAACAGAGGAAATAATGTGTATTACAAAACAGAACTAACCCTCATGCAACTTACATTTCATAAACCTCAACTGTTTTATAGCATGATACACCTAGGCAAGTTGAGAACCTGGTAGTTATTCAAACTGACCTCTTTTATAAATGCAAAATTATTCCTCTATGCAAAGAAGGAGGGCACCTATATTTAACAATTTAATATACATTATTTCTGTCAATACTTGTATGAAATGCAGCACACTCAAACAATTGCTTTGGTGTCTTCAGACTCAAATGCTACTCCAAACAAAGTTTATGTTCTATTCTTATCTAGCTTATTTAACTATTTAGCAGAGAAAAATTTCTTTGCCTTAGGAGAAATTTAAAATGTCAATACCTATTGGCTGAAGGAAATAAAATACAGCATTCTGCTACCAAAAAACTGGGTTTCGGCACTATATTTGAAATATTTCTGGTTTTCCCACGTTATTTTTTGCTGTGTGACGCATCATACTACCACTGCTATTACTTGCCAGGTATCATCAGCTGTCAGCATATGGAGTAAATTGCACTTCAGCTATTTAAGTTTTAGAGCCTTAGCTGCTTTTTTTCCCTCTAGAATCTTTATAATGGGGGCTTATTGTCTTAAATATCTCTGTACCTAACATCAATCTGTTTTGCAAGTATTTCCTCTGGGAATTTAAGTTAACATTTGGAGCAGTTAGCTTCCTTTTTTTTAATTACTATTATTATATTATTTTTATATATACTCTCAATAAGGTAATACATGCTCCTCACACAGTGTATCCAGGGTTCAAGGGCTACCAAGCTTTCAAGTTAGGGTGTGAACTGATGATTTTCTAACTGAAAGTTCTTAGCCTCAAAAATGAATGCCTACCGGTTGCTGAATTTGTTCTGTGCTATTGCTATATTTTACATACGTAGCTAGAAAGTTGGTGCCGCTTCTTATCAGTGTCAGAGGGCTGAGGGTCGATGGCAAAGTTCAGAACTCCATCCGGCTATCACCACTAACTGCTGGAAACTCTCTGGTGATCATTCTTTCAAGGTCCAAAAATATGCCAGAAATCAAAGTTTATTTGTTTTCCACACATGAAACCCAAATGAAAACAAAACACCCACACAACAACAGCAAAAAACCCTAAACAAATAAAAAATAAAAAACAAGCCAGGGGAAGCTCTGCTGTGGTTTTATTCTCTTTGACGGGCTTCCCAGGCCACAGCTGCTCATCCTCAACCGCATTGTCCCTAGGCAAGACAGTGATTTATTCCCTCTTTAAAAGCATCTCCACGGCTTGTTCCACTCACTGTCTCCGATAACATCTCTGCAGAAGTGAAGCTGGCTCCTACCACATCAATTGCGAAATATTGAAAAGTTGATTGCAGAACAATAAAAGTATATTCAGCAGAGGCAAAAAACGCAAATGCACCAACTTTGAGAGTACAAAAGCATCTGTTTTATCGGGTTCAGCCGATCTGCGCTGCTCACCGCCATGCGGGGTTTCTTTGGGGGCTCTGTGTGCATATGAATGTTTAGGAAAGCCGGCTGCAGTTTCCGATGCAAGGGAGTAACTGTTTCCAGGCTGGGCACCAGCGACCTGCCCGCCGCTCCTCGCCGGCGGGGCGATGCCCTGCGCCGCCGCCCCCGCCTTCAGCGCGCCGGGACCGCCGCTCCCCCCGGCCCCGCGCGGGTCAGTGCGCGCTGCGGGGGCGGGCGCCGCGCGCCGGGCGCGCCCCTCCCTCAGGGCTCGCGCTCCCTCAGGGCTCTCCCGCCGCCCACGACCTTCCAAAGCCCGGCCCGGTCCGAGCTCCGGCGGAGGACGCATCGCGCAGGTACCGCCATCCCCGGCCATCCCCGGCCATCCCCGGCCCCCGCCGCGCTCCGCTCCGCGCGGGCGGCAGGGGGCGCGCGGCCCGCACCGATCCGCCCTCGGCCGGCGGCCGGAGCCCGGCGGGGGGACCCCGCACACACCCCCGGCACACGCACCGGCCCCTCCGCGCCGCGCTGCCCGCCCGCCCCATCGCGCCCCGGGGCGGCGGGCGGGCGGTACTCACCCTGTGAGCCCGGGCTGCCCGAGCCTCACCGCGGGGCGGCGCGGAGCCGCCGCGGCGCCGGGACGCGCTGGGGCTCCCACGGCGGCGGCATGAGGGGCCGCGGGGCGGGCGGGGCGGGTGTGCTCCTCCCCGGCAAAGTTACCGGCGGGTCGCGGCGGGGCTCGGCGGGGCCGCCGCTGGCCCTGGGCACTTGTCGGCGTCGAAGTTTGGCGGGGCGCGGGCGGCGCGCGGCGGGCGGGCGGGCGGGCGGCCGCACTCCTCCGGCGCTCGGCGGGGCGGCGGGCGGGCGATGCCCGCCGGGGCTCCCCGCCCGCCACCGCCGCTCAGGGGGGGGGCGGCCCCGCTCGGGGCGCCGGCGGCCGCGGCATGAGGCGCAGGGCGAGCGGAGCGCACCCCTACCCGGGGCTGCGGCTCGGAGGTCTCGGGCGGCGCGGCCAAACTTCGGGGGGCGGCGGCAGCGCCTCCTCACTTCGGAGCGACCTCCCCGCGACTGCCGGCGAGCGGGGCGGCGGCAGCTACCCCACCTCCGGGCCCGCGCTACGCGCGGCCCTAGCGCCGCCGCCGCGCCCGCCCCCCCGCCGCCGCGCTCCCCGCCCCGCCGCCCCCGCGGGCGGACCGCCGGCGCCGCCTGCCCCGCGGGGGGGCACGGGGACAGGACCCACCGCCCCGGCCCGAGCCGGAGCCGCCCAGGGGCCGGCGGCGCTGCGGCTGCTCCCTTCGCTTTAATTTTCCCGTTCTATTTCGGCTTCAGCCTGGTAGCGCACGGGCGGAGATGCTGTCAGTGGTGCTGCCGTCCGAGCGCCGAGCCCGGCGCGCTGACCCCAGCGCACTGGCGCTTAGAACGCGGGGACAGGGCAGCGTCCCGTCCGCCTCGCTGGAGGGTCCCTCCGCAGTGCTGGGCGCTCTGGGGAAGCGCCGGTTCGTCCTGTGCCCGCAGCACCGAAGTGCTACCGAAACAGGGAGGGAGAGCGACTTGGGCTGTTCTGGTGTTGCCGTGACCGCCCGCCCCGTACCAGCCCTTCCGAGCTCCCGAAAGACGTGAAAACTCCGGCCCCGCGTTCTGCTGTGCTGCCCGGTTCCCTCCTGCACGTCCTCTACTTCTGTCGCTTAAACGAGAGGCACACACACTTCTCCCTTTCATATTTGCCCAAGCTACAAAACAGTATCTAAAACTGATAATGACTATTGAGTCCCGTGTAGGAATTGTGCTTACTCCTGGCAACTACCGGCTACTGAATTTGACCGACTGCAGGTGCCCAGGAGCGCTGGGCAGTGGGATACTGGCTGCATTGTGAACGCTCAGGAGCCGAGTTGATCGTTTGTTTGCGTGTTTTGCATGTTAAGAGGTGTTAAATGTGTTTATGTAGGCAACAGTGCCATTGTATTTTGTTGACAAAATTTTACGTTTACAGTGCCAATAGATAACCAGCTGAGATGAGGCGGGGGATTTCTGGTAGAGTAAGAGATTTGTTCTCCATTTGAGCCGTGGAATTTGGTAGGTTGTGTAAATAACTGGCAGAAGCCATTAGGAAAGACATTTAATTCTTTCTCCTGTGCCAGCTAAACCAGCAAAGTAAGAAAAGATATGTCCTAGTTCCTCTCAGCTTTTGTTTCCTTCTGTGAGTGGTGGTGTTGTTTTCCCATTTTTGTTCGTTCTCTAGAATCTTTATGGCTGTCTTAATGAAGGTACCACATACATGGAAAAGTTTTTTGTGTGGGAAAGCCAGGAATGATCAAAGAGGTGGGAAAATTCAGCTTCGGGGATTTTCAGCCCCCATAGTAGTTCTTGCTTTGTTTGCAGCCTTCTGCTCCCTGAGGTGGTTCAAAAGGGTAGAAGATGGAAATCAGTAATTTTTTCATTCCACTTGAACTGGAATGTGTCAGGCATCGAGGCTCCATAGGGCCTTTTGTAAAGAAGAGGGGCAGAGTTTCACTGCAGTTGGAAGAAAAGGGTTGTTTTCCTAATTACAAGACAGATGGAGGGCTGTACAGCAGAGTGCAAGAGACTGTACGCACTGAGCCAAGTCCCTGCAGTGGCACGTGTGGATGGACCAGCTCCACTGCCCGTGACAGCTGTGGGGTTTCTCTGCCTTGGAGGTGCTCCGCATGTAGTGGTTTTGTATGGCTGTGGGCCAGGCTGGATGGGCTGTTTGCAGGTGCTGCAAGGTGGATAGTGTGAGAGCACTGGAGGAGTGCTCTCTTGCTTTAGACCTGAACTGGGAGAGGATAAGTCCTTTCCATGTGTGGAGAGCGTAGGTTTTCATGTCCCAGTAATACCAGTGGCAGTGGTCTACTTGGTGGAGGGCAGAGCTGAGGGTGCCATTCACACCTACCCTGCACCTTGTGCTGCTCAAGGCACGTGCCCTAAACCTCACCTACAGAGCTGTGCTGGAAGTTTTCTCTCTTCCACGCAGCCCCTTTGGCCTCTGCTGAGACCATTACTTGGCTGGTGGGATTGGCTGGCCACAAAGATTAAAGGCAGAACTGCGTCATCTGATATACCAAACATCATTAAGTTCTTCATGCTAATGAGCCTCTTCTATATCAAAGCTAGAGCAGCTGGTTTGAGTGCAATGTCACCAAGTCTGAGATTAGATGTGCCCTGCTGGTAAAAATGATGGCAAAAAATCAGATCCACTCTGAGAATGTGGCCAAATTCACAGCGAAATTTTGAACTCACGAGAAAAAAGGGATCTGATTTAAATTCTTTGTCAAAGGATGGAAAAGCAGATGGAATTCAGCAGCCAGAGAAGGCTTGTCTGTGTTGTTTTTATTCTTGTTAGAGTCATAAGATGGAGTTAAATGGGGAAAGGACGATGCTTTTATAACCAAACTGAAAATATTGCACCCATTGCCTGTATTGAATTTCTGACAGATCCTTTAGTAGTGAGTAACGATTGTTCACATGTAAATGGACTGGGTAACTCACTGTCACAGCACCTTGAGGTTGGACTTTAGTAGGATTCCTAAAGAAGATTTGGTATGTAGACAGAAGATAAGATTAACTAAAGTTTGAAAGGAATATTTGAAAACATACAGACCACTGCAGGTCCCACTGCCTGCCTTACAGGATTGGAAATTGACTAAAGTGAAGATTTAGACAGTTGCTAAATACCAAAGGATGGAAAGTCACAACACTGGGAAAATGTTATCTTGAAAGTGCTTCCAGCAGTATTTCTTATGTCTTCTCAGTAATAGCTGGCATTGGCCCCTAACGGAATCAGGGAGAAGGATTAATTTTTGATTACTGGCCTGAACATGGGAGCACCTATGCCTATTAGGACACTCCTTGCTACAAGGCGTAATTTATACTGGAAGCAGCATAAATTGCTGGTACAGAAGTGATATCGCTGATTGCCAACTTTTCTGTGAAACATCATCTGAACTGCAAATTTTTAACCACGTCCTAAATCTAAACAAGCTGTGCATGATTTCAAGCTGTGGTTTGGCTATTTAGTGCATCCCCTCATGTGCTATTATGAATCTTTTATTACCTGCTCTAGTCCGAGTTGACCTCTAATGATACAGCAGAATTATTTTATTAATGTGTTCCCCACAGCAGAGGACTGCTGCACTGGGCAGTAGCAGAGTACCTGGCTTTGCCTGAAGTAGTAAGTGTCCCTGGAAATGTATCCAAAGACACTGTGAGCTTCCCTGCTGAAGTCCAGTGCTTCAGCATACTGGTATCTGGGGCCCAAAGTGAAATGTGCAGATGTGATGTGATGCAGCAGCTGCGGCCTGATCTCTAAATAGAGAGGCTGATCATCATGGTGGGGCTGCTGCCCTGGCAGGGCAGAGTAGAGGAGGCAGTGAATGCAGGTGGTGGGGGCTGAGAGGCATCAGGGAAGGTCCTGCTATGCAGAGGGTGGAGTGGTGCTCCTGTAGAGCACTGCCTGCTCCATGTGCTGCTCTGCTCCTCCATCACACTGCATACCTATTTCTGACCTCTTTTGCTGCCAGCTGAAGGAGGTTTTGTGAAGCAGCAGGCAAAAGGTGTGGGAGACGAGAAAACGGGTAGTGCTAATTTGCCCCTGCCTCCCTCGCTGAGCTGAGTCAGGGGTAGAAATGCCAAGAAACAGCATATTCTCCCAGAGGCAGAGCTCGTCCACTTTATTTCTGCATTGCCCATGGTAGTTTAACCTTCTGTAAAGTCAATTTGTTGGCTAGAATTTGAATTTTGGTCTGGGCTTCCACCTTTAGTGCCTCCAGCGTGTCATTTTACAGGAGCATGACTGGAAAACTGTATTGAGATAAATGACAAAACCAAAAGGTTTCTGCATTAGAGTTGGAGTTGTTCAACTTGGAAAAGAGAAGACTCTGGAAATACTTTATAGCCCCTTCCAGTATCTAAAGGAGGCTAGTAAGAGAGCTGGAGAGGGACTTTTTGCAAGGGCATTTAGTGATAGGACAAGGGGGAATGGCTTTAAACTGAAAGGGGGTAGGTTTAGATTAGATATCAGGAAGAAATCCTTTACTGTTGGAGGATGGTGAGGCACTGGAACAAGTTGCCCAGAGAAGTTGTGGATGCCCCATTCCTGGAAGTGTTCAAGGCAGGGTGGGATGGGGCTTTGAGCAATCTGGTTTAGTGGAATGTGTCTCTGCCTATGGCAGGGGGTTTGGAATTACATGATCTTTAAGGTCCTTTCTAATCCAGACCATTCTATGATTTGTGCAAGCAGGGAGACAAATCCTCACTCTGTTTAGTGAAGCAGTGAAAACACAGATATCTCTAAGCAGTGTTTTGACACTGCTTAAGCTTCAGCACAGCTCAAGGGTACGGGACAAAGAGGCTACTGAAAAAGATGTCATCCCTCACTGTGAAATCTCCATCATAGTGCAGTTTCCAAGAGGTTTTCTCTGAGAAGGATGGATGACAGAAGAAACATGCTGGCAGCTACTGGTGCCTTGTCCAGAGCAGGACTTCCATCACAGAACTCTGCACAGAGCGGACCCAGCAAGCAGCACTGGGAAGTTTTAATGGCAAAGGCCGGTGGAGGCACGCCTCTGAGTAAGGTAATCTTGGCAAGCCAGCTGGGAGTATGATGTTACACTGATGCACACTACATAAAGAGATATGCCAGTCTGACTCCTGCCTCCATTTCCATATAGCTTGATAATGACTTTTTCTCCTTTGAGGGTAAGGAGATCTTTCCCAATCATATTTCAGGGCTGAGAGCTTCTTTGACCAGGACGTGGTCTGAAATCTTGAAATAGGGTATGTATCAAATCTGGGAGGAAGACTACCTCATCAGCAGGGTTATTGATTTGGTTGGGACTGTTTCGTGCTAACAGAGTGTGGGACCCCATTACTCCTTCCTCAGGTCTAGAATAGAAAATAAACCATTTCAGGTCTCCTGGGAGCAGTGTTTTTGTAATTCCCATGCAGTTCCCCAGGGAATGCAGCAAAGGAGTTACACAGAGTGTGCCCTCAGTGAGAAGGCAAAGTCAGTTCTTTTTTATGCAAAGTCTTGTTCCTGAGTATTGAACTTGTTGATTCAGAGATGCACGTAAATTATAGCCTGGATTTCCACTTGCAGAATGAAAAATGTTTTGTTCTAATAATAAATACTGAATCTCTGCTGTTCCCATTTACATAACACACATGACACAATGTGTAAATCCTCAACAATATTTTTTCAGAATTTAGCAGCTTGTTTTTCTGCAAACATAAACATTTATTTTTGGTGTTAATAATTAATAATATGCCACATGCCCATAATAAATGCAAAATCTAATCTTGTATAGGCATAAATGTGTCTGCCAAAGTGGTCTTTCTGTGCTGTAAATGACTTTCACAAAGTGGTAGCATACATTCTATTTTCAGTCCCTGGTGTTTTGTTTTGTGAACAGATATGTCATTAAATTAAATGTTTTCTTTTGCAAATAACAAATACTTCACACATTTATATTTTTAAAAAGAAAAATAGTTGATAATTATTTAAAAAAGAGAAATGGAAAATATAAAAGTCTTTGCAGCTGTATCCTAAGCAATATATAGACAGAAATGTGGAAAATCCCAGCAATGCAGGGAAGGGAACATCAGTTATGAGAGCATCAGTCCTCATCTCTGCAGTGAAAAGAAGGAAATTACCTACATGGGGTCAAAGTCACTCCAGCAGCTGGACAGAGACTGACTCTCTGTGTAGCAGAACAATATACTAGAGTGGTGCAGGGTAGCAGATATAGGTACGCCCTTCTCTCACCTATTGATTCCTCCCTTCAGAGCCCAGTATTTTCAGGTTTCATCATTTCCTAGAAACCAGCAGCTGAGAAGCCTCCTGACAAAGCCTTGGGGTTGTACTGCTGTTAATGGCTGTCCCGCCTGGGGGCCGGCAGTGCGGCTGCTCCCGGGTACGGTGTGACTGCTCTTCCTGACCGTGTGGGCACAACCGGCAGCAGCTGCTGGGCTGAAAGCTGTAGCTCTGCTCATGACCCCTGCTTAACAAATTGAATCACATTTTAATGCTGAATTCTGGTGCTAGATGGAATGTAGCTTGTCTCATCTTCAGTGAAGTCACATATAACTGTGCACAGGAAATAGCCATCTTTCCAGAGTAGGCTGAGCTGACTTTTTGGGAAAGATAATGATACGCTAACACCAAAGGCTTCACAAACTATGAAAGGTTCTATTACTCTGTTTTGTACATACTTCTTATTTATATATTTTTTTTCTGCTTTTATTTATAGTATTCCAACCGACTGTCTTTGTTGACGCTTTAACTATTCAGTTCATGAGTTGTGGTTAGTAGTGGGGATGACATGAGGGTCCTCAGAAATTGGTCAAACCTTTCAGGAACAAGTAAACCTTAATATTCCACCATGAAATAAGAGAAGAGATGGAAGAGATTTATTTGAAGTATTTTCATGCTATAATTATGCATTCTGTAGGAGACAAAGATCATAAGAGTCCAGGTGCTATTCATGAGCCAATACTTATTAATCAAATGAAAGTAGGGTGCTCTAATAAGGATGAGTTCAGAGTAACTGGGCTGGGATGACTCAGCCATCTTTACAGTGACAAACTCCCTGAGTGGAGTTGTCCAAGATGCTTTGGAGGAAAGTTTTCAAAAATTTCCTGTTTCCTGAATTTCTCTCTGCTCAGTTCATCCTCTGCTGGGGCACTCTTTCTGCTGGAAACAAATGGGCACGTAGAGCTTCACTGAGGGTTTATGTTGCTGTAGCAGAACTGAGTTCTGGGTGAGCCTACTTACCTACATGGGTGACCGTAAGGTACAGCTGTCAATACAATTGATCCAAAATGTGCACAGCAAGTTTTTTTTGTACTTCCAAAAAGGCTTTTAGGAATGAAATATTCTATAGAAATGGCCAGCACCAATGCAAGCTTCAGCCATTTTTCAAATGTAATAGTAAACACAATATATTATAAATAGCAATAGATTGTTTGTCAAAAAATATTGAACCTGTTTTTGAAATGGAGGCTCTATCTTTTGATTCTATATTTTTAAAATATTTCAAGTACTTGGGGGTTTTTTTAGCAGATAGATTTATCAGGACTTGGAGTCAGGGTCTACTGCTTGTGTTTGTGTAAAGAAGCTACCACTGCTCTCATCTGAGTTATGCATCTAAGGCTGGACTTGCTGCATATAGTAATACAGTAATTAACAGTAATTCATCATCTGTCATCAGAGACCATCTAGCTGTTGATACTATCCTAAATGTATTTCCTTTTAAAAACAGCTTTTTTAAAGACATGGAGGTCTCATAGTATGTATGTGATAACTAGCTGAAACAACCAGCTAAGCTAAATTCAGTTCCCAGACGGAACCCAATGTTTTGACACAATGGCTATTACACTGGCTGTGTTAAAGAACCAGCTGTATTCTGTTACCTCAGCAGGGCAAAATGCATGAATTGAGAATTACTGATTGTTTACCCAATCCCACATGTGTTCCTACACAAATATGGACATTACTTAGTACCATTTTTAATCGGTCCAATATTTTAATATTGAATAGAAACACTCTGCGGATGATTTTCATTGTTCTGTTGTTGACGGATTCCTTTAATGAAGGAAAAACGTAATTTAACATTGAGGAGGGAATTACAGTAGTGCTCTAACATGGGATAAAAACACAAGAACAATGGGCAAGGACAGTATTTGCAACCACCTCATCCCTCCCAGTGAAAGGGACAAATAAGTATATAAAAGCATTTGCTACATGAAAATTAGGATTATGAAGAGCAGTTCTGGGTATTCCTTTGATAGGAGTGTGGAAGTCCTGGAGGGAGAAGTAGGGAAAACTCAGACCAAGCCACACTTTTGTCAGGTAGCCATTAGTTTTGATTTGTGGTATACCATTACGAACCAGTGAAGGGCAGCACTATCCAACTGTTTCAGGTAACTAGATAGATCACTAATTATGTTTTCAAATTTACAATGATGGAAACATTGTGTTTGACTAGATTTGCTATGAAAATGGTTGTGTTGCTGTATTACTGTAAAACAGTAACTTCAAGAGCATTTTGTAACCGTCAGCAGAATTCTGCAGCTACAAATTAACAGCTTACTTGTAATGGGTTTTAGGAAAGGGCATTGTATTTATTGAAAAGCTGAATCTCTTGCTACGAGTATGGTCAGTTCAATTGCTTTATTGGGTTACAGCATAGGGTCTACACACCAAAACAGATTTTAGCAGATTTAATTGTGGTTTGTGTCAAAAATACGTAAACAATACATAAAAATTTGTATCAAAAATACATAAACAATAATAGAGATATTTTTGTAGTTCAGAACAAAAAGAAGGTATTCTTTTCTACACAAATTGGTAGATGAGATTAGTTTTTTTATTTCTGATGTTTCCTTCAGCTTTTTTTAATAGGGAATAATGATTTGTGTGTCTGATACTCACATTTATACTCAATATAACAGGATATTGGAAAGAACTTTTATTGACAGTTTTATTTTTTTCCTCATGTATGAAATCTAGTTGAAACTTATACAAACTCTTTGGTGTTTAGGAGGGAATAAAATTAAAAGATGCTCTACTATTTAGTCTAATTTAAATGTTCTAAGCCCACATGCACATCTGAAAATAATTTACAGCTTTTTGGTTTTTACCCTCAAAATAATATCTTGACTTTCCATAGGAAGCTATGTTATACTACAAGTTCATGCTAATAGTTCATCTATTTACTTGTAGAAACAAAGCTTTGCATTGTTCTGAATTTGAAGCATTTTTCATGATTGTGAAAAACAGATGAATTGGTCCTGTTAGATATTAAGTGAATACCCTAAAAGTGAAGATTTTCATAGTGATTTTATGGTAGAGAAAGGTCTCTCCACGTATATTCAAACAGCAGTCAATAGTATTAATTTGCAGCCTTGTTCCTTTCTACAGAGAAAATAATTATTGTAATAGTAGGAGTATTTTGCTGCTAAAAAGAACATGTCTTGACTCAGCTTATAAATGCAGGTATGTGCACATTCAGCCTTACTGTGTCCTTCCCATCCACGCTGCCCGCTGCAGCCTCTGGCTGCCCAGCCCTTCTGCAGCGGCATTGTGTAGACCTAGGGAGGTGCCAAGGGCTGAAGAGAGGTGGAGAAATGTGTCTGGGGTCTCCAGGAGCAGTTCCAGGTGGAGGGCCTCCCACTGACCCTGTGGGCAGTACACTGCTGATTAGCTTTTTAGAAGCGATAAAGATTAGCGTAAAGCCCAGCCATAGGGCAAGCCACTGCCTATTAATCCAGAAGCCTCTATGTTAACCTCAAGAGTTTCGGAGTGTGATGTATGTACGAGCAATCATTGAGTATGCATCTGCTGTAAGCAAAATGCAAGCTTGTGGGAAAAGTTTTAACACAGTTGCTAGAGTTAGCAGAACTTCTTTTGCTTTATTTGGAATTGTTTTTGTTGTTTTACCCACTGAATATTTGAAGTGGTAAAGTGAATTCAAATGGTGACACTGTGTCCTTGCAATGTTTTGCATGATATGAATGCTTTAGGTTTTTTTTTAAAAAATGTCTTTCTGGCATACTTAAGGCCTTTCTGCCAAAAAAAGTCCAACTGTTGTGTAAGAGAGTAGGAATTTCACCACAGTCCTTCAGACACAGAAAAGTAGGCGCTTGGTCTGAGTGAGTTACCTGGGCTCCCTAGGCTGAGGGGATTAGATAGACAAGGACTCAGTGCATGTTAGAGATCTGAGTTAGTGAGAATCCGGCTGGAAGCCTTATGGCTTAGAGGTTGGCTCCAGGTGAGTGATTCCCTGAACACTGTCTCTGCAGCCCCAGGATGGCTCTGCTAAACCATATTTGGGAGACGTCCTGACTTTATTTCCTTATCCTCTTTTTCACAAGTAAGTATAACTCCTGCAGTGTTGCAGTAGTGGAGAGAGGATGTCAGGGCCAAGATGATGCTAGTTGTTTTCTTTCTCCAGCAGACTTGTTTACTAACTAAACATAAATATCAGGATATTCACATTCCTATAGTCAACACCATTTATATTTATTTTAAACTTCACCTGCATTGCACAACATTTGTTATTGTATTTAATGTGCAAGACTGTCCAATTAATTAACAAAAAATTCTCCTTCTCTCTTTAAAGGATTAAAATAATATTTTATGGGATGTATCTGGGGCACTAGTTTCAAATTAAAATGGTGACATTTGCTGCAATAATGGTTTTTATGTTGGAGAACCAGACCAATAGATCAGATTATAGAAAAAGGAATGAATCAACACATTAATTAAATGATTAAAAGCTTAAACTGGCACTGAAGTTTATATGTTTACTCTGATATGTAAAACATCTATTGATCTGAAGTTTGATCAGTAATATTTACAAATTTATTCTCATATGCATAGTTATGATTCTATTCTCTGGCATTGCATCATTATGATTGTATTCTCTGGCATTAAAAGTGTGCTCGATTACCTGAGTAGGGCCCTGGCGCTTTACCTTGAACACTAGTTACCCAGGCTGCTGCAGCTTCTCAGGCATCTTGGGGAGCTCTGCTTTCCATGCATTGGCAGGGCTTCCATCTGAGGGGAAAAAAAAGAGCAGGAGGGAAAATGCTCCTCCCAGGTGAAATGATACCATACGGATGCATCAGCTGTCTAGTGGTGGTGTGTGCTGTGTGTGAAGGCAGGCGGAGGAGAACTGGTGAGGCTGCCCCTGAGTCCAAGGCATCTGTGGCTGGAGAGGGAGGGAGAATAGTCTGAGGCTCTCGGCAGTGCCTCCTCCTTCAGGACAGGGTTGTCCTTCTAAGCAGGAACAGTGGAGTGGGGAAGGCCACAGAGCAACGTCTGCATGAGTTTGGCAATTGGCATGAATAAGAGAGACAAAAGGAGATCAGACCCATCTAAGAGGTGGACCCGTGTCAGGCTTGTGAGCTCAGACTGCAGGGCAGTGTATCTCTGGAGATTTCTTTTGTCTGTTTTCAGAGGTCTGTTTCTTCAGGGCTTTTAAGAGTAGGATTCCTGAGGATAAGCATTTCTTTTCCTAATCCCTTGTTCCTCATTTCCTTTATACATGTTCTGAAAAGGCATTATATTAAACATCACACATGTGCTCCCTTGAGTTTGGAAATTTTGAGAGGTCCAAGGACTGATTTTGGGACCTAAGAGGATGGGAACTCACTGTACTATGCTCCAAAAAGGCATGTACAGAGAGAAAAAGATGTGAACCTGGAGGTTTCTCTTATAAAATAGATCTTAAAAAGAACTGTGAACAATGGACAAGTAATGCCAGAAAAGCAAAACTGGATCAAGCTGATCCAGGGGTTTGTTAAGAGTAAAGAGCTGGACAATGGGCATGGTCTGCTAACAAAAGAGAAAGTACAAGGAATATCTGAAATCAAATATTTTAACAGAATTAATTTTTTAAGGCTTATGCACAAATGCATAAAAGGAATTAGAATGAAAAGTTTCTGAAATCAGAAGTTAAATGCCAAGAGGATGCATCTAGCATCCATATGGTAGTTGATGCTAAACCCATAACTGCTTTCAATGGGTGCAGGGTTCAGATTTGGCTCTTTCAGAGATGCCTGTCATGTGTCCTTTGGACCATCTACCCTCTTTGGCTGTTTGATTTCAGCAGCTTTGTTTGCAGGTCTGGGGCTGCGTTCTCAGGGACTGAGAGCTTGGGAGAGCATGTTTTGACATTAGTCTCTGCCCCACTGGGGAATTTGGCCACCCATTTCCAGTCCTGCCCAGCATTTCATGCAGATCAGAATCAACATCAGCTAAAGCTGTAACTGGAAGTACTGGCCATGCATATCCTTCTGCCTTTCCAGTTTGCAGTGCCCCTCTGTATTTTTTCTTAAACAGAAAAATGGTAATTAAAATTATGTGGGGAACATACAATTGAAGGTTGAGGCAGTAGATCACAAAGAACATAGTCAAATCAGTTATGCAAGACTATAATCAAAAATACTTGTTCTCATTTTTCATGTTTCTCACCTGATGGCTGAAATCACAGATTATATCCAGAATGAGAAACATTGTACGCTTGACTGGTATATATTGCAACTTTTAAAAAATGTATTTTTATACAGTCATATTACTTTTTATCTGTAGGTATTTATTGGCATGGATCTAAGCAACATTTTTACAAGAAATATAAATGTGCTGCTCTGATTGGAGTCTGTAGTGATCCTACTGGGCCATTCCATAGTGGGCACCACCAGCAGGCAAATCGGGTCAGGGGAGCCAGCAGGAAGGGTGTGATAAATACTCCTAAGAGAGTCAAGGCAGTACAGCTTATAACTGCAGATGTTAAAGCTTGTAAGTAACTTTACTTAGGGAAATAATTTCATATTAGTTCTTAGGGGTTCTTTTGTCTTTGTAATTGCATTCTCTTGTAAATAAATATGTAGGTTACCTTACCAAACAGATAACACCAAGTCTTTTACAATCTGAAATTTAAATATTTAGAGTCATGTCATGTCATAAGTTGTTCCTGAGCACTCATTTACTTCTGAGAAACTTGGTCCAGCTGCCCTCAAACAGCTGCTTAGTCCATTCAGATTTTTATTAAAAAATTCTATTTTAAATAGGGATCTGAACTAGTTTTTGTTGAATTGTTTGTTTGTTTGTTTGTTTGTTTTAATTTTGTTTTAAGGCCCTGTTTTGCTCAGCCCAGTAGTCTGAGTTGAAAGATAAGCGCTTCTTAACGTGAACAACATGACATTTATTTTAAAAGGGAACAATTAGAAACATTTTTTTCTAATCCATTTCACAGTTTATTGATGATGACTAGTGAAAAAAATACAGACAAATATATCCAGAGTAATTTTGTCACGGGATCATCGTAGAAAGAGTGATTAGTCTTATAATGAATAATAGAAAATGTGCAGCTGGAACTGCAGGGAGTAAGTGTGTGCATGACTGCAGTAGAGGTCTCATGGGCTAATTGTGGGTGTTAAGGTCCTCTTCCCTCCCCCAAATGAAGAAATGAACATCTAGCAGCATGAACAACTGCTGTTCTGTTGTCTTTCATACACAGGCTGTTAAAAGAGTATGGGAAATTATTTGAGATGTGTGTCAAAAATGTCACTAACATGGAAAGTCTATTTCCTTGCCATGGAGCTCTCTAGGATAACTTGCATGTGGTTGTCTCACTGCAGCTGTGGTCTTATCATCACCATCAGATGCATCCGCTTGCTTATTTCTGCATCCTTCTATTCACCACAGGTAAAAAACAGAAGGTCCATTTCAGCTGTGTGCATGTTCTCCAGTCAATCCAATAACTTCAGTTTTCTCCTGCAGATAGGCTTCTTCACTCTAGTGTGGTGTGGAGATCTTTAAAGTGTTGTGGGAATTGCTTAAGCAGCCTTGGTGTATCAGATGAGAGATGCATTCACCATCGAACAGATAGAGAGCTTCTCTTCGCTTTTAACAGTTTTGAATCATTTAGTTAATAGCTGGTTAGCGGCTCATGTAGCTCTATGGCTTCTTGGCAGCTTCCTGAGAAGGTGGGAATCCTTGGATGGTGTTATTGCACTGAGGTTACATAATACATGTGACGTCATCCTCTATCACAATGGTTGTTAGCAGGAGTATGGGATTAATCCAGCAGCCTGGGGATTTCTGGAGAAGCTATTCTAGTTTTGCCCTGGTAGATACTGAAAATATTAAGGGATGAATAGGATGAAGTTTGTGTTAATGTCATCTTTGCTCCACCCTGTATGGTATGTTAACATAGCTCAGTCATCTGTCTATATCTGCATTTCTCAATCCTATTGCCAATTACTGGAACCAGCCACTCTCCGTATGTGTTTTAGAAATTAGTCTCTGATTATTAAATCATGACTGCATGTTAACACACATTATTTTTATAAATCCACTGCAGACTCCCATGCATTATAAATAAATTGTATTAACTCCAGTTCACATGAAATATTTATAAATATTATGGAAAGGGCTCACTTTCTCTGCATAGTTATTAGACATTTTAGATTATAAAGGATTGCAAATGGGCAATTATGTAAAATTATGAGAATACAAACTTAAAACTAGGCTCATAATCCTACAACAAGACACAGAAAACCAAGATTCCAACTGGGTTCAAGAAGAGTGGCATGCTTTATGTTTCTTAATTATCTTTATTTCCCAGTAGTATTGCTATTGCCAGAGCTCGATTTACTATGTGCCAATGAAAGAGTAATAAGTTGCAGGAACACTTCTATATCAGATGAGAGAGTTTTACTCTCCTCTGTTGTCAGAACATAAACTCATAGAGGACAGATGATTTTAGCTATACCATGTTTGACTCAGAGCAATTCTGGAATCTGGACAAAAATCAGTTGCGAAGAAAAACCCTTCTGGAGATGGACAATGAGGCTTTTGATGTCACTGAATGTTAAGTAGCTAATAGGAATTACAAATCTAAGTCTTTTTGTAAATCTAGATCGTTACTACTGAGACTGAAAAGATAACCTAGTGAGGTAATAAAACCCAGAAGCCAGAGCAGGACTCCTGAGGCTGCTGGTTCACAGTGCTCTAGTTTATGGAGTAGGGAACAACATGGCTGAGTGATAGGAAGAACTTTTTAAAAATATTTGAGGTTCCACTGAATTCAATGGAAAGCATCTTTTCTTCTCTCTGAGAAGTGACAAAGACCTTCAAAACCCTCAGCCTGGTGATCCAAGCTGGCCCTCACAGAGCTGCCCATTAGTTTAGCTACCAGGGATTAGAAGCTTTTGAGATGTTTTACCTTTTTATTTTGGTGAGGAAGGACTTCTAAGAGGACTCTGTATGGTCTTTTACATAAATACGATAAACTTGTTTACCCAACCTCCTCTCATCCACAGCTTTCTTTTAACTAAATCTAGGTTATGTCCCTAGTTAGAAAATTTTATTAATAAATAAGTTAAATGTTTGTACAGCACCTTGAAGCTATAAAGTGCTGTTTAAATCCCAAGTACTAGCAAGTCTCTCAATTATGATACAGCATGTTTATACAAATATGTTTGACGTCCTCAGAACATTTGGACTAAATGGAGCATATTTCCTGTTGAGAATAGATTTTGCTAGTTGGAAGCCATGCCTTATGAAATGCAGACTGCTGTCACAGCATCCAGTTCAGGAAAATAACAACATAAAGAATCATAATTTGGTGCATTAAACCCATATTTTCTAAATATTTGGAAGCAGGAGTAAAACATTTCAAAGAACCCCTTCTTCCTGGTTTAATCTGAATCATGTTGATTTGCTGATTACAGAAGCACCTGCAAGTTTTATTATAGTGTCATTGCATTTGACTGTAGTTAATGGTCTGACTATTTTCATTATGTATTTTTATGAGTTTATCATTTGGAGATTTTAAAATAGAAACATAATGAAAATCTAATGGAATTAGGAAGCTATTCTCTCGAACGCTTTTCTCCATAGCCAGTGGAGGAAACTACCAGTACCAGTTTTCCAGTTGCAAGCAAAGGAGAGTGCAGGCTTTGGGAACACCGGGATTTGCTGTGAGGTCCAGAACTGCATACAGAGAGAAGCCTTGCTCTAAGGTAGTCTTCTGTCATTGTAGTTGCAGGAGAAATGTAATAAGATGCATGAAAAGATTTAAAGAAAATGTAGTACAAGTCACAATCCTCTTCTCCTTCTACACTTTAGACAATGACTTTTCTCTGTATATACCAGGCTATATATCATTACCATAAACTTTCTTTGACTTAGATTATCTTTAGCATTTTGATTCTTGAGTGTTGAAGCTGTCAGGCAATGCCTCAGCAAGCAGAATCTATTTTTTCTGGGAAGTATTTCTCATCATTACAATGCCTTTCAGCCCCAACTAAGGATAGTTTATGAATTACGATGTCCCTGCTAATGCCAGTAAAGAGGTCACATTTTGCTGTGATGGAGAAGAAAAATTGTGCCTAAGGACTCCAGAGAATGCACGTACATTTTGGGTAAAGAGCTGTTAGACTTCTAACAGCCATGTCAGAATTCATATGCTTGTAGTTGAAAACTGATCCTGGATAAGTAAGCCCTGCCAACAGATAGCCTCAAAGATATGCTACCAAGGATACAGCATGCTATTCATGGCATTAAAAAAGCCTTAAGGTAGAAAACTCAGAATTGCTCACCATTAGGCTGTCTCTGCTGCCACTGAAGTCAAAAGTAGAACTCCTGTCATCCTCCACAGGAACCATGCTGCACTACTGACACATGCGTCAAGTAATTTCATCATTAATTGCATGACCAAGTATCTTAATTGTAAATCTGACTCAACCTTACCCATCAGTAACGTATTAAAAGTATAGATGGGCAAAAAGCAACTGTTTTTGCAATGACTATCAAGCCTTCAGCGTTATGTTTTTTTTTTTTTTTTGCCAAATTAAATTGAAGTTGAGAAGAGAGAGAGAGAAAACACCTTTCAGAATAGTGGTCTGATAAGAAACAGCTGCTTATGCAGTGATTAGGAAGTCACCTAAGTAAATAATAGCTAAGAGAATGATTCCACATACTTGAGCACTAGCCTGCTTATGTGTTGCTTTCCCTCCACTCCCTGGGAGCAATGGTGCCCTACCAGGAGTGATAAATCACATCAGGCAGGGCTGCTGTCCTGGTCCCCTCCTGTGCCCCCTCTCCTGCATACCTGTGTGCCCCACTCCATCTCACCTCCTCTACCTCTGGGCTGTGGGCAGCACTGACGTGGCTCAACTGCTTTCACTGGCAAAAACTATCCACTCTAAAACTCTTCTTTTGCAGTTTCATGATCTTTGGTCATGCTACTTTCTGAGTCCATGATTAATATCCATCTTTCATGTGAACTGTTACCCTGAAAAGCACTTCTGAATGATGCTTAGGTCCCTGGGAGCTTCCCCCTCCCAAGGTACTGCTATTTGCTGCCTGCATTTGCTCTTCATCAGCCAAAGGCAGTTTATTCTGCCTTTTTTATTTTGCTTTTAGCTCAATTTTCTCTGATATTTTCTATTCTATGGAAATCAGATGACAGGCAGAACTACAGATGGAATTGAACTGAGTAATGCTGAAATTCATTATGCCAGACTTCTACCTATGTTTTGCATATCTGAAAGCTGGTAATGATTTTTTTGTGGATAATTTATCATTGACGCAACCTTTACTCGTCTCACCTTTCCTCCTGTCTTATCAACCGAGACCAAGCCTGTAGAATAGAAAAATCCTCCACTTCCCTGCCCAACTCTGTAATGAGACTTGATGGTTTCTCTGCCTGTGATCCTATACCTGCTGCATTGCTGGACTTCCCTTAACTATCTCATGATTTTTCTATTAAATACATAAGATGGTATTGTAGACAAGTTGAGCTCCTGTAACACAGTGGCCATGGGAATGGGTTGCTGTATTTTAGCCTACTCTGTGTGTTCATCCCATGCCTGCCTAATTGCCTAAATGCCTGATTTTAGTTTTACTTTAAATCTTGCTTTGCGGATGAATTTTTTGATGTGTTACGGAATGGGTGTAGAAGCTTTTCTTCTTCTGTGGGTGTTTTTCAGTTGTGGTAGCCCATCAGTGTAGGCTCCCTGGTCCTGTGTGACATCAAAGGACTTTTGTCCATAGGAATTTCAAACCATTGTTTAAGCTGATTAGTAAGGAGCATTTACTATAAATTTTAAAAGCTCAAACACTTAAGAGATCTTCACACTGCATAGGCTACTATGCAATACCTACACTGTTTGTGGTTTTTTTTTCTCTAAGATAATAATATGTCTTATAATTTGGTTCTCACCAGGAGCAATTTCCAGTGTTGATCAAGTATTTTCTGGTGATTCCTGAAGCTTTCTGGCTGTCATCTGCTTTAGTGACCCGATATGTATTTTTGGTGTAAGGTGCGCAATTTCCTTCTTGAGAGTGATCCGGAATCCTAATATGGAGTTGGGAGATTGCAGTGTTTTGTTCCCAAGAACCAGGATTCTTCACCCACAAGGTTTTCCAACTGGGCAAAGTTGCAGCTAGTATCTAAACTACCTGTTTTGTTTGATGGGGAAGTGATGAATGATCACAATGTAGATACTTTCCTTATTTCTACAGTAAATATTAGGACTTTTTCAAGACTTACTGGGTGAAATCCTATAATCCTTTACATGAATGTAATAGTACTAATGTTCATTGGATTATTTTGTTAAAACTGAGATAAAATTAATTTATTCAACTAAATGCAATTTCTAATTATAAAGTAGTAGTTCCTATGATACTCTTTGCATTCTTTGTAGCACGTGTGTGTTTTAAAGAAATGTATGGTATATATTGAGATCATACTAGCTGGCATGAGGGTTACCAGAGCAATAGCTTTAACTGAAATCTACAATAAATAGAAGAATAAACCCCAGGGTAAATATCAGTAGCTTTATAGCTCCCCATAGCACAACAGGGATTGCCATAGGAAAGCAGTCAATTTCTGTACAGGCTTTCAGTGTTGGATTTCCAGCAGTTATAACAATTTGGAACTGAAATGCAAAAAATTATTGCTTTCACATAAGCAAAATGTTTTCTCCAGCACTCTTGTCCAATTGCCTGATGAAAAAATGGCCAGTGAAACAAGTAAGAGATCCCGAAGCTACAGACCAGGCTGAGATCAGGCTCCCTTGGCACGTTTGTGTGACACTGTGCAATGTAAGACTCCCTGCCCATCCCAGACAAGGTCTTGTGTCCACAAGGTGAGGTGGGTTGGATCCCTGTGGGATGTGGGGGGGCCAAGGAGCATCTCAGACTTTTCCAGAGGTGAACGCCGCCTCTCTGCTTGCCCCTTTTAGCTGTCATGTCTAAAGAGTTTTTAAAACCTTCCTTTGTCTGGTTCCAGTTCTAGATCTCCAGCTTTATTCTTCTGGTACTATATATACATATATATATATATATATATATATATATATATATGTTCCCTAACCAAGTATTTGAAGAAAATTGTACTTCCCAGTACTTATTAACATGTTATCTGGATGTGACTTCTGGACGTGAGTTAAAGTACAAATATGCATTGAAATACATGCAAGATTTAGCTGTGGAAATATTCTTAACTAACAAAATTTAAAATATTCCTTTCATTGGCC
Source organism: Pyrocephalus nanus (assembly GCA_038380795.1). NCBI lineage: Eukaryota > Metazoa > Chordata > Aves > Passeriformes > Tyrannidae > Pyrocephalus > Pyrocephalus nanus. Next base: position 20,605,016 of record CM076269.1, on the reverse strand, counting down.
AGCAGAAGAAAGGAATCAAGCATGGGCATGTGAATTTGTCTGACTTTGACAAGAAGTATAAATTGCACTTTCTTAAATCGGAATGCTTCCCATTTTCGCACTCCACTCTGAAATTCAGAGTGCAGGGCCAGAAGGATCTTGAGATTGTCCAGTCAAACCTTTACTTTCTGTTGCACTGTTCTCTGTTTGCTATTGGGCTCAATAGCTCACTGAATTAGTAATTAAAAATATGCTCTTAGTTTTTAGTTTGAATTAATCTGCCTTTAGCTTTCAGCCTTTCCTTCTTGTTAAACTTTTTTCTGCTAGATTAAATGTCCCTTTACTGCCTGGTATTTTTTCCCCACAAGGTGCATATCTGTTGTAATCAACTCACCACTCAGTCTTCTTCTTGATAAGATCAACAGATTGAGCCATCCAGGTTTCTCACTGTAAAGTATTTCCTCTAGCCTAAAATAATGTATGTGAGCCTCTTCTGCACATTCTTCAATTTTTTTTAAACATCCTGGGCCTTACAAGGCTTCTTATAACTAAAAGGAACAATCTACCATAAAAACTGCTTCCTCCTCTATCCCCCATCATACAGTGACCCTATGGAAGCCTCAAAATAACAAGAACTGGATTTCTTTTGACAGCATTCATTTATTAGGCAGCGAGGGCAGTGAGGGCAGCTGAATGTATCTGAATCTTAGTGCTTTGGTTTTGGGTGAACCAGATTGCAGTAAAATCCTCCGATTCACTGGAGGGGAAGGTGAACAGTGGTTCACGTCTCCAGGAGAAGCCACCTTGTTATGTCACAGCTCCTGCTGTGTTGGATTTAAACCTGGAAGCTTTGTGGAGGGAAGAGGAACTGTGTTCAGCATCAGAACAAGGGATCATGTCATGGCCAGCTCTGATATGCCAAACCTGGGAGTGGGTTCCTTCCAACTCAGCATATTCTGTGATTTGGTGATTTTAAGCATATCTGATATCAAGCAATAGCAAACATATTGTGGGTGCAGAGGGCTCGGGGGAGGAAGACAAGTCAGATGAGTAGTGCGGATACTGCTGCCTTTGGGGGTGGGGAAAAGGGAAGGTTTATCCTGGCTGTGCAGGGAAAGACTGAGAGCAGAAGGAAACTGCTTCACCACTTGCAAATGCTCAAACCCCTTGTAAACAACTCCTGTGGTATTGCTGGTAGTGATGTGGCCCAAGGTAGTGATATTGTTGGTAGTGATGTGGTCCGAGAACCAAATGCTATCAGCATTTGCATTTGCAATCAGTAAGTTTTGCTTCAGTAAGTTTTAAAAATATGTGATCTGCCCCACTTTGATAACTACCTCACTTTAAAATACAGAATAAGTTGTAGATAATTAAAAAGGCAGTTTTAGAGCTAGTAAAAAAATAGCAGAATATAGGACATACCACTTAAGTTTCTCTTTATTTACCTGTTGGAATCAAACTACATTTTAGAAGACAAAGTAGATAACAGGTGAGTCCCGCCTGATGCTGTCTTAAAGAACTTTGCTTTTCTGCTGTTTGTACCTGCAAACCTCCACATATGTGCAGGAAACTGCCCATAGAGGCTTTACTGTGTGGTCTAAATGACAAAAAAAATCCTGCACTCTTATACAGGAATGCTATATATGGTGAAACACGTGGCGTTCCTGCCTTCAGCTGCTGAAGGATGGAGGAGATGATGTGTTGGGATTTCAATAGTTATCTATGACTGAACAGTCATGGTTCAATAGGTTTTTTTTCCCTGCTGTTAAAAAAAGCTATTTAAGAAATTGCTAATACCTCATTTAAAACCTTGATCCTTTTGATGTGATGACAGGGGGTCAACCTTGGAGGCGGTGTCACAAACAGAAAGATATGAATGTTCGGCATATAGAAGTATTCATTAATGACTCATAAGCAAGTATGCCTGGCTACTAATTGGAGATTTTGTGCAGAAGGATTATATTTAAGGGCTCCATACCATCTAACTTATTTTTGTTCTGCTGCTTGTAAGGCTATCTTTTTGGCAGGAAGGACTCATTAATCAAAATTCTTCCTTTTGTAAATGACAGGGTATTGAGAGGGTTGGGAGAGAGGAGGGCAGGTAGAATGTGCATCTGAAATGCCAGAGAGATTTTGCACTGATACAGCTCATACCACCAAATAGCAGAAGGGATGTCAGAAAAGAGCAAAACCTCTATTCTAGTGCTCCTTATGTCAGTGAAGTCCAGCTCTACTTCTGCGTGTGAAATCTGAAGTTGCACTTTTATGATCCCTTTCTATTTTTTAATTTTTTTAAAACAATGCAGCTAAAATCCAGTGTGCTTAGCATCAAATTATTCAAATTAACACCTTACGTTTTACCTTCTCAGCTGACTTTTTATTACCTAAGGGTTCCTGTTGGAGTAAGGGTTTGTGGGAAGCTGTGGGGTTTGGACAGGGAGCCTGATCCTTCTCCCCTTTCTGCCATGTGCAGGCATTGCTCTCCAGCTACCAGGGGCAGTGCAGCCTGGAGAGCCCACTGCCCGGAGCAGCAGTGGAGTTCACAGGGTACCTAGAAATAGAGAACAGCTACGTATGTGCCTGACAAATCTGTCCTTGGCAGGCTTCCCCTTGAGCTAAGGCCAGTGCTGTTTTCACATTTTATTGTTCTTGAGCAAGAAACAGATATAATTTAAACAGCTTGAAATGTATCTCTGCCCTTTCAAAGGGCTCAAATATGCATTCTGTGAAACAGTTTTCTTGGAACAGAAGACTTGGTATTTAAGTCTTTTTGCTTACTCTATATCATAGGCTAAGAGGTAGGGATTTCACATGTTTCTACTGGCAGAACCACCTTTTATCCTGTTCTAGCAAGGCCAGATTAATCTACTTTTTAAGATAATAAATATGTCATTGACCCTGTCTGCTACCACAGTTTATGAATTCATTAACACTTTTCTGTGTTGTATTATTGACTGTGCTATACAGCTATGCAAAGAGAGCTCCAGCCACTGTACTGTAAATCACTAATACACAGGCTGAAAGCAGTTGCTGTTAATGAGATAGCTCACCTACCACTCACATGTCAGAGACATTATTAAAAGCAGTGTGATGTGCACAACTTTGGAGGAGGCTGAATTTGTGTCTGTAATAAATGGAGGGAAAATGGACAGGATGGTTGGCCACACACCTGAGCAGAATGTCTGTGGTGCCAGCACTTTGCAAAGAACATTAGAGAAATTAACAGAGATATCCTGATTAACCAGCTTTTCCAAGTCTAGCATAAGCTCTTTACTCTTTGGAAGGAAATGCTTTCAAGGAGGATAGAGAATTGTTTTTAATGGAGGTAATCTTCTAATAAATTACTTCTGACCAAGGGAAGACTTGGAGGGGCAAGGTAATCCCAGAGTAAAGTTGATTTAACTTCTCCATTATCCTCAGGAAGGCTCTGGGATTGGAGCTTTGAAGAGCTGTATGTGACATTTTTAAAAGGTTTCAGCAGAGGCTTAAACTCCTATAATGTTAAATATATTTTCTGAAGCGATGAGATTCTCATGCCAGGGGCAAGACATGAGGAATATTTTTGTGTGTACACTAAAGCAGATGACACTGGCTTTTTGACAAGGTCACAATATGCAAAAATATATGTTTTTTTTCCTTCAGAGTACAATCTTATTACTTTTCCAATTAGTAACAAACAGATGTTTTCCATTTTTCTCTGGAATTCACAAAAGGAACTTATGCTATTTGTGCAGTTCCTAGGGGACACAACTGCATATCAAAACTGTGTCTGATGCAACCTCTGCCTGTGTGCTCTTGGTCTGGCATGGAGCATGTTGGCAAGGCTCATAGTGTAGACAGCTGCCCTCCCTGGCCTGTGCATAAAGAGAATATGACTTTGCAAGTCTTAGGAACCAGCACTTTTTTCATTCAGGTACAAGAAGGAAACCTGAAATTGTCATTTTTCGACAGGATGTACTGATTTGCATTACAAGGCTGGGAAGAAAACATGCACTTCATCTGCTTCGACAGTTGGCCTTCTGAATCACACTTATCAGCTGTATTAGCCCAGCGGCCTTTGGCAGAAGAGGAGCAGGGATTGGTAGTGTTGTTCTTGCCCATCAGGGACAATTCTTGGCTCCAGATTTCTGCATTCCCTTTGTCACTTTGATGGCATTTATAAATATGACAGCTGTGAATTAGCTCAGCTATTTACAGGCTGGATTGCACATTGCTCACCGACAGGGAAGGTGTGATAGGTTTTTTTCTTCTCTTTAATTTACTGTTTGATTTCCACCAGGAAAGCTGTGGCAGCCAAATATAATAGCGGTCACAAGCCTCAATAAGACTCTGCTGATCTATTTGCCTTGCTAATTTCTGTGGACAGTTATGTTTGCATCTGTGGTTGGTCTCGGCAGGAGTATCTTCCTTTTACAGCTCCACGTGGTTGTGTTATGGGATAATGAAGATGAAGGAGGCTGCACACCTGAATTCCTGCCTTTACAGAGGACCATGTCTCTCCCTTATAGCTGTTCAGGCACTAGCTGTGCTTCTACCTTTCCCATGACCTGTTTGATGGGTGTTCCCTGCTGGGTGGGCTCCATAATGAACTGCAATGCACGGTGAGCCCCTGCACCATTACTTTTTCTTCCTTAGTGAGAAACCATTTTGCTGTTATTTTCAGAAGTTTCTTTCTATATTCCACTTAGCTTGGAAGTTTTAACTTTTGATGAATTTTGCTGCTGTCATAGACAGAAATGAGCTTTTCCTTAGACTGTACTGGCATGTCTGTATATGAGAGTGTGCAGAAAGCACCCAGAGTTGTGGTAGAAGAGGGGAGGGGAGCTCAGCTGGAAAGACAGTGAGGTAGAAAGCAGCCAGAGCCTCAAATCTGCCTGGGATGGGGAAGAGCGGAGGCTCCCAAAGCCCTGCTTTGCCTTGCAGCAGTCTGTGTCCTGGTGGGGTTGAGGCTGGGCATTTATCTAGATTGGGACACTCTATGAGTGGCTGGCATATTCTTGCCTGTTTTTCCTTCTCATGAAGAGAGTTCCTGTAAGCCATCAAGAGACTAAACAGGGAAGAGATGTTCCTTCCTCCAGACTTAAAAGGTCTCACTGCTGCCTTCTGTATCAGCCATGAAATTCTCCATGTCCTTATTGACTCTGGTGAGGTTCCCCATGCATCACATTTTCTAAGGGTCTTAAAACAGAGATGATTTCCTCCCTCAGCTCTGGGGGAAACCTGGACTTCTCTTGTCAGACAGATTCAGCAGCACCTCTGCAATGCCTTGTATAGATGCAATCATATGCCTCTCATGTTATTTCCTGTGGATTTGTGGCACAGAGTAGAGGATTGGTACAGAAAACTATTTTATGTCTTATGATTAAGAGTTATTTCTGTGATAGATGCATGTTTGCACACACACACCCTCTTCAGACTGTTGGAGTGGTCTCTTTTAATCTCTTCAATACCTCCTGTACAATTCTGCACAGTCACCACCAAAATCAGTTATCATGGAAAATCCTTCCCCTTCTGCCCCCTCACATTGCTCAAATCTAATTTCAGCCTGGGAAAAAATGATTTAAAGGATTCATATGGGCAGGGTGAATTTTGTGACAGACTGGTCCAGAGCTCCATCCTGGAAGCAGTCCTGCCTGTCAGCTGAGCCACTGCAGTACCTTTAATTTTTATGTATTAGTGATCTGACACCTTTCTCTGGCATTTTATGCTATGCAAAATAAGCCCAGCATATGGTTAGTGTAAATCGGAGGGCATAGGTTTGAGTAATGAACAAACAGTGACTGTGCTAATTGGCTTCATGGGTATGGAGTTTGGTGTCTGCTGGGTAGAATCACCTCAGCTGTTTTACAATAAATAAATAATAAAAATGAGGCTCCCTGATTTGGCAATTTATTTTTTTTTTTCTTTTGGTTTTGGCAATGGTAAATATTTCTAGCCTTCTAATTATTGTAGTTACAGTTTTTGTGCAGCCCAGTTCTCTACATATTGTAATGAATGGCTCTTACAAACAGGTGAGCCAACATCTTTTCTTTTTAAGTTTTTAATGTAGCTGCAGTTGATAATAAAGATCAGCAAATCCAAAGGTGTTCGTCAAGGTCTAGCATCAAAGCAGTAAGGAAAGCAGGAATTGCTGTGCTCATAAGAGCTGTAAATACCTCGTAAAACTGAATATCAATTTTCAAAAAATAAAGCTTGCTATAAAAGAAAAACCCCAGAAAGATATATTTTACAATAAGGTTTATTTTATGAATTTCTACTTACTACAGCGGTTTTCAAACTTGCTAGGCTGAATTATTTTTTTTTTCCCCCTGCAAGTGTTTTAATGACCCTCATTCTTCCTCTGCCTGATCCCAACTCTGCCGCCTGTGGTCACCACTGACTTCTGCGCTGGAGCGACCTATGGCACCGATAAGCGCTGAGTCAGCAGCAGCACTGCCTCCCTCGCCAGCCCTGCTCCTAAATCCCGGCTGGCAGAAGCACCCTACTGCTGCAGGGCTGAGTGTGTTCTTTGCACTTTCAAAAGTCGTGGGCCCTGTTTGTTGGGGAAGGCAGATCTGCCATGGAGTGGGAAGCTGGGACACCTTTGGGAAAGTGTTTGCTGCCATTTAGGTGCCTGTTCTCAATGCAGGAAGGTCTTGCCAAACACTAGTGTTGGGATTTAGTGCAGACTGAACTTCTGCAAAGTGAGTGTAAGCAATTTCAGCTCTCCTCTTACTATAAAAAAAAGGATGTGGGAGAGGGAAAGGGAAAGATGGGTTTGCTTTGTGAAAGCTAGTTTCTTATGAGAAGATATGCTTTCTCAATCCTGTCCAGGCACACTGCAGTCCTCATCTTAAATTTTACAATCTGTGTTTTAGGGAACATAGAAAACAGTCTTCCAGATGGGGTACTTTGGCTTTTGGCTGTGGCTTTTTGGGGTTATGGAGAAATTGAGAAGTGTGATCTAAATACAGTCTATGGACGACTTCTTAAGCTGCCTTCATTCCTTGGGTTGATTTCGAACACGAAGTACCTTTATTTAGATGCTGCTCCTATAGTTTTAACTGTGAGTAAATGGAGGAATTTGATAGTCACATCTATCCTTGATGAAAGGTACCTCTAACCTAAACATTTTCCTTGACTGGTCGTAAATTATAATTCATATGGATTCATGGTAAGTGATCTAGAAAAATTCTCCTTTCTGTCATACCCCTCCTCGATAATGAGATGATCATTACTATGCTAAAAACCTTAAGAAATATCCTAAAAAATCTGCTTATTAGTGCAAGCTTTATAATAGAGATATATGTATATTTATATATGTATATGCAAAAGGTTAATAGTACTCTTGATGTAGTGCTGATGTTCTAGGGATTTAAATGGGCAGGGTTTTTAGAAGGATACTGTCTTAGATCATTAGATCAGCAGTTTTAGTTGGGAAACTGCTAAATGCTGGTCTCAGTTCTCTATCAGCCTTGTAACAATACTTCCTCCTTACTGCAATGCTCACACTGTTGTTATTACTTATTCTGCAGCTTGGGTTCCTCCTCTAATCATGATCAATTAAAAGCATATTTTTGTTGCTTTACATTATACCTTCTGTAATTATGTGTGGGAATAAAGTCCTGACAGTGGCCTCTCTAGCCAGGGGCATGCTCACAGTATATGTTACTTAGAGATTTCCTATTTATGGTTGTCCACAAACTCCTTGATTATTTTTCAGGCATACTACTCTTTCCTTAAAATTGAATTGCAGAGTTCTCTTCATCTCACAACTCAGGCAATAGGATCAGGACAGCAGCAAATGCTGTAAATCCTAGCCAGTGTTTTATATCACCGGCTTATCTGCTCTGTTAGAGGAGTGCCTGTTTGTTACTGTCCATGTACCTCCATTGGTGAGCAATGACTTCATCTGCTGGGAGTGCAAGTAACCTAATTTTGAGTAATTTTTAGAACAGACATGGCTAAAATCTCCTATTGGCTTTCATATCTGCAAGATTTTATGAAGTAAAGGAGCTAGGACTGTTCCACCTGCCGTACATTGACTTCTGTCTTAATAACCGTATGAGGACTAAGGGAAGAATTGGATGGCTGATGTCATGATAATGAAAAATTTATCTAAACATGAGCAGAGACTTTAAAAGCAAAAAATAATGATCTACACTTCTTGTTTTGCCTCTCACGCAGTTTTCATGAGTTCTTATACACAGCACATGCAACAATAATGTGTTCTTTATACTCTGATAGATGACTGAGAACAGCCACTTAGTTTGAAACCTGAGCATCAAACACTTTCACCCTTTCTAGTAGATAATTTTTAATTCTTTCCAAATAAAGTTTTTCAATTCAGGCAGTACAAAGCTTGGCAGGTAGCATGATGATGAAGATTGAACAACTTAATTGTGTTCTAGATAGAAAGTGCCAAAAGGAATCAGTGATAGAGGAGTCAGTAAGAAGCACAACTCGGGCAGTTACACTCTCTTGCTTTCCATCAGAGAATAGGGTAGTCTGTAACTTAGTATTCTTGCATCAAATATTTTTTCTTTTTCTTCCTTGGAGGTGTTCACAGGAGAAATGTTTAATTACAGTTTCAGGTTTTCTTTATTATTATTCCATTTGTATGGGTATATCTAGTGAAACAGTTTGGTTTTTTTTTTTTTTTTTTAAGACTTTAGTCTAATGTGTAAACTGTATCTGAAAAGGCTTATTCAATTTAACAACTGTGCACATATCCTAAAAGAAAATCACAAGGTAGAACCAATTAACTGCTTTTTGCAGGTCACAAGCAGAAGCTTGGTGCACCATATTTTATTATTTGTACCTGATTTTATTTTTTTATACAGAAATTATGCACATACTCTTAAAATGTTTTTAATAACATAATATCTAGCAATTTCAAAGTATCCTTTCAGTAAGGACATAGCTTACTGTTTTTAAAAATAAATAGAATCATAGCCTTTATGTTACATGCTTAATGTGTTCCATAGAAGGCCAAGGGTTACAGTGGCAAATCTACAAGAAAAGGAAAAATAATGAACAGAAAAATCCTTGAAGAAGAGAAACACAAGTTTCCAGCTGGAGATAACCTCTCTGCTGTTTCTTTTAGAATATAATAGATTTATAATAGATCTACCCATCCTGGAGCTGAGCTGATGGTCACCCCCTTATAAGTACTGTTACCAATAGTCAAGGATACCATAGCAGCACTTCAGTTTTACACATTATTGTTTTAATTGTATACAAAATAGAGTTAATAGGTATTATATCACTACTTCTACATGTCAATTTTAGGTGCTCTGTGAATTAAAAAAAAAAAAAAGAAAAAGAAAAAAAAAGAAGAAAGGAAAGGTGGAGAATGAAAAAAACACTTTCCCTTCCAAGGTAGAAATTAATTCTCCTGCTTCTGGTCTGGGCCACGGCAGCTCAGAAATATCACAGAACAATTTGGCAGAGAAAGAAAAAATAGTTCTGTATCTGACTCTAAATCCAGCAATAATTTATTTTATCCAAATTGAAATTTCTCCTGGATACTGTTAGTTTAACAGTCCTGCACTGACAGACAGTGCTGTGGGCTCTTTAGCAGTCACTGTCCCTAGAACCTTTGCTTTATGTTTCTCCCAGAAGCTGGGCTGTGCCCAGCAGTACAGACACTACCTCCCAACACAGGGCACAGGGATTGCTCCTGAAAGATTGTGTTGGGTCTCTGAGTCTTCTCACAGACTTCTTTGCTGGGGAAGAGTAGCAGGGCTGTCGCTGCTGGAACTGAAACATCTTGGCATGGGTTTTGTTTGTGGTGTCACAATTCTCAGGCGTGCCAGGCAGGGTCCCTGCCTGGAAGTGGGGCAGGAGCTGGGGGAGAGGGGCTGGGGTAGTCCCTCTTCTTGGCCTGGGTACCCCTTGAGGCTCTTGTGCATTTCCTACCCTGTTGGCAGCTTTGCTTTTATAAATGCTGTGCTGCTCTCTTGGCAGGCAAATACTTAGGAATCAGCCCTTGGAGGGCCCCGTTTGACCAGTACCACCTTCCCTCTTCCCACGCCTTTCTGAAGCTTAGCAAGCAGGCAGTCGGAGTGATGCCGTGTGCCAGCTGCCTGCCCCTTCTCTCTTCCCCTAGCCATGTTCCTGATGAAACAGTACTGCTGTGGCAGACCCTGTTCTTGGAAGAAGCTGTCTTTTCTGGTGGCTCAGTGGCACAGTTTTCAGGAGCTTTTTATAGGGTCTGCATTGGTCTGGCACTGGAATGAAGTGTGCACATAATTCTCATTAAAAAAGGGGGTCTGCTCAGGTAAAACATGGAGATGAGTATATATGGCAGTAAGAGGCAAAAAATCAGAAAAGCACAAGGAGTTCCTGTGCTATTCACTGCAACAATTTACTGTTCCCTCCCTGCTCCTACCCTGAGACTGAAACATTCTTCCACGGAAAAAGTTATAATTTGGTAGTACCTCAGGTTTAAATTAGAGTAAAACTTGATACTTTCAAAAGTTCTGTTTTGGATAAAAAAGTCCAAAAAGTTTTAGATCAGAAATGCCAAAGCAGGAGGAGCTTACTGCTGCATTGGCCAGGGGCAATGTCACATAAAATCAAAGCTGAGCAGTGTTCCTCTGAGTGATGGTGGTGAATAGCTCCCATGTCTCTGCTGGTGGCACCCATCCTGGAGTCCCCCTGAATCTGAGACGGCCACCCAGCTCCAGCCGCTCTTGCAGTCAGAGCTGGAGGGACAGGTTTACACGGCTCTGCCCTCAGATGTGAGCCCACTGCCCAGTGTGCCCTACACTTTGAGTTTTCCGAGGGGAAAGATGAATATGACCTGGTAAACCTTGGCTTTCTTTAACTGCAAAATGTGTTGGTTGATACATTTTTTTGTGCTCCCTACTTATTTACAGACAAATTCTGGTGGGAAAAACCTCTCACAAAACTGCAAAATGCACTGATTGACATTGCTGGATCTTGGTTTACTTGAAGCAACACCAACTTGCTCACTTATGACAAAAAAAACTAAATTACACTTTCGCAAGTGGTAAGGTCCCCTTGGATGAAAATCCCACTTGAGGAATGGAAAGGGACAGGAAGAATGGCAGCTCCCCTGGGTAATCATACGATGAGCTAAATTAAAAATACTTGGAGAGGAGGAGGCCAAGAGAACAACTAAGAGAAGGACAAGAGCAGTTTTTACAGTACTTAACTATAAATTATTTCCACCAGTGTACATTTATGCTGTGATTTCATCTTTGAGTTTTGGTAATAGAAACCAAAGTCTTGACCATCAGTGACAGGGTTGTTGCTTGCACCAGAATCTCGAGCAGGAATTAGAAACTTGTGCAGGGATGAGCACATATTCCTCCTAGTGTCCTCTCAACTCTTTTAAAGGATTTTGGATTAAATGTGTGTTTAGCATTTTCATATATTAGTAGAATGTATCAAAAAGATAGTTTATATTGCTGCCTATGTTGTTTGCACTACATTGCTGCAATAAAGGTATCAATATCAGGAATATACACAACAGGAACCACTTTCCTGGTGTGTTGCTTATTAGAATAGGTATAGGCCCACACAGGATGGAATGGGAAGCACTTCTTCAAAACATAGAAACTGATCTTATGTTTTAATGCTTCCTACTATATATGCTCTTGTTTTTATTCCAGCATAAAGTATTTTTCCATGGCACAATCAAGAGAAATACAACACATGCATGTGTATTTATCATATTTTTGGCTGATATACTTCTGGTGAAAATTAGGAATAGAAATAGGACTATGAATACTAGGACAATGTGACAAGTAAATTTAGAACAAGAAACTAAGCTGCTGTCTGGGATTAAACTTTGTACAAGGGTTTTCTTTGTAAGGATATAAGGATAAATCTGAAACAATTCCACTGAATTTATTAGAGTGAAAAACAAATATAAAATTGAGGCAAATAAATCCCTAACTCTGACTCCTCAGTAGTCTGGGGGAGAATTTTGGAGAGTGCATTTAGGCCTAATTTTCATCGAAATGTATGTTCAGATATAACTGTTTATAGCTGAAGTCCAAGCCCAGGAATAAAACCAGTGTGTGGCCTGGATTTATATGAATTATTTAATTACATCTGTAGTTATAAAAAAGTTGGAAATAGTCTAAATTTTGAGGAAAACAACCATTATTCAAATCCTACTTTCATGGAGTCCTTGCCAATTTGCCTTCCATAACAGATGCTACTTCTCTTGACAGTTTATTGTGGCCAAGGCATTTATTTCTAACCAGAAAATTGAATAAATTATAAAAGCCATAATGGAAGAAGACTCTCCCCCAAGATGATGCTGCACAGGAGATTGGGTGCATACCCATGTGTGTGTGCAGACACATCCACCCATTTGCCTTGTTCTTGACATGTGTTCATTACCTTAGGGCTTGTTTGTTTTTGCTCCTCTAACTTATTTATTTATTTATTTATTTATTTATTTTAGTTTCCTCTAAAGTCTGGACATACAGGCATAGCCAAGCACTGTGCCTGAGCACTGCCCTGTGAGTCTAAAAACAGGATCCTGCCAATGGTTTGCAAGAGTGAACAGAACCCTTCTGTCCAAAATGATCTGTGTAAAAGTAAGATATTTTTCTTATTTGTGAGACTTTTCAGATTCCCTTTGTTACAATTACTTTCACAACATGAGTGAAGAGACATTCTGCTAAGAATAAACTTGGTGCTTGCACTGTATTATAATAAAATTGAAGATAATTTTCCACAGAGAGAGAGAGTAAAAAGAAACATTTGTGTCTTTACTGACAGCATAGCAAACTGCCAGCTGTTCAGCCTGCTACCAGTTCTATACTGCTGTGTTACATGGGAAGGAGGCAAAGGTTTTATGCACTTTGAAACCTTTAATTTCTCTGACTAAGAAGCTCATTTTACATTATTTGTAATTTTTCACATTTCATGGCTTGTCACAATCTTACTTATATTTGAATGCAGTTTCTGTGTGTGTTAAATGAAGCCTTTTAAAATAAGTGACATTTCCTGTATTTTACACAGTGACAAATTGCAATTGTCAAAGTAAGGATCTTAAAAATATAAATGAAATGCATAATAGGCCAGCAAAAATAGATACCTTGGTGTTTCACCTCTTCTAAGGAGTTCAAGCAAAATGTAGTCCATATTCAAGGTATCAGCAAAGACACCACTGGGTATCACCTGATAGGCATTGTTGTCTTATTCCTCTTTGTGCCTAAAAGTTGGAGCCACAACTTGAGTTCAATGTGTTCTTGGGTACTCTGTGAAAAGGCAGTCTTTGCCCCAAAGGGTTTGTGATCAAAGCCAAGGTTACTCTGATTTTTAATTCTATATTTTCTGGAATATTATAGATAAGAATAAATTCTACTGCCATTGGTGCAAATAGTTTCCCTTGATTTTGCTGCATAAGCACTGAGCATACAAATTGAACTATTTTTTATCAGGTTTTGGAAACATTTAACCCTAAATTGTCTGATTCTATCCCACAGCTATGCATATGACAAACTACCAAGAACTGCAGTATATTTGCAGTATTATAATTTAGGAGCTACTGTACCAAGTTTTTCCCTCTGTATGCCAAGGCAATTGATTTTACTTTCTTTGGCATGGGAAAAATCAAGGGAAAACTTTGTTAGAAATTAATGTGTAAAAATATCAGTGCCCATCACTAACATCATGGATAGGTGCGGCCCCACATTAAATTTTAAAAAACCCAAAACCAGACTTGCACACATTTAAGCTCAAAGATGATTCTAAGTAGTATAGCATGTCTCTATTGCACATTGCCTCATCTTGTTAATGTCAGCCTGAAAGAGTTCCAGGCAAATCTGTTCAGAGGAAGAGCACAGTATGTACGAATCTCTGATCTAAACAACATGGGATGCTGCTTACAGGTATGCAGTTTACAAGGCATGGAACATATGCTGAGTGAGGAAAACAAAAGAAATCGTGATCATGGAGCAATCGACCATCTGAATAAACAAGAATGCTGTAGACAACTGTCTTTTATCACTTAAATGATCATAAAGAGTGCAAATTAAACTTGCATTTTCCAAAGTCTTTACTGATGTATTTGGAGACTTTTCTGCCTCTAATGCCATTGTTTTATATGCAATAGCAGTACTATTTGGGGGGACATGAAACAATCAGTATAGTTCATGCAGACAAAGGCTAAAGTCTTATTAAACTAATAAAAAAAGTCTTAATAGACTCTAATTATAACAAAGTATCTTGATCAAAATACCTCAACACCCCTAATGCGCCAAATCCAACGTGATGGTAATGGTAGGTTTGCCAGCTGTTCACATGGGAATGGGCCAGAATTCATCATTTAAAGTAGTACCCAATTATTTACTGTTGCAACAGATGTCAAGCATTTTTTTCTAGACCTGAGTCTGCCTGTAACTTCTATCTTGTGTTAAACATGTCCTCAGAATCCCATTTTTGACCTCTGTTTTAGTACAGCCCAACCAGAACTTGCCATGAAGGAATAGCTGTGGATCACCCTGATGTTCAGACGTGCAGAAGTCAGAGCAGGGAGCAGCGCTGAGCGCCGAGGCTGCTGTGGGGTGTGTAATACACGATCTGGGTCACGGCTGGTCACTTGCCTCAGCTGCACTAATTTAGCTCTGTGGCCTCCTGGGGTCTTAGGACAGCAGGAGGCCAAGGGCATGAGACTGTGGTGTTTGTTTTACCTTGGTTTTGTCCATTTATGGGCCAGTTAGTTCAGCCTGTACACTCCTATGACTTTTATACCACTCACCTTCCTGATCAGTGCCTGCAGAGACACTGTCTGGGGCAAGCCCGTGTTTTAGCCAGGCAAAGCAAAGTGAGTCAGCTGCAGCCTGCATGGCTGTATCTCAGCAGAGCTAGTGACGTGTCTCAGGCCTCCCACTGCAGGTAATTTTTGTTCTGCAGTCAAGAGAATTTGCTACAATTCACCCGTCCTCAGTGATTTCCCTCTGCTGTCCCAGCTCCCCACACTGAGCTGCCGTGCGGGCACTCTGAGGCTGGCACTGGCAGTGCTGCTCCTGAGCAGTTCAGGGGGCCTGTTTGGGCTGTGCTTGCCGGGGACTGGCACAGTCCTGGCACAGCCATGCCACTGTGCACCTTTCTACCAAAATCACAGTTATCCAATGTAAGTGGGGAATTATTCACATGGATGCCTGAGGAATTTTACAGCGAAGTCCCATTTTGCAGACTCAGACAGAAAAAACACGCCCAACCATAAGAAAAATGACAAGGAACATGAAGTAGGTGAAAACTGGAGAGACAGCAGAGAGTGCAGTGATAGGGGAGGCAACTCTGAAATGCTGCATGGTTTTGTTTTCTCTCTCATCTCATCTGCTGTCTAACCTGCAGATCTTCCGGAAAGAAATAAAATACAACTTGGCTTGTGGAAGTAAGGAGAGCAAGTTTTGAGTTAGATATGGTCCTATACATCTTGCTTTGCAGAGGGCCCAAAATTCTAGAAATAACACTATAAGCCACAGGCTGACACACTGGAGTGAAGCACAGAGATGGGCATGGTGGGATGCTCAGTAGGGCAAGCTTGATATTTTTGAAATAAAGTACAGTAACAAAAAGCATTTGTACATGTGTGTGTATGCACATACCTGACCGTACCCCCCAAAAAACCCTCCAAACAGAATTTTGCAGGTGTGACCTGAAATTTAAAGCTTAAGGAAAGACTCCTGCTTTCCTTCTCTAGACCTTATTCTGCTTCTGTTGAAATGTGAAAGGGAGGTGAAACACAAGTGGAGTCAACCCATTTTGTAGTGGGAGCAAATTTATGCTTCTACAGCATGACAGCACCTGTTAAGGCTGATGCTCATGAACTCGCTCTTTTTTTTTACTGATGCTTTTAATTATTCAATGGGCAGAGACTAAACTATTTGAACCTGACAAAAGGCATGGAGACAGCAAACTTAGGGGTGTACAATCTGTGTGGATACTTTAGAAGACTGATTTCTGGAGTCTCTCAAATTGAGACATTAAAAGAAATGCCTTGACAAAGAAAGAGTATTTTTCTTTATTTTAAGCTTTCCAGCTTTTATTAGCTTAAAATCTGCAGAAGTATAATAAAAAAGTTTGGCATATACCAAGATGCTTTAAAATTTGGTGTAAAAATACAAAACATTTACCTTCTTTAAAGAAATTATTTACTTTTAGGAGCTCTCCCTTTCCTCCTCACCCAGTTTATATAAATGCATGGGCAGAATTTAAAAAATGAAAACTGTGATGATAGGATAGCTTGCTTGACATTTCTCAACAAAAACTGAGTTCTTGGTTTCAGGCTATTTTTCTAGCGTGAATGAATTTTTATAGTTACTTCATAAACCCTCAAAAATCATAGTTTATGGGGAAAAGGGTGATACAGCCTTGGTTATGATATATAATGAGTTGCCATTCTAAAAAAAAAATTGTTAACTCCTTCTGGGAACCTGTGACTATATTGTGATGTTCATGCACCATCTGTTTGATTATATTCCAAAAAAACATGATGGTGAAACATGTATAGTCTAAGTGTCAGTTTAGATTAACTTATCAGCTCCATGAACTACAAACACAGACACACACCTACGCAGCTAATCAATCTAGACTTCATTTGTCAGTACAGCACATTGCATTTGAAGAGAACAATTGCATATGTTTAGCGTGGTTAACTTTGCAATGAGAAGGCTTTTCCTGATCTATATGTTTTCCTTGGGCTATAATTCCATTTTGATAACAAAATTTGGTGAGCCAAACTCTCAGGAATGCTGCTGTTGGCTTAGAAGTCATGCCTTTTCTATTGTAAAGACTTGGAAAACTTTCTGATTACTCTTTGAGGCTATAGGATTTGTGTCTTCAAACCAAACAAACATAAAAACCTCTTAAAAACATAGCTATGATTTTCATAAATTAGCAAACATCCAGGGGCTGGGACTTTGAACAAGTTCTAACAATTAGCAATTATTTTGACAAGCAAACACTTTGAGCAGTAAGATAATCAGAATCTGCCCTCTGACACCACTGGTGTGTATCAGACAGTAGCTTGAGCTGTGGTGTTGAACAGTTCCCCATCTTTCACTTCTGCATTTCCACTGTGCATGCGCTGAGCACTTGTGGGTCACAAAGCTGGCAAGACAACCAATACAAGGAAATTTTATTGTTTTAGTAAAGCTATCAAAAGTTATTGGCCAAAGAAATCTCAACCACTGAGGATGGATCTGCTGGAATTATTGGCTAAAAATAGCAAAAAGGGTCTTCCTCCTCCTAGCTCTGCAGAGGAATGAGTGAAGCATAGGGATTTCAGTTAAAGTTAATGCCATGTTAGCTGACGCACAGGCAGCTTCAGTTCTCTTTAATTAGTGCAGCGTTAAGTGACAAAGTATTTAATCAGCAAGCTAACAAGTGCAGCAGCTGATTGCTCTGTGCACTTGTGTGGAGGCGTGACTGAAAAAAGTAAATAAAATTACTTTCCATGCTTTAAATGAAATGGGATCCCTAATTTTATTACAGCTGCAATCGGTTTAGAGGCATGATAGAGCAATAAAAATTGATTCTATCCTGTTTTATTCCTTTAACAAAGTATTTCATTTAAGAAGCTAATACTGTAATTTAACTGTTTACTTCTTGAGGTATGAATTCAAGCCTTGTTTCCACAGCATCTCTGTCAAGGGAATGATCCAGCAGTCTTATCTTGATGTTGTACTGTTGTATTTAAAGCGCACATATTTCTATTTGCCACTGATCAGATTGAAGATTGAGCCTCCTTTTCTTAGAAAGGTCTAGAAATCAGGATCCAAGTACATAAGCTTATTAGCTTTGAATATTGCAACTCATTACATCAAGGTCTTAAGATAAATACTGTGAAAACCCTCTAACTGCTGCAAGCCATTTACTGGCTTAGTAATGCAGATTACCATCAACATGCCACCCTGGGCTATACTGTCTGCTGGGTTCCCCTTGAGGAAGGTCCAGTTCATAATTTCTAGATTAGATCCAAATCCCTCTGCATAGACCTTGAAGAGAACCTGTGAGTTTGCCACTGTCATGCACTGATCCAAGAACACATTAACTGGCAGAGGATGGCTTGTATGGTCCTTTATTGCCACTGAGCTCATGTGTCTCACGGACGGGAGCTGGGAATGGCCCACGGGCCAACTCACTATCAGAGTTATTAGTTCCAAGTGGAATTATTGCTGTACTTGGAGCTCCAGACACAGAGGGGACCTCAAGGGACCCCAGGTACCCATGGGTCAGAAAGGCAAACCTTGTCCTAAGCAATTTCTAAAACTAAATCAGACAGGAAGCAATGAAGATAGGTGGAGGAGCTCAGAGAAGTAGTAAGTCTTTATTAATTTGTACAACCATTAGTATAAGAACAGTAGGAACTCAAATGGGCTTTCAAGTAAATGAACCAACTACTTTAATATTAGCTACTTTACCTATTCAAGAACTTCCTTTTTAAGTCTCTACAGAAGGGGAAAACAGGTAAATTAATTTGGAAAAAATAGGACTCACAAATGCAAAGTGACCCTTCCTAGCTGAGTGGTGAAAATCCTAAATATTCACTGAGGTTTTTTGTCATTAGTTTCAAAGAACTTGCAGTTTCAGCTATAATTGATAATTTATAGTGGGGGCCATCCCAGAAACACAGTTTGAGGCCAGGAGTGGGGGCTGAAATAACTCAGGTGGCAGAGCTGAAATAGCTTGGTGGTTTACGGAGGAGTGTGGTGCAGAGCACACCACGACCCAGCCCTGGGAGCCACGGAGAGTGGCTCATATCCACAGCTCTTCCTAAGGCCATGCCTGAGGTGGTGGAAGTCATCAGAAATCTGTAGCATTTTTGTCACTCTTTAGCAACAGCAGCACTCTTGTGAGCTTTGTGTTTTTAATTTACAGTAGAGTGCTGAGAGAGGCTAGCTTGAGAAGACAGACATGGAAAACAGACCCTTGAATATGAAGTTGACGGGTTTTATTTAGAAAGCTGGCATATGCACTGGCTGCACTCAAATCTGCAGTGTTCCCCAAACTGACAGGCAATCTAGAGTATGGTGTATACTAAAGAGAAGTAGTTTTGAACTCAGATTTTGGTTTGCTTCATACAATTCCTGTAACACTGAACATTTTTAGACAAGTACTGGTTTTGTTTTTCAGTAAAGACTACGGATTCAGTTTCTCTCATGGCGTTTTATTTAACAGCTCACTGAAAAAACTGTGTTTTAGCATAAGTTTGGCTGCTTAGTTAGGCAAGTTTACTTGCATTTTTTTCTACACAAGTAAAATACCATCAGAGTTGATCATAAAGCCCTGCCTGAGGAGATTATAGGAACTCATGACAAAGATTTTTATGATTTTAATATAATCTTAGAAATCATATCCAGCAAGCAGGATACTCTACATAACTATGTAAACAATGTTCCCGTATTCAGAATTCCTTTGAATTTTTCAGTGACCTTAAATAGCCTGTTAATGGGACCTAATGTAGGGTTATGTCATCTCGGTCACAAAGAAACATATGTATAAGAAATATATGATTGAAACCCATGTGCTGTGGACCTGGATCAAGTCCTGACTCAAGGAAATATCTTTGGGAGAGCACTTAAACACAATGCATGTGTTTACATGCTTTCCAGAGGGAAGATGGGCTGCCGAATATGTGCACGTTCTTTCTTGAACTAAGATGGAAGAAAATGCATGTAGTAATGTTTGTAAATCTTCCTAGAATGAGGAAAATTAAGAAAGCTAAAAAACCCTGCTAGACATAATTGTTGCAGTGTAGCAATCCAGAATCAAGGTGTTGCTAGATCTGTGTAATGAAATGTACCAGGTTGCACTTTAAAGGTTGCACTTTAAGAAAATTAATTTCAGTTATTAAAGAAGTAGTTCCCACACAAGTCTTCCCCTTGTATGTAGAAGTGTTCCTGGAGACATCTATCACCTAATTTCTCAACCTTCACATGCAAAATCTGATTGCACACAGAGCACACCATATCCACTGTGATGCTCCTTCATGATCCTGGAACCAGAGGATCAGCTGGTGGGGAAGATGTAATTCCTGGGAAAGTTACTGAACAGGTTTTTAGATTACCTTAAATTGGTTCCAATAGTTAAAAATTATTAACTATTTTAGAGCAATATTAAGTAGCAAATAGTTGCTTTCTGCAACTTTAAACTTAAACTAAACTCAGAGATGGCTAAAAATAAAACAAAAATAAATGGAAGTTAAAATTTTATTGTGAAAATTAAAACAATTTATATTTCCCATTAGTCTCTGTAATATTTTCTTTCTTAGACTTATACAGACTTATCAATATATCCCATGATATATCTCTTCCAGATCCTCATTATATTGATTCAGTGAATGCAAGTGTGAAAGAACAGAAAATAAGCATAGGACAAAAAATGAATTATTCGGATTTCTACTGTAGCAGGGGCTAAATGTAGGTAAGTACTTGCACATGGAAATAACCCCAGGTGTTAAAGGTATTTAACTCAGGAGACCCAAAGTCTGGCAGCTGATTGACTCAATCAATGCACAGGTGGAGGTGATTTTGCTGTGGCCAATCAGGCTGTTTCCCAAGTAATATCAGGGTACCCTCAAGGCCGACTCAGAGACTTTAAGAACAGGCTTTTGAAAGCAAAGAAGTTTTTAAGGGGTGGAGTAAGTGGTTCTTTGGAGCATAAATTGTTTTAACTTCTGGATGTGCTATGAAGCCTGAATAGCTGGAGGAGTTACAGAAGGCTGATTGCTGACTGGTAAGAGAAATAAACTTGTTGTTTTAATCCAAATCCCATAAGTGTGTGTTCAAATAATAAATCCTGCAACTATTGCTACTTCTGTTTTGGTAATCTTAAGAGAAAGTTCCCTGGACCTGTAGTTTGGGACTGAAAGTGAAATACAGAAAATAAGGGTCAAGAAGGTTTTCACTTTCATTTGTCCATTAGGTGCTTTTTCTGTTTATAGTGAAAGATTGTTATAGTAAAGCAAAAGGAAGGGCTTCCTGTGGAGGAGCATGCTACTGCATGGTCTAAAAGGTCTTAAATGAGCTTCTGGGAGCATGAATATTCCCTGGCAGGAGAGAAGAACTCCTTGAGAACCCTGGTCTAGGAGAGAAGGTGTTAACAGTGTTTTGCCTCTTAACAGTATCAGTCTGCTTTTGGTGGACTGAGCTCTGTCTGGATGTAGATGTGTAACATCTTGGTGACTTCACTGCCTGCTGTGCAAACCTTGGAACTGGTTTCTGTTGAAAAAACTGAGTACAGCAACACAGTGAACAGAGACGCAAATAGAAGTGAGAAGTACAAATGGAAATAGTGTTTTGGTGTGATCCTTTCCTAGATTTTTAAGGCTCTTACTGTACTGCATTGGAATGCCATTGTTATGTAGGAAATATTTTTAATATATACTTGTTTTTCCTTGCTTAAAATGAAATATTTAACAGAACACGTTAATCTGTCTATGTGGAAAAAAGAGAGTAAACAGAAGGGGGACAAGGACAGGGAAAGGGGAGAAAAGAATCTCTGAAGAGAGAGCTGATGAGCTTTTCAAAGAACAAATAGTATGATCTACTTTCTGGCTAAACTGATTAGCTCTCTTATAATCACATCTCAGCTGACGAACTTTGTGATCTTGCTCTGTAGAGCCCTCTATGACTGTTCTATTTCATTCTTTAAGAAGATTAAGTGGGTAATCCTGAAGCTCCACAAAACCACCTGTTGTTTGGGCTGCTGTATAAGACGGCTTTTGAGGCAATCCTTTGACAGGTCAGTAGTAGGATTGTGAATGGGCTCACTTATTTGTGTACCTACTGATTCCAGTCTGCATGTGCTGTGTGGCACAGGGGGGAGGTTTCTAGCAGCACAAGTAGCTGACCCTTAGGAAAACCAGACCCAATTAACCTATCCTCTCTCCTGCTTTTCCTTTCTAAGGGATAGTTTCTGTCTACAGCATCATTGCTTTTGTTGCTATAATGACATTTGCTCTTTACCATCTGACTGTTCACGGGTTTAAAATGCACCAAGTGTTGTTAAAGTCATCCACTTCATCAGGAAGGGTCCCTTGCAGCATGTCTAGAGCAGAATTATTAATTAAAACCAAAAATAATCTAAAAAAGATAAATGCATGGCAAAGAGAAAGAGGTAAAACCAGGAAAGCCAGTCAGATGCAGGTTGAGCTATAAACAACAATTGTGCCAGAACTGGGTCAAAATCCTTGTTCTACATAATCTGCTGGGACACAATGGTAGCTGTTCAGGCTAAAATGCTTTCCTGTAAGCCACACTGTCTGACCATCCTACTCAAATGTCACTCACTACAAGGAAAATTCCTAAATTTAAACCCACAGCCTTCACTCCAGAGAAATGTAGGAATTACTTTTTTTTTTTCTTTATCTGAAGAGTTCAGAATCCTGTGATGATGGAATGTGCTTGTAAGATATAAATTAAATATTCTGGATTTCCTGTTCTTCTGCTCTGCCAATGTCAAGAACACAGTCTAACAATATGTTAAGCTGGTGTTCAGTTCTAAACATTTTAATGATCTAGTAGCCAGTAGTGTGGCTGTTTGTCTGCTTTGATTTAAAGACTCCCTTAAATGCATTGCTGACTTTGACCTTCTCCACCACAGGTTAACATATTATGATTAAAAATTAATAAGTTTAGTCATATCATCCACAAAACTGTCTTTGTCAATCCATTAAAATAGATTCTTCTCATCAGTATGTTTATTCTTTTCCATGTTCCCCCCTAATGAAGCCTGTGAGGGGAGGAAAAATAATTTTCAAGTTATAAATCTTATTTTAAGTGGTAGAAATATTTCAGGCATAAGTCTTAAGAATGTCTTAGTGGCTTTTCCTATGAAAATATAGGGCAAACATTAAAGTGATTCTCAGATGTCCTGCTTGCATATCTGTCTTTATGCCCTACTCAGAGTCCAGCAACCCTAAATCAGTGTGTGCCAGTCAGAGGGTTTTCCAGCACCTGGGAATATATCCCGGAAATACATAAGACACTGCTTATGTCTTCCCTTTGAGCCATGATGACAGGTAGAGCTGCAGCTGTATGCTGTGGTTTGATTACAAACACAAGATTTTGGGAGCCAAGGGTGCTGAGAAAGTTATGCAACAACTTGTCGGTGCTTTTCTGACTGTGGTAGTTTGATTGCTTAAAAAAAAGTAAATATATGGCTATTGTGTTTGATTAATCTGTTCCTTCACGTTCCCTGGCAAGTAAAGGAGTCACCAGACCTGAGCATAGATAAGTCACTTCTGGTTGCCTTTCAAGTTGATCTCTAGAAATCACCATTAATGTTGGTGCACCTTAATTGAATGTTTTATATTGCAAAATGGATCTGTATGATTAGCACTTTTCATGGTTGAAATAGCTCAGTAGTAAAAGAATCATCTTAAAAATGTTTTTGACAGGATGTCTTAAGTGGCAGAGTGAGGGACTAAAACAAAAGATTACTGTTGTGAGAATCAATTTGATCGGTGGTGCTACGGGTAGATGGAAAATGGATTAATCATCCCATTCCTGACAGTGCAGGGCAGAGAGGGTTAATAACAAAAGTATTCTTTCAAAGTGCTCTTCTGGCTGAGGAAGCTCAAAGAAACCAAATAGGGGAATAGGAAAGCATAGGAATATGGTTTGATTGACAGTTTATTCATCAAGGCATTGATTGTTTCCTGTCATTCAGCTTGAAGACAGGTTGTTGAGTAAAGGACAAGTGTCTAATTAAAATTCCTTTGTGGTGCCATTCCCCTAGAAAGGCATGAAACCAACACTTGAGACAGCAGGAGAGTTTAAAAATACTGTTTTTCAGGATTTCAAAGTACCTGTTTTGCATGATCAATTTAGAAACTTAAGTCTGGGGTTTTGTCCTTCTATGTAGTTGCTTAGGCGTAGCTGCCCTGTGAAGTTTCCAGGCAGGCAAATGTCTCTGCTTTCCTTTTTGCTTTTGGCTAATGGCTTTGTATTTTCTAATGATGACTTGCCAGGGGAGAGCTATGATATACTGGACCTTCTCTCAAGATAAAGAGAAGATAAACAAACCAGGGAATTTATTCTGGTTTTGGTTGAGGAAGTGAATTCGAGTTCTTTTCTTCCATAGAAATTCACACACAAACTTGAGTGGAAAGGAGCTGAGTTGTCTGAAGGGCATAGGCCATGATACAGGAAAACAGCTATTTTGCATGTAGCAATTGTGTGAACAGCAGCATTTGTGAAGTGTTAATAAACATTAACACTCCAACACTCAGCATGCTGTAGCTCAGCTTTGTGGTTGCTCCCATTGTACTGATAGTAATTTTCTGTCCAATAATCTCTATAAGCCCAATATTCTGTATATTGGAGACGTTTCCTCTTGTGTTACTTGAAGAATTACACAGTTTTCCAACCTTCTTCGATCCCAAAGGAAGTGTTAGACTAACTAGGCTGTCACAGGGATAGTAAAATCCCAAATGTGTTGTACGAAGAGGGCTTTTAAAGTGTAAGTTAATGCTGAGCAAGCATGACTTTTTATAAATCTCTGTTGTTCATCTTGTAATCGGTAAGACAGTAGAGAACTCTTTTATCTTAGAAGACAGCTCTAAATTGTATCTTGCAGAATTGCAGAAGAGTTGAGTGGCAGTACATTCTAAAGTACTGAGTTGTTGGGAGTAACCTGCGTGAGGAACAGGAGTTTAGAAGGTGGAAAGAAAATACTTCTGGCAACATAGGCCAGACAGCATCAGACATACAGACTGTTTGTTAGATTGTGAGCTCTCTCTCCTGCTGGGGGAGAGCAGCTTTCTGTGATTGGCCAATGTCCAGTCAGGGACAGTTAGTTTTCCCAATTAAGAACTTAGTAGTTATCTAGAAGATGCATGTATCCCCCCTATTAAGTATATCAATCTTAAATCCTATCCAATGCCCTGTCCAAGTTTATATATACCTATCCCCTTTTTCTAGAATCTTCCTTATCTGCATATAAAAACCTTCCATTTTGTAAAATAAAGAGATCAGCCTCAGCACCCACAGCTGGTGTCTCTGTGTGATTTGACCTCTGAGCTCGGCTGATACACCACGGGGCACAATGAGAGAAACCACAGCTCAGCTGTGAACCCGCTGGTCTGAGAAGACCCCCGAAACCCCAAACCATGTTACTGAGTTACAGGTACAACACCCTCACAGGAGACAGCAAGAGTTGTTGTATATGTAAGAAGTGCTAAAGGAAAGTTGACTTTTCCCCCATGAATTACTGGTTTCCATTCTTTAGCTGGCAATAGCCATATTTTTTTATTGCAATGAAATATAAGGATAAAGACCCACTCGTTCAGAAGTGACTGTAACTATACTTAACACAGATATTTGCATATTCCACATGATAAAAGGATCAAATTAGACTTATTTTAGATCAGTATAAAAGGATATTTCAATATTGTGGTAATTAATTCTGAATTTTACATAAAATATTTGTAAGTCAAGCAATTTTTTTCTTCCTGCCTAGATATTTCTAGAAGCTGGCTGCAGTGTCATTGAAGTGTTTATTGGAAATAGGGGAGAAATAAGAGTTGTATGGCTTGTGACTGAGAAAAGTCTAAAAGTCACCTCTTACAGAAACAAGGCCTGAACAGATGAAGAAAATAAGTTATTGGATACTTTGTTTCTTATTAATCTATATTCTCTAACAGGATCGTTTCTGCTCATTTTGTTGTAATACTTCCGTGAGGATGAAAGTTGACCACAAACCGCAATCTTTCTAACTGTACAGGGGCTCTGATCCAAAGCAGCTGATAGAGCACTGTCAGTGGCAGGCAGTGCCATGCACACACCCGCTGTTAACTTTTGCCTAAAGAAGTTGTAGCAAACCTCCCTTGCGGCATAAGCAAGATAGAGAAGAATAAGTCACAAAATCACAAATTTTGCTGAGTTGGAAGGGACCCACAAGGATCGAGCGCAGCTCCTGGCCCTGCACAGGACCATCCCCAAGAGTCACACCCTGTGCCAGAGAGTATTGTCCAAACACTTGTGTTCTGTCAGGCTTGGTGCTGTGACCATTGCCCTGGGGAGCCTGTTCCAATGCCCAACCGCCCTCTGGATGAAGAAGCTTTTTCTAATATCCAACCTATCCCCTGACACAACTTGAGGCCATTCCCTGGGGTCCTGTCACTGGTCACCACAGAGAAGAGATCAGTGCCTTCCCCTTCTCTTCCCCTCATGAGGAAGTTATAGCTATAATAAGGTTTTCCTTCACTCTCCTCCTGGCTGAACGGACCAAGTGACCAAAGCCACTCCTTACATGGCTTCCCCTCAAGGCCCTTCACCATCTTCATTGCCCTCCTTTGGACGCTCTCTAACAGCTTTATATCTTTCTTGTATTGTGGTGCCAAAAACTGCACACAATATTCAAAGTGAGGCCACCCCAGTGAAGAGCAGACCGAGACAATCCCTTCCCTCAACCGGCTGGCAATGCTTTGTCTGATGCCCCCCAGGACACGGTTGGCCTTCCTGGCTGCCAGGGCAGTGCTGACTCATATTCAACTTGCCATTGGCCAGGACCCCCAGATCCCTTTCCGTGGCACTGCTTTCCAGCATCTCATTCCTCAATCTGCCTGTACATCCAGGGTTGCCCCATCCCAGGAGCAGAATTTGGCACTTTCCCTTGTTGAACTTCATATGTTGGGTGATTGGCCAGCCCTCTAATTTGTTGAGGTCTCTCTGCATGGCCTCCCTGCCTTTGAGGGAATCCACAGCTCCCCTGAGTTTTGTGTCATCTCCAATTTTTCTTAGTGTCCCTTCCAGTCCTGTGACCAAGTAATAGGAAAGATCTGGATTTATCAGGGTATCTAGAAGTACTTTCTTTTAATTTGCTATTTTCTTAATGGAAGAGGGACTTCAGTCCCAAATGTGGCAAACAAATTATTTGATTATATTTGGGAAGAATGTGAATAATTCTGTTGTGTGATTTATTATGTGCCACTGAAAGCAATTTTAGTTTCATCAGAAGTCGTAGTAAATATGTAATTAAAAAATTCTCAAAATGTATGGGTTAAAAATGTCACTTAGTCTTGGTTTGTAACAGCTTCATTTGTCCATTCTGTACTTGGAGTTGTATGGCAGGGCACAATCATGTATAGTGCAGTGATTTATAGAACTGAGAACAGACACTAATGAGAAAAAGCTTTTAAAATAAAGACTTCTATTATATCATTTATGTAGCTATGCTCATAAAGGTCAAAAAAAAAAGACTGAACAGATAGGTTTCTAGACTTAAATGTGAAAGTGTCCAAGCTTATACCCTTATGGATATAAGAATTATAGAAGGAAAGAGTTGACAATAAATTTAGAGGAAAGCTGTAACTTGCTAAGTGGCACTTCAGAACCAGTATTAATTCTACAAGCTAAAGTCAAACTTGCCTTTTCCCTCCCTTGAGCAATGAGGAGTTTGGTCTTCAGCTAGTGTTGGGTTTATTTGGTGTTGTAGAAGGGCAAATACCACTTGCATATGCTATAGAGGGATTGTTCAGGGAGAAGCCTGTTAGTTAATACAATACAGGCAATAAAGTTTTTCATAAAAAATGTCTCAAAAGTATTCTTGTGCTAGTGAAGGCAATGCCCAGTTCTGAACAGTACAAGTTAGTACAGCAGTGTTGAAGGGGTTAACTTGCATCTACTGCAGAGGTGACACAGCCCATCCTCTGAGCTGTAGCATCGGCTCTCACTCCTGCCCAGTAGCTGAGTAACATGGGAAGGCACTGGCAACCTGGAAACCAGCTCTACACACAAGTAGGGAACAACTGTGGAGGGAATACTGCTACCTGCTTGTCCCAAGTTATGTGGACCTGCTGCCATGCCTGTCTGCTGGGAGTGATCTGGGTTTGAATCATATTGTCGCCTGCCATTAGCAGTTGTGTCTCTATCAAAAAACCCTGCTTATGCTTTTGAGCTGAAAGAGGTTTTGCTAATGACAAAAGGACAAGGGAAGAACAAAAAAAAATTATATATAACATTTCTAGTAGACAACTTCAGCAGCAAGCAAAATCTTACCGGAGAATCGGGTGATCTGCTATCTAGGTACTTTCATGTACAAATAGATTCCCAGTTCTTGAATCAGTTTACTAAGGCATGTTGAGTTAGCTATGTTTTTTTCCTGACTGGCACCTAATAAATGACTCAGTAATACTATATTGTTACCGGAACACTGCTCTTAAGAGTATTGCAGGGCACTCTCTGCATTTAATAGGGCTTCCATAAGTAATGCTGCAACCATTACAGTGCCCCAGCTCAGAGCAGGGACAACTTGGGGTTTCTCTCCAAGAAGCAGTTGTATGATGGTCGGTAAGCATCCATGTTTACAGAAACTAAATGAGCTTCTACCAGAATTTCTTCAAAATTCTGCAGAAAAAAAAACCCAAATAAGAAGAGCTGTTTTCTAGGACTAGTGGACTCTTGAGCATGGATTTTCATTGGGAAGGAATAGGAAGGTCTTGTTATCTTTTTAAAGTGGTTTTAGTGGGAGTATTGGGTGGGAAGCTATGTGAGAAACTGTAGTAAAACTCTTTGTAAACCAGGAATAGACTTATAAACCTAGTTCCTACCTGTGGCTTCATGGCAGGAGTCAGAGGAATTTGCTGGAAAGCTTGTAGGGTGGATGGCCTTCGCTTTGGGTCAGTGCTTCCTTTGACTAGAAAGTCAGTACAAGGAAGAAGCCTCATGACCCAGTTACATATCCTTACCACCTAGGAAAGACCTTGCCTGTCTCCCCAGGTAAACCCTCTGGGGATATCACAGCTGAGGAGAGGAACAGCCAAGTTTTTTGCCCAGTCCAGGAGCCTGAGCCAGGCTGGAGGCCATGAGTGTAGCATGCTGAATGACTGCCCTTCAGCTGCCTTGTTCAGGTATTCAAAGATGGAGTTAGTCTTATTTTGGCATTGTGTTTCTGAGGCAAGTAGTTAGGAAGAATAGTCAGAACCAGCCTTTCTGTAAAGAGGAGCTACTGCATTCTCAAGTACAACCTCTAAATTTTCAGATCCTCAGGAGTTACTTCAGCCACTGGGACTGTTTTGTGTGGTATAAAGCCTAGTGGGATTTCTTCATATAATATACCATGAGTGGGCTTTTAGATGGACTATTAGTAGAAATAGTGACATTAATATGCTCATTAGTTCACATACCTGATGAATTACAAGTTATTCTAATTATAACGCAATTTGTCGTTCTTTTTTTTAGTGCTCCTCATTCTCAAGCAATAGTTGGTCTTAGAGAAAGCTACCAGGAGATTTCTTTTCAGCTAATTAATAAAAAATGCACTATCTCCAGAATTTTTTTTTTGCTTGGCTTTTGTTAGATTAATAATTTAGTAAACATAGTTGAGTGTGTTTAATGCAATTTTCTCCTCTTTAAAATCTTCTTGTACGTAGAAAGAAAAATCACTTTTATTTGTGCTTCCATGAAAAGAATCTCATTTTCCCCTCACTGCAGGATCATGGGGTGGGGGTGAAAGGCTTGAGTAACCAGGTTGTTCAAGCATTACTGTTAGGTTTGAAGGGCCAATGCAAATTATTTGCACTTCAGAGTTTACATCTTCGTAAGTACTGTGTGTATCACCATAAACTTTAACTAAAGAAAACTTGGCAACAGTGCTGTGGAAAAACAGGCACTAGGTAGATCTGAAAGTGTCAGTGAGCATGAGGACAGCTGGGAAGCAGTCTGTTCTTGCTTTGCCTGTCCCCACATGGACACAGCAGAACTGCAGTGCTGGGTGGGCTGGAATCTGTTCCTTTGCTGCTCTTTGTACAGTGTGGGGTCGGGGTGATGCCAGGTACTAGTGCACTGACAGCTAGATGCATCTGTGGCTCTTACTGGATTCTCCTGGCCTGCTGCCCTTTCCCTCTTCCTAAACTGTGTTCCTTCACTGTGTGCTGATACCATGAGCTGCATAAAAGAGGAAATGTCCGCAGTTGCTCCAGTCACTGCCACAGAGGCTACAAAGTGTTGATATGTGCTGTTGTGGCTGTCAGCAGGTGACCCTTCTGTGCCTCATGGGCTCTGGAGCAGACTATGTCAGGGAGAAGATGAGGAAGAATATGGCCATCCACCCACCAGCAGCTGGGCTAATCAAACATTACATTGCACAGGTCTACTGCTTTCTGCTGGAAATATAAACAAGGAGTAAACAGGAGAATAGCATGGTCACTACTTTTAGCATTAGCAGTGGTTAGCAGCAGAGGATACCATCTCCTTCTCCCTAGAGGCTGTCCAGCACCCAATTTGCCACTGTAGGCTCTATGCTCAGCAGCCAAAAGCTGTCACTTGGGGAACAGATATTAAATATTTTTTCCTTATTTCTCCAGAAGTCCTACTGGAAACTAGATTAGGAATTACACTGCCTGGTATGTAAATTATATGTTAATTAGCTCCAATGTTTAATAAAAAAAAATCCCCAAACCTGTCATCTTTTCACAACTGGAATACAGAGCAGAATATTCAGGTAAAAATAACTTTATGATAGTAATTATAGTATAAACCAACTTGTCAGCAACTAGTTGCTTAAATTCCTTCTTTCCCACTCCAGACTTATCAAACTTGTAGGGAAATCAACGTAAGAAATACCCCTTCTGCCTGCTATATTCATAAGAAATAAGATGCTATATGTGAACACTTAACTGTATAATGAAAAAAAGGCCTTGTATGCAATGATCTGAAGCATCAAGAGGTCAACCAGTTTTTTGAAACTAGGCTTAATCTTTACTGGCAACATCTAATATTAGTTACTAATGCTCACACCTTTCCCCATTAAAATCTGAATATTTATGCAAGCAACTGTGAGACATCTAATGGCTCAGCAGCTTTAATTTTTTTTCACTGTGTGCGTTTCATTTTGTTTAACCATGAGAAAACTGTACTCCTATTTATTATGGGCAAAATTGATTCAGAATAAATCCTGACAGTTTGAGTTACTTCTGAGCTTTTGTATTTAATGGAAACACAGTATGAAATCCCTTTCTATGCTCCCTGTGTGGGAAGGGAGGATTTGACAGTAGGAGAGCAGATATCCCCACTAATGGAAGTGACTGCATGGCAGGGTGGGACAGACACATGTTGCTTAGCTCTTTTTGCATCAGGGCCCTTTACCAGCAGGGAAATACCAGGACCCTCGTGGCACATTTAAGTGCAGTTCTGGTCTTGCTGCTAAAATAAACTCTGGATAAACTAAGAGTGGCTCCAGCAGGCAATATTAGCTGCTGTGCTATGTGTGCAAGATTGCTGCCTTTACACCAGGGCTTTCTGCAGTCAAGATGTAGTCCATAGATGATCAGATGTCCCTTCCCCAACCATCTCTTGATATTTCCAGGCAAGCTGAAGGTTGTCTAATAGTTGCAGATGCTGCATTCAGAAAACAAGCATTATTTAGCTGAGCTCTTCCTTATTGCCACAATTACCTCACAGAGCAGCCCCTGAGGTCTGGTGCTTGCTGGAGCTTAGCTGAAATACTCAGTCTGGTGTGACAAACATGGATGCCAACTGGATAATGTATTTATTGCTGCAAAACTGGAAAGTGGTCACCAACGCATTTCACACTGGCTACTGGATAGACACCAACTGAATAGAATGGCATAAACTTGGCTTAGGATCTAAGAAAAATCCATTTTGTAACCATTGAGAAACAAAGCATAAATGAAATGCTGAAGAAGGCCAGTGGAAGACAGTTTGAGGCCCCAAGGGAATTCCTTATAAGAGAACAGTTATTGCAGCAGAGTTCAGAAGTGGTAGGAAGATGCTCAGCAGGAAGGAGAGAGTGGAAAGAGTAGATGAACAGTCCTTGATACAACTGTGACCGTTGAATAGCAATTTCTGCCATTGCTTGCTTTTCTCCCTTGTTTTTTCACTTTGACTCAGCATGAATAGTAGCTTAATAACTACTTTCATATTGGCATTCCCCTGACAGAGGAGTACTGTCAGACTGGATGAGCTGTGAGAAATTGTGGACTCTGAATGCAGAGGTGGCTCTGAACTCAGGTGATGAAGCTTGGTCCTTGCTCCTCTGTAACTTGTCACTTGTGCTCTCAGTGCCAAAGGGAAGATTTCTCCTCATCACTTTTCAGCCTTTGAGACTGTTTTGTAAATCATGGATGTTGTGAGTGAGTATATCTAAGCTGTCTAGAGCTTGGGCTCTTGTGCAAGGAGATTGCTTGACAGGGGGAGAAATGCTTCATAGTCTTTACTGTGCACTAAGAGAAGACAGTGAGCAGGAAATGGTCTGGTAGTTAAAACAGATGGTTTCTCAGCAAAAGCCTTCTGTGGCTTGTATTCTCTGCAAAATTTTTTTTCAGTGAGACAAACGAGCTTTCCTGATATGACAGCTTCATTGCTGTGCCTTGTGGAAACATGCTGCCACTTGTACTAATTTTACCTTGTATAGAAGATAACTATGAAAGCGCACTGGTAAAGCAAAAAAGTCAATGTTGTCATGATTTGAGAGATGCCTTTTTTTTTTTTCCTGCATAAATGGTTGCCAATAGAGGGAAGAAATTTGTAAAACTATACAGAAAAGAATAAATAATAATAATAAAATATAGATGTGATCTGCTTCTCCTGGGTTTTACAAATGCATACCATGAGCCACTGTAGTTGCTGAATGGGTGCTCCCCAAAAGGGCCGCTCGACATCTGCATGGTTTGTAAATGACAACAGTAAGGGGAAAAATAACAAAGACAAACTTTTTCCAGAAGACTGGAATAACAGGGTATAGAGTGGGAAAACAGGGTGCATGTAAATGGATACAGAGCATTAGTGTTAGGAAAGGCCTGAGACTGCTGCTAGCAGGGCTGTGGAGCTGGGAGGTGTACGAGTGGGCTGGCCTTCTGGAGAGTTGGGGGGCCAAGGAGGAAGTCCCACATCTGACCTTGGTTTGTGCAAAGCGAGGGAAGGAGGGATGATTTTACCTTTCCTCTGAGGGTGGTATAAAGCAGGAGCATACTGATTCACAGTGTCTCTAACTAGTGCATCATCACTTTGTGTAAATTGGAGATGAAAATAGATAGTTGGTTTCTTTTAGGCTATATTGACTTCTATTTAATATATCCAAAGGTTTCAGGTTAGAGCCTGACTGTACATTGTGGTCTGTCTTCATATAATGCCATAAACAAGGTCGTCTTACAATGCCAAACAGTGTTTGTGTTTCTTGGGGAGGGGTCACAGTGGTACCTAATTCAGGCTTGTCCTTAGAGTTATTCTTTTTGGAGTGATTTGTGGTCCCTGAAGGTCAAAGTACAGGAACTAAAACTAATAACCATCCACAGCAATTCAGAAACAATCTCTGGAAATGGATTTGGTAATTCTCTGGCTTTACCATAATAATTTTTGGGATAGAATAAGAATTCTGATTGTGCGTTCATCATTCATATTGAAACACTATGAGAATGAACTAATTGATTTTAATTACATATATTTGCATGGTCTCTTATTTTGGGGAGGAGTTTAAGGTGAAATCTAATCTGCTCTGTTGGGAATATACAGAATCCAAAGACAAGGCAGTTAGTGGGGTCAACTGTTGCTCACGCTTAAGGCTGCTTATTTGAAATCAGTTCAAGAATTTCAGTGATGGCAAACAAAAACTCAGTGCTGTGTGGTTCATTTCTCCAGAATGTCAGTTAATCCTGTTCATGAAAGGCATTCAGCATAACTGAGAAGCTGAGCACTGGTTTCTCTGTGCAGAGAAAGGACTGAGAAGGGACTGAATTGCAATCTGTACGGTTTCACAGTTGAAATTTTTTTTCAATGCCACAACATTGGCAAGGAAGACAAGTAATTTGGTCCAGTGCCTGAATTAGTTTCTGTTGCA
Organism: Pyrocephalus nanus; assembly: GCA_038380795.1. Taxonomy (NCBI): domain Eukaryota; kingdom Metazoa; phylum Chordata; class Aves; order Passeriformes; family Tyrannidae; genus Pyrocephalus; species Pyrocephalus nanus. Next base: position 20,571,260 of record CM076269.1, on the reverse strand, counting down.
GATGTGTAGTAGGAAAGGACATGAAATGCTGTAGTTGATGTACAAGCAAAGAATGGTTTTATAGCTGTATGTACTTATAAAACAAGCCATGGGGTCTAGTCATTAGAGGTCAGCATAAGAGCTCTGCACATTCATATTCTAACACGAGAGTTTGATTGGTATATTTTATGACCCTGTAAAAAGGAGAAATAATTGTGTCAAGCTGTTTGTATCTCAGAGCTGTTTTATATCTATATTGGGTAACATCTGGAAGGCCAAAGACAACCTAGCAACAATCAATTAAGTATGATTTTGAGTATTATAACTGGGAAGGAGAACAGAATATTCTGACTTTATGGACCAAGGCATGATTTTTATGAGATTGTGCTAATAGCTGTAGTGTCTCAATTACCTTAAGTAACTTTTCTATCTTTAAATATACTCAAACACCTAACTCTGAGCACCTTTACTGGAGCAGTGAATGTTGCAATGGTTCTTCAGCCTGATGTGTTTCATATTGTGTCAGTCCACTGTCTCATTATTGACCTTTCTATAGTTAGTTTCTTTTCTTATCAGTCTTTGTCAAATTATATTTGATATCCAATAGCTTCCGAAACTTTGGGGCCAGAAATATTCCTTGAAGGAATATGATTCTTCTGAGATTGAGACTCCTTAGGGTGAGACCCTGCCAGCACTTATCAGTCTGTAGGACTGATGAAAGTGGATGTTCCTCTCCTGCTGTAGGTCACCTACCTGTCTGAGTGTCCCTTAGGAACATAAGGAGCAAAATTAACACATCCTTTTCCTGTGGTGGGTAAGGAGCACCTTATGTCCTGCTTTGGGATCAGGTTAGGGTTTCTTGGTGCAGCAGCTGGGGCTGACAGCACCATGTCACCTGGTCTCCCATCTCACGTGGAGGAAGCCCTGATCCTTCTGAGGAAGATGAGTTCTCTCCCCTGTACCCAGAGTCTGTCCTTGCACAGCAGTCAGGAGAAGGTCACATCCTCCCACTGCCTGTTCACATTGAGGTTTTTTTAGGCAAAACAGTACTTGCACATGCTGTTGACATGACAGTAAACTAGGTAATACCCCCACAAAGGGACAGAGCTCCTTAGAAGGGAAAAAACACTGATATATAGTGAATGCCAAGGACCAAATATTTCCTCAAATGCTTTTTGAATTAAAACACTGAGAGTACCTTCATAACTGTGCTTGACCACTCTGAATAGTGAGGTAGGAAAAAGAGAACTGGTCCAGGTTTAAAGTTACACAATATATTCACAAACAGTATTGCAGAGACAGAAAATGGGCATTTGAAATTTCAAACAAGTCTACAGTATCCACATAAAAGCATATGCACCTAAGGAATTGATTGTGCCTTTCCTCGCATTGTTTTTTTTTTTTTCCCTATTTAAACAAAATAAACCTCGCCCAAAATTCTGAAAGCAATGATTTTTGTCAAGGCACATTGCAGTTCAGTTTAAGACACTTCTTTCAGTCAGTTGACCCTATGGTAGGAATCTAAATAACAAGTTGATGATATCATGGTAACTTCTTATGTAATAAGTGGTGAAGCCATTAATACAAGAGCTAACTGGACTACATGAATTTAGACCAAAGAAAATGTTCTTTTCAAAGAGAAAAGTTCTTACTCAAAAAATTATCTTCAATAGCAGGGAAAACACAGAAAATTACTGTCAATATAAATTGCATTTTGTATGAATACTATCTCCTTTCTAGTTGCCCCAGCATGATAATCCTTCTTTATTTACTGGTTTTGCCCTTTTCTTATTAGAGACCTTTAGTGAAGACTTATTTTATATTTCATGTATCATTAAAGTGACTTAAATGGTCAAGGATGTGGTAGGCCTGACATTTATTTTTAATTACTTGGATTAAAAAAAGAGGCATCTATATTCCACACCTGCTGCAATTATAAGAATATATTTTCTTAATTTATAAAAGAAAAGATGTGCTTCAGGGAGCCAGAGAGACAAGGGGCTGTTCTTTCTGGTAGTTTCTATATATCATCAATGTTTATTAGATCTGACCACAAAGGACCAACAATATGGTGATGCCACTCAATTCATGACTTGTGTGCAGTTTCTGGGAAGGGTATCTGCATAGTAATGAAAAGAAAATAGTGGAAGAAAAATACTCCAGAAGTGTTTTATCATAGCCTCATGTCTACACTGCTGGGCAGCACAGCCTCAGATATTGCTTTCTTTCTGAATAGAGAGGTTTGGAGAGAAATGCTGTATTGGTCACCAAAAACTTAAGCTAGAACAGAAAAGAAGCTCCTTCAGCCTATAGGCATCATCTAAAAAACAATTCAGTTTAAATTTTGATCACTTTAAAGTTGAAAAATTTGGTATGATTTAAAAAAGCTGAGCTATGTTTTGCTGAGCATTGCTTTTCATTTTTCATCCACTTGTTTGTGTAAGTCAGCATTAGTTATAAAATGTATACAAAATCACATTTTTATGAAATACAATGACTTCACTTACTCTAATCTGACTCTATTTGTCAAAGTACTCTGCTTTAGTAGTTCATACTCCCTTCTCATGCAGGCTGTCATATTTTTTTTTTTAAACCCAAAATCTATCTTGAAATAGTAGTGGTATTTTAATGCTCTTGGCAAGACCGGCTACAGCACTACAGTGGAATCAGATGGTTACAAGTAAATAATTCCTCTTCTAATGGTAGTTCTATAGGTTTAACAGTCTCATCTAACAAGGTTGAGAGAAGCGTTTTGCACTTTTCTGTTTGGTGGAAAAAGGAAACCATCTAGTGTAATATTGAAGAGGCTATTTCCAAAGATGTTCTTCCTGTTCAACAGTTAACTGACTTTAGTGAGTTGTGCTACTGTAGAGGAAGTGAAGGTTCTTATGTTTGGATGTTTTCTATCTGGAGACTTCATGTGATCCCCTTAGATGTAAGGGGATTGCACTCTGTCTAGAGAAGGGCATGTGGCTCTTAGACTCTGCTGAGGCTTCTCCATCTTAAAACATGTCACAGCCCCTCACACTGGTGAAGGCTTTTACAGTACTGGGTGCCTAATTTGACATATTTGCCTCTTGTGACACACCAAGTGCAAAATATTATCTGAATACCTTTTGATAAAATAAGATGCGACAGCAATTGGGTAATTTAGTGCAAATTCATAAATTTGTTGTTTAAAAGTTAAGTAATTAGTTAAAAGCTTTTTGATTAATGATAGCTAACAGCTTGTATGTGTGAATATTATGGTGCTGAATGGCTGAATTCCAGGTGAAGTGATTGATTGTGTTCTGGGGGTGCACATATGTTCCTGGGTGCATATAAATTATTGTTAGTCATGCAGTTCCACTAAAAGGATTATTTCCAGTGATATCTCTTCCATTTTAATGTCCTTGCCTTTCAGTCTGATTTGAAATATCCAAGTCTGTTCTGTCTTGCATCAGTCCCTTTGTAGTTTTTCCCTTGTTCTTTCATGTAACTGTCATCCTTCAGGGACAATGGCAACAAGAAAAATGAAAAGAAAATGTATTTTGATGTCTTGATGGAAAAGCAATTTTGACCAAAAAAACCCCAAACAAGACCACAACACTTTAAATTTTAAGGAAGTAAAAGGTTTCCTCTGACTTTGTTGTGACAAGGCAGTTTGGCTTTTAGGATAATTCTTCCATATACACTCAACAGCCACAAAGATAAAACTCTTTGGATGCCTCTCTTCCATTTGCTTCAATTGGAGATAGGAATCCAGACTATATGGTGAAAGAAACTGGTCTCTAAAACGTTCACACAATTTGTTCCTCAGGATGTAGACCTCTATATCACTTGACGTTCAATGAAACTAGTGTTATTTTGTTACAAAAATATTTCTTGAAATTTTATTTCAAGGTAACAAACTGAACTGTGTGGGCTTAGCTTACCAAGTGTGTTGCAGCTGCTCTGGTAGTTTTGTTAGCTCAGGTAGCCCACCTGGCATCTCTGGCTCATACCAAGAGAGCTGTGTGAGCACTAAACTTCTAGGACACAGTCAGAGCCAAAGAGCTCCAGTGAGACTTTGCTGCATGTTGTTAGATATCACCTTGACCCCACTGGGGGTTTTGATAGGTAATATAAAACAAGCGGGGGGAGAGGGGGGCAATTTAATACCAAACTAGGACAGGAGAGAGGGGATGCAGAGGTGGCATCAGTTCAATTTTGGCCCCAACCTCTGACTTAGGCAATGGTTCTTTGGCTGCAACCCACATATGAAGAGCTCTATAAAATTGTCCTGAAAAACAAACACAATGCACTAGACTGATAGCAATTGCTGTGGAGTGCTCAGTTGTCTCAATGATGCAACTAAAAAGGCAGCAACCAAGCATGTCTTCTGATGTTCCCCATGCCCATGAAGCTCACCCAGGATTTGCCAAAGCCAATTTTAGACATAAAGGCGTCCTTGTATCCTTTCAGGATTTGGCTTCTGTGCTCAGACTGTCTGGAATTTTGTAGAAGGAAGCCTGTCTCCCACGGCCCAGACTGGGACCATCCACTAATTTCACACAGGGAGGAGAGCAGCTGTCAGACAGTAACTGCTTTCATTCACTGACCCTCTCCCTCTGTTATTTGCATGTTACTGTCATTTCTGCCTCTCTTCTCATGTGCAGCATATCTGCTTCTAGATGTTCAGAGCAGTTTCTGTATGCAGATCTGGAGCAGGCTTCCTATCAGAAATCAATACTTTAAACGATGTTTTCCCCAGAAGATTATTATCATTGAAAAATCAAAATATTTTGCAATTCCTGAAAGCTCCAAGAATATTCTGTGTATAAGCTGACAGGAAACCATAATCAAATTGTCAAGCAATTGCTTCTACTGTGGCAAAGTGAGAATGTTAGATTACATGTGTCAGCATGTGAAGATAAAGACTGTGTAGTGAACAGCACGCTGAAAGCTTGATAGGAGATGGGAAGTTTATCGCTGTATACTGTAACCTATTGTAGACAGTTCTGCTGCCTCAGCAGTCCTCAGTTTGCATTAAAAACTGTGATCAATAAAATGCCTCAGTTTTGTCATTCTACCAACTTTATTTAGTCAATTAAACTGAAAGCTAATTGCTATTCCAAAGGGTTAAGTGATAAAAGATGCGGAATACTAATATACGTTCACTAGTTGTTTACTGAATCTAATATTATTATCGCTGCTCTAATCTCTCCAAACAGGCACCAAAATGCATGCTGCTGTGATTATTTGAGTAAGAAAAATGACTCATTTATTCAACATATGCATTGGCTGCTGATCTGGGTTTCTAGGTGTTTAAAGATTTATGTTCAAATTATTTTTCTCCAGTTTTCCTGTCCTTTTACCTATTCTTCTGTAAACCCTTCCATCTTCCTGTTCTCTATGGTTGCTCTGTACGGTGGATATTCACTGAAAACTTATCACCAAGTGTTTGGTTCTGAGCTTGGGGCTGTAACCCAAAAACTGCCAAAGACTTGAACTCTCATTAAATTCAGTTAGAATTAATGACTCACCGTCTTGCAAGATCAAGGCTTGGGGGAGCATGTTCTCAAACAGCCCCATCATTCCTGTAGTAAGATCAGAAAAGAGATTTGCAGGAGTGAAATTTGAAACATTTTTAACTCTGATAATCAAATTATCATTGGGGGTGGTTATTTAACTGCAGCACAGAACAGGTAGTTAATGTCAGTTAAGTAAATTAATAACTTTAGAAAAGTACAGTATTTAGCCACTTAACTAGCACAGTCTTTTTTGTCTGACTCTGAAGTAGCATGTAATTCCCTAACAAAATTTAAAATGGAAAAAAAAGTGATACCTGATGGGAGAAGGAAAATGAATAGTGTACAATCAGAATTAGGTCACCAATGATAGATGAAACCAGTATCATCTTGGTTAGCAGAAAAATATTTGGAAGGGTATTGTTTAAAACAATAGGGAAGGGAATATAATGGGGAATCACAAACAAATGAGGATTGGAAGCACCATGTGTATTTAATGTAGAGATAAGAAAAGAAAAAATGGATAAATTGTGACTGTCCAGACTGATTTAGAAATAGATTTTTAATCTTTCTGGGATAAGGCCCTGGAGCATCCTTCCAGCAAGACTAGTAAGTGGGAAATCTGCTTTCACTTGTAGCCATATGACTTGATTTCCTCTGACTTTCACTAGAAAGGGCAAAACAGCCAGTCTTGGCTGTGCCTCTGCTTTTCTGTCAGTGAATGCAGCAGGGGGGCTGTCATGCTAATACCAAAAAGGAAGGTAGATTTACTTTTCTACTGGAAATGAATGAGATATTGAGACAATCATGTAACGTGGAGTTGGGACTAGATGGGTTTCCGATGAGTCAACTCCATTTCACTAGTCTTGCATACCTTATCCTAAAGAGCACATTGTTTCTCAGAACTATTCTATGTCTGGTAGGTGCATTTAGTCACAGATTGAAGGTCAAAGTCTGTGGTTCTGTAATCAGTATATCTCCTCTGCTGCTTTAGAGTGTATAACTTGAAGAATATGTATTATGGAACAATTGGGTCTTGGCTTGTACTTTTATTTAGTGCCTACCAGGTGAAATCTTACTCCTCTTAATTTGGACTCTTTTGTTCCTTCTGGAGGTCATATTTATAGCTGAGTCCTATCCCCATTAAAGCAGTAGGAAGACTAAAAATGAGTGATAATAACTTTTTCATTTTCAAATATTTATATTCTTTTTAAGGGTCTTGAAAGCTTATCAAATGCTAAAGAGTTAGACTCAGACAGACTGAGGCTGTGACTGATTCAAGATCCAAGTGCAGTGTGTGAGGAGATGGGGAGAAAACTCTTCCACTCCAAGGTATTAATTTTTGTAAATGAGCACTTGAGTATCTCTTCGCTCCATGATCCCTCACCAAGATAACACTTTTCCTACAGTGAGCAACAAGGTATATCTCCCCAGTATAAACAATTTGAGAACACTGTTGAAAAAGGCATGATTTGAATGTGCATAAAAATGATCATATATGTGCAGTATTCTAGAAGAGGAATGAAGTTTGAGATACAAAAAAAAAAAAAATTAAGAAAACTCTGTGGTCTGAAACTTGCTGTTGATGCAAGTTCGGTGTGCACTGGTTTAGTGGTCTGAAACTTTTGTTTGCTAGCAATCTGAAGGTCTCTTTATTAGCAAATTACTATTCACATTCAATCTGTTTGCTCATCCCAAAGGCTTATCAACTCTACTCAACTAAGCAAATCTCTCCCTTCAGTGAAATTTGTTGATCATCATGCACTTGCAGGCCAGAAAGCCAGCTGTATCCTGGGCTGCATCAAAAGCAGTGTGGCCAACAGGTCAAGTGATGTGATTCTGCCCCTCTACTCTGCTCTGGTGAGACCCCACCTGGAGAGCTGCATCCAGCTCTGGGGTTTAGAAAAAAGGACATGGACCTGTTGAGGTGAGTCCAGAGGAGGCAAAAAGGTGATCAGAGGGCTAGGGCACCTTTCCTACAGAGACAGGTTGAGGGAGCTGGGGCTGATCAGCCTGGAGAACAGAAGGCTCAGGGAAATCTTATAGCACCTTAGACTACCTATAGGAGGCCAAAACCGGGGACTTTTTACGGGGGTGTGTGGTGGTAGGACGGGGGGAATGGCCTTAAACTGAAAAGGGGTAGTTTTATATTAGACATTAGGAAGAAATTCCTTACTATGGGGGTGGTGAGGCACTGCAACACTTTGCCCAGAGAGGTTGTGCACTCCCCACTCCTGGAAGCATTTAAGGCAGGGTTGGATGGGGCTCTGAGGAACCTGATCTAGTGGGTGGCATCCCTGCCCATGGCAGGGGTATTGAACTAGATGGTTTTTGAGGTCCCTTCCAACCCAAACCGTTCTATGATCTTGGCTGACAACTAAGCAGCTAATCAGTTGTGTCGCTGTGCCGAAGCAGTGAATCCCAACTGGCTACTTTGTGCTGCCGCAACAGGAGATGCAAATGAATAGGAATTAAGTAATAGTTACTGTTGCTTTAACTCTTGGTTTGAAACTGCTTACTTGTGGTTTATTTTTGCACTGCTTTCCAAACTGCTTATCTGAAAAGGCATTTAAACTGTTTGTTGTAGTGCTGGGAAGGATAGCCTGCCAAGGGCTATTATGATGACAAAGTAAATGACAGTGACTGTACTTTGCCAACAGGATATTGGGCTATAACTTTTTTCTTCAACAGTTTCCATAAACACTATCTGAGTGGAAGATAAGAGTGTTGGGGTGTAATGCTGTAGACTCGGCATTACCTCTAGACTAGCTCTGCTCTTTCCTGGGAGGACCTTAAGTACACATCTTCCTGAAATGAATCTTCTATGGGATCCTACTTCATCTTCCTGCCTCCTTCAATTGCTTTGATAATGAGAAGAATTTTAGCATTAGAAGAATATCTTTGTAGTATCACTCAAGGAGGAGTCTTTGTCATACATATTAATAATTTATCATGCTCTTGATAAGAATTCTAGATGAGTAGATAAGAGTAAACAGGCTCAGGGAGACAGCCCTTTGATGCTGGTGTTGTTAATTTTGGTCTTCTGTCATTAAAACTTAGGATACATACTTGAAAGATCATAATTTTGGTGAAGTTACTACTGCTAAATATTTTACAAAATGTTTATTAATTAAGCAAATACACCTTTCCTCACTAACACATAAGAGAGGAAAAAACTGTAGTATTGAGACCTTAAAACATTTATAAATGAGAAGAGTGAGCTGCAATCCCTATGCTAAAATTAGAAAGAGTTTTTTTGGAATATAACCAAGCCATTAGATATGGGCAGACTAGTTCAGACAAAAATAGAATGAAACTGAACCTATACTTAATATTCAAAAATACTGAATGCTTGTGAAATTGATAATAATTTTTGCATCTCAGTAACTCCTGGGATTAGTAGGGACTAGAAAGCAAGGAAATATGACATAAATCAGGTAATTCTGGAGAGAGAAGTGGTTTAGTGATCTAAGCTTAAGTATTTGGGAGTCTCTATGTGCCTCTTTTTTTTCCTGATCATGCCTGCTATAGTGTTTAAAAATAGCTATAAGTAGGGAATCGTATGGAAGAACAGCTCTGAGAGAAAGAAATGCCTGCAGTTGCCTGTGAATGTGGCTGCATTTGGGAATGGTGCCCTTTGTAATGCCCTTTGTCAGAGATAAAAAGAAGGTGGCGGTTCTTAACTCCCTCTGCTACACTCCTTATGAGAAGTGACAGTGGAACTGAGTGATCTGTGAAAAAGGAGAGCACAAAATCTGTGACTTGCATCAAGTTTTTCCTCAGTGGAATGAGAACAGCAAAAATGGCTGCTGGGTTACTTACTGTCTGCTTCTACTATATTGGCATACTCTTCTTAGCTACTAAGGAATTCCTGCTACTAGCTAAAAATCCATTTGGAAGAGAGAAGACAATCTTAGCTGAGGAGATAAAGCCACAGCATTATGGAATATTTCAGGGAATTTGAGGAAATGGAACCACAATCCCAGGATCAACCCTTTGAAACATTTAAGAGTTTAGAAGCACAATGGAAGGAAGATAGTGCAGAGAATTGATTTACTTATGCCTATTGAAGAAAACTAGAGCTTCTAAGATGCAGTTGTAGAAGCCACGAATGACTTTATAAAAATGAAAGGTGTTACAGAAGTTTAACAAAATCTAATCTTGTGGCTCTGGTGATTTGGGTTCTGCTAGTGGAGTTATGTTTGCTTTTAAAACATATTTTAAAATGTTTAAGCATTTACCTTATTGCTCTGAACTGGCTCTGCTTTTACCTGGAGGCAGATATCTAGGAACAGGCAGATGTGTCTGTTAATCCATTTTGACTAGACCTCACTACTCAGACCAGCTTACTGCCCAAAGGCAGGAGAAGCCTGACCCATAAATCTGCTTCTTTGTGCCTTTGTCATCCAAATCGCTGTTCCAAGAGCACTGATTGCCTGCTAACATTTCTGGTATGAGGACAGCAGTAAAGACAGCTATTACAGAGGAAATGGAACCGAGCACAGCTAAGTAAAAAGCTAATTAAAAATGAAGGGGATGAGGAGCCTGGAAGAGGTAATGGTCCTGCAAAACATATTGGTCCTAGAATAAAGGTTCTCTTCTGATACGTTTTTTTAAATGCACTATAAACATAAGTTCCTTCAGTTCTGTAGAGATCTTTCTGTTTTGGGTATCTTGCACAAAACCACTTTGACTGTGTAATTGTTGCTGCTTTATCTTTTCCACCTGAATGTTTTCAAAGTGATTTTGTTTCAGTAACATAGCTGTTCTATGGATCTTCTTTGTTGCATTCTCTAAGAACTCTTGCCCAGTGCTGAACCAGGGTTGAAGCTATCCATTATGAACCAAACACAATGCAGCTTCACAGGCAGCATTATCGAAGAGGCACTTTGCATTATTTGAAGTACCCACTTTACTAACATGTGTCTATTATCAAGAGTAATAAGGGCTGCATTTGATGCTCTGCAAAGAATTCAGTGGTCAGGGTCTAGACTCGGTTGTGCTGGGACAAATGCAGAGGAGCATCAAGGAAGTCAGTTGTTGTTATGGCTTTGTATGGCTGGAACTGAGATCAAAATGGATTTCTCTGGATCACAAATAGGGCTCTCCCAGGCCAAATACAGAGATTATGTTTGCGGAGCACTTACCACCAAATAAAAGAAATAAGTATTTAACAACCTTACAGAAATGAAAATAGGATTTAGTGGTTTAAGATATTCACTTTTTTGTCAGTCTCCAGTTGTTGTTTTTTCCCCCTTTTTCTCTAACATTTATTGCTTGCAGCTTTCCATTTTATTTGGGCTAAAAAAAAAAAAAAAAGAGATGAAAAAGAGGAGTAATATCTTCTAGCATTTTTATAGTAACAGTTATGGTAATTTTAGAACATTGTCATGCCAGTTGGTGTGTTAAGGTAATTTGAAAACATTACAACAAGACTAAAAAAAAAAATCTCTTATGCTGATGATGACTGATTTACTCACAGCAGAAGCTTGGGTTTTCATCACTGTTAGTGTGGCAGGCCTGCTGTTATACCTGCCTCGCTACTTCCCAAATAATGCATGATGGGCTTTTTGGAAGAGGGCTGGGAAACTTAAACAAGGAGTATGGCCCAGTATAATTTCTGGGTTTGGGACATTCCTGACTGAGCCCCCACTGCTGAGACCAGAATCTGACCTATCTGATGCTGCACAACAATGTGCTGCATTATTTAATTGAAGAGGACTGAAGGCAAAGCAATTAAAGGTATTTTGCTCCAAATTGTGTAGGATTCTGTGCCAGAGAGCCTGGGCTCTGTTGAGGCTGTCAAGGCAGACTTCTGGTATTTACCCTGGGCAAGACAGTGTCTCCCCCATCTTGTGCCCCATTGGCCCTCCTTCCCAGGGCCTGGCTCTCTTCTCCTTTCTGTCTCAATGTGGACAGGAAGATGTGGTTCCTTTAACTTGAAAAGGATGTCACTTCTTCACCTTCATTTTTTTCCGATGATTTTAATGAGCATGACAGGTATAGGAGAAAGGCTGGAGCTGGCTGAGTGGGAGAGTTTGCTGTGGGATTGCCCTAGGATGTTGAGGTGGTCCAATGGGCTGTGCCCTCAGCCAGGGGCTTTGCTAAAGAATAATTCCAACCCAGGAGACAGGAGACCTCATCACAGAAGCTGCTGAACCACAGAGGCTGATTAGTTTAGATGTGTTTTAGGTCCAGGGTGATTTGTGGAGCAACCTCTGCCTTGACACCATTTTCCAGGAGAAAGTGATAAGGGTGAGCCATGTGGCAGGGAGCGGAGAAAGGTGCCAAGAGTTTAAGGTAAGGGCTTTAGGGATTTGCAGGGAATGTTTGGAGAAGTGAACTGTTCCTGAACTAATGCTTTCCTTACTCAGGTGAGGACTAACTGCTCCTTCCTAGTGAATGCCTGATGCTGGCTTAATGCCAGTGACTTTCTGCCTGTAGGGTTTAACCCAGCCAGCAGGCTCCAGCTCTTGACCCCTGTCTGTCTTAGAGGATGAGGGGGTTGGCTTTGCCTGTCCTGCTTAGCAGGACAAATGCAGAAGCCCTTGAAGGAAGCTGGTGTCTGGGGTGCCATTCCCCCATGAGGGCATGGATGCCCACAAGAGCCTTTTCATACCTACTCAGGGAACAACAAGGAAGGAGAAACAGTAGCAGCCTGTTGAAAAATTAAAGCTTAATCTCCGAGTTTTATCACTCTCAGGAGATGAGTGGAGGAGTGAGGAGAGTACATCATATGACATACTCTGACATGGCAGAGAAATGTACTCCCCTTTTTTCAACATTGCTGAGGAGCACAAGGTGCTGACTTGCACTCTGTTGTAGCCAGATACTCTACAAACACAGCAACCCCCTATAAACTCTTGGGATAGGGGCTGTCTTTCTCAGCCAGGGAGTACAGACCCCTTATTTTATGCTCTGACAAGCTGGCTTTCCTGGAAGTCAGGCACTATTTCCATAAAAATCAGAAAGAGGTGCCTGTTTCACATATTTTGCAAGTGGTACCTGGTTTTCCATGCCCTCTCTCATGTGTGCATGTGTGTACCCATAGGGCTCAGCATCTTTTTCCACAGTGAATTCCCACTGGACTCATCTGAAGTTCATGTGGTTTCACAGCAAATAACTGAGTAAAGGATTCTCTGAGAATCAGAGACGCGGATTTTTATTGTTTTTTATGGATCCCTAAAATTATGCACCGTTATTCCAAAAAGGTGAATTTCTTGATGAAGAAAATATTATTATACACTTTTATTCTCATAATATAAGTGATAGCCATTCAATGTTGGGATTGTTTAGTCTGGAGAAGAGGAGGCTCAGGGGTGACCTCAGCACTCTCTACAACTACCTGAGAGGAGGCTGTAGCCAGGTGCGGGTCGGTCTCTTCTCCCATGCAATCAGCAGTAGGACAAGAGGGCACGGGCTTAAGCTCTGCCAGGGGAGGTTTAGGCTGGATATTAGAGAGAGGTTCTTTCCAGAGAGAGTGATCAGGCATTGGAATGGCCTGCCCAGAGAGGTGGTGGATTTGCTGTCCCTGGAGGTTTTTTTAAGATGAGGCTGGATGTGGCACTGAGTGCCATGATCACTAATCACAGTGGGATTGGATCAAGGGTTGGATTTGATGATCTCGGAGATCTCTTCCAACCCAGTTAATTCTGTGATTCTAATGTTGCCTTTTTCATAACTTCTGGTACAGGGAAGACATGAGCAAAGGGTCCATTTCACCTAATCTTTGCTCTGGATGACACTTTGGATGTGTCTACTCAGTACAGAATAACACAGTGTACAATTCTCATGGGAAGTGATCACTACCAGCAAGAGATTTGTCTGTCCCTGCCCATCCCTTTTCCCTGATGGTTGGTGATAGCTCTTGGTTTGCAGCACATGACCAAATGGTACATATGTGTAAAGATTACAAACTTGCTGCTGTGCAGCACCTGGCCCTGATTAATGTGCGCTCCAGTCAGTGCAAGCAGCATCATAAGCAGGAGCAACTTGCTGGGAGTTTGATCAGGTCCTAACAAAAATGACATAGCTACTGTGGGAGACAACCTGCTGCATTGGTGAGGATGCCCAGGGTAGGATACTCATATCGCCCCAGCTGGCTACTGGACAGAGCTGCAATTTTTTTTTTTTGTCCTTTTGTTGTACCTTTTTTCCCCACCAAAATGGCTTTAACCATTAGAAACAGTGTATGCCATTAGCTATGGACCTTACTAATGAATCTTTGTGCCTGTGAGCCTGTCTCAGTGTTCTGTGTGCTACAATTTGTGTGTTGGGACCCAATATCAATTGGAGTCTTTGTTAGTGGTAGTAATGCAGTAATACGATATCACAGAGCTCATTTGTAAAGGCTGTCAGGTGCTACTATAGTGCCACATAACCCCTTCTAGAAGGACAGGGAGACCTGAGAATTTTACAAATAAACCGAAGAGGAAAAACTACAACTTGTTTTCATTTATAGTTAGAATTCCTGGCCAGTACACATTTCAGATCGAGCAATAAGCTCTCAGCTTCCATGTAACTATGCACAGCAGGTCACCCGCTTGGTCTGTCTGGATTTAGATGAGAAAGGAGGTTCTTGTCAGAAATCCAAAGAATGCTCTATGGACCAGATTTTTAAAAGAAAAGTCATTATACACAATGTGAGCCAGACTTCCTTCAAAAGCTTATCCCCTGTTTAGGCACCAAAACAAAGTGACCATATTCAACTGAAGAGCTCAATCTGTGTGTGTGTGCAGAGTTCTGATCTCTGTGACACTGCCAGGGCAGTGAGGGGCAGCTGCTTCTTCTGGATCTAGCAACCATGAAAGTGTCTAAATATGACCTTGGCATATTGAAAATCTGTCTGTCCACAACTGGGGGTGCTGAGCCCTTGAATATAACCCCCTGGGTTCTCATACAAGTCTGGTCCTGCATCTGTTTGATCTGGAAGGGAGCTCTTGCAATGCAGATTCACATTCCTTGTTGAATTAATTTAGAACTGGTTATCACATTTTGTAATTATGCTGTTAGAAGCATAAATACATTTGGGGGAGTAAAAAAATTATTATTAATTTGTTAATACAATATTACAAATCTCTTTGGTGTATTTTGCATTATTCTCTGTTTTGTTTGAAGCATGTATCTTTCACAGCAAATTATAGTTCACTTGATTAAATGCTGGGAGAAACTTTGCTTCCTGTCAGTGGAACAGCCTTCTTTTACTAAGACCGTGGATGTTCTACACTTTTTACTTTGTCTGGCTTCAGAGGAGTAAGTCTGAGAAGTAATTAGAAGTATATTTCATCTGAAAATATTTCTAATTATTTTTATTTCTTTTCCCCAATTTGTGGCTTTTCTTCCTGTTGATAAAGCAGCTCTGTTCAAAACTCTTTAGGCTTCAACATGTTGGGAGGTCACCACAGGGTCTAAGGGTTCTCTGTGGCAGACTGTGGTCTGCCTTTACCTGATTTATCATTTTAACTTAGTTTATTACTTCCTTTGTAACAACTCAAAAATTCTGGGATGTTGTAAGGAGTTGCTAAGAGCACAAACTTGGATGCAGGAGAATGCAGACAAGCTAACAGCTTGGCTGACGTCATGCAAAATAGTAATTGGTACAACTGAGAACAAGCATCAGCCTTGCAATCAATTATTTCTTCAGTGTTTTTCAGAATGGAAGCCCACTTATGCAGACAGTGGGTTTGTGCCATGAATACAGACGGTAAAACACTGTGATCCTCTGGCTGGAAGAGTTCAACCCAGATGTGGAACTGTGGTTATTATTAATGACACTTTACCCATTGTTATAAATAATTTGTAGTTTTGCTAAAACAGTTCTTTGACTCATTGCAAACCATAACACACTTGCAGTATGTACTTTCAAGACTTCAGCTGTAATCTTTAAAAACTTTTAATTTTGTTCTGTAGATTCTTATGATTGTTTCCAAACATTTTGTGTATAAACTGTCACATACAACTTATGTGGTGTGCAATACTTCTCAGTTTCTATTGTGTTGTTGAATAAATTGCCACAGTACAGCCAGTACAGTAATTGAGCACAACTTACTGCTCTGCTATCTCTGATTTTTTAGTAAGATAAACACTGGGAGTCAGATTCCCTTCTGGCACAGCTTTAACCTCACTGGATTTATCCTAATGGAGAATATCATCTTTACTACAGAGATGTGCATTAAAATGATCACGTTTTTTGTCTGTGGATATTCATTAACCTAAGGGAATATCCTAAACTTGTCCTTTGGTGAACCTTTTAACACCTGGAGAAACAGGAGTACTGAGAGAACAATATTGCTCTGATAAATAAATATTCATTCCTCTTGATGCCTGGAGTTTAAAGATTAGGTTGTCCAGCTTAACCACTGATAATCTGCCATCCATTAAAGTCAAAGATCCCCTTCACTCATAACCTGTATCCTTGTAACAGATACTACTCGCAAAGTCTGTACATCCCATGAGTAGTGTTGTATGAAAGTTACAGGGAGTCTCTTCTGCTTCATGATTTTTTTTGTTGTTTTAGAGAAGAGAAATCATATTGCTACCCATTTCTGTAGTTCCTTATTGAAGGGGAAGACTGTCAGTGGAATAAGTTTATGGTCCCATCTCTCTCTTTAAATAAGAATGTGCAGTGAATGGTGGATGACTTTGTTACTCAGCAGAACATGGTCCTGGCTGGCACCTGGGGAGAGCTTTTTCTCTCAGAATACCAGGCCATTTGCAAAAACTGAACAGTGTCATTAACTCTACTTTACACACAGATGCATTAAAGATTGTATTTATGACTTTTTATTTTAAAAAGTAACTTCTGATGCTTGGATGCCTCAGTTTTGTTGTGATTGAAAAATGACATCTGCCAGGAAATCCCATAGAGTTTTGTGCTCTTGTGTGCATCTTCTCCATTTAAAGGTCTTAAACTAATCTTTCTAAGTAGATTGCTATTTAAAAGGGTTGGTTTTGTTTTGCTTTTTGATAGCTATTATTACTCGGTAGTACTTGGAAAAATCCCATTCTTGTGGTTTTGGTAGAAGAATGATAGGGAGAGACTTCATCTTAGTTTTCAGCCATAAAATATGATGAACAAAAAGTAAAAATAAGTTTGAATTTGGTATTTCAGAGGTAAGAGATCCACATCCTGTTGGGTTTAATGCTGACATAACCCAGGGGCACTTTGAGAAGGCAGTGAAAATCCTGGAGTGCAGTGTGGATTCAGGCTTTTACTGACCAAGTACAGAATAGGTAATAAGTCCACATGGACATAGTGGACAAAGAAAACAAGAAGTGAAGGAAATCAAAATACCACTGAAAACAGAAACAAGTGTTTGATAGGCAAGAAACCAAGTTACAATTTTATTTATAGTCAGCCTTGAAATGAGAGGATCTAATCGCAAGGTCTTCTTCTATTGTTCCAGTGTTTGATTTCAAACGCACACTGCAAGGATTTTCTACCACTGTTTTTACATATGATATTGACATCTGATATAAAAATGTTATTAAAATATTTTATCATATCTTTTCAAAAGACACAATTATGAAAATGTAATCTTTTTAATTTTATTTTTTCCCCTAAATGGTTACAGTTAGCTTGGAAAAACATCCATGACAGATTTTGATGCTTTGACTAAACATTATTATTTTAGTTGATTAATAATAAAATAGCCATTGTTTTTACTTCATAAAAATCTTGAAACAAATTAAGTTTCAGCTTAAGAATATCAGATAGCTCTGAAAAATGCTTAAGACAAGTGTGCCTTGATTTGCTTTTGCTATTGGCAAGAAAAGAGAGGGGGTAAAAATTCTATCTGCAGTTATTCCTTTCCTGGGGATCAGGCTTGAGGAATGAGTCCTGCGAACACCTGCAGCAACACTCCCTATTTCTCATATACTCAAAATTAGCAGCCACACAAAGTGCTTTTGCACTTTTAGTGGAGACATGTCCTCCAGTGAACTAGACAAGATCTATAGATATCCTCCAATAACGAGAGCTAGGGTGCACCTCCACGAGTGATTTAATGTGCACCAGACACCATTTATAGATGCGGATCCTTGTAACACCTGCATGAGCGATGCTGTGCCTGCTTAATGGTACTGAGCAGCTTGTGAAATGCTCTGTCTCAGGCTGGTCCATAGAATGTTTAGGGTTGGAAGGAATCATCCAGTTCCAGCTCTGGGTTCCTCAAGTACTTCGGCATCATACTCCTGTGCTTCTGTCTTTGTTTTGGAGACGTGACTACGTGCAATTAGTGGCTCTTTTGTAGAAAATGTTTATAAATGTATATTCACTGTTTCCCTATACTTATTTCAGAAACCAGGGCTGACTAGTTGATCTGTAATCCATTAAGTAAAGAAAGCATATTTCCTATTTCTTTAAAAATAGTCAAGATATTAACTGAGAAGCTTTAGAATACCACTTTAAAATAAGCAAAATAGGTCCTATGGGTGCATTCGTAGTGTTAAACAGCATTTAACAAGGCATCTCCTATTAACATCATAGTTTGCTCTCTGGGAAAAAAAAAGAGCAGCAAGTAATGGGAAACAAAATAAATCAAACAAATGCACACTGAATCTTAGCTATGAATCTGGCCTTAGGCAACTTGGCACCAGTTTGCACCCTTGGAGAGCAGCTGCATTGCAGAGGAGCTGCTCTCTGATGTGAGGGTGGCTTTACAAGTCTGTTCAAGGCTTTGCTGCAGCACTCTGCCAAATGAGTTTCTTCTGCCCAGGGACAGGTGCTGAATCATGTCTCTTGGTCAAACAGGAGCCATCTGCTTCTGTACCAGCACTGTCCTTTCCTGGTGGAGATGTTGGCCTCTCCTCTGCGATGGGGAGGCTGCAGGGTAATTGTGATTCTTGATCTAAGAAAAGGGATCAAAGACGGAGTAGTGAATCTAATCCTGTGTTCTAAGTAACTTTTTTTTTTTCTTCGACACTAAAGCAGTCACTCATTCCACTAACTAGCCAATGGCATGATATCTAAACCTTTGGTCAAAACACTTATTTTTAACTGGCATCGCTGAGGTTATATAAACTTATGAATTTGAGCAATAAGCATTAGCTGAGAGTACCAGTTAAACAGGATGATAAAGTCAGACTTATAATAAAAGAAGATGTCCCATGTGCCTGCGCATCTCGTATTTTCCTACGGGTCCCAAAATAAGGTGAAGGAGCTCATGCACAATTCTCAGTGGTAACAGTGCAGTAAGCCCAAACCCAAATCCTGTGTGGCTTTATGTTTAGTAACATTGTTCTTGAAACCATCCTGCTTTGGTTCCTTCTAAAGATGTAAAAATGACCTGTACTCAAATACTTTTGCCACTGAAGTTTTTAAATCAAGGCTGTAATTCTGCAGAAAGGGTGTTTTTTGAGAAGGTGGTTGACTGTGGCCTAAAATAAACAGCTGGTCCCAGACTCCCCAGAGCAGCTTGCTTTCCTTGGACAGCACAGGATGGCAGCACACTAAGCTTCAAATACTGACAAATATTTTTGAAATGCTACAAGCTGTATTAAAACTGCAAATGCTTACAGTAGTCCCATTTTAGCCACTTACCTTTCTTTTTTTCCTGTAATCATTATTTGTTCCCATCGGTTTCCTGTTGCTCAGCAGTTCTCTGCCATGAAAATGATACACAGAAACAATATTGACAAAAAAGGGGAGAATAGATGGCAAAATATATATATAGATGTAAACATTTAAGCATTCCACATTAGCTATTATGATAGAACATGCCTGTTGAACTAGTCTGCATTGATAACTGCTCTACAATTACTTGAAAATATTGCAAACCAGCAACTTGATCTGTAACGAGCACTGAAAAACAAGTGCAAGTGCATTCTGGGATGGGAAAGTATGTGTTTCATTTTAAGGATGTTTAAACAGTTATGCTGAATACCTTAGGACTCAGATACCCATTTAAATGTTTTACTAAGTCATGACCTAAAGCTTTCCAGATACCTAAGGATAAGAGAAATATTTTAAAACAATAAAATATTGATGTTGGTTATGTTCCTGGGATTACTGAAAGAACACTGGCCTTGCCCATCCATGAATTAATCCAGGAGGAATTACACGAACTTTGATTGTCACCCATCTCTTTGAGATGAAGAGTAAACCTATGCTGCTTACTGGAACTTGTTAAGTATCTCCTTTCGCCTTTTATAAGTAGAGAGGTGTTCTTCCACTCTGTGGAAGAGAGACTGGATCCTTGGCTCTTTAAGACAAGCCTAAATTTTGTGTTTTGCCAGCCTGAACAAGGACTGATATCTGTCCTGGGCTGTTATATTAAATAAGTATTTTATTTCTCAAAAGGATGCTATTTTTATTTATTGTAAAACAGCTTACTACATTTTACATGTAAATAAAACTTGCATTTGAATAGGCATTAATTCTTACTGACAGTGATGAAAAAAAAAAAAAGTTGTTTTAAACTCATTTCTAGATGCTATTGAAATGCTTTGGAACTCTTTTAAAAAATGAGCCTCATACCAGAATACTAACCTTCTATAAATATTTTTGCCTATAAAACATTCAATAGCTAGAAAATTCTGGCAAAAAAAAAAAAAGATTGTTGTCAACCAGAGCAGAGTGCCTGCCAGAAATATTTAAAGCAGATATTGATTGAGATACCATCTCTCAGCCTTGGCAGCTAGATAACTTTTACACAGAACAGGCAAAGCCAAAAGGCTAAATTCTCCGAAGAGTAGGGTGTTCAAAAACCTGCCCAGGCTTATGACCTAAGAGCAGTCTCTTCAGAGTACTTCTGAGCGAAACAGTCTATTATTGATTCAACAGGCTTTCTTGCTTTCCTTGTCTTTAGTTTCTTCTGCTGTCCTTCAGTTCAGTCATTTGGGGCTTTTCAAGAAATCTCAGAGAGGAAGTATGTGATCTCTCGCTTTGCAATTTCTATTATTCCCAGCCAGAATACCTTTTTAAAATGCTATGAAGTTTGAGAACATAGTATTAATTTAAGGATGTAGAGCATTAAAAGAATATTGCATTCATTTGTATATATAGTGTGTGTGATTTTTTGTGTGTTTATAGATACACATATAAAAACATATCTAAAGCCCTGCAGTATTCTCACAAAGTTTAAAATGCATTCCAATGCGCTATCAAGGCTGAATGTCAATGAAACTAGAGAATTCTAAATAATGGAGATGCATGGTTAAGGTCACTCCAGCCAACTTTTGTGCTGTTCTTGTTACTAGGACTATAAACATCCTTTTGCATAGTTTAGGGGATTAACCTGAGAGCAGAAGTTGTACTGTAATGTGCAAGAATACTGTTGTCTTATAAGGAGCTCATAGCAAGTTTGTCTGAAGCATAAAAGTAGATTTTCAGCTAAGGCAAATTGATCTCTTTCCTTAGAAAGCTGTGTATGAGCCACTTGTGTTGGCAGAGTAATCCAAGTCAGTTTTTATGAAGAAATACTAGATTAATATGGTTGCTGCTGCCCCATGGCCAATGGAGTCTTATTTGTGGTGTGCATTCTTGTTGGTTAGCTTGTTGGGTTTTCGTTGTTTTTTTGTTTTGTGGGGGTGTTGGGCTTTTTTGTGGGTTGATTTGGTTTGGTATTTTTTTAAGAGCACCTCTATTCGATGGGGATTGCATTCACTGAGGTCAGTCAGAGCTGTAGCTCTTGCTAAGCTTCTTAGGAAGGTACAAACACCTTTTTTGAGAATTGAGAAAAATGAGAGAAATGCCAAAAGACTTTTTTCTTTTTTTTTTTTTTCCCCCCCCCTGTTTCTGAAGGACTGAGTTAAAAAATGGCAAACCCAAAATGCATATATAAGAAGTGCAATGGGGAGGAGTAGTGGAAAGGTTTGGAAGAGACCAATGGGGAAGAAATGCAGTTGAGTTTTTCAACAGTCTTTGTGGTTATGATCAGATTTTTTATTACTTCAGGCACTTAAAACTATACAGTTTATATTTGCTTCTTAGTGTTGGCTAAGAAGAGAGAAGATATTTGTTATTTTGGATTCATTTCATTCTCAGCTGCTTTCTGTTTCTATTGGAAGACTTTTATTTTACTACAGGTTTCTGGACCACAAATATGTAAACTTTAAGGATAAGTTTCAGTTTAAATTGACCCTACAAAACAAAGAACTTGAAGACTTGCACTAAACCTGGCTGGGTGCATTTAAGCCTCCATCTTTAACAGCACATCTGTGCCCAGCCTGGGTTATTCTCTGTGACCCAGGACAAGGCACAAACAGTGTTATGAGGGCCTGGCTTGGAGCGACTCAGCCTGGGGCTTTTCCACGTTGCCATTCCCATTCTCTCTAGATCTTAGAGGTTTTTAGTCCCACCTCTTTATATAGGACTATTCTTCTTCACAAAAAATAGGAAAAGTGTAGCAGTCTTTCTGACACTTCTGATTATTTATTATTTATTAACGGTTGATGCTAAGTGGGCACGCAGGACAGGAGCTGCTTTTTCCAGCTGCCATTTAACACTATGTTCCTTACACTGTAAAATTTTCTAGACACTATGACTCCATGGGGACAGACTGGTGAATGCATTTTCTTTTTTCATACCATTTTAGTATAAATCTGTATATTGGGGTATTATTTTATAGCGCTATAAATCCATTTAAGTTATAATAATCTTATCAATAGCTGTCTCTATCTGCTTGACTTTAACATGCTTAGCAATATGGTCCATGGACTGAAGATCTTAAAATATAAATAATGTCTTGTGTTCAATCCTCAGAGATAAAAGGTTCAGTAGATTTACTACAGATGATCTTCCTTAAATTCCTGTCATTTACTAAATTCCTTAGAATTAAGACTTTGCATTCTGTATAGGAAACTTTAGAATGATTTCCTGGCTGTAATACAGCAAGTCAATTATATAAATTCATTCTTTTTTTTGGTGATTTGCTACTGGCTGCTTATTGATCTTTGATGAAAAAGTATTATAGAAGGAAATTTATGTGCCCATAAACTTGATGGCAACAGGATTTGCATGCAGGCATAACTACTGCTTGCATTCCCAGCAGAAAGATTATATTGCTTCACTCCACATAATTTGAAGTGAGAAATAGTGTTCTACCTTTTAGATTCATGAATTTGAGGGTGGTGGGGGGGATGTCTGTACGTGTGTGCATGCATGGAATATACTCATCACATGGTAAATTAGAGGTGTTTACATTTTTGATTTACATTTAGTGACTGTAAAACATATCTTGAGTAGATCAGGCCTGGCAGTCCAGACTCCATGCTACTGAAACATTTTCCAGACCGGAAGTGTCCCCCTGTTTTTCAGGCTTCTCACATCCTTTCCGCTGGGGTATCATCTACAGCAGGCTTCATCCTTTCTCAATTTCTCAAAGAGGGGAAAGTTGGTTATTACCTGTCTAGTTTATTCTCAAGTTGGAGGTACCATTTTCCTTTGAGGCTCTCACCGCTAAATATTTGGGTTGGTACTGCTAAAAATTAAGGATTAGTTGTTGGATATGAATGGATATGAAGGGAGGAAGACAGTACATTCAGGCTCCCCATCAGCACGGAGAACAGAAGATAGTCAGGCCTTTCTGCAGAAACCTCTGGTGCAAGGCTCAGCCAAATATAGTGCGGTGTCAGCAGGGGCTACCATTTGTTGCCACAGTTTAAAGCTGAAGTCATACAAAAACTGGGGGCTTATAATAACCTTGTGATCCATCCTCAAGGTGTTAATCATCCTCACAGTACATTAAACAGTCAATTTTATCTGTGCATCAATCTCTCTCCCACAAAATGATGGGAAAAACAACATCGTAGTAAGACGGCTCAACATGATAATTAATATGCAGTATTAAATCTCTCATAAACGGAGAGTAAGGAAAAGAAAGCTCAATTATTACACTGGATTTAATTTGCTGAGGGAAACAGCCTTCACACCTGAGCCACAGTCACAGCTTGGTTTTCTCTCAGTTAAATCCATGCTTGTCTAAAGCAATGAGGGTTTGGAGGACAAGATCAGGGCACATGCTAATGAAATTCCCTGCAGAACAAGGGCATTATGCAGAAACTGTTACAAGGCAGAGACCACATAATCTGTTTTTAAAATTCTCTCTAAAGCAATGAGTATAAAAGCTTGGTGAACATTGGATTTAACCCATCCTATTAATAATGAGAATTATTTTTTCAAATTCTAAAATTATAAAAGTACTTTTGTGACATGTTTAAGGACTAAAAATTGGGGATGTTCATATTTAAAAATATTTACTCATAAAAGATGGGTATTTTTCAGTTATAGCACTAAAATATAGATTTTTACTGTATGATATTGCCACTCAAGTACTAATCACAGATTTATATTTCCACATTTACCCTTTTGAAATCTAAACAAAATGTTGCTCACTCCTAACCAGATCCTTTTTGAATTTGTCCCTTCACACGCTATTTTGTTGGCCAAATCAAGCTATAGCACTATGATCTACTGCAATACTACTCTACTAATTAGGTTTTCTTGCCAGACTGTTAGAATTTCTGGCAGTATCACAATAGCTTCCAGAGAATCTCTAAGTTGGGGCTTCCAGAAAGTTGCTGGTAGTTACTATTACTGATATTTACTGAAAACTCTACCTTGGAAGGATGATGAGCAATTGCATTCAAGAAGACTTTGAGGTATGCCTAT
Source organism: Pyrocephalus nanus (assembly GCA_038380795.1). Taxonomy (NCBI): domain Eukaryota; kingdom Metazoa; phylum Chordata; class Aves; order Passeriformes; family Tyrannidae; genus Pyrocephalus; species Pyrocephalus nanus. The sequence continues at coordinate 20,547,182 of CM076269.1, read as the reverse complement.
AAAACTTCAGAGTGTTCTTCAATTTTTTTTCTTTTTCCTCAAACATGGTAAAAGGTTTTCAGGAAGTTTTTTTAAGGTTCATCATCTGTATACTTATAAGCAAGTGCCCCTATTCGATAGTTCTCCACCATGTGCTTGTATATTGACACATTCCTTCCCTGAGTCTTTCTTACATGAATAGAATTTGGACTGTTTCAAGTAATTTCTAAGTAATCCCTTTCTCCATTGCTATATATTACAATTATTAGGCTTCTGTCTGTAGCTCTAAAAAGAGTGTCTTAAAAGAAATTTCAAGTAGTTTAAGAAGTTTGTTAAAGCTAATGCTTTAACATTTAAGAATGCTTTCTTTTGCCTTCAAAATATTAATTCTGATCATGGTTTTGTTTATTTGTTGTTTGGTTTTGTTTTTTTCCTCAGCCCAAGTAATGAATATCAACATTTGTCATTAGAGAAATACAGCATTGCAGGTTTGCAACTCTAGGAGTCTTATTCTGACTGGCTTTACACCAGCTTCACTCCAAATAGTTTATGTAAGCAAAATGTAGTACAATAAAATAATCATAACTGATTGGAAAAGGAAACCCATTTTCAGATTTCGTTTCTGTGGAAAATACTGAATTAAAAATAGTAGACACGAAAAGAGAGGGTCTAAGAAGTTTATCTATTCCCTGCTATCCCTAGGTTTCTCTTGAGTTTGCCTAGTTTTATGCGGGGGGTCTAGATGACCTATTTCCCCTGTATCTCAGGACATTTTGTCAGCTATTCAGCTATTTTTATCATGTTCTTAATGGGATCCAACTTGTACTTGTGTCTTATGTCACATTTATGTCATTGCTATTTTTTGTCTAGACTTGCTGTTTGTATATGACAAAAAAACTTCCTAGCTGAGCCTCATCATTGGGCTCCTATCCATAAACTGCATTTCAAAATAATGAGTTGGGTTTGAAACAGGAAAAAAAACCCCTAAGAAATGATTAAAAAAAATCCCTAAACCAAACAACCCAACAGAAACATCACCATATGTCGATAGCCACTTAGGACTGCATCTTTAGAACACGCTGAGGTACTTCTGCCATGAACAGTGCTTAACTAGACTGTTCAGAGGTTTGCTATTTAATAATTCAAGAAAATCTCCTAGTAATTTCCACTTTGGTGTGGCTTTCTAATTTGTGTGGGATGTTTTTTGATCACTTTCTGTGTGAGGTTGTTTTTTCTTTCTTTCTGACCTTGTCTGGTTTGTATAATCTGATGAGTCATCAAGAAATGGGCTGTTAGCTCTGTGCTTGTGTTACTTTATTTGCATATAAAGCCCAAAGTAGCAGTGGTCTGCTCACACAATCATAGAATATCCTCAGTGGTAAGGGACCCATGAGGATCACTCAGCCCACACAGGGCAATGTATTGAACTGTGTATTTAGAGCATTGTCTAAATGCTTATTGAGCACTAACAGGCTTGGGGGCATGACCACTTCCCAGAGGAGCTTGTTCCAGTGCTCAAACACCCTCACATCTCTTTTGAATTGAGTGTTCTGGGTGCTTTGTATTCTTCCAAATGTAAATGGTCCACAACTTTTTTTCTTTCAGAGGTGCTATCATAACTGCAGCATTGAAAATTCATGTTGGCAGAAGAAAATTGAAAATTATAAATTCTTCAGACTGTGAAATGTGTACAAGCCAGTCTTGGAATGTTTATAAAGGCAACCCCATCTTTGGCATATCATGTTTATGCCACTTCCATGGAATTGTCTTGAATCTCATGGCGCTATTGATAATAATTCCCAGTAAGACCTGAAAACAAGCTTGTGTGGAATAAATAACTAATGCTCTCAGGGGCCCTTTGAATTCTGAGATTGATGGGTATGGTAATAGCCAATACATGACTCTGCAGATTTAAATATGCAAAGATAAGCAGAGTAAGAGATGTTAGAAAATTGGAAAAAATTAAAGAGCTATTTTTAAAAAAAGAGTTTAAAATGGTGAAACACTTATAGTGCATTTAATGATTAAATCTAAAAAGCAAGAGCTTAGTTACCTCTTTTTTTCGCTCCAAACTGAAAATAAGACACAGACACAGTCTCTCCAAGTCAGAACATGAAAAACTGAAAAAGGACAGGTCTGTAAAGGGTTTTGCTGTTGTACATAAATCCAACCCTCAATCCCTAACCAGCACATCCAGCATTAAAAATTATCCTAGAAATAGAGGGATAGTAATAACTTGATAGTGAAGCAAACTTGGCAGTATGATTGGAAGTCTGGCCAGTATTAGTGCTCACAGCAAAGGAATAGTTTGATGTAGAGTAATAAACCCTTGCGGAATATTTCCATGTTAGAATTGGACATTAAGTAGTTGGCATTTTTTTGTTGTGTTCTGCTTTTCCCTTCTCATGTGTAGATATTGTGATAATACAAATAATTTTTCTTTAATTCACTCTGATCAGAATTACCCCTAAGGGGATCTAAGAGCAGAAAATGCCTTATACTCATTCAGATTTGGGTTTCATTACCAGCACCTAACCATGACAGACACACCAAATTGGGAGTGGGAGTAAAGATTTGGTAAGAAATGGTCATGATGGCTACATAAATTATGGAATCAAGCTACGTGTGTGCTAAAGCAATGGATGCTTTGATGGATTAAGGATCTGAAAAAAAAAGTGTGTGGTTATAATCACTCTCTGAATACAACTTAATATTTCAAAACTGTCATAGTCTTCTTTTTTTCTTTTCTAAAATTTAAGGACTGGCAAATTATTTTCTTATGAACTAACTAACTAAAAAACATTACATGTATGGCATGATTGAAGGTGTTTTTTCATATTATGACAAATTCCATATCTTGGGAAGGGGAAAAAAGAAAACTAAAAAGTTAAGGGTAACTACACTTTAGTTTTTGAAAAGTGAAAAGATTCCCTCTTTTTTTTTACCTTGTGGGATTGCAAGGACAACTGTCCTCCAACCTTTTTCCCTCTGTAAAAGAAATCCAAGAAGAGGGCATGTTAGCTGGTAATTAAGTCTGCTTCACACTATGTGGTTCAAAATGCAATGCTAAAGCAGAACAGAGATCCCTCTGCTGCACCTATTGAGCTGCAGAGAATTAAATTCTTTTTGAGCATCCTGTTATCTCAGAGGAAGGACTGTCTCACAGAAAAACCCGAATAAAATCCCAATAATTACAAATGCTCAGTGGTTTGTAAACAAGTTCTTATAATGGGACTAAAGGCTGCACAAAACAAATATCAGTTTAGGCATGGAAAGCAGTCTTCATGCTCACTGCCGTATTAGAAAACAACTTTTGTGACTGGCCCAAACTACAAAAAAGTAGCTCAAGGTGCATTTACTCAGCTGTGACTGGCTGTGTTTTCCCATTAGTATTATCCAATGACAAATTTAAATATGAAATGCAGTGTTGAAGACTGTTAGCCTAACAAGTAGTAACTTCCCAAACGTCCTCCCTTCTCTAAAGCTGTGTTATACATATTATATAATTATATCACAAAGAGCACTTACTTAATAAAGTTCATGCACTAAATTAATTAACATTGTTTTCAATTACATATCTGAATAGAGAGAAAGAGATGTTACTATGCAAAGAGCAATGGATATGGTGCCAGACATGGAATCATTTTCACAGGAGCATTCTGACTGGGTGTGAGTAGGATGCAAACCTGAAGAAACGGGTGTCAGAATAACTAGAAGTTGAGAGGAATAAACTGTCCAAAGTTGCTTGGAGATTGCAGTGATTGTAGAGAGAGGGTGGTTCTCAGCTAAAGGATAGGGAGTTCCACCAGAATGTTATTAAATTTGCTGAAATAGTTTTTATATTTTGACTTTATAAGGCTATGCAGTAGTGACATAACAAAACTGAAATGTATGAGAACAAAGAGAAATTGCTGTCATGTATCAGGTTGTACCATGTCATAACTTGTTACAGTGTGGGAACTTTCATAGTGGTAATTTTCATAGATTTTGTTGTTATTTTCCCAATTCTTAGGCATATCAACACTTTTTGTTGCTTCTGTTGTACCTTCTCAGTGTGATTTTCCCTCAGGAGCTTAATCTGACAGCTAGAACTTGGTTAAGAGTTTAGTTATTAAGATTTTAGCTTGCCTTTTGTACTACTGAGCCTTCTATCCATAGCTTTGGATTGTCCGCATCAAGACAATAACTGAACCTGCACTTGGGATCAAAACAGCAGGAATAAGGGCTGAAGACAAAACCAGCTTTGTGGAACTACCTCTAACAAATATCTGAGAGCTATCAGATGACTAGCTAATGTATTAAAGAAGATGTCACTAAAGTAAGGTCTGGGATGGAGCTGATCTTTAGAGATTTTTGCCTTGGAAGGACAGATTTTAAAGAAAAAATGGACATAGCAAACAAAGCCATGTTTTTGTGTGCAGATATCTGAATTTCAAGATTTACATTTTCAGTATAAAATTTGCATATTGGTTTGCTAGAATACAAGGGAAAAATACAATTATGAGGGTTTTGTAGTTTAGTGTTTCTTTTTTTATTTTTTTTTTTTTTTCCTTTCAAGTAAGCTACGAGACAGGTATTAGTAACTGTAATACTTAGAAAGGTGTTTGGGGCAGAAATCAGGTAGACCTCAGATATTTCACATACAAAAACTTCTAAAGGTTTGGCCTTGATAAATTCTAGGCAGGTACAAGTGTCAGATTGACTCTCAAGTATGTGTTAGTTACTGAATAAGGATAAATCAGTGATGTTTCTAGTCATTTGGCTCAAATCCAGAAAAATCTTATTTTACCCAGATTTTTACTATATACTTGCTAAATTAATTTCTGTGAAAGCCACCAACTGGAAGGAGCAGTAGAAGAAGTACATGGGGGAGGTATGCTACAGCATATGCTCTGGTTCTGCCCTTGAATAGGATAGTTCTGAAAACAAATTATATAATGTGTTGACAGAAAACTACCCTGAGGTAAATTTGGCTTCAGAAAATATTCTCCAAGAATCATTTGACAGGTCCTTTGAGAACAACAATATGGTAAGAATGGTATCTGATGCACTGTTAGCAGATTTGAATCTATGCAATCTTTTTTAAGGGACCTGAGGTATCCATGATTTATAGTAGATATAGGCAAATACTAAAATATTTGCTTAATTTTGAAGGGAAAGCTTTTCACTTCAAAGGGTTATGTTCTATCGCATTTGTTCTTGATCCTATATCTAGCAAAATGGGTGCAATTCTGCTAAGAGTCCTGCTGAGAATTTGGTCAAATTTAGCTCTCAGCTGAACTGCTAGAAATCCAGAATAACTGCTTCAGTTAGTAAAGTCTATGGGAACTTGCACAAAAAAAAATTACTCTCAGAAGAACCTGACTCAGTCAAGTATTACCAAGTGGTGTGTATTTTTTAAATGACTGGTATCAGACTTAGTTTCCTCATGGATGTAAGCTGGAAATAGAAGTGGAGGAGAGCGCGTGGTGCTGGGTCATGGCTCGTGCTTCAATGGATTGTTTTCAGAGGCTCTTATGTGAGAATGTTTTAAAGAGAGTGCAGTTTCAAGAAGGAGGGTTTAATACAGTTATTCTGGTACTTGCTGAATTCCACTGAAATGAAAACTGAACAACCCTTACATTTTAAAGTCCTTGTTAGTTATAGGAAGAGTATTATATACTACTCTATTTACAACATACATCATTTAACTGCTATTTAGTATGTGAGCCTGGAATTGAGAAGATCATTTGCACAACTGTTATCATGACAAAGCCACTGACTTGGCTGATCTGTGTCAGGACTGATCACACATACATGTGTTCTGTAGCTGACCTAGTACGCCTGACACTTTAAGTTTCACAGGAAAAATAGGAATTTATATGACAAGCAGTTTTGGGTGTTTCCTTTGTAAAAAGAGGCATTCAACCTCCCAGTGGGTTAATGAACTCCTAAGGATTTAGTGGAATTTGGGAATAATTATTAGTGCTCTGCAGAGGAGGTGAGACAATTCTGGACAAGGCCAGAGGGTCGATGGCTTAAGCTTGCTCGTAGAAATATATGCATTACTTTTTCATACTTGCCTGCGTGATAGCACTCTCTGGTCTTTGATCATTCCACTGGATTAAATGGCAATTGAATATCACTGGGAAGCCTTTCTTTTGGGTAAAAGAGAGAAGTATAATGGTTCATGTGCAAGTTCTTGCATGCTTGAAATAAGGGAAGATCTTGCCAGTCTTTGGGTCCATGCCTTAGTTTATCCATACTTATAAACTAAGTACTTGATGAAACAGGGTTTTTTTGTTATTAGACATTTATGTAGCTCACTGAAACCAGCTGTAACACCTCAAACATAGCCCAGTTTTGAAAGGAGTACAAAAGGATGAAGATCCTTTTACAAACCTTATATATAACATATCAGAAATATTCACGTACAAGGAAAACTGTTTCTTCTTGCATAGTCCATCAGGAGAGATATATTTCTATTATCTCTATTTCAGTTACTATTTCACTACGATATACCTTTTAAAGAAGTAGGAGCATAACATTAAAGCAAAACAAAACAATGCTGGCTGTAGTCTATTTTACAGAATAAAAAAAGATTTTTTGCTGATTCTTTTATTAATTTTGTTCGTTCAATGTGAAATGCTAGAAGGATTAAATCCTTCCTGGCAGTTTTAACAGGAAACTATTATTCTTTTGGATGATTCATATTTGCAAGCTGGCTTTTGCTGCCCATACATCCTCTTGTTGCATGGGGAGCTATCCACTTTGGCAGCCTGGAGCATCATAAGTAGAAGGAAGTAATCTTTTTTGCCTCATTTTTGTTAGACTTTTTAAAATCATTTTATATATATTTTTTTAAATCTTCTAGTTTTATTCCAGTAATAAGAACTGTTGTCCCACTGATACCCTGCCCTTCTCCAGCAAAGAGAGCAGAAGTTTTTGCAGATTGCTTGTCAGGAACTAAATTAGGAGCTAGGAAATTGTCATACCTCCTCCATTGTTACCAGTATGTATGACCCTATCCCAGATACCACAAAATTTAATTCTTCCAGGGTATGGAAGACTTGAGTTTGTACTTTTGCCCTGGTATTGTGACTGCATCTGGCTGCCCTACTGAGACAGCAAGACTGTCAGAGCATAAAAACCTTGCTTCGAGAAATGTATTCTGTGTTTTTGTGTTAAGTACTGTAACTTTTTTTTGAAAGTTTTTACTTTCTTTCACTGTTCTGTTCTTACCTACAATATGTTTCCACTCTGCACTTCTGAGGTCTTCTGTGACATTCATTTGGTCCTTGCAGGGAAATCTTTTACCTGAACAAATTCAAAGCAAGTCAAAGGCCACCTTGAGGAGACCATGGTGGATGAAGTTGTGGTATAACAGTATCATGCTCAGAATAATGATCCCTCTTCCATTTCCAATAGAAATCAGAGGTACTTCTCTGCAATGTGGAATTTTCATTCTGCTCACATTCTTTATTGATTTCCAGTGCTCGAATCTGATTTTATTGAAGTATCCTCCCCACCAACTGCAAAATGTCAACACAGTTTACAAAATTTTTCATCTTTTCTATCATCAAATTCTATTCAATTAAATGTATAGCATCAGCAAACATTAAAACTCCAGAGCTTTCTGTGGAAAATAATGCAGTTGAGTTTTTAAATTTTTTTTACTGTCTGAGGGCTTCATTCAAATGCATTAGAGTAAGACAACTGTCAATGACAGCCTTTCCAGCAGCTGAAAATAACTGTGGAACTGCTGAGTATTATTTGTGTTTTAGACCAAGACAGTCTTAGGCAATCATTTAGCCAAATTATATGACCTGGCAATTTATGTGACTTCCAGGGATCGAAGTAGCTGTGAACAGGATAGTACTTATCCACAGCCTATGTGGGGACTGATTTTTGGTCTGGTGTGTTTGAAATGTCTTCATTAAGAGGTAAATCCTGCTTTATTAACGTTAGCAAGTACTGATACTGTGTGTTCAACAGTGTTTAAAGAATAAGACGTTGCTTAGTGTGAAGAGAGATGGTATAGTCATGCTATACAATGTCAGCCATTCCTTTCTATATCAGGAAAATCTGGATGTCGTTAAAAAAAAAAAGAAAAGAAAAAAATTTTTCCTGTATTTGAAATATTCAGCAAGGATCCAAATGATCCTTGGAAATCTATTCAAAACCATAAGTAAGCTGCAAAGGTGTGTTAAGATGACTGAGGATTGGCAAGCTCACACCATTTGAGTGTCTTAGTCCAACAGCCCATGGTGCCTGGGGCAAGGGTGTTTGTGTTTGCTGGCAGTTGGTGAAACTCCAGTCACTACAGCTCAGTGGGTAAGAAATGAAAGTCTTTCCTGATGAACTTCACTCTTCAGATGTCATTTTAATTTTTTTCCTTTAAAGATCACATATTTTTGAGTCTCACTTCTAAAACTGTTTCTGCTCCTTGCCTTAGTAAACAGCCAAGTTCAAGTCATGCTGTAATAAATCAGGTACCTAGAAAAGAATAAACAGGGAATCTGAGTCAGAGCTCTTCTCTTGCAGCAGACACAGAGCATGGACCACCAGCACATTTTTGTGGCTTCAGGCAAACATCATCAGACCCACATGCATTCCCTCCCAAGCACACCAAAGGGATGCCCCTTTCTGCCCTAGAAGAGGAAGAGAATAGAGGCATAACCTCTAGAGTTCAGAGCTCCAGTTTCTGGCTTTCTGTACCACTTTCCTGGCCCTTTAAAGGGATTTTGAAAAGGATTGCATAGGCAGTGACTCAGACTTGTTGATTTAGAGTCACATTGTATCAGCCTACAGGAACTTGAGAGCAACATATATACTTTATCTGACCCACTTGAGAAGATCAGATTTAAAAGGAAGATGACTGAAATATGGCAAATGAGAGTTAAAAAAAAAATCTGACAGTCTGACCTATACTAAATTTTTCAGTGCTTTTTCACCCAAATCGCTTCACTTTACATAACAGGTCAAAGGAGCTACGTAATCTTTGCAAGAAAAGCTTGAATTTTAACCTTTTCTCTTAACCTGAGACGCAAGCTTTCCTTTGTACCTTACTCACTTCTAATGACAAACAGGACACCCATTTTTTACTTAATTACTTCATATCTGGTGTCTGATTCACTTGATCAGATTCTATGACCAATTTAGACAAACAACACATAGTAATTTTATTTTATTAGCTTTGTGATCCATTTTTTATTACTCTGGACTTGATAATGATGATAAAAATGAGGGCACATGAATAAATATTGAAAGTGTTTCGGTCCCTCATACAAGTGATACCTTTCCAAGTGACTGGAGGACTCTCTTCAAAGTCAGGGAACAAAAACAGAGGATCACCCCATTGGAACTGCTGCTTCAGGTGTAAAGACACAGCTCATCGTTTTTTTTTTTTATAAGATCTCTGTAGAGTCTTTAAAATGATGAGAACTTTTGTGAATAGTGTAGACAGCCTACTATTAATCATGTCAGGTTAGGTGGGAGGAATCCCAGATCATGTGTTTTGAAGATTTTGTTTAATGTGATACCTTCTGAAAGAGCATTTGTGCTGTTATTGACTCCCCTTCAGTTTATGAACTTGCAGCAGCTCCCAGACTCTTCCCTGCAACAGGGTTGCCTAGGCAGGCACTTTGATTCTCACGGATCATCTCCCTTGCCCACATATAGCAACTTGTATTTGTCACTTTGGAATTCTGGCATCTTTTTTTCCTCTGTCAAGATTACTTCAAACTCTAATCCTGCTTGTCAATGTTACCTGCAATCCCTCTTGGCTCTGTGTCAGTTATCTACCTGATTTTACATCCAGCTAATAGTAATTTTACTTGCATCATATTTCTAAAGCTTCCCTATGAGAATGCCATGCAAAACTGTCAAAAGCTTTACGAAAACCAAGGAACATGTCACCTACTCCTTCTTTCCTGTTCACACAGTCTGTCTTGAAAGGAAACTGGGTTGATTTGATGTTTGTTATTGACTAACACACTGGCTGCTGTTAACCTCCTTGCTGCTGTCCAAGGGCTTACAAATAGTTTATAATAAATGTTCTGGATTTTTCTGTACCTTGAACAAATTCACCTAAAATTGTCCAGTTTTTCTTTGACTCCACAAAGAAAGAGGGTCGCATATAAATGTAGAGTTTATGGTACGATAGGCCAGAAGGTGGGAAGAGTGATGGCTTTTGTCTTGGTAGCATTCTATTAGTTGACATTCGTGTTTGTGAAAGAAAACTTCTCAGAGTCAGGCTTCCGTTTTTGTTAAACCCCTTTGATTTAAATGGAAGAAATGACAAAATAATTTGAATGTGTGGGCAATCCTACAAAACTTTTTTTTAAACAATACGGTCTTTTGTAAGAGTCTGGTTAGGAAGAAGAGGTAATTCCTTTCAGAAAGAGCTATGTGATTCAGTACTAGTGAAACCAGAATCTAAGACTGTTATTACAAACAATTTTGGCAACATATGAATCTGAATTGATTACTGTCTGATACAAGGCCAAACTTTTAATGTTTGTAACAAATAATGCCTAGTTTTAGTAAATAATCTATACATAAGAATATGGCTAATAGAGAGAAAACCCTATGCATTTTATTTTTTTCTGGTGCTTTGTTTTTCATTAGAAAGTACTGACTCAGAAATGTCAACTATTTACAGGTTTTTGCAGCAAAATAGCTAGGTAATGAAAATTTCCATAGAATATTTTAAGTTTTTTTGTTTCAGCAAGTTCAAAGCACACTATTGAACTGTTGTAATTCCAGGATTGATACTAAATATACTTTATACATAAAATACACCACGCAATACACGCAAGATTTACAAAATGCTTGACAAGAAAGGTTTAAGATACTTTATTTGTTTAACACCGAAAAGAGAGGCTGGAGGGAGAAGTTTGCATAGTTTCTAAGAGTTAAAAGGCTATGAAACAGGGAGTAATTACCTTAATTTGAAGAAAAGCTGATTTGGATTAAGTAAAAATGTGTTAATTATATAGATATTTAAAAACCAAAAAAGGCTACATGTGGAGGCTGTAAAATGGCCTTAACTGCAGAATTTTAATTATAGGTTAGACAAATATCTTGCATGGACAGCATAGTTATATTTGACCTCGTATCAAGTTTTGGGGCATAAATGGGATGACTTCTTAAGGTTCTTTCAGCTCCTTTCTCTTTTTTGCAATTATTATCAAAGTAGTAACATTTAAATTACATATTTGAAAAAGAAAGTGACGTAGATCTGGTATCTTCATGCATCAGTAGGCTACAGAACTAAATCTCAGACTACATTATAGAAGAAAAACTGTAATTTTTGACTAGGCCTAGTTAGGATTCGGAGAAAAGTTCAGCCTAGGTTGTATCCATTTGTAATAGAATTTATAAAACTTACTCAGTAAAATATACTAATTTTCAAAGACCTAAGTGACTCTATTCCTGCTCTGATCTTTCTTATTGCAGCTCTGTAACAGCACTGCTGAACTCCACTGAACCAGAGGTGCTGCTTATTTTCACCTTGTGAAAGTGGTTTGGTTCGGTTTCTTGTTTTCTTTTTCTTATCCTCTGTGCTGTTGTTACTGAAACACCGTGGACCATACCAAGGCCTTACCAAATTATGAAAGAAGAATTGTATATAAATTCTGTCCATTATGTAGGCATTCTAAGTGCTAACGTGTAGCGTCCCACTGAGTGAAGGAAGACTAGCTATTGTCAGACACTGGGAAAGGAAATTCTGAACATGCAAACCGTGAATACAGGATTATGATATATAACAATGTAAAATGACCTTCAGATTCTCAAATGGACTAATGTTTTCTTACATGCAGCCCTGTACCAATCAATATTGCTTTTTGTCTGTCTATTATTTAACACCTAGTTTAAGCTTCTAAAAGCTGTGATTAAAAGCATTCTTCCCACAAATAGACCTTGAACTAATTGGTTGTCTTTGATAGGATTTACCTAACCAAAACCACATGATTTCAACTGTTCAGGGACACACGGTTGCATCTTGGATGAGTGGGATCAATCACGCATTTTACCAAAGAAAATTAATATGATGCATTATTATCTCTTGTTTTCATGGCACTAAGAATGACCCAAGTGCTATTAAGGTAGGTAATAAAACAAAAGGGAATGAGCTCCAAACATAAATGATCCTGTTCTGCACAAAAGTGGATCCAGGCATAAGAAGGGAATGAGCTGAAAGAAAAGCAATAAGTAGTTTTTAGCCTGAAGACCCAGCAATTATTCTGTGGAACCCATTAGTGCTGTGATGTACCAGGGTGCAGGATGACATTACAGTGCTGATCCCCTGAATCATGACAGAGGTGATGGCATTTCTGCCAAGCTGAGCATGTCTCTTCTGGAAGCGGTAGTTATTGGCCCTGAAGGTGGGCCAACACTTACCAAAGGAGAGGATTTGCAGAATCATGCACATCACAGTGCATGTATGAACAGGCTTGTTTTGAATACAACCATCATGACTGTAAGTCAGTGATTTACAAAGACATCATGAAATCTGAGCCCGTGCTTTATGACTGCCAAAACAACATAGAGCCAATATAAAATCTTAGAAATAAAAAGGCAAAATTGTTGTCAACTGTAATTTCAGTACCAATTATTTATGACTTATATTGCAACACATTATTTTCCTGGTAGTAGGAAGAGTGTGTAGAAATATGAGCTTGCATTTGAACCAATCAAAGCTGAAAAACTAAAAAGAGGGTAGGACAAGAAAGAAACTGTATAAAATTTGTGGGTTTAATGCATTTAATCTGCTTTTTGGAATGCAGCTTGGTGAGCTAGAAATGAGGCAGAAGACTGCAGGGAAACGGTAGCCACTGACAAACATTAAAAAATTAATAAATACCATAATATTGAGCCTGTAACTTGTAGGATGTATAAGAAATTTCCTGATATTTGTAATGGAGTTTTTGAGCTTTTCAGGGCACATATTTTCAGCTTTTCTCTGTAGGGTTTTTTCTTTTTCTTGTAAACTGAAATCTGACCTATTCACAAAATCACCAGATTCTACCATACAGAAGTTTGCTCAGAGTTATAAAACACTGAATGTTGGAAAACTGAGACACTGGGCAATATTAGCTTGAAAACCATAGGATTTAAAGGTAAATACGCCAAAGCAGGAGGGGGAAATGGAAATAAGGCATAAAGAAAGTATCAGATTCAGAGATGAAAGGTGTAATTTGTCCTATATATAGTTTACCTTGTTGTTGGCCACAAGGAACAGATACCTCACACATAAAAACCAGCACAAAATTCTTCCTGAGTGGAACCTTTTGTTAAAGCACTGCTTCAGGTAATTGTCCCTGGTTGCTCCATACAGTGATTTGCAGACCTTCCAGGTGTTTCTTTTTTTGGCCACAGAGTGACCCTTTTCAGTTCTCCTTGTCTTTGAGAAGAACCCTCATTCACCTTCTTCCTTTGCAGTGTCCCTTTCTTGTGAATCTCTGGGCTTGTGCCAGAGTGCATCATGTACTGAAAGATGACTGATTGTATTGGGGACACCAGTGCTGCTGTTGGAAGCGTTGAGGTCATGCTGTGTTTGATAGATAGAAGTGAAATAGTGGAACACACTGGTGACAGGAAGAAAAGCCACCCTGCTGAGTTGTTGTAGTAGGAAATCAAGGAAGTAGGTTTTTTGTGAAGCTTCAAAAGAATGACAGCTTCCCAGTTTTCTTCTATTCTAGATGCTGCTCTGGGCCTCTGAACTGGAGAAATCCACTTGTGGAATACCAAGGTTTCTTATGAAGATGATCCTGATTCAGTTTCAGAAACTTTATCTGACCTTGTAATAGGGTCAGATAAAGCCATTAACCCCTATGACCTACCCAGGTAAGGGAAAGTTTGAGTAATTAAGAGGCAAAACTACTAACACAAACACCTCACTTGGAAAACATCAAAGCCAAAGCATTGCAAAGTGCTGCATAAAGTACTTGACATGAGACAGTAGACATTGCAGGCTCCTGCAGATTTCTATTTCGATGGGCAGTAATTGTGATTTTGAAGCAGTGACAGCAGGTTATAGTGTTCATAAACGGCCATGTTCTTCAGATCACTGAAATACAAAATGTTCTCTGTTTTACAGAAACTGATTTCAGTAAAATAATCTTGTTTTGTTTTAAAATGGCATGCTGGGAAACAACTCTACCCCATGAGGGGTGTGGTTAAAATAGCACAGTGCCAGCTGTGATAGTGCTGAAAAAATATCACTGTATATATGGTTTACACATTGTCTTTCACAGGGTAGAGCAATATGAAAATAAATTAATAGTTTTACCAGATAAATTATGTTTCTGCTCAGGAAGCCTACCTGTCTAAATGGGCTTTTAAGCAGACAGGGAAATAGTGATCATACTTTTCGTCTTCAGTGATGGCACCAGAATAACCTAAAAATATAGATTTCATAAAACAGCTTGATGTTATGGAATATAGACAAAGTGGATGATAAATGTGCATATAAATTAGTTACTTCTCTGATTATTTAAAGGAGTACAAATTATTGAGACTATATCCTCAGCTGGTGAAAATTAGTTTGGCTTAATTGGCTTAAGTAAACAGGGTTGGTTTACTCCGGTTTTTGTCATCAGCTTTAGTGGTTGTAGCTTTTAATCAAAGCAGGATAAGCAGCAGCAAAGTAATATGAGGACTTTGTGCTCTCTGGCTGCAGAGCATTCACTGTAATAGGGTTGCTGGTTCTGTTAAATAACTCATGTACTACCTTTTAATATGATTACCTAAAAAAAAAAAACCCAACAAACAGCCCACAAAAAGCAACATGGAAAGGATCATGATGCTCTTCTCTTGGTTCACAAGCAAGTATAATTCCATAAGAAACAGAATTTTAAAACTTCTCAAGTTGGTTTTGCAGAGCACTGAGGGCTCTGCACTGTGCCTGGGCTTCGAGGGCCCTGTGAGGTGTTTCTGCCAGCTGGGGCCAGGGAGGACCTGTCCAGGGGGCGTCATTGGGGGGTTGATGCCTTAGCTCTTCAACCTCATGCATAAATATTGTCTCTATCAGCCCCAGGCTAGTTTCCTAGGTAGGGAAAAAGCAATATATAAGGTAATGATGGTCCTATTAAAAAAAAATAAAAAAAAAAATCTCTGACTTGAATGGAAATAGAAGTATGGAGAAAGTTCTGTCTGCTTTTTCATTTGCCCTGTTTGTGTACAGACTTTCAGAGTTGTTTTACGTCAAAATTTCTTTTTTTTTATCTGCACTTCATTTTAAGTGGATTTGCTATATATTTGCATATACTGTGCATTCTTTCCTACAGAATTAATGGACTTAGAAATATAGTAGAGCATTTTGTGTGGCAGAAGCTAAATTTAAAAAAGCTGTGACTCTTAGAAATTTTGTTTGATTCAAGTCAGTGAAAGACAAGAATTTTACTTCAAAGTCTTTCTATTGCAAGATTTGAAGGCTGACACATAAGTTTATTTAAGGCTTTTGAGATCTGGAAATATGTGTGGGGGTGGTACTCCTGTCTTGAACTTGACAATTTATGAAAAGAAGACAACTTTCTGCTAGCAACCTTTAAAGACCGGGTTTTCTGTCCATGAGTTTCTGTTAAAAGTCTGACATCCATCTTGGCTCCATCTGTGGGATCTATGATCTAGGTGAAAGTGTTGTTTCAACTAGTAGCATAATTATTTCATTAGGATCTGGTTTTTTTTAAAAAAAAAAAAAAAAACAAGAAAAATATTTGGGAAAGAATTTTTGCAGAGTGCAAATCACATGTGCCTTCACAGGCATTGTGGAAGTGTAATGCAGTAGGAGGTTAAACTTGCTTGTGGTGCACAGAATCAATATTTTTATCCTAACTACTTAGTGTCAATAAATCTTGTCGTGTGCCTTATATATGAAAACCTCATTTTTTTAATCAATAACCCAATATCTAGTAAATATCTCTACACATCTTGCAAAATATTTCTTGAGCATAACATTTCTTATTCTTCCTCTGTTTTTAACAAGGAATTTAACAAAATCCTACAGTGCATAACTAAATGCAGAACTGGTGTGAATAACATCATAATGGTGTAACTTTTAATGGAATATTATAATGCACGTGATATTTGGGAGTGTGACGACCGAGTTCCTTCTAATTTTGTCTCATTTCTGTGTGTTATTGCATTTGATTATGTCAAGCAGAAAGAAGTAGCAAATAGCAGATAACCATGTGAAGTGATAGTGCTTCATCTTAAATCCTTATTTTTGTTTGCTCTTCTGCTGGAGCACCATCCCTTGGTTCAGCTTGGAAATTACACCAGCATTCATGAGCTTCCTTACATCAGTGCAGGGCTTGAAATTAAGGTCTGAGGGGCAATGATGAGAATCTGCTAGTGGTGTTGCCTCTTGACCAGAGCAAAAAAATCAGAAATGTTGTAACTTTTTTTATGATGAGCTCAGAGACGGAGAATGATAGCATGTCAATTTTCAGTTCACCTTTGATGTCTTTGTTAGACCTATAGAAAGTAGGTCTACAGAAAGTAGAGTTTTGTGAAGTAATTTATGTGACAGGTATACTAATACTTGAAGAAATTAGTCAAAGACAAATCTTGAAAAAAAAAAAAAAAGAAAAAAGAGTCCTGCAAGGAAAGAGGCACTGCTCTGTTTATCAAATCTGCAGATGTTCTTTTCAAGGAGGACAGAAAACCCATGAAAGAGATCTCTGGGTAACAGCTAAAAAGAAGAGCGATGATGAGCACTATTGGTGTGATGGTTCACTATGAGCTGCCATGCTGTAAAGACCAGCGTGAAGCTGTTGGTCAGCAGCAGACAGGATAACCCAAGCCACGTGATGGTCATGAGTGGGAGGTCTAAGTGGCTGAGCTGGGGAAGGAGTACAGTAGTGTGAAAATCAATCGGATTCTTTAAATCAAATGGTGCCCATTCTTTCACTTCATAGTCTGGAGCACATCTGGGAGGGAATTTAGATGTGTTGGAGGATGGAAATAGAATCCAAAAATTATACTGAAAAATTGCAGAAATACTGTGAAGGTGTTGGATGAAGTCTGGTGGTTCTGCTCTGTGGGAGGGGAAGCAGGAACTGCTGGGTACCAAGTTCTGCAGGAAGCACTGGTGGGCTTCCAGTGGATCATGACATGAGCATGGTTCTAGTTTGCCTAAAAGGACAGACTAGCTAGTTTTGCTATGGCTGGAAAGAATTTTCATGAGTAGTGTGAGGGAAGCATGATCCAGATAAGGCTGTGAGACTGATATGAACACAGTGCACCCTGCCAGATGCATGAGGTAACCTGAGTTACTGAGCAAGCCTCAGCTGCAGTGCAGTTGTTTGCATGATAACAGATAAAGTCAAAAGGGAGATACTACAGAAAAGGGAAGAGAACTATTTGGTATATAGAAATAAAAGAGCTGTACAAAGAAAAATGAAATTAATTGGGAAAGACTCAAGAAGGTCATCTCTTCAAAGATGTACAATGCTGCTGCAAAGCAGAAGGGAATGAGCCATTCTCCATCTCCACAGTGAACAGGACAGGAAATAATCATACATTACTGCAATAAAAACTGGTGTTAGGAGTGGGGATGAATCCTGTTAGTGTAAAAACTAGACAGTTTTGACATGGGAAATGATTGCCTTTGTAGGCTGTGGAATGGCAGTGATGGAGACTTACAGAACAGAAAGCTGTCAGGACTGACTGTGGGGCCCAGCAGATGATTACTTGAGATTGTCTTCCAGGCAAGTGTTTTAAAACATTCCTTTATTGTTTTTATAAAGAAAGCACCAAAAAAAAAAAAAAAAAAAAAAAAAAAAAAAAAAGAGGTTTTACAAGCTATCCTGTTTCATTGCTTCTCAGAGTTCCAGTCTCTTAGGTCCTAAGTTACCTGGTAATCTGATTTTGGTGTGTTGGTGCTGTAGCTGTTAGTGATGGAAATTGAATTTCATAGGGTTTTTTTGCATTTACATTTGACCAAAGAGTCAGTATACCTATAATGACTACTTTTATTTACACAAGAAATATGGGAATCAGAAAGTTTTAATTTACTCTGCAGTGTGTCTGTACTTATTTTTACTCATAGATTCAGGATTAAAGTAAGCAGAACTTGCTGCATCCATTTTGGGATATTAACCATTGTGCAGCTTAATTGTATGGGATTTATCTATATATTTATTTGGGTTTTTTTAAGATTTGGAGTTTCTAGAAGTTACTTATCTTCAGTAATGTGTGGTCCAATTCTGGCTTAGCTACTGTTTGTTATTTGTTTGTTTTGGGGTTTTGGATTGTTTTTTGGTTTTGTTGAACATTATGATAGAAGACTATGGAAAACACTGATCACAGTATGAATCTGATAGATTTGCTAATCAATTTCAGTTGAACAATATATCATCAGAAGATAAATCTGTCAAATGAATTCAAAAGCTTGACAAAATCTTTTTATACAAAGAAGCAATGCTAAATGGGCAGCTGTTATCTAGCATGGAGGTGCTGATCTAAGTCTTGCAGAACAGTAAGTCCACATTTTTATTGAAGGATTATTTAATAAAAGCAGCAGGTCTTGATCTTTGGCATTTTATTACCCCATGCTTTTCAAATCAACATTTAATTGAACGTGGTAAATGCTGTTTAGTATTTGTAGTCATTCACAACGTGCAAGCTTCTATATTCTCATGAAAGCAGAAGTGCATTTATCATAAATGATACAGAGTTTTGAGGATATTTTAACAAAAAATCCACAGCATACAGTTACTTAAAACCAAATTTGCAAAATGTTGTTTTGCAACTGAAATGAAAAGCTGAACATAGACACAATATTTCAGATATGGCAGATTGCACTTTTCTTTCTCATCTGCTAACATTATTGTTATGAGTTATCATACATAGCTGAGCTCTCAGTGGTTCTGAATCCCTGTCATGGTGCATACAATTTCTGCAATGAGCTTCTGAATTTAGAGAAGTTGAGTAACACAGAATTGAGAGTTGGTTTCTTGATTCCTTTTGTGTGTTTTAATTACTAGTAGTGATCAGAAGTTGATTAAATTTAGATTTGGAGCAGGGTGAATTTTAAAATTAGGATGAGGGAATGAATATTCAGAGAGACTGAGTTTAAAAGAGAGAAGCTTCAGCCTATTTGAAAAACACTTGGAGAGGGAGGAAAGAGAGGGTTTTTCTCCACTAATCCAGAACCTAATTTGCTGCTGGAGGCTTAAGCACATCCTCAAGTCTCAGATATTCGTTACCAGCAGTTAGGATGGTTTTACTTCATTTTCTAAGGCAGGCAAGGACAGTTCAGAGTAAAGCTGGGACTTTCCCTCCTGGAGCCAGTCCCAGTTTTAACTGTACACCGGAGCACATACTCTGCTTTACTCTGTGCCTTTTAGGATCAGGTGAGTGCAGCTCTAGTAGTTGCTGACCACAAAGAGCACTTAAACATTAAGGCACTGATAACCAAACTTAGATTAGAGCAACTAGTACAAAACACTTCTAGGTGTGCTGACGCATTTCTGGCAGTGTTAGCACAATGCAGTAATACTTCGCTTTTGTGCATAGGATGTAGTTTGATGGGTCTTTTGGGGTTCTGTTTTTTCATATTTTTTTTCTGATGTTACTGATCAGATAGTAAGTTTTACTATATCTGCTAAACAGATTAACAAAACTGCTACCTGCGATTAACAAAACTGCTCCTACTTTCCATTGCTGTAAGTACAAGACAATCAGATGTAGTTTGTTTATATCTGTTTATTCTTTAAAGTGAGTTTATATTTTAAAGGGAGTGCAGAGTTGGAATTAATTTTAATAACCAGTGGACACTGATGCTGCCTCTGCCAAAGACAGGAGCAGACATATTTCTCTGGCTGTTTAAATAAAAGCAAGTCTGGGTCCAGAAGTTCTTAATAGTGCAGTTTTGGAAGCATGCCTCATGTTTCTATTCTCTAAAAGTTTTATTTTGTTTTTAGTATTCATAACCAGCCATTGATTTTTCCAACCTAATTTCCTCCCTGATGTATTTAATATCAAGCCAGATCTGCCATCTATCTACAAATCACCATGGCTTTACAAGCCAGCTCTGCTATCCATCTACAAATCACAATGACTTCAGTCAGGAAATTAGAAGTAGGCTTAATTTTTTTTGAAAGCAAATGATTCTTAAACCACTTACTTCAGCCCTCTCTTGTGACTCAACTTGTGATTTTGTTTGTTGCAGTTCCTGGCTCATGGACTTCACCAAGTTATAACCTAAAGCATATTGTAGCTGATTCACATTCTGGTATGGTTGCTTGCCTTTTTTTTTTTTTTTTTTTTTTTTTTTTTTTTTTTTTTTTATTTTTTTGGGTAATAATTCTATCAATATGCATTTTAATGAATTACTGTAATTATGTCCTGAATTTTCTTGATGTGCTAAACTCCATAATCAAAATCTTTTTTTTTTTTTTAATTTCTCCCAGAATATTTTATCAGATGTAGAACTGAAGTTATAGTAAGAATAAAAATATTAAAGTTCAATGATTCTAATTTCTGGCAGATTTTAAGGATGATTCAGAAGCAACATGATTGTTCCAGGTAAGCATATGCCAAAGACTTGGCTCCCACTCTGTTTCACCCATAGAGGGATGGTTCCTCACCTTTGTGTTTGACTGCTGCTGTGAGCAGAAATTTATGGAAGTCAGTATTTGGGGAATTTCCATGGACTCACTGTGCCTTAGAATTCAATAGCAAATTTCAAAGGCTCTGTTAATATTGATCAATGTTTAAGATCACATTAGAATTATGTTGTTATTATATATTAAATATATAGTATTACATACAGAATATTCATCACCATATTTTATACATGTACTCACACTTTGGTTTCATATTACAGTATATTTTTGTGCTACTTTGGGGGTGGAAAGACCAGAGAACTACTTTTAGAAGAGGTAGGTATGCACCCAGATGGATTTTCTAAAACATCTGAAAAAAGAGCAAAGTCTTACCTTTGAACCGTGAAAAATTTTCTAGATTTGAAAGCCTTGTAGGGAATATCTTCATGTGTTTCAAATCACATAGGGTAACATGTTCTAAGGGACAGATTCTGTTTGTGTCTTTATGATGTTTTTGCTAAAGAGGCACCTTCCCTGCAGTAGCTCCTCTGCAGCCTACTGAGCGTGGTGCCTTGGGGTGTTCACCCACTGAACTGAACAGGGGGAACTCCCAAGTACGTCACACAGCTATGTGTTGTCAGAAGAGAATTACCTTGAGCTTCTGCACAAAGATTAAAGCATAGTAGACAAACTGTGACATTTTTAGTTTATTAAAAAACACCATCCTCTAAATAAAGCCATGAAAGCCTCAAAGTTTGAAAAACTGTCTGTTTGAGATATGAAGGGTTAAGAAAGGTACCACTTGAAAACACCTAAGACTTACTGAGCAAACACCAGATGTGTGAGCCTGGAGTATGTGAGAACCACTACCAGGAAATGTCTGTCTGTGCTGCAAATCACCTGTAGCAGGCAGCTTTTTTTGGGCTGTTGTCCTTTCATTGTTTTTCCCGAATGACCAAATATTCTTGCTATTCCTTTTAGGACTTCATTGAAATATTTTTGCTTCTACTTATAGCTTGTGTGTATAACGTTTATATTCCTTATAAACTAAAGATGTCTGGAGATATTTACCAAGATGACTCAGTTTAGTTGTATTTTGACAGATTTTTTGTAATGTATCATTTATAGTGAAAGGAGAATTCATCTGATAGGAAAAGAAAGTTGATGCTCTACAAAGTGTGTTTTGCTGCCAAAAACTTCATGCATATGGACTGGCTCTGTGTTTTGACAGTGTGTGAGGGGAATACCAGATGTCAACTGATCAATGTATACAGCACTCCAAAAATGCTTATTTACCAATAAGAAGTTATGCCTTTTTTTTTTTCTTTTTTTTATGAGTTGCTGGAATGAGCTGTTCAACAGCTCCCTTTGGTTATGGCTGGGGCTGTAGCTTAGATGGAGAAGGAAAAGATGCTACTGGAGACAGAAGTCTTATCTCCTTAATAGGAACATGAAGTCTTGGGGAATTTGGTAAGGATGTTGAAAATGCATCAAGTGAAGGTTTGAAATGTTGTTATAAATTACTACATAAAACGTCAGTCATGTACAACACCTCAGGATTTCTAGATCAGAAGTATAAATTTTAAGCAAGCTAAAACTTTGTTATATAAAGAAGAGAAAAGTGGATTTCAAATCAGTTGGCTCTACACCAAAAAGGTTGAAGATTTTAAATATTTAGCAAGATGTACCTCTTAACCTTCACTCCCCTTGCAAAGCAGCCTAAACTCTATCCAGATCATTACATTAATCCTTAGTGGCCTCTGCAAAAATCAAAATTTCATTTCTTTAGCATGCAAATGATACTATTAGTGCTCGAAAATATACAGTACAAATAAGATCATCCACCTGTCTAGTTTGGTCTGGTCTGTAATCTTCAGCATAGTTAGGTTATGGACCCATTATATAGAAATGTAATTTAAAATTTACTGTTGCAATTAGATGGCAACAACTAGCTTTATTCGAAGGATAAAAAGATCACTCTTTTTGTCTGATTTATGCTGCTGGAAAGCATATGTGGATGCACTGTAAACTTGTATAAGAGAAAAAAAGGATAGTGCCATGAAAGATTTTAGTATCACTTTGATTCTGCAGTTAAGTTTTGGGATTATCTCTTTTAATACAGTTCAGGAAGGTCAGCTTTAGAACAACAGGGCTGATGAGTGCTTCCCTCTCATAGAGAACTTAGTGCCAAGGGAGACCTGGTGATGACCCTGGCCTCCATCTCAAGCATCCTGGTTCATCTCCTCAGCTTCTTCCTTGGGTTTTCAGTAGCACCAGCTTGGTGAGAGGGACAAGGAGGCTCCTCATGCACACTGTGGTAGGAAATGCCTGGTATATCCATGTCTGTGTTAAACTGCTTTTATTTTTTAGCTATCTACGAGTGCATCTCAAGGAGTGTCCCATTCTGGAGGACCTGAGGTCTGTGTACGTGGGTTCTGCCTGGCTGATGCTGCAGCACTCCAATGCACCCCTGGTAGGGCCTGGCTTAGGGTGGTGTCTTGCCCGTGCTCCCCACCCCTCCTGCAGCGTGGGGCTCACCCACACACATTGCAGTTCTGGTTACCCAACAGCTACAGTGAAAGGCAGCACTGGGGTGTCTGCCACCTTCTCTTAATACAGTGATTATCAGTGGCCACTTGAGGCTGAGCCTGGAGCATTACCAAATTCAGCAGCCAGAAACATGTACGCCTGGGCTGGCAGCATGACCTGGGAAGGGGAGCTGAGCAGTCCTTGCAGGTGCTGCTTCACTTCTGGAAGCCAAATCAATGGGCAAGTGCACATCACATTATGTGTTTTTGTCCTGGCTGTTGCTTTAGTTTCAGAAGACGTGGGTGACTGAGGAATGGCCTTGGGCAGAGGGAGTGCTTGTCCCACAGTTATCAGCAGGGAGGTATCAGCAAGGAGCAGGAAACTGCAGCTCCTGAGGGGATGCATGAGGGTCTGGGCAGTCTGCTGTAAATGAGGGACAGTGCCTGGAACGAGCCCAGAGGTGTGAAACTCCTGCAGACAAACCCCTTCTGTTCTGGTCCCTGATCACTCTGACGTTTCGCTGTCCAGTCCAGCCACCTTGGCTTTTCTCCACCTGAAAATATATTTTAAAATGCCTTGCTATATTGAATTTAGGAGCTTTTTGGTCATCTGCAGTGAAGTTAGAAAGTCCAGGCAGGTCTAATTGAAACCTCAGGCCAACCTGGAGTCCTGTCAGAACCTGTCAGGTGGGTTAAGCTTTCACACAGTTAAAATGAGCAAAGATGATGATGTGAGTAATTGAATTATGTGTAGGGGAGGCTAGTGCTAAGTGACCTGAAAGACATCTCTTGTCGAATGGGTTTGTGCTCTGTTTTTGAGACAGATTCTGTATTTTGGGAAGCTTTTATTTCAAATCTATACAGCTTGTGATCAGTCTTTTGCTGCTTGATGAACCAGAAAAGGTTCTAATGGAGTTACTGTTAAACTAAATCAAAACACTGTAATTGCTTCAAGAAGAGCTGAAATGCTTCAAGACTTTTTGATTTTAGAGAATTACCCTTTACTTTAGAATCAGACATCTTTGCGCTGTGTTTTTGCATGCTAACTTTCCTTCAAATATTTACAACACTTTCAAGAGAAGGTGAACCTGAGTACTGTTGAAAAATAAGCATGAATATCCAAACAACATGTGCTTGTTACAATGGATTGCTTCCATTGTCAGCAATATTTTGACATAGTGTAAAATACTAGTAATTCAAAATACTTAGCTCAGTAATCAAATCTGCTAGTATTTCTTCATTTATTGATTCTGATAACAATAGAGCTTTTCTCTCATATCACAAAAGTCATATAACTTCTTGTGGTAGCCTAGAGCATGATGAGCTGGGGAGGAGAGAGAAGGGATGACTGGACAAAAAAATGTTCTGGTGCTTCCCAGCCTGTACCCAGCTCCTTACAGACCACAACAGTGTCACAGCTGATGCAGTTGTGAATGTGTGATGGTTCTGCTTTCTGTCCTGAGGTGATCTCAACACTGTGGAGAATTTTTTATTCAGCAGTTACTTCTGTGACAAAAACTTATGAGTAAGTTTTAAAGAGTCCTGTTGGGTGGAAATGATCTTGACTATTGTTTTACTATATAAATCCTTTATGAAAACCTGAGAAAAATTGTTCTTAGTTCTGTTCCATAACAAAGTAATTTTAAATAAAAGGTAGCTATAGTGGTTTCAGTCTCAGATGTGCATGCACATCTAAGCTCAATATTGTTTTGGGAAGCATATCTGTGAATGAATATGCAGGCCTGAAACATATGTAGCTATCAGCGCTGAGGAATCTGAACCAGAAAAGTACTTTCCTTCTGGAAAGTAGGCAATTTCTTATTAAGGAAAATTATTGGAATTACATTTCTGATTTACTGATGAAATAAGAAAAGCAAACCTATATTTGGTCACTTTGTCTTTTTAAAATAGCTTTCTTTTACTTGTCCCAATGGATCAATGAAAGATACAGAAAAAAATGGCAGCTATTATACTTACAGCAGGGAGGGTTTTCAAGTTTATTCTTTCCACAAAGCAAGCAAGCAATTTTTTTTCTTGCATTTGTAATAGATATGAAATGATCTTTAAAATATGATATGTTGGTAGCATACTAGCAAGTCATGTTATATATTAATAAAAAAGCTTTGAAAGCTTAAAATATTTGAGTGTGAGGAAAAAAGCCCAATTTAGTTCAAAGATTTACACAAAGCAATCCTCTTGTTAATGTCTGAACCCAGATTTAACTGTGTAATGAGATACAATTCCAAATGTTTGCTTGTCTGTATTCCCAAATCTCGAGGATAAAAGAGGCACACTCTTATGTCTGAGATCTGGGAATTGTGGTTTTTGCCCAATAAGATTGCACTGACTGCTTACTTATTTTCTCCTGAAGATGTAATGCTGTTTGACAAGTTTCACAACTTTTTGAACAATCAGACCAAACTCTTTAGGCCCTCCTTCCCCCCGCCTCCCCATCTCAGGCTGATTAGTGACTGCAAACAGTTGAGCAACTGCTGGGAGAGGACACTGTGACAGCTGCACTATGAATGTTTATATCCCTGGCCTTATGATGACATTTATTTACATTTTGACTAATTTCAAATAAATTATATGTGGGAGGAGAGGAAGCAAAAAGCCTCTGCACTGAGTTTGGAAAATATTCTCTGGTTTAACATTTAATGAACGAACACGTGTAAGAGGCAGTTAAGCTTTGCTCATGATAAGCAGACTTCCTTAGTTCAAATACAACTTCCATCAGACATGTCTATGTCAAGAGCAGCACCAGGTCTCTGTGAGAGTAGAAATCCACATTGAGATGGGAGGAATGCTGCTCCTCTGCTGTGGGTTGGGTAGATACAAAGCAGAAACGGAGTATGTGGATTGTGTATAATGCAATTGTGGATGTGCTAAGATGGATCATGGGTGAACTAAGAAGTTCCAGGCAAAACTATGAGCTTCTTGTTCATGCTGTTCCCCTTTCCTCCTCTTGGAGCAAGTCTTTCTGTAGGAAGAAAGGATTTAAGGAGGTCCAAGGAAAGAAAAGGAATTATCTTCAATATCACGTGGTTCCCAGAAAACAATTTTATTTGAAGTTACAACCGTTCATTGGATAGAACTAGTGTTGGGAAAGCTAAAGCTATAATTAGAGGAGCAGGAATTTCTCTGAAAAGAGGAATTTCTCTGAATTTTTTAGTAGCTGGTATGGAGGTAAAGCATAGTTCTCCATGATTCAATTTAAAGCTTTGAGCTGGTTTAATATAAAAACAATTTGTAAATTTCAACAATATTTCCATAGTGATGAGAAAATATTAAATTCAAGTTAATTTGAAAAGAATGTCAGCATTCTTTTATGGAAATCAATGGAAACAAGCTTCTCTTTTAATTTCAATTTTATGTGTCTGCAGAAGCATTTCAAAAATTTCTGTAAAGAAAGTCAGGATTGTAATTTATAAGGAAAATATTGAATGGAGAAAAACTTACTGATGAGAATTTTGAACATTAAGGAGAAATCTCCATATTCAGGGTCTTGTTCTGTAAAGTGTTGTGTTATTGAAGCATGGGGCAACACCTGTCCCTGAGTTTCAAACCCTTCTGTATCTAAAACAATCATCCTCCCACTTACTGCCTAGCAATTTGCCAGAGGAACTATGCTTTATGTAAATAGAATGCTTTGTATTATACTTTACTTGTAATGTAAATAACAGAACTTTTTGTATACTAATAAATGGAGAGAGCCAGATTGATATTTTATAGCCTTGATAAATAGCTCATACTAATAACCCTACTAAAGACAGCAGCTGCTATCCATGTGAATAACTTCTGTAGGACTTGGCCATTTTTCTAACACTTGTGCAAATAGCATGGAATATGTCAGAGTACCAGGAGGTCATATTAGTATTTCTTGAAAGACCTTGTTGTGAATATTAATTCATACTAACCTGTGACTCGACAATATATATTTCTAGAATGTCCCTTGAAGGAATAAATGAAAACTTGAAGAGGTTTTACAAAGATGAAGGTTTGAAGCCTCACAACCCTGGTCTGTGGTACCTAGTGTTATTGTGCTTTATGGATGAGGGAACATCTGGAGATACTTGGGAAAGTTCCAGCAGGCAGGAATGAGCGCTGTGTGACTTGCCCAAAGTGTCACAGGAATCTCTGGCAGAGAACCTAAATCTCTTCTAGTGCCCCAGGGAGAGGATGACTGCAGCAACACCTCCCAGTCCACACCTGCTCGGGAAGGTGTGAAGGTTACTCACCTGCTTGGTGCAGATCAGTGGGAACTTAAGGGCATTTTGATTTTCTCTGCTTTACCACAAAGAGGCAAATGGGATTTAAGACCCAAAATTTGTAGACTTTTTCTGCTGAACTAATCCCTAACAGATTACCATTGATGTGTAACTACTAGTAGTGTAAGTTAGCCTAGAGGCAACCTAAGGAATTTTTTTTCATCCGTGTGTTACAGTGGGGATCAGCATCTTTGGGTTCATGTCCTGTTTCAGCCACAGTTTTTTTTTTTTATAAGGTTATTTTCCAAGGAAAAAAATGGGTTTTGTACATCAAATTTCATCATTAGTAGGTTTTTTGCATATTTATCTGAAGCTGAAAGTTTTAGCACTAGAGTCAATCAAGGCTTGTATATGAATTTCAGAGGTATAGGAATACTAAATTGGATTATCCACAAATGTAATAGGATGAGACTATAGAGTAGGCAGCTGTTGATACAACAGCAAGACAGTCTTCTGAGTTAAGATTTCAATTTCAATGTATTTAGAAATTAAAAAGGTATTCTCTATTATTTTTCCATGACAATAGTTGTCATAGGCATCAAAATTATTAATGTTTTCATAAGAATAAATTAATTACTTGAAAGAGCCCAGTTCCTTACTAGACCCTCCAATCATTTTTTCTAGTTTACACAGTCTATTACTCTAGAGAGTGAAATCCAGAAGTCTGCACTCAATATTTATGCAATCTCAATTGAAATGGAATTCCCAGCAGCTTCAAAAGGACTTTTACCTAAACCAGTTTCTGAATAAGCACTTCAGAATCTGGACCCTAGTGGAAATATGTAATCTGAATTTAAAAAGAATTGCTCTGAGTATACAGAAAGCTATAATGTTCAGCAGCTGAAGAAGAGAATTCACAGCATCCTAGGTTTTAAATTATTAATTCCTATGAATTTGTTATCCTCTACTTTCCTTCAAAACTTTTTACTGCAAAAGAAATTATCCTTGTTGGTGTTGGGTTTCTGTCGCTCAGGCTTGCAGTGCTTTTGCTGCAGTTAAGGAAGCAATGGGGTTTGCTTACTCTTTGCACACCCGTCCCTTTCTTATGCCACACAACCCCAGTGAACACCAGTCAGCTATAACTTGTGGTAGCTGAAGAAATCATCCAGGAATAAGACTTAATTTGTGAGTTAGCACAGAGCCAGGGCTCTTCTGTTCACCTCAGGTGAAGGCTGTCTTTTGACAACATTCGGACTTTAAATAAGCTATTTGAAGAGTTAAAATTATGGTAAATGTTATTAGGCCGTAAGATAATGTTTCTGTATTTGTCACCTGCAACATTTCCTGTCTTATTAAAGTTAGTGTTCACTATTTGACCTTATCTAAGACTAAGCAAGAAGAGAATTGTGTACTAAATATACACGCACACTTTGTCACCTTCTTTGACCTTCTGTCTTCCGTGTTTTCAAGCAGCAGTGATTTGAATTTAGCTAGAAGAGTATTCCTTTGTGTGAATTACATTTCTTCAAAGTAGTCTAAAATAAGACCAGATTAATGTGGAATATCCTGGCTTTTTTGAGTTTCTTTGACTGTGACAGTATTCACTATAGGCAATAGAGCTCTGGTCCATCTAGGTGATAGACTTAATATAGGTGACACATTTATACAGAGCCCTATCTGGGTCACCAAATTACTGATTTGGTCAGCTGATAATATCCAGAGAATATCTTCCCTTTCCCTGCTGCCTTATGGAAGCATGTTCTCTCTTAGGATAATTGCCTCATGAAAGTCCAGTCTTTCTCCTAAGTCAGGGAAGAGAAAAGCTATTAAGACAAATCAAATTAGCAGATATAATTGTTTGATTTATGTAACATGTTGGTTTTACTCTCTAAAAGTTTCTAGATGAATCAGTGTTGGAAAAATGGAGTAATTTAGAGTATATAAATTATTAAAAAAAATCAAAATTATCAAGGAAAACTTAATGTAATCAAATATTGTGCAACAAAAACTACTGACTATGGCAATGCTCCCATTTTCCATGACTTCCTTTTTCATATTTTACATTACTTTGAGTACTGAATTTCATATTTATATGGGGTGGAATAGGTGATAAAATAAAATGCAGTAGTGAATACTATCAGTATTTCGCATTTAGAAACCAAAATATGTCTATTTTGATTAAGTATGAATGTGACCTGATATATTTATTTCCCACTTTTAGAAGCATAACTCACCATATTCATATTTCTTCAGAACTCATTCTCACAAATTCAGAATTCCAGGTCCTAAAGACCTGGGGTTTAATGGGTTCACATTTTTGTCTAGAGAAATAAGTATTGCAAAAACTTGTATTACAAGACCCTAGTGGAATAACAAGTTAAAAAGTGGACACAATAGTGGGGTGAGTGCAACCTGTGCATATTTGTTTAAGAGTTTGAGTCTAAATGTGTTGCTGAAAATAACCTTTAAAGTGAATATGCAGAATTATTCAGAGAACCATATGGTGCTAACACCTTTGCTTATTGGATCAGTCTACCACTCAGATTGACAAGTAAGAAAATGGAGCTTGATCATTTGTGAAATTAGGGAGAGATCTGCTGCTGAGTTTGAGCAGAAAAAGTAAGACCTTTGCACCCTGCCTGATGCTTTCCACAAAACTTCTGTATTTTGAAAAGTGCTGTGCTAAGACTTAACATCTTTGACAATTTATGTATATTTAGAGAAATAAAAAATTATGATGTGAGAAAATGGAAAGAAAAACCCACAAAACTAGAATAGTATTTAAGACCGTGAGGGAAAAGGCCTTAATTTATAGCCAATGATTACGGTTTATCTTTTGATGTTCTTAGTAGTTCTTTCAATCCCCTTGGTCTTAAATGGTATCAGTACTACAATATATAATCATCCTATACACATTAGGAAGCTGTAAAAAATAACTACCTTCTCCATACTTTTTCTAATAAACTTAAATTAGAAGTGTTCTCCATTCCTTAGTACCAATAAAATAGGGGAAACACTTTCTTAAAAGTAAGTTATTTTTTCAGAATTAGTTGTTAAATTTAATTTCCTTTTTCCTATAGTCAGCTGATAAAATCAGGTTAGTCTATGTAGAGTTCTTTTTTTTGACAGCATACAGAATCCTTCATAATGACCCAAGCAACTAATGAGAAGTTATAGTTTCTTGTGACGAGGCCATTCCTTCTGAGGCCATCTTGTCCTAACTGGAGTTAGTTAAAAAAACTTTTAAAAGATAGAATTGAAGCATAAGGATTGGAAACATGACTGGTCATGTAGCTGTGTCTCTGCAGGGTGGAACAGCATCATGTAATGATCAGAAACTGCCTAAAGCCTCTCATGTAGGCAATGTAGGTGTTACAGAATCCAGGTGAGTATACTGAGGGAGAATTTGATCCAAAATAGGGAGATACGGAATGAGTTCTTAAAATCATACTTTTCTCTTGTTTTCCATAGACAGCCTGGGGATATTTTTAAATTCCTCCCACCGACCTGCCAAGTCACAGTATGGGGTTACTCAGCGTCTCCTTTCCATTGAATGTTTTGCCATATGAAATCTTCCCTCTTATCTCTCGGTATATTTTGTTTTCTACTTTCCAAGGTAAAGATTTTGCTAATTTATTAAACTGCAAGGAAACTTAATCATGTAAATGACAGAGTCCAGTCACAGGTCTGATGTCTTTGTCTGATGGTACATTCCTTACCAGTGTATGGTTTGATGATGATAGGCATTGTTTTCTATCTGCAAATTCAGAGCAAAGAAAACCAGCTTGTAGAGGTTGTAATTATAATGGAATTTTTTTTCTCCTCATTGTGTAAGGATTAGAGCCAAATTGAATTATAATGTCTCTCTGATTTCTTTTCCTTGTGTTAGGAATGGAGGAAGGTTAAACATATCCAGTAATGTTTTCTTTGTGGAAAGAAGCTACCACAGAGTGAATTGCAGATGCAAATGAGGGACACCAAAAGCCCTTTTATCCTAACTCATATCTCTAGTGTCAATAGCTATTATCCCTGGACTAGTAGTTTACAGTTAGTGTCAAAATGACCTAACATGTTGCTGGAAGCATGAAATAGATCAGCTGATAATGAAAATTACTGCTGGCCTACGAAGTTTCTTGATCTAACTATATTAATAATTCCTTTGAATGCAAATGATTTTGTCAGAGGCAGTTTGAGTATAGATGTTTAATGGGACATAAGAGATGAAGCTGTTCCACGGCACTAGA
This sequence comes from Pyrocephalus nanus, assembly GCA_038380795.1. Classification (NCBI taxonomy): domain Eukaryota; kingdom Metazoa; phylum Chordata; class Aves; order Passeriformes; family Tyrannidae; genus Pyrocephalus; species Pyrocephalus nanus. The sequence continues at coordinate 20,515,686 of CM076269.1, read as the reverse complement.
GTACCAGTTTCAGAACTTTATTGATTAGTTTGATTACTTTGAAATCCCAGCAGATTGAATTAATTCTGAACTCATTGTTATTATTTAGTCTATTTCTGCTGATTTCAATAATTTTACCCTAAAGTAATTAAAAAAACCCCAAACTAAAACAAAATATCCACACCAAAACCTGCACAAAAAGGAATTCATATTGTTTGAAAAGACTAAATAGGAAACTTTGGTATTTATTAAAAAAAAAATATATGGTAGGGTATTTCATCATTGTTCCCTCTTTGTGGTTCAAAATTTATTTTGTAACTTTTCTGATAGAAGACTCAAACTTAGAATTTCCTTACTATTTAATGCCTGGTTAAATATTACTTAATGCCACTCATATTTTTATTTCATTGAAATTTTATTCTTATGTCCTATTAGATAAATTTAAGATATCACCACTCACTTTCGTTGGGCTAAAGTATTTCCTGGGTGATATTGCAGATGAGAATGAATTGGTGTTTTTCAGTTTCATTTCAATATTGCAGAAACCCTCTGTAGGCCCTTCTGTCCTATAACCTACTATCTTCTTTAATGAAACCTCTTTAACCTCAGTAAAGACATAGGATTTTTACACAGCATTTAAATGAATTATAGAAAATCTTAAATATGATTTCATGGTTTTCCCCCTTTAGTTTGCATTGAAGAAATAAAAGAGGCTCTGTATTTTGTATCAAGCCAAACCTATCTTTATAATCCTGTAGTTTCCTCTAAGCCCTCAGCAAAGGAAAACAGCACATGCTGAGCAACGTTTTATGCTCATGGTAATCTCACTGTGACAGATTTACTTTAATCTGTCAATGATTCGTGTTTGACACTGAGTTTAATTAGCATTAAGAGTATTAAAAGTATAGACAAACCTTTTATTTTTAAAATCAGGATGCAAAACAGGCAGGGAGTTGAATGCCTCTAGCCAAGATGATATATCAAAGAATGTTCCATGAGATAGACCCAAAGGTTGGGTGCTTTTGCCATGAGGGAGAGGAATTTGTTTGGAAAAATATATAAATAAAGCCAGAAATACTGAATTAAAAATTACATTTATCCCTCAAGAATGGGAACTGCGGTAAGAGATGACTAGTTTTGCATGCAGTGGACATAAACAGACTGAGCCAGCCTGCATTCACAGGCAATTTCTGTCGCAATCATTAAACACATCAAAGAAACCAAACAAAAACAACAGAGGTGTGTCTTTTTTCATAAAGAGAATCTGGAAATAGCAGCTTGGTGTCTGGCAAAGGGTCAAATGAAAAAGTGACCAGATGAAGTTCTTCAAGTCCAAGATTTTGTTTTTCACTCAGTGAAAAAGCATGCCTTGGCTTGAATGCTGCTGATGCTGTAATGGTCTTGGCCAAATTTGTGACATCTCCCTCTCTCAGGGACAATGTTGGAAGCTTTGCTGGTTTCAGATCTACCCCATCTGAAATCAATTAGTTATAGAAAAGGGTCTGTGTTGAATACCACAGTTGTTTAGAGGCCTACTCTTGCTTCCAGATCCAGCAAACTGCAACTGTGCAGTATTCATAGAAGAGAGGAGGATTTATAGTGTGTTTCCCAGCCAGGGAACTCACCTTCAGATTAGTACTGTATTAATTTTTCCTTTTATCTAGGTAGAACCAAGAACGTGATGATACTATTTATCAGTATGTTATTATTGTGCTCCATAAACCTGGCCCAGGAAACTGGTCTGCCTGGTTATTGGGTGAATGTTTACTGAGCTAAATCCTAAAAAATGCTTGTTGACTTGTGCCGGGATAAGTATCCAAATGAAGCTACGGCAAATTTCCCCTGAATAACTGCTTCTGAACTTTATATGTTTTGTTTTGGAGAAATATGGCTTGGAAATATTTAGACAGGAGCTACTTTGAGGTTCCATTAAAATAAAGCAATGCCTGTCCCCCAGGTTTTTACTAGAAAAAAAAAAAAGGGCTATAATTTCCAAAAGCAAATTACTGTGTTTTTGTTTACCTCTTCTCTTTTCAAGGTTAAAAGAATAGAGCAAACTGGAGTAGGAAAACCTTGGTGTTGGTGTGAGGTGAAGTACACGAGCGTTGCATTTCTGCGCTAATCACAACTAATAAGTTCAAAACCACGTCAGATAAGGTTATTGTACCCTTGACTTGAAATGTAAAAGTTAATGCACATGCAGTCACTTAACACTTAAACCACTTCCTTGTCAAATCACATATCACTAATGAGTTTTTGACTGCAAGTTTGGCTATGTAAATTGTCAGATCTCCGTTCATACCTTATGAATGGATAGCAGGGTAAAAATACCCATGTTATGGTAACTTCTGCACTTTAGGCTAAAGAAATGCATATAATTTTCCTTTTTAATCAGAAAGAATTGCTAGCAAATCAAAAAAGAAAACACAAGCAAACAGAAGAAGGAATATTTGAAGTAGTACATGCAAAATAATTATTCAGCACTGCAGACTAGCCTTTTGTGAAGCTTTAAATAATACATGCAGAGAGATTAGAAATCCCTGTGAGGACGTTGTGATTTTTTTTCCTCTGTGCCCCTCCCCGATATTTACTTTGAAGCTTGCTCAAAGTTATAGAGAGGCATATCTTTTAGTCTAATTCAAAATGGTGTTTTTACATCAAAAACTGTAGCCAAGCCAATACTTTTCCTTAAACTGGTTGCTCAAATGGGGAAAATTGTTAAAATTGGTCATTTAAAAACATACTATTTCATGGTAGTTTAGGTGCAATGCTACCATTTTCATACTTTATTTTTTTTTCTTCAAAGAAAACCAACTCAGAATATGTTCATTGGGAAATTGCAAATGACCCTTTTGTGAAGCAGTTTTGGAAATCAACATCTGTCAACACAATATATATTTTTAGAAGGTACCTTTATCTCTGTATTTCTTCCAGTGAAAGTATTTTTGCTCTAAAACATAATAAAAAGATGAATATTTTCTCTGTAGGAAATGAATGTCCATCCACTGGTTAAAAATCCAGCACTTCTTGATTAGAAAGTACTAGTCAATAGCATAAACTTCTTGTGTTACAAAATTCTTCATCTGTATTACAAACTATGTGAAGGAAAGTGCAGAATGATCACGAGTTAGAAACAAAACTAGAAAAACAAAGGTATAAAGACATACTATATTAAGCCCTGAGGCAGTGCACCTTATTTATACAACAGAGAATGTCTACAGAATAGGCAACCAGCACAACAGAGGTATGACTAATAGATAGGTATGAATCAGGAGATTTGTATTCTTCTCACATGTTCTTCTTCCCAAAAGCAGAGAAAATGAAAGAACCCCCCTCCTGCGCCTTCTCATCCATTTGTCCTTTTCAAATCTGATACAGTTATGATAGCTAAATTTTAAATTTGGGCAACCCAGGGTACTAATCTTGCATGACCTCTCGCAAATGAAATCATGCTCTTATGACTCATTTAATTTCTGTGTCTCTTTTTTTTTTTCCTTTTTTTTTTCCCCTTTAAGGAAACTCTGAGGTCTCTCCACAGCAAAATAATAATGATTTTTAAAAAAAATCTAGAACCTCTATGTTGTTACTTTGTAAACATGAAGAGGTAGAGCATAGGTTTCCATGTTGTGGGATCTGAATTATTTCTAGCTTACAGTTTTCCTGCTTCAATTTAGTTGCATGGAAGGGCATTTTCTTAATATCAGGTTTATAACTACCTTTGTGTGCCAGTAAATCAATAACTAAATGCAGTGCTGTGAAAATTGATTGGCAAATTTGTTTTTAATGTTCTTACAGGGAGGCAACTACTAGGAATGGAGAGTACCATCTCAATCGTGATAAAACAGGCTCAGCAAAACAAGTTAATACAAGCTCAAGGTGGCCAAGAATTCAACATTACATCAAGTGGCTTTGTCTCTAAAAATATCCCAGATATTTTATCACTAATTATCCATGTAAGTTCAGATCTTCCAGCTTTTTTTGCAAATGTAGTACTTATGGGTTACTTGTAGAGTATGTGTGTAAGTTTGAGCCTTTGACCAAACCACAGCACCCCTACTCCCCCCAAAAAGAACATTTATATTTTTGGTGCTAAAAGATATGTATTGCTATAACCAGTTTGTGCATCTATGGCCTTAAATGTGCTTTTCTTTGCAGCTGGGGTTTGAGAAGGACTCCAGTGACTCATAGGCCTTGTGCTGGATCTTGCACAATAGCACATTAACCCTGGTGGAATATTTTAAAAGAACAGGGTCCTGACCTTGCAAATGTTGCAGCATGTGCCAGGCTTCTCCTGTGGGAACTCCCTTCATCTCCCCTGGATAATGTCTGAGACCATATATGGGAGTATTGATTTTGCATAGGGAATAATGTTAGGATACAAACTATATTCTGCTGCTTACCTTGCCTTCTCAATGTAATACAAAAGCACTGCAACCTGCTTTCAGCTGTGATTGGAGTTAAAAGATGAGTACAGTGGGATTGTATAAAGTATTTTTGCTTTTATCCAACCCCCTTCTGCTTAGCTATTCTTGTTTGCTTCTGTAATTAATGACAATGTGTTTTTCTTATGTTTCATATCTGTGGTTGGGTAATGACAGACACAAATGCCAGATCTGATGAACCTGAAAGGGAAAGTAGGTGGGAGAAAATTTACCAAGAGTGTTATTCTAGTTGACAGGTCTGCCTCTTGTGACATTAATAATGCTTCACAAATGTTGATTTAAATCAAGATATAGCCAGAAGCAAGCCATAGACAGGATAGGGAGCCATTGACTCTGCTGTTTCTGCATCCTCAGAGCTGATAGTAGGATTGCAGCTTTCAGCTGTGAATACCTTCATCCTTATCCCAGGAACTTGTACGACAAACAGGTTCCACATCTGCACGTATATAATGAATCATATCAGGCATCCCCAGGGCCAAATCAGCACCCTTGTTTAAAGTTTGATCCAAAACACAGTAGTTTCAAAAATTAAGTCCTTTCATGGACTTTGGTGGGCTCAACCTCAATGTGTCCCTGCAACCTATTTCTCTAACTGTTTTTATGACTTGGCATGTTCAGAGTTCTGGAGCACTTTTAAAATCAAAATACCAACTTGGTCCTCCAGTTCTTATATAAAAAGGCACATAATAAATTTCCACAAATAAGAATTTAGCTGGGAATCTTGCAGAGATTATGTGTAAATTAAGTTGTTTATAGTCCTTATGCTGCTTCTACAAGCAAGGGCAAATATTGGCTCCTCTTGGCGTTACAGAGCCCCTCTCTAGATTTTTGTTGGTGGTGAAGTGCTCAGTCTAAGAGATTAGTAAAGAACAGGGCAATCTACAAGGTACATAGTGGAGAGGAATGCGACTGGGAAAATGTTTGCAGTGCTGTACTGGAGTCTCTGCCTAATTGCTGAGACTGTTTGGAAATGAAGGGCGTTGCCTTTCCTGAATGTAGCATTCTGTTCCTAAAATATGTCTTTTAACCCCTGCAGCTGCTGATTTTGCTTTTCTAATGTTCCATGGTTAAGACAGCAAACACCAGAGAATAATATTTTGGCAGGAACTACTCTGTCTGCACATTTTCTTCCATGAAAGATGCATTAAGGTCAAAAGATTCCAAGGGAGATTTTGTGGACAAGAGAGCTCCATGGTCCCATAGTGAATGGCAGATGCTACAGTAGTATGAAAGAAATTGGCACTCTTTCTTTTTCTTTTTTTTTTTTTTTTGAGTGCATGTTCTTGCAAAATCCTTGTTTTCCACTAGTGTGTGGGATTCTCTCCTGATAGAAAAAAAATTTTAACTCTAAAGCCATTTGTCCCTGCTGGACCAAGAGTCAAACTCTGGTCCCTCTGCCTTCTGCCCAGCTCCTCTCTCTCCACTGCTTCTGTTTCTGACTGCTCTCAGATTCTTTCCTCACTTAATCCCTCTTGTAAATGGCTTTCCTTGCTTTTATACCATTCCTGACAGCTTTTACTACTGAAATGTGTGTACAAACTGTTTCCTGACAGCCCCCTCAGATCCCTCTTTGCCCTGCTAAATGTATAGCCTGCACTACAGCAGTATATATCTCTAAGCAAAAGCATGATCTTTTCAATTAACAGTAAAATTTGATATAAATTCTAGAGGAGTATTTTCCTCTTTGATGTACTGGATGTCAGCAACATTTAGATCTGTGTACCAAAGAGGGATGTTGCTCCAAGTCTGAACACTGCGGATGCTAAACGTATGGAAAGAATGCCCTCTAGACCTTGATCTTCCCAGGATGCCCTCATTTACTTCCACCAGGGTATAGAGAAAAGGAAATTAAATGGCTTAACATCTGCACTCTCTTTACTGAACTGTAGTTGCTGAGTTAATGCAGCATTTGCACCTAGCAGAATAAGTCAGCTGTGCAGCTTGTTGAGCTTCTGATTATAATAAGATAGGACAATAACCTGTGAAACATGAAGCTGCATCTCCAATGTGATGACTGAGACAGAGGAAAAGGGAAAAAAATATTAAAAAAAATCCCTTTATCCTTGAGGAAAATGGACCTTTTGGCCATTCTGCAGTAAAGCAAGAGAAGCAACCCTTACTGAAACTTTTTTGGACAACATTTCTGATCACAACTGTTATGGAATGCTGAAACTCCATGGCATGGAAACTTCTCTCCACTTCTGTGTCTGCCTTGATGGTAAATATTTGAAATATTGCCCTCAAAACACTTCCTTGGGTTGTACTTTTAGTACATTTTTTTTTTTTTAACATTACTAGACTTAAAATTTATGTTTTTCAGATATGGGCAAGTTTCTTCTACATTTTTGGATTCCAACCAAGTTCCCTCCAATCTTAGTTTACCTTCAGCAGGTCCTTATGTTTTCAGGGAACAGATTGTGCCAATTTGAAATGGTTTTAGCCTCATTTGGAGTTGTCTACCAAACTAGGCCTTCTTCTGTTCCCCTGACAGTTGCTCCCCCCGTCACATGACAGGAAAGAAGAATTTGTGACTTATTACTGCACATATTATAGTGTTAAATTGTCTTTTTCATGCAGACAGTCTTTGAAAATTTCACTATATTAATATTTTTTCTTTTTCTTTTAAATGTAAACAACCCCCCCAACAACAACAGCAGTTGATGGATTCTCTCCATTTATATAACCTTGACTTTACCAGGTGCATTTATCCCAGAAAGGCCTGGCAAGCCCCAGGGTTCTCATTTTTCTTGTAATCTCCTTTCATTGGCATGTAAAGTGGCATTAAGCATACAGGCATTTTGACCTTGAAGACTTCTTGATAGAACAGAAAAGGAAGACCCCTTAAATAATAAAAGAGGCAGTCCATAGTTTTATGATTATAAAATAAGATCCCATTTCTTTTCAAATGCTGTGGTGGTTTTTCAGTGTCTACATTTACTGTCTCTTTGGAGAGCTACATGTTTGTTTTTCACCTCCTGACAACAGGACTAAAGTCTAGAAGGCATTTTCATTTTTTTTGAACGTCTCCCATTTTAATTTCTGAAAATGATCATTCTATTTCTATGTCTTTACCCTCTTGTTCTTCCTGTAATAACCACCCCTCTTTTTCCTGTTCCTTTTTTATCCCTTTTTCTTGACAAAATGCTTTGTGTTTCATACTGTCATGTTCCCTTTTGACTAAAGATCCTGTAGCATTTTGGATATTCAGTGTTAGTCCTTAACTGCTCAGTGCACAGACTTATAAATACTATATTAGCTTCCTCTTTAACAAAAAGAGCCAAAATGTCCTATTTTTATTAAGAATACAGTGATGAAAACTCACATAATTTACTTTTGGTACAGTCTCTCATTAAGAGAAATGGAAAGCTGATTTTATAGTCTGAATCTGTACCTCGATAATATAATAGCATATGTCTCATTGACAGAACACAATAAAATATATTTCATTGATACGACACCCCAGTTTCATTTTAATAAGTAAAGAGTTCACAGTATTCCAGACAATTCATTCTGTGATCAAAGTGTTGGCAGAGACTTTTAAAAAATGTTGCCTGCTGGACATATTCTCCTACATTCCTCTATGGCGCATAAAGCATTTAGGACTAATTAGCGTTGTCACCTTTAGAAAGCATGGCTTGGAGAAATGGAAAGAGAAAAATTCAGATCCTGCCATTGGAGCTGTGTGGCAGTGACTTCTCTAGGACCTGGGAGCAGGAACTTGTCTGTGCCTGTTCAGGATGGCCCCGTATCTCCAAGGCCAATGGGTCTGTCACAGCATGGCAGAAACCTCACTGTGAGACATCACCAGGAGCAAGCTTAGCATCTCAGGTGCCTCTTCTGGGGAGGGCTGGAAGCTGGAAATAACTGGTTACTTTTCAAAGGGACTGAAATGCATGGGTTTTTTGTGTGTAGCCGATTGCGTACACATGTCAAGAGGATAGAGAAGCGTGGAGTGGGGGGCTTGAAGAGCCTGCAAAGTTGTACTTTAGATATTAGTTACGGTTTGTGAGCCATTTTTTTTGATGTAGTAAACTTTTCTTGGATGAACTTTCTCCCGAAGCAAGCTCTTTGCCAGGTTATCACTGAGGGAGTTTATTAACCCTCAAAAAGTGATGACGGCACAGCTCAGTGGCCTGTGTAAGCTTCTTGTCCCTTAAATGCTAATGTAGGAGAATTTCATATTCTCCCTCTGTGCTTCTCTTTTTCACACTCAGTTGTTCATTCTTCACATTCTCCACTCCATTTTCATCCTATTTCTCACTGGAGTTTCTCTCTGCTTCCTCACTGATCCTTCATTTGTAGTCTCTCCTAAGCAGAATAACAATCAAGTGGCATTCAGTTTTGTACCAACCTTTTCAAAACAGAGTGTTCCAGGTGATTTGAAATTAAACAGCTTGAATATACTATTTGTAAATCTGTACACAGATGTGTTGCGGATAAATTAAAATATTTGTGGAATTGTATTTAAAATGCAACATACATATTAAATTACAAGAATAACCCTTAGCCTTGAGAAAACCTTCACTGGAATTAAAATTGTACAGTGGAATAATCCCACCAGAGGATACTCTGCAGATAATATATAATTTTTAATGTTGCAGAGTATGGAACTTATTATGATACATAGGACAAAACTGCAGAGATTGGATATTTACCCTGTGCCATAAATTTATATACAATTATATTGTTTATCCATGTTTTTGTATGTCTAATAATTCTGTATATGTAAAGATTAAACATACAACATTTGAGTAGGGATTTGTATGCACATAGAATTAAATTCCACAATACTACCATAGACAGTATAACTGTCTCCAAACTACCCACCCATGCTTCTTCAGCAAATAATTTGACAAGTGTTTAAATCCTTCACTTCCATTTAAAAGCATCCTTCTAAGCACATGCTTATGTACTCTGGTATAGAAAAAAGTGGTTTATAGTCTGAATTAAGATGTATGGGCATGGTCCCTTACCACTGAAGTCATTGAAGTGGAATTTAGGCATCAGGTGAGCATTAATGTCTGAAAGCTGGGACCTCATTTATACCTGCAATTTCAGTTAGTCTTTACCAAGTAAAAAGTTTTAGGTGTATAAAGCTTCATCTGCAGTTCTAAAAGATATTCTAAAAGTGTCAGAATCAACTCCTAAAGTTTTATACAAAGTCAGACACCTCTTCTAGTGTGTCTAATAGTTCTGAAAGAGTGCATGTATTAGGAGTTATAGGTGTAATAATTCTGGCTTATTTCACTTTTGTAACACTGTGTTTGTGAGTTAAAGGCCTGATTCTACGGTGCATGTAACAAGACCAGGGTAAATCCTGAGCAATGCTTTATCCAGACTCATCTTCTCTAGATGATTCTTCTGCATTAAAGCTACTTCCACGCTAATGTCTTCAGAAAAAACTTTTTCAAGCAGCCATTTGGATTTTCTTATGAAACAACTCATGCAATTTTTACCTTCTCACACAAGACTTAAATCTCTCTTAAAAGACATAGTTAATTTTTAATGATTTTTCTCCAGAACCAGCCAAACTTTTTAAAACTAAAGCTGATATTAGCCCATGAACAAATGACATCACTTGAAATGTACTTTTTTTTCTTCAAGGTGATTGATGTAATTTTGTATTAAAGTGACCTTTTTTAGCAATGTTTTGACTGTAATGATTTCCTGTCCTTTTTACTCAGCAATCAGAACAGCAGAACTGGCATAAGCCCGTTTCAGCTGCTTGATGTTAATGCTTGAAGAGAAGTGAGCTGCACAGTATGTGTGCATGCAGGATGGTGGCAGAGAACAGGTAAGTGCCAGCACCAATGAGCCAACTGGGAATTTAAAATCCTTACCCGAGAGGTTAGTAAGGAAGAAAACCTGGGCCTCATGCAACTGAAAATGAAGTCAAGTTACTATCTTGAATTTAATTAGCGTACCTTAAATTTCTTAACAAGAAGTTTTGTTCTCAAGTGAATTGCATTTCTGACAAGTGTATGGGCTGATTCATGTTTTTATATAGGTAGGCTGATCTTCATTGTGTTGGAAGCCTGGCACCTCGAAAAACTGTGATTTATGCTGTGAACGATACCTATTATATAGCTATAGAAACATACCTGCATCTGTAAAACTGACTGAAAGCTCCTCATATGAAACCATCTTGCTATGAATGAGTAGAAGTAAAAAGGATGGCAGTGATCTTTTGGAGTCTCTGAAAGAATGTGATATTAAAGGAATTTTTTATTTTAAAAGGAGAAGTACAGTTAAATTGTACTTTATGGAAGTTTATTCTAAAAAGCATAAGTTAAAACTTTATACAATTCAGTAAAACACAGTTAAAAAACAAAAAAGAACGTCCATTCCCATTTGGAAAAAAAAATTAAAGTAGTCCTAAAGCTAAGGAGAGATAGATGCTTGGATTAGATGCTCCATGTGACCCCTCTGGTTTTAAAATGTGTAGGCAGTACTGCTGGCTTACTTTCATTTGAACACCGTTAAATATCATATACAACAGGCAGAACACTGAGCAAGACAAACTCACCATGGTAGATTTTATTTTTTCCTTCTTAATTAATTTTCTTAGTTTTCACTGTAGAGAAGAAAATATTCTTTTACATGTAAACCCCTGTTTATCCTCTCCTGTTTGCTGGAGGAGATGTAGCAACATTATTGCCGCACTATTCTTTCAACTGTGAAGTGCGCTTTTTCATAATAACTCTGTGATCTTAATATTTTCGTAAATAAATCAGAAATACTGAATATAACAGAATTAACAGGATCTGTTTAAAAATAAGGTTGTAATTACAAGCTATCTTGCTATCAAGATTTAGTTCATAGAACATATGGCTTCTCTAATTAAGAGGAACACTGTTATTTTTTACCTTTTAAGCTGCATATAATACTCTAAGTTCTATTCACATACTGCCAAACTTGTCAAATGTGCCTTCTTTTGCAGCTGAATTTTTGCTCCTGTTCAACCCCCCCTTATTAGAGGCTGAAGTTAAAAAAACCCCAAACCAAAACAAAAAAAAAAACACCAAAAAAACCACCCACACAATATAGAATAATATTCGGCTTTGAAGCCAATGCTGAACTTTCTTTTAAAATTTTTCTCCTATTCTAAATTCTTAGGTTTGTTTTCCTGAAATCTGGTGCTTCCATCTATTTGAAAGTGTTCATCTGAGAGTTATCCTTTATTTATGGCTGCTTTCTCCTATTTTTAGGCCTATAGCATGATGCATTTATTACATGATTATTGCCATGTCAGGTATTCTGAACATTATTTGAATAATAACATTAAGGATAGTCATGGTTGTTGCATTAAAGTATAGAAGATAGTTTGTCCATTTAGAAAGCAACATTCTGCCTTTTTCTCTATTGTCTACATAGTAAGAAAAATCCCGAGTATAAGTAGACTAACAACGTAGGTACTATAATTTAGGAGAAAAATAAGCTAGAGTTGACTCCAGAATTTTTCCTTGCTTTGCTAAATATACCTACTAGAAGGCCCAAAGCTTGCTAGCTGTTAATCAGAATGAGTACTTGGTGGCCAGATTATGTTTTTGTTTATTGTCTGTGTAGAATGGAAGAGGATTAAATGAGCATTTTTTTCACGTGTGTCTGACTTCAGCTATCAGTAAGATTTTGGTGCTGAACCCAGCCTTGTTGGGTCATGGAACAGAAGGGGCATGCCAAATTATAGTAAGCTAGGAAAGGAGTTGGCACTGTGCACAAGGCTTTAGGAAAAACATCTCTTGTCTATGCATCATTCTGTGTTCTTCACTGTGCTCTTCACTGCAGTATCTCTGTGTGTTGCACATTGACCAGCAACCCCTCATTGGGCTGGTCCAAAGATGACAGAGCTACAGAGACAGCCCTGAAAGAAAAAGACCTCAAAATGCCTCAGTTAGGAAATCTGGAGAAGAAGTTTTGACATGAGTTTCTTAAAGCTGATCCTATGACATCTTGAGCAGCTGCTGCTGATCCTCTGAGGCTTTTGACTGTTCATATGACTTCTGGAGCCTTTAGCCTTTTGCAGTTGGTAAGTACTGATACCTCTAGGAGTTGAGGTTAGATGCTACCCAGAAGTTTCCCTTGACCTTCCCCAAGAAGCAATGGATTTATCAACTGTCTTGCTTTGTCTGCTTCCAGCCTGCTACACTTCCATTAAATAACACTTAGTGCACAAGTTCTGTTTTCAATGGGATTACACATGTGAGTACCCATTTTACATGGGGAAAAGTGACAAATTGGCATCTAAATTGCCCACAACCTGGTTGTTATGACATGAAAGTTTATTGTCTTGGATTTACCGACAACTGTGTTGTTCCAAATTGTGTCATAACTCTGCTGAATAAAAAGATTTAAAAACAAAACAAACAAAGCAAACAAGAGTAAAACTTGCTCATTTGAATTCTAATGTCCTTTTGGTTATAAAAAAAGCCAAACCAAACCTCCAAGCAAATAAACCATGCCTCTCCAAAAAACCTCTCAAATAAAAATAGAAAAAGAATGGAAATTTCAAATTTTTGATGTTTTTCTCTTTGTTTGTAGAGCAAACCTAGCCACAGTACTCTTATATTTATGAATTAATATGCTGAGCATTTTTGTAATGATTTTTTTTTTTGGTAACAATAAGTCCAGCGCGTTCTCTTTGTATTTATTCTGTACATTGGTATATCAATAAATCATTGAAATGATCTCAGTCATCTATTGCAAAATAAAGAAGCTATTCTCTGTTCTTACTGTCAAATCCGCTTGTGAAGTTATCTGTTCATGATACATGAATATTCATATAGATGGCATTTTCAAGGCATATTTGGCCCTAGATTCTTAATGGGGAATAATATTTCAGTTTAAATTAGTTAAAATTGTTTTCTTTTAATTTTATATGAAACGTTATCACTGCACATAAAGTAACGCTTTGTTGACTCATTTTGATCCCTAATAATGTAATCATATGCAAAAATTATAAGCAAGCTATAAACAATGGTGAATTATAATTGAAAGCAGATCTAATAAGGTGCTCTTAGGTGCTAATTGCCATCTTAAACTGAAATCTGAAGATCCATGCAAGATGTCTTTAAGCAAAGTCATGTAAGGTAAAAATTTTGTGAATATATTCTTTAATGGTGTCGGTAAAGAGAAAGGAGGCATTGAGCTGTGTTCTTAACAACACTGGAGCTGCCAGTGTCTACAGTTAAAGATTTACCCAATTATTGCATTACACGTGGAGCAAGATTTCATGGATTTAGCATTCAAGTCCTGGTTCTGACCATGTTGCTTTTACATCACCTCAGGTTCTTACAGGGAAAGGGCTGTAACAAACATTGCACTGTGATCTGTTGAAATGTGTCATGCTTGGTCAGTTTTCTGTAAAATGTACCAAGGTCTACACAGGAATGGCACTTAGGAAGTTACAACATATTCACAAATAAGTGATTTTTTCAAAGGAAACCTTTAACAAAATCCTTCCAGTATGTTATCCACTCTCTGCAGCATCTTTGAACTCCATGCTCAGGGTCATGTTCAAGAGCTGAATTTGTGAGTAAGCATGAAACAGATTTGTCAAGCTGCTGTCCTCAAAGTACTAAACAGCCTACATAGTGAAACGTAGAGGAACAAAACAAATGCTTATAACTTGAACTTTCATTAGATTTCAACTATCAATTTGTTTAAAAGGGGATTGTTATTTAAATAAAGTAACATGTAATTAATATGAGACTCAGGAACTGTCCCATTTGATCATATTGATTTATTACAGAGACAATATTTTGGAGTGAATTTGTGTATATATCTATCTATCTATATATCTCAGCAAAATGCAGTGGCTGAAAGTGATGGCTCTGTGGCATCGCAGGGCCTGTTGAGTGAACTCTCCCTGAAAGGAGCCTTTGTTTCCATAGGCAACAGAGCTGCTGTGGCACTGTGGATCAAAAACATCCGGATTTACTTTTATGCCTCTGAGGTAAACAGTTGCCTGCTGCACTACATAAATACTGAAAGAAAAACTCTCTCTCAGTGAAAGACCTGACCAGCATGAACTGAGGGTAAGTGCAGGCTGCTGAGGGGAGCCTGGTGCAGGAGGCTCCTGGGGGAGTGCTACATGCACTGCCATTTTTGCCTTTTCTGTCATTTAGTGTTCCAGCTTTTTTGTTGTGCATTTCACAGCTTAAAACTTATTAAAAAAAAAAAATAGGAAAAAAGTCTTAAATGTGATCGTTTTTCCCTCCCCCATGTCCAGGATTGTCTTGTCATTATGAGGCTGGAGACAGAATTATCAAATGTTTCTGCTTTTCACTGTTTAAATTGCAGAATTAACTGCAACCTCTCATCTCAGCCACCTCAAACTGTTTTGGACACAGCTAAAATGGAGAGTTATAGAACAAAGTGCAAATCTTGCTGGTCTTTTGAAAGCATACCCTTCTATTTTAACCGGAGTGAACGATATTCAACAACTTATTATAAGTAAAGGCACATGAATAATGACCTTTAAATAAAAAAAAAAATTAGACGTCTTGTGATTGCTATTGTACAAGAAAAATTAACCATTAAGATCAAAGAGAAATGTTAGCTGCTGATAAGTTATGCCTGAATTTGCTGAGTTTGCTTATTCATCTGATTAAAATTATGCCATTCCATGCAATCTATGTTTATTTTACTTTGCATTTCCTATTTATCTCACTAATGGTTTTGCTCTTTAAAAGGTGAGTTTTCAGAGGTGCAAACCTCAGAGGCCTGGTATACTCCAGTGATTCAATGCAAGTGAAGCCTAATCCTGAGTGAAGTGCACAACATTGTACAGATGTTGCTGTGAGAATTTCTTTCACCGATTTTAATGGTATCCACTGTCACAGCACTGAAACCACTTTTAACCCACAAAATAATCAAAACCATCGTGTTTCTGCCTCTATGATATTACGGACTTTGTTCTGCTGCTAAAAATGCCCTAGTGCTTGCTTAGGCAGCTCAGTGAAAAGTGAGCCCTTGACCTGTACCCAGAAATTTGTGAAAGAGTGTTCAGAAGCATGGAAACTGTTGTTAGAAGGCTGCTTCCCTCTTACAGGTGTTGTTTTTTCCGAATTACCAACTCCTGTCCCGCACAGATTTGGCACCATGGATTGCAGGGGCCTTATGCTGAATGAGCTGCTCCCCTGCCTGCTCCGCCTCTCCCTTCATGACCATTCCATTGGACCTCCTTTTGTGTCCTGTTTCTGCTGGGCTAAATTCTCTTCAAAAATGGGTGATGGAAGATGCCTTTCTGTCTTTGACTTTCTCTGTCATAAAAGGTCAGGTACTGAGTATTTTTATCTCTCTTGTCATAGAAGTGCTCCTTGAATGCACATAAATGTTCTGTTTATTTGTTCTGATTAAGGCTACTGAATAAATTAATTATTGAGAACAAAATTGAAAATTTCATTTTAAGGTAGAAATATGTGATAAATCACAAAATGAATATGTGATATTCACGAAGTGATGAGCCCAGTTTGGATGGCAATTTTCTGAGTTCTGTGTCCTAGGTCTATACAGCCTTTTTTAGTTCATATGAAAGCTTTTCAAGGTCAGCAGTGCCATGCAGGTAATGATGAGCCCAGGGAAGGCTTATGTTAAATGTGTCCTCAGTGTTCAGGTTAATCTTTTCATTTGTGAATTTTTTTTCCATAAATGGATACATGGAAAACTATACCTGTGTTACAAAAGTAAGTTTTGTGTCTTTAAATATCATAATGTTTATTTTTCAAATAGGAAATTACAAATGCATTAAAACACATGACATTCATTAGAAACTACAAACTTCAAGCTCTTTATTTAGCAAAATGTAAACTCTGGGTACTTCCAGGTTGTATGGATGTAAAAAGGAGAGGGATAAATAAAAATAGGGCAGCTTATCTGCACTTTTACCTTTAATCCAAAATGACGTGTTATTCTTTCTGACCTACATAGGTGGAAAAAATAAGTTAGTGAATCAAACAGATTACCAGTGTCTTGAAAGGGGAGATCAGTTTAGATACTGCTGGGCTGAGCCCTGTAGTCCTTATTTGATCTTGTGAGCTCAGCCTGCTACCTTCACTTTCCATTTATTTTAGTGAGATGCTGATTTTCGTTAGCATGAGTAGCATTTGGTGTTGTTTTGTAAAGATTTGCAAGGGCCAACATTTGCCAAAACAGTTTCAGCTGCTAGGAAATCTTGTACTGTTATTCTTTCCTCTGATATTATTTTGTCTTAAACAGCAACCTGACTTGTTTCTTAGGATTTCCTTCTTATAGGAATCCAGGTGTTATATATTTCCCTGTCCATGAAACTAAACATAAAAAGATAAGAAATTACTGAAAAAATATTTTTAGTCTGTTTTTATGGAAATAATATTTTTGCGTTTGTGTATAACTGTCTAAACATCTTGTCTTATAATTTTGAACCTGCTGACTGATGTCAACCAAATTTGACACAAGGGAAGTAGTCCCAAAGATAACTGAGTTCACTGTAGCATTGTAAAAATAAGGCCCCATAAGTATTTTGACTGAATGAAAAACAGCAGTGAGAGCTCATGTTTTGTGAGAGGTTATAAATTCCCATACCAGAAGAAAGGTTCAGATCAGAGCTTAAATCATTGAGATACAAATCCACGGGAAACCAAGCTGCATTTATTTCAGGCTTCATTGTTTTACTTTTGTTTCTAATAATATCTTATGGGATTTAGAGATCAAAATTTTTTAATCTTGTGTATTTGTCATTATTTGCACTGTTTATTTAGTTTTCACTGTCCAAACTTATTGATGAGAGATTATTTTTTTCTTTTCACTTTTTGTCAGCATAAAATGAAGCTTCAATTTATGGCAGGTGCAAATGATTGTATTTGCTCTTTAATTACTTATTTCTATTCTGTTATTGTGTGCTTTAAAAGCATTATTCCACTTTTTTTTTATTTTTTTTTTTTTAGTAGAAAAGATATATCATAATCTTTCTTAAAAATTGATTTGAGAAATCTGCAACCAGTGAGCTGTGGAGGGAACTCCCCTCACTGACTCTGTGTCTTTGCATTAGACCTGGAAAAATAATTTTGAGCTGTTGTTTGTTTACAATAGGTATCCTGCTTGCCCTCAACATGGGAAAGGATTTGACATCAGTGCTGTTTCTCTCTACTGATACTGTGACTAAACTCCCAGATTTGAGCAGGTATTTGAACATGCCAAACAAATCCTTCACCTTTTCCAGTCCAGGTCTTCCCCAACCAAAGGCCATCTTCATGCCTACTGTCCCAGTAGGAAAGGGGCCTACCCATTCTGCAACACCTTTGCTGTGCTGAGGAGGGGAAGACCCCTGTGAGAAGACAAAGGAACCTATGGTAATTTGCATTCTCAGTGACTGCTCACTTTGGTATAAAATTACTAGTCTATATATTTTTTCTTCTGACATCTCCATGTGCTAGATAGCGTCAAGTAGGTAAGGGGGACCATGAATTCCTGCTTTTTCCTGTATTTATTCTGGCAGGAAGAGATGTGCAAGAGAGTGTACTGTGTCCTTTGAGCAGTGATCTCTGAGTCTATCAAGAGTATCACTGTAGGTAAAGACTGTGCTCTCTGAGCAGGACTTTTAAGTGTGATAAAAAATCAAGCCAGATAAATTATCCTGAAATGTTATTGTGTAATTATATATTCAAAGCAGTGTTTTTTAAATGCTTTGTACTTGGCACAAGCATTTATTAAAAATGAGTAGGAACTGAGAGCAATCAAGCAAAGACTGCAGGTTTTTGGAGTAACCTGCATGCCTGTCGTTGAAGTGACTGTCATGTCACACATCTGTTTTGTGATATGTTACTGCCATTCTATAACATGCCACATCCTAAGCAGTGTGATGAGTGACACCATGTCACTCACCTTGCTGTCATGCACAGAGTATGTCTTAGAGCACTGAAATCTTCTCAGGCAGTGGATAAAAAATTTAAATTTGCTCCTTGTTTGCATGGATTGAATGGTGAAAGAGTAGGGAGAAAAGTGTATTAAAGGAAAAATGAGAATAGACTTTCACTTGTTGGTTGCTTTCTGTTACCAGTTAATTGTAGTCCAGTAAGCATATGCTTTATGCCTGTTGAGTACAAAATTCCACCCATTGTCCTTTGGATATAAAATACTACATGTTGGAGGTATTCAGGAGCTGGGCAATTCGTAAATGTAAGTCAGGGTTCTGACAGATTAGGTCTGACAGATTTAGTTGCAGTGATAGAATGCTCACACCTGACACCTTGCTTCTCAACTGGAAGTAAGCACCTGAAGAGCAGAGGCAACAGAGTGGATGTGTGATGTAGCTCATAGTCCAGTGGCGTGGCTTAAACTGCTGCTGAGGGTAGAACTCACAATCTGGGAAGAAGCACCCCACTTCATAGTATAGAGGTGGGTGGAGTGAGTATTGTAAATCACAACAGCTGGATGCTTGAGGCAAATGTGGACCCGCTGCTGAATGGGGCCGGGGATCTGATGAAGGACATGGGAAAGGCCAGGATTTCGAGGGAGTGTTATGTAAGACACTGAGGGTTGTTTACGTGGAGAAGAGAAGGCTCAGGGAGGATTTTGTCAGTGTGCATAAGCACTGAAGGAAGGTAGTGGAGAAACTGAATTCAGGCTCTCTTCACAGACACATGACGAGGAAATGGGCACGAAAGAAACACAGGAAATTCCATTAAATATAGGGAAAAACTTCTTACTGCAGGAATGATGAAACACAGGAATAGGTTTTCAAGAGAGATTGTGAAGTCTGTGTCCTTAGATATTCAAAACCTGACTGGACCTGGCCCTGAGCAACCTCATTTAGCTAGCTCTGCTCTCAGCCCAGGATTGGACTAGACAGTCTCCTCCAGAAGTGCCTTCCCACTGCAGCCAGTCTGAAAGTCTGTGATTCTAAAGCTCACCCATCACATTCACGGGTTGATAGACCTAAAGACAGTTGTGCTTTCAACTTTGTTTGCAAAGTTGCTTTACTCTTCTTTGATTGCCAAGTGAATATATTATGCAAAATACACTAATGGGCAAGTGTTTGCCAAAGACTCATACAGCCTCAGGCTAATAAAAGAATAGAAAAAGTAGGATATGGTGCAAGTCGTAAGCTGGAAGTTTCACAAGGTGTTTACTGGAGAGAAATCCTTTATAGGTAGGTCTTCAACATTTTCTTACAATTCTGTGAGATAAGTTTCCTTTCTACTTCTGCCTTTAGACAGATACTCAAACTGCCTTGAAACCAACCATAATGGAATTAGTAGTTTCTTCAAGCCATTACAGACTTCCTACTTTTTTTAGCATTTCTTCTCTTAGAGACCCCTTTAAGAGATTTGACCTTGAATCCTTTGCCCCCTTTAATATGGTTGTCTTTCAGCAGCAATTTGTAACTCCCAGCATTCCTTTTCTACTGCAAATATGGATGTAAGACTACGTTATTTAGTCTTTCTAAAGTGAGGAGGGAGAGTTCTAAACTGCAGAATTAAAACCTACGGTTACCAGGAGGCAGGAAGAACTTAAGAGCTATTTAATTGTAGATCTTTTCCTCCTTTCCCCTTTAACTCTTTCCTCAGGGAAGGATAAACACAACAGGCAGTTGAACAATAAAGCAGCTGTTCTGGAGATAGAGACAAGAAGCGGTAGAGAAGGTCAAAATGAACTTGGCAACTAGGAGGAAAAAAGCCATAGTATCTGCACATCCTTAGAGAAGCAGGTATTTGAAATTAGTACATTGAATTTGTTCAAGCTTGCAAATGTGGTGGACCTTACTCTTAAAAAAAATTAAATTTTGGTTCAGCATTGGGAAGGAGTTAAAACTGTTGCATAATTTTTAGTGGGTGAGCATGAAATTCCAACAGTGCCCTACACTGGCCCAGCCAGCTCAAGACAGAGAATTTTGTGAAGGAAGCAGATCCGAGATAAAGACTGAATGAAGCTGACAGGGGGTCATTGTATCTATTCAGTCTTAGGCCAGTCTATGGTGCCATAGTTACACTCCTACAGGTATTTGTTTGCCTGAGAATGTCATCATGACAAGTAAGTACAACTCTAGAAGTGGTAAAGTGGGGACAGGTACTTCAACTTGCTTGGAACATATTAATGAAATTATCAGCCTGTTTAGAATGACAGAAAGGCTGAAAGAGGCTGCAGAGTTGGTATGAAAAAAATCCTCCTTAAGTGCTTTTTTCATCCATTCCATTATTTATGACCATGGGAACTTCTCCTTGTAGGGTCCCTCACTGTCTTTTCTACAGTAATATGGATGTAACCTGCCTCCTAACAGGGAATCTCTACAAGATGTTGTCTCAAACTGTGTAATCTGGAGAACTTTAGACACCTTACATCCACAGTTAGCAACAACACTGTAATCCTGAACTGCACGTGCTGCAAACCGTAGTGCCTGACAGCAGGGTGAGCTGTTTCTGTTGACTAAAAATATTCTACTTTTTATTTAGAGTAAGGAGTGGTTGAAAGGGACTTAGAGAAGCACTTATTTTACCATCTTCCATAATTTCATGTTAAAAACAATGCAGAACTGCAACCTTTTTACCTGGCTACCTGCAACTTGAGAGGGACAACCCTTGAAGCCAAGAGCTTTTGAAAAAGACATGGATAATATTAATGCTATTACCACGGTTGAAAGAGAAGTGGGCATATTCTTCTGTTGTTAGTTTTGTGAGAATGCTGTATTTTCTAGTAACAGCATGAGCAATATGTACTGCCAGCTAAGAATGACCTTTTTTTGTACACGCGTTACACGCCGTATCTGTGAAGTGCACAGGCATTTTTGCATGATACTGCATGCTACATTTCTGCAGTTCCTGAATGGAGGAGGTTTACGAAGAAGAACTAATTTAGGCATTTGAAAAAGATTTCTGTGAGGTTCTCTTCCTGAACTAGAAGTTCAACAGATTTGCTAACACATTAATTCACTATGCGAGGTGTCTGATATTTTTTGAATAATCTGATTATACTTCTGGTCATCAGAATCTGTTAAAAAAAATCAGATTGTGTACAAAAGTATTTTAAATATTAAATATTATCTTGCTTTTTATTACTTTTGTCTTATTTAATTGGCTTCTCACATATCAATTTGTGAAATAAAGAAAGTAGGAAGAAAAAAAAAATGGTTCCCTCTCATTTTGATGACAAGTCAAATATAGGATCATTGGTTTTGTCTGAACTACAAGCCTTGAGCTTATTTCCTCTAAAGAAGAAAGATTACATTATATCCCTAAATGCTGTTAGTCTGGACAAATAAATAAACCTAGTTCACTCCTTGAAGGTAGGTGGGGGTGAATATATAACAATAGCAGATAAGGGAGACTTTGCCATAAGTGGCTGAAATATACTTGTGGAGTCATATGCAGACACACTGCTGCTGTCACTTTATCTGCCTTTTTTCCTCATGAAGAAAATCCTCGGGAAACTTGGATGTTTACAGCCTTCAATTTGACTAAAAAACTGGAATTGTCAATATGCTCTACCATAATCAACTCTGCAGTGCTCAGTGACATGAGTTCTTGTGGCACTTGCAAGTTGAACAAGTTTTCTGAGGTGACTTGTTCTTAATCTCTTGAGCCTGATGAGATTTTTCTCCACCTTCATCCCATCTTTATGTGGCTTCCCAACTGCCTCGGGTCTTTTTGTCACAGTTGTTATGTTCCACGTGCCGTTGCTTTGATGTGGCTGACAAATCTCTGGGCAACTTATGGACAGACTGTATTAAATCAAGGCCATGAAAGAATTAGAAATAAAAACCACCGTAAAGCAACTTCAGTATTAAAAAGCCCCCTATAGTGTTCCACTGCCATTTATTTAGGACAGTCCCCACCCATAAAGAAGTCACCTTTGAAGCCTATTACTATAGATACACGTCATATTAATTTAGTAGACCATTCAGGAAGCATAAATTGTTCTCTTTTGAATCCACATCTCCATTCTGCAGTTACCTCAAATGCAAACATTTACTTTAGTTTCTTCGTAGTCACATGACTTATTAAATAAGGCTGTGCCTGGAATTCTACTGTTTGTTATGCCAAGTCCTCACCCCTTCTGACATGCCCTTCTTGACACTAACAGGGTGCAGTATTAATGAAAAGTGCATTATGTGTGTAAGTTCTTTCTTCCAAGTCTGTATGATTGAGATTCTTTTGCTCACTGGTTCAAGTGAGCAGTTTTCTTAGCATGTGTGCAGGGACCCTGCCTGGGCACATCATCCATTACGGGAGACAGATTGTAGCTGGGACATGCTACAGCAACAAGTGTGTTGTTAGGGCTAAACAAATTACCTCCCAAGTCCACGCTTTGAGTTTCCAAAAACTCTGTCCTTAAGTGATTCAACATTTATTGATTGTGTGGACTGTTTTTATGGACAGGCTGTATTTTAAAACAAGAACAATCTTAATCTGAAACAATACTACATAGCAGTTCTCTTCATAACAGTCACACATCGGATTTTTCTGTTCCCTGAGTGCATGCATCACTTTCATTCTGGGATATAAATAAATGTACTATGAAGGAAAAGCACTTTCTATTGATGGCCAAGAATGTAAGCCATTGCTTGGGTAAGAATATTATTGCCTTAATTTTTTTCCTCAAATGGTATTATATTTCACCTCACTTCCCCTTGTACTTGGTTTATTTATCTTTGATAACAGTTCTCCCTATCCTAAGGGATTAGGGGTAGCCTGACTTGCCTTTCTTTTCACTTCTTTTCATGTCTGTGTTTCATGTCTGTATAAGGAGGAAAAAAAGCTCTCAAAGACTTTTGCTAGATTAACAGCATTTTAAATACTCATCTAACTTTTTAAAACCAAGTAATTTTGTATTTGCAAAAATTGAAACACGGACACTTTTTTCCTGTTATTTCCAAACCCAAACTGTACCAGCTCTCTAGATATCACATGCATAGAATGTTGCTATTGGCTTCCAGTAAGTTTACAAAGATGGTTCTCAGAAGGAGGGTAAGGATCAGATTCTGATAGACATTGCAATATAAGACACAAAGCTATTGAGCGTGGCATGGTGGCACTGAAAGAACTCCTAATTGGAAGAACAATGTATCTATTAAACAGTAAATAGCTTCTAAGAAATAGAAATGTCAGTTTACTTATGTCTTGCTTGGAAAAGCTCTAGTTTTTTGCTGACCAGTAATGTTGTGCTAATGAATTAAATAAGACCATTTCCCTAAACCATTGTTGATGATTTGACAATATTATACTTGTTAAATTTTGGATTAAAGCTTCATAAATATTTTAAATATTTGAGCTCTGATAGAATCTGTTCTCAGTCTAAAATTACAAATAAGAGTTAATTCCCTTATTGCCTTACAATGATACAAATAAATAATCCATTGCCAGCATTATTCTCTTGCATTAGTTTTAATGGGTTGTCCATTTTGAATAGTCATGTTTTCATAAAACAGAAGAAGCATTCAGACATTGTTTAAGGATAATGTTACTTATAAGCAGATGGATGTTATTATTACCTCTTCTTGGGAGAGTGAGGCACAGAGGAAGGCAAGAATGTCTGTTTGTGAAGCTGCTGACCAGTTATGGGGTTACCTGAACATAGTGGGAAACTATTTTCTGCCTCTGGAAAAACAACCCAAATGACTGAGTTATGTGGGAATTTGCAACAGGGGCTGTCTCCACCTCATTCCCTCATATAAATGTTATCAGTAAGGACTATGGAAGGAGGGAGAGGGGGGTAGATCGCCGTATTCACTGGGGGGGAAGATTACTGGCAATTATTTTTCTCAAAAGCTAAGTTTAAGACAAAAATTCTCTTGAGGAGATGAGCTGCCTGATAATAACATACAGTTTTAAGAAACAATGAATGAAGCACATGTATTTAAACTGAATTTATTTCCATATCATAATGTGACAGAATATAGTTTAAAGGCCTTTTAGTAATATATGGTCACTATGAGCAGGACAGTGACACTCATTTACTTTTAATGGATATTTTGTGTCTGGGTAAGGCTCAAATTCTGTTCATATTTGTTTTTATGAGAATCCCCAGTATCAGTGGTGTTAGGTGAATGGTAATAATATGTGTAAGTTTGTCCTTAATTACAAATAATTCAACAGAGAGAGAGTTCATTAGGAAGAGAGCAACAAAGATGGTGAAAGGTCTAGAGGGAAACCTGTGTGAGGAGAGGCTGAGGGCACTTAGTCTGTTCAACCTGGAGAAGAGGAGATTGAGGGGAGACCTCACTGCAGTTACAACTTCCTCTTGAGGGGAAGAGGAGAGGCAGGCACTGATTTCTTCCCTCTGGTGACCAGTGACAGGACCCAAGGGTCCTGCCTGAAGTTGTGTCAGGGGAGGTTCAGGTTAGATATTAGGAAAGGTTCTTTGCCCAGAGGTTGATTGGATGGATGCTGGAGCAGGCTCATCAGATCAGTCGTCACAGCACCAAGCCTGACAGAGTTCAAGATGTGTTTGGATGATAGCTTTGGTGATGGTCCTGTGCAGGGCCAGGAGTTGAACTCCATGATCCTTGCTGGTCCCTTCTAACTCAGCATATTCTGTGATTCAAATTTTTAAAATATAACAAATGTTCTACAATATGTGGTTTATGATTATTTTTTCATCTGACCATTCTCAGGTTATTAAAATTCACTTCCAAATTTTTATGTAAACACAGTTTTTCAGAGTCTTCATTTAGTCTCTGGTTTTGGATAATATTTTTCTGCCATCTTTCATTTCAGGTAGACACACCAGGCAGATCTTTGTGATTAATTTGTAACACACGTAATACCAAAACTGAGAACATGGGAAGAAAAATACACTCCTCTGACTTTGCCTATGAAAAGATTAGAATTAATTGTGAAGCTAAAATTCTGATTAAGGTCACCAAAATAATTCAAAGGGAGATCTTTTGTGTAAGGGCTGCATCTTAAACCTGCAGGGAATTAAATATATGGAGCTATTCACATATTAGATACTTTAAGATAAGTATGTGCGTAAGTGTAAAGGACGTGGATTTCTAAAATAAATTTAGACCCTTTCTTTTGATTTATTTCTTATAGCAACCAAAACCTGATCTTAAAATGAAGAAATAAGTCAGGAAACAGTTGCCCTCCCTTAACTTCTGGGTTTTTTTTTGGTTTTTTGGTTTTTTTTTTTTGGTAAAACATTGTTATTTGTAGTGTTTATATAATTATATTCCAGTGTAATTCAAGTATGTAATGATATTTCTCCAATGATAGCATTTAAATAACTCAGGAAATTGTTTTACTGTTCTGTTTCCTGACTTAAAACCCATTTTGTCGTGTTCATTTTATTGTTCAATCTATCTGAGCTCATCTAGATATATTCTACCCTATACAGAGCAAAATAAAATATTTACTAACTGGCATCACATAAACGTATATATACAAATACACATCACATCAAACCCATTCTTATATACATGTACTTATTAACCATTCCTACATAATTACTATTTTCACCTCTTACTGAATTTTAGTTTATAATAAAACCAAAAGTCTCACACATAACACCAGAATGTGACTAGAATATAATAAAAAAGAGTAATCTCAGGTAAAGGAATATCAAATAATAGATCAATTCATTATAGAATAGAAAATTAGGAAAAGGAAAAATTACTTTAATTTTTCTTGTAGTGCCAATCAAACAAAGTGTTTTTCTTTGCATTTGGTAATATAGTAAAACCATTTTTTGTATTACAGCTCAAAAGGGCTGCATTGTGCTGCTCCATGAAATGGAATGGTTTGGTATAAAGGTGGCATTTTCCAGCAAAAAGGGGAAAATTTACCAATCTTGCAGGAGAACTGAGTCTTCTTTTACCCTAAAGACCCTTCTATGAGACAAGTGATAGGTTAACTTGTCTCATTTTTATCCAGACCTTTTTTAATTTAGTGGATAAGATTAAAGTGCAAGCTGAATACCACAGGTGTAGCTTGGGTTTTTAATCTGCTTGACTCGAGTTAATCTAGTTCCTGAATGGGGCTACTAATAATATAGTTCTCGAAATGAAATAGGAAACCTAAGTAGAGCAATGCTTTTATTCAGCTTTGAATAAATCAGAGAAGCATAAAATATACTGAAACAGATTAAATTTGATTCCTGCAGGAATCAAAGTTTAAGAAGTTATAGTAGAGATGGAGAGAAACTCAACAGAGGAGATCAGATGCTGCACAGGGGACACAGTCTCTGCCGGGGTGCAACTGTGTCCAGAGAAACCACCTGGGGGGCTGCTGCAGGGCCCTGGGGATTTGGCCTGAATAAACAGCTTAGTGACAGTGATGCTCCTGGTTTTCATGCAAAGAATAGAGACCAGTGAGATTATGGTGCCTATTTCTGTGTTATCTTGCACTGGAAAATATGTCACTGTGCTCCAGGACAAAAATGAAAGGAGAAGCAGGTAAATAGTCTGAAATAATTGCTAGTATATAAGTAGTGTCTAATTGGGCACTACCATAAATTCATAGGTGTCTTTTTTTTTTTTTTTTTTAAAGGCACTTTAGGCTTTATGTATTTCAAGCCAAATTCTTTAGCCCTTAGGTGAGCAGAACTCCTGCTGCTCATGGTGAGAGGTCTGCTCAGTTAAAGAGCACAAAAGCTTCAACCTGTGTTACACTGATAGCTTTGATATTTCTGCAAGTTTTTGGATTTTTTTGTGGGTTGAGGAGTCACAAACCCTTATCTGTGTCACCAGGCTCCTGGCAATGGCACTGGAAAGGCAGCAGGGTGAGCCCTGCCCCATGGCAGCGCCTGCAAGTGGCACAGGCCCCAACTGCAGTCCACCCGTGGGCTGGAGATCAGCAGCAACCCGGTGGGGACTGGAAGGTGAGAGGAAAAAACCTTTGTGTTGGTGTGAATAATTGCAGGATGTAACTCAGAGGAACACTGGGTTTTGTTAAAGCCTTTCCTTGCTAAAAAGGAGCACTGGACTGTTTAGTTCCCCCCAAACCCTGGCTTGGTCTGGGATGCAACAGGGCTACAAGCACTGCCTGGAAAGAGCTCTGGGCATCTCCAAACTTGTGGGAAGGAGAGCCAGTTCATGTGTTGCACAATGACTGTGGTAGATGGGTGGGTGCATTAGCCTGGGCCATAAAGATTCTACCTGAAGAACTGATAACTGCCCTCAAAGCTAAGTGTCCTGAAGTGCTGATTCTGCGAGTACTTCAAAGTTTTTTCGACGTCTTATAGTTCAGAAAGAAATGTGAATGTAACTGATTTTTTTGAAGAAATCTGTGTTTCGTGGTTAGAATAAGCTCTGTTTCTTAGGTGTAGGCTCTCAATTTGGCAAAATAAATCCACTAGATGTGACAGTAACTGTGCTGGCTCACCTTCATTTTGGGTACTAACATTATCCAATTCAGAGTAGACCAAGTAACTTGAATTTTTAGTATTTAGCTCAGCAGTCAATATATGCTTGCATGTTTTAGACAATAATCATTAATATATATCTAAATGTGGTCTTCAAGCCAAGAAAGTAATCCCTTCTTTTAACTATGTAATTTACAGAACTTCTTGAGAAAATTCCGAGATCTGAACAAAGGCTACAGCCTGTTGTAGCATTGATGGGCTAAGGCACTAACAGAAACTTGAGTGTTCTCTAATTTGGTTGAAGAAGATAACTGTAAGTATTTGAGAATCAGAGTAAATATACATCTTGAAATAAAAATACATGCATAATCATCTCATGGGGGTCCTAGCTCCCCTGGGCACTTGCTTTGTGGTGTACAGCAATTACTTACCGTTAAAAAGGTGGTAGGTATATTAATCACTTTGTGTGCTGTGGCTAAGCTCTCCTGCTTATTTGATGTTTAGATAATAATTTTCATGAAATAAAGAAAACATGCCGGTCCTTTGCTTAGCAGTGTAAGAGTGCAAGATGTGATATAGTTTGTAATTTTCTATATCTTAATTCTGTTCTTCATATTTAAGAACTATAAATTCTACCATTGCTATACACTTGGCAAGTATTTATTACAAAAATCTTTGGAACTGGTTTCTATGTAGATGTATTCTTACAGATTACATTATAGAAAGAAAGAGAGAAAAAGTTAAAGTGATGAGATTAAGATTAGATCTTATATAGAAAAAACTGCATAAATCTCTCAGATGGAGTGTTTTTAAGTATTCAAGGCTAACCCCCCACTCCTTAATTGGTACAGATATTTGTAGGTGTTGATTTTTTCGTGGTCTCTGTTCCTGTGAGGAGTTCAAGCTTAAAAAGTGTGAAAAAATATTGAAAAGGCTTGCATTTTTTAGTTCAGATATCATTTATCTATGAAATACCATGTACAATGGTCTGTGGTTTTCCTCTCAGATAGAGCAGTTGTGGCCAAGAAGGCTCAGATTGTTCCCCTGTGTGATCAATTATGGGTTGTTATTATATTTGCATTATTTGTTCCTAACTTAAATCCTGGTTTTCGCTGTGGTTGCTGGATTTCTTCCTCCATCCCTTAGTGAAAGGTTTCTTAACAGAACTTAAACCACATAGTTTTGGTTTGTTTTGGAGGGGGAAGAGCACATTTACACAAGATCTGTTCAAGATCTGTTCAAAATCTGTGGCAGGATGAAATCCTCCTGGCTTCCTTGAATCCTGGATTGTAAACTTGCTCACTTGTTTAAAAGTGCATCACTGAATTTAAGTTAGTTAAATTGCTGAAAAAGCCATAGAAATCACATTTAAATATCTCAGTAGGTGCTTCTTGGAGAATAAAATTTGTTCAAGAAACAAGAGATGCTCCTGGCGTTACTCATGCTTGAAACATATTGCAGCCTGATTGTTGGAAAGCCCCAAGGGTAAAAATTGTGACTCCATCTCAGTACCTCTGGGGAGGAGACGTAGAACGTTTTGTGTTTTTTCCTCACTGGAAGGTAAGTTGTGCTGGGTTCAACATCCATGAGTTAGAGGGGAAGTCAGTGAGCCTCATCAGTTGCTGCCAAGTGTTTTCTGTTTGTCTTGCACAGGGTGGGTGGTTAGACAACACCCAACTCTCTGACAGTGGCAGATGTGATACAAGCTTCAGTGTGCGAGGAAACAGAGTTCAAATTCCTTTCGTGTCTATAAACGTAGAGCTTCTGTTCAAGTGTTTGTGAATAGAGCCTGGGCCTCAGTGCCTCAACTTTGAGGCAAAAGATGTGATGGAAAAGTGGAGGCCTATAGAAGATACACTCAGGAACAACTGTTTTGACTCATCCATTCTAAGAAGGTTTCAAATTAGTAAATGTAATCTATCAGCAAAAGCCATGCTGTATTTGAAACAAACGGGTGAGACATGTAGGTGTCAGTGAGTACCATAACTTTGCTCTGCTAATGACAAGTTCCACCTGGCTGTGGTTACTTAACTATTTTACAAAACTTTTTACATTACTTAACATACCTGCCACCCCACCCAGCTGTGCAGGAGTTGTCATGACAAACTTCCAAAGTCCATCAGACCTTTATAGGATTGCCCTTCCAAGATAAGTAATCTCTACAAAAGTTATTGTTCTGACCACAGGGGCTTATGGCAAGTTGGATACTACCTACAGTATATTTTTTCTTTCTACTCTAAATATCTTGGACAGAAAATTTAAAATGAAATTCATACAGTAAGTATGTAAGTAGGTAATTCATGTCTCAAGTGAGACCAGGTGCAGAGTTCAGAGCTGAATCAGGTGTGGATGATCAGCCTAAACAGGATTCAGCTGAATCTGATATCTCATCTGCTTTCTATCCCATCCCACCACCCATTTCCTCTTTCATTCTCCCTGCATTCACCATCTTACTAAACTGTTCTTGCCAGCTATAAGAGCTACTTGGTCCTAGATGTGGCAAGCATATACTGTCTTTGGAAGAAGTTTATCAGTATTGGATATTTCCTTTGGTTAGAGAACTATAAAGCTTCCAGAAGACATGGTAAGTCTTTATTTCTGCTTTCTCTAAATTTACCCGAAACTGTCCAGCGTGTGTTCTGCAGTTGTCTCTTGCAGGGTAAAAAATTCTGGCTGTGTTCTTTTCCTGGCTTTTGTATATTATGTTGTATAACAGAGTTAAATACTTATTTGAGAGAATCCTACATGAGATAAATTTTGGACATACTGTAAAGTTTTGGTTCTGTTCTGTGCTAGACAAAAAAGGTATACTTGAAACTGTGCATCTGCATCTCACATGAAAGGTATGGTCCTGGCCATTTTGGATAGTGAACTATGTGAACATGTGGGCAGATTCTGTTTCTTAGTATGAAATATGTAAGAGGGCTAAATGTCAACTGTTTTCCCTGTAGACCATGAACAAATAAAAGTTCAAGATTTGGTTATTAGCTTCTTGCACCAAATTCCCTTGTTGGATGTCATCTATTGTGCCATTAAAATAAAACAAAAACACCTGAATATTGTTCTTTTATCTCTTACCTAGAGATGAGCATTGTTTTTAATGCAGATGCCCCAGGTGACTTTATTCATGTGTATGTATAAAGCAGGAATTGTCAATTCCAATAGATAAATGTATATTATGAAGGTTGGATTTTAATTTTAAGGTTTGCAAACTGGTTTTTTTTCTTAATTCAAAGAAATAATGTTTACGAAAGAAATTACTTTTTGTGGAAAAGATGCTATTTTTATATATATATCTAACAGTGCTGGCAGGATAAGGATATTTTCAAAGCTCCTTTTCAGAAATGCTTTCAAAGATATTCTGTTCACTCAAATAATTGTTATATATTTAGAATTTAAAAGTAGGAGTCCAAATAGAATAGAATGCATGAAAATAGTAAATTGATGGCTAGAGGAACTCTTAAAATAAAGATCAGCTGATTATTTAAACAAAAGGACCATATTTTCTCAAGTTAGATTGAGGGGTTGGTTACTTGGCTTGCAGTAGAAAGCTGTTATTGGTGGTACAAACACTTAGCAAAATACTGAAGAAGAACATCTTGCTCTCATGGGGGAGATAATGAACACATTTGTGGAGGTAATGTTATCTGGAGACATAGAAAAACTAACCTATTCCCTTGACAAATGGGAAAGGTATTGGAGACAGCTCTGATGATGTTGCTGTTGCTCTAGCACCATTACTAGTGAATTTCCTTACATTAGGTTCTGTCTGTCCTTTATGAAAGCTATGGTTACCTTTTTCTGTGAAAATCTTTGTTCCTTCTGGCCCAGCTATCTAGTACAGTCAACTGCTTCTCTGATTTAGAAGACTACAGTAGTTCTGACATCAAAAACAAAGTTGGAATGTAGCTTTTCAAAACAGTTTCGTGATCTCTTGTATAAAAGCATTTATATCTATGTTTGTGTACATTAGATTATATGGATGATAAGCAAAGATTAAGTGTTTGTAAAAAACAAACAAACAGAAGCAAACCCCAAAAACCCCAAAACCCTAACAATTGTTGGTTAGGCCTTGGCAACTAAAGTTTCTCTAATGACAAATTACCATTGCTTTTGTTGGAAGTTATTGAAGGGAAAAACCTTGAAAACCTCAACATTTTGAGTTACAGAAACAGCCATACATGTAGGTGTACATGACAAACACAAGATGTGAATTTAGCATTATAACCACTTTTTCTTTATGTTTTTTGAACCCCTAAATTGGCCTATATTCACTACTTGGAACTTGAGACCTTTTAGAAGTGTAGGCAATATCTGACACTGAAATGCTTGATCTTTGTTTTTAGTGACTGGAGTTTACTTTATTAGGGGTAATTCCAGATCTTAAATTAAAAGATATTAATCCAGTAACTCTGGACACTGACGTTGTATGTATTTGTGTTAAAATGCTTCTCTTTTTCATGTGGGACTGTCGCACAACCAGTATTTGGAATGCTGATTCTCTAACTACCTCTGTAACTTGCACATGACTGGCTTCTCTGCCATTTTCAAGCTGTTGTCATGTGTGAACTGTTAAGGGTTAATTTATTAAAAAACTGTAATCACTGTCACTTTCTAAAAGAACAAGTTGATTTGCTTTCCATTTACTTGCCTATTTTCAGAATAATGATTGTCTTGCAAGAAAACCTAATATAAGAGAACAACATCAAACTGACAGGAAGATAGAGTGGGTGATATATGCCCTCTTCTTTTTTATGTAGGGTATCTTTATGATACTGTGGCCTACAACTTTGACCCACGTCTTCCTTTTCAGTTAACCTCCATCAACTATTTAATGTAACTTCACATGTTTGTCATATGAATTTGTAATTAATGCCATTCTCTTCTTCATGTTAATATGTTCGCTGAAAATAACATAGAAGGAAGGGTGCTTAGATCTACAGAGAATTAATTAGCATGTGATTTTCACTATATCATCTAGTGGTAATTAGCAGTTAAACCATCTTCTAGTGCATGACCTGCTGATTTAAATACAGCATTCTGTTACAGTGGCCTGGGGGAAAATTGTCTTGAAAGGATATTCTCTAGAAAATGGAGCTCTCTACATTTCTCTCTTTCTGTTTCTTTGTACCTTAGCATCAGATATCTCTTAGCCCTTTCCACAATACAAAAGCCCATTCACCTAAGTGATAAGAAGCGACAATTTTGATATTAATCAGAAAAGATAGTGATGGATTTAAGCATGCCAAATCAATGTGCTGCCTGATGGAGGTGCAGTAACTCTGTTATGGGAGGGTCACATCCTCCCTGATTGGATCTCCAGCTACAGTAACTTCAGCTTTGCTATTTCTCTTTAAACACACACATAAAATTCTACCTTGAGCAGCTGTAATACTGGCTAGTTGAGCCATTCAGGAAGTCATCTGAAAGTCTCTAAATAGTTGTAGCGTATATGCTTATATTTCATGTGAAAAACCAAGCACCATATTATGTTTTAACCACCTAGTTTAATCTGCTTATGTTTTGCTATTTCTCTTTTCTTAAGTAGAGCGTGATCCTTTTAAATTTTTTATTTCATCAGTGTAAAAATATCTAAGGCTCTATTTTATTGAGCGCTTCCATCATCTTGAATACCTTTATTATACGGCTTTTGAGGTCTTATTTTTCTATGCAATCCAATTCCCTTGACCTCAGAAGAGTATTCATGCCTGATATCCATGCTCTATATTATATGGGCTTTACCCTGGTGTGTCATCAAAGCTGTGGCTGTGAAGTGGTGAGTTTTAATACTATGAAATTGAACTCTTCCACAGTGATAGAAAACAACTGACCCTAGTTCTTCAACTAGTGGGTGATGGATTAAGAGACAAAACTAAGTGAGAAGTAAGTTTCTTGTGCTGCTTTTTGTGTTTCTGGTTTGGTGGGGTTTTTTGTTGGTTTGTTTGTTTGTTTTGGGGGGGGATTGGTTTTTCCTGGTTTATTTTTACTTGTATTTTGTCTTAAATATTTCCAAGGTAAAGTAATACAGTTCAGAATGTTATTGAAGCCGAAAAGAAAAAAATCTCTTGAACACAAAAGATGACTTATCCTGAAAACATCCAACTTTTGAGTTTCTGAAACAAGAATTCTCTCAATAACCAAAAAAGCAATCCCCTTGTGGAGATTCTCTTAATAGAAGTTATCAGATATGCAATACATGACAGACACACATTATAATTGTCTTAAGAGACAGAAGTCTCAGACACTTGCAATGAAATTTCTACCTAAATCAAAGATGGACTGTAAGTCTGTTCATTGCCATTATGAAGCACTTTTGCAGGTCAGCTAGAAATTACTGTAGTTTTTCATTAAGTGGTAAATAACTTAGTGACCTCTTAAGATCAAAATTGCCTCTTCTTTGCAAAGTATAGCATTGTCCAAAAGCTGACTACAACTTCTTCAGTGTATTCATTGTTTAGTTCTCCTAAAAGACTGTCACTATGAATTGATCGAGAATTTAGTGCTGGGAGCTCAACATGGCTTTTATTTGCTCTCCATTAAAAATTTTGAGACTGCATTTGATAGAATTAATTTCTGACTAAAGATATATCCAACCTGAACTACTCTGATGTTATAAAATCACTGCCTACTCAAACAAACCACTCTAAGCTATCAGTGATAAGTACTGATGTTTCCTTAAACTGTGACACATTCCAACACTTTTCCCCCTAGTCATCTTAAATTGCTTTCAAAGTAGTACTGGCGTTTGAAATTAAGCTCAGAGTACAGAAACTCTTTGCAAAGCTTTGTGTGGTTTCATCCTTGTACTCTTTCATGTGCTGTGTTCCTGGCCTGGCTGCTGCTGGAGTCCATTCAGCCGATTCTGGTTGGGCAAGGAGGAGGCATCAAAAGGTGATGATCTGTGGTGTACCTTACTGTGGGGCTGGGAGAGCTGTTTAAAGTGAACTGGTGGGACAGTAGTGTTGTTGTACTTTGGTTGTTTATTTGTCCTCTGCCAGAATTTGGGATATCGGTGTTTTCAGGCACAGCAAAGGAACTGAATAGCTTCTTTTTCATTGTGATTATTAAATTTATCAAGCTTTGGACATTTCAGAGTTCTGATTTTTTTTTTTTTTTTGACTGGAAAATAAAGTCTTGGTCCTACCAATTAAAAGAAATAAATACACAACCTTTAAAATACTTCTAAACTTTTGTGTGTTCAAGACAAGTGGGGGAGCAGTGTCTGAGACTGAGGGACACCATTCTTACTCTGTTAAGTCTCTTTAAAAATCAGGAGTAGGGAGTATCTATTTTCACAGCAGTATATGTAAATATTTAATTATCATGCCCAGCTGTATTTTATATATAGTAAAGTAACACTGATGTTAAAATGTTCAAGTATGTTCAAATAACCTGTGCTACTCCTTCCTTAGCACAGAATTAGCTCTGATTGCCAGACCCTTCTTGAAATCTTTTCTGATTATGAAACCTATCTAAAAAAGCTTGGGCCAAAGCTTACTAAAATGGTTCTTTCATTGTGGTTCCAACGTTTTTTTCTCTGCAAAAATTTCCTGTAACTAGTTCTCTCCTACAAAATAGCCAGTCCCTCTTTCCGTGGTGTTCAGGGCCTATTATGAACCCTCTGATTGAAAAATCTTGAGTTCCCACTGTCAGCAACTGTTTCAATTCCCAGTTTCTAGGTCACATTAAAATACTATGATAGTAGCTTTTATTCATCTTTCCCTGTTTAAAGATCTCATTTTATGGGTTCCTGGCACGGCATTCACACTGAAAAGTGTTACTGCTTGTATGAGTAAGTGGCACAAACAGATTTTGCAGAAGCCTGGAAGCTGTAATTTGCTGAATGATGAAAAGGGAACATAGAGTAAGGTTGGTCCAATATGCTCTGTTTCTCACCAAAGGCTGAAGTGTTGAGAGCAAGAAAAGGAGAATATTGCAAAGAAATCTTTGTTGACTGCCTAATGATCTAGAAATATAATGCCTGCTAAAGTTGAAGACTGTTTTTTAACATTTTGGTGTTCATTGTGTCATCAGGGGGCAAGATGAATCCTCTTGGCCTAAATAGGAATGAATTAAGTTATTTGAATAGATTTTGCTGCAGTAATTCTACTTATGGAGAAATGTTTCTGATTAGTTCCTAACTAGATGCCTATAACCAAACTACAGCTTTCAGAAAGAACTGGAATCTGAACACTGCATGTGGGCTTACCAAAAGTAAAAAAAAATTGCAGCAAATTGTCACGTAACAGCCCTATGAATATGGAGCTCAGAACTTTGGACCTTGCTCTAGTCCATTAAAAATTCCAATCTATGATTAATTACTTAGTGGATATTATTCCTCTATTTATGGTGCTATAAAAGTAATTTATGATACTACACTAAGATGAGGCAAATTCTTGAGAACATATGCAAATTAAAAGTATTTTTTAATTGTTGTGTAATAAAACCTGTAATTATTAGCTCAGCTGGACAATAAAACTCGGGCTTTTGGAAAACATGTTTACATATTCTCTGGCTCCAGTAGCAAGAAATGCTCCCTGGGTCAGAAGGTGCCCTTTCAAATGCCTAGGCGGTTTGGAAGGAGGCAGGAGCAGAGCTATGTCTCTGCAAACTCCCTTCAAGAGCAAACAAAGCTAGCTGGGGCAAGCTGTGCAGACGAGGTTGCAGGGGGTAGGACTGTAACAAGCCCTGCCAGGGACTTAAGATTGGGATGGTCCTTAGTAGTCAGAAGCTGCTGTTCCATCCCAGGCAAGCCCTGCCATAAGGAGCTTCCTTCCAAAGCCAGGTCTGTTACTGTTGTTCTGGAGTACGTTTGAATATGGCTTCCCAAAATTGTTGATCTGTTTCCATTCCTTTCTGTAGCAGAGAACGTGATCTCAGCATCTGATTGATGAATGTAAAACTCCTAATTTTTGATTTGTAGTCTGCACCTTTTAGATTTGTTTGTGATATTTCTGGTTTAAATTGGGATTGGTGTGAGAAGCTGCATCTACAATGAAGAACACACTTCTATTTCTGGTCTGTTTCACACAGACAGCCTGAAAGACTTCCGCTCTGATGGAAACAGGTCACATTTCATCCCAGAGCAATTGGAATGACAGTTACAAACTCTGTAAAAAGTTTATAACAAGTCTGCTGACAGATACTCAAATAAGGAGAACTGGAGGCCAGCAATAGAATGTTCATTATGACCCTCAGTGTACAGATCTTGATCAGCTACAAATTCTACCAAGCTTCCTCACTGACGCTAGCAGGGACTTTCATTAGTAAGCCACTCAAGTGCAATCCAAAGTAAGACATCAAAATTAGAAGGAGAGAAAATAAGGCCTCTCTCTGCCTGTCATAAAATTTTTACTAGTTCTTATGCCATTAAGATATTCCAGGAATGGCATATATTCTACTCTATGACACAGTCCTCTTTTTTCCTTAACTGCTCTTATACCTGCAGATTGTTCTTCGAATCTTGATTTACTGCAAGCAGATTTTGAATATCCTCTGTTATTTGGGGCTGGGTACTGGAACCCAAAAAGAGAAATTGGGTTGGAACGAGTAAGATGATTGCCCTTACTGGGGGCAATTTGAGTATTAAGGAATTAGTGAAAAAGAGTATACTGCATTTTGCTCTCTGGAAAATCCCTGGCTGAGAACAGAAACTGCCAACCTGCTTATGAGGCCCTGCAAAAACCAAAACAACCAGTGTAAAGGTGTTCGATATGATCTCCACACAATTAAGAGAGTTTCTGAATTGAAAGCCTTCAATGAAGAGCCGTGTGCTCAGCTGTTTTAATGGGAGCAGAAACATTAGTTGTGATTTAGGTACGGAGGAAGAAAATTATCTACTTTGTGTTTTCTGTTAAGGTGCCTTGGATTCTTAATCACTCGATTTTGGGGCCAGTGCAGTGTTCAATTAATGCATTCAGTGCCTGTTATTAATCTGTTTTTTTCAGGGTAGTAAAACTATTACTTATTCCCCTTTGGTACATGTGGACTTGGTGTTAACTCACGCTGCAGGCAATGAAAACTACACCTAAGATTTTTAGGGGCGTAATTTGGTGTTCACATTTAAATGGTGACCCAATAATGACTGAACATAGTGAAGTGGGAAAAGCTCTTTTTTCAGAAAACTGTAAGATCAGGTTAGCAGCTCTTAACTAATACCAGGGAGAAATTTCATTCTTTTTAGTAAGTCACAGTCTCTTAGGAGTCTGACAATTTGATAGGATTAATTCCTGATTGTCTAAAATCAGATGGGCCAGCTGTGGTTCATGGATCACCAATAGTCCATGGTGGTCCATCTGTTATAAAGGGATTAGGGAAGAATACATTAATCTTCAGGCAACTATGCTTTGCTATTTGTTTTAGGGACATACAGAATCTTCAGAAATTATTCTTTTTCATCTTGTTGATAAAATAAAGATATCAAACACCTGCCTGTCCTGCATTGCAATGTCTTTTTTTTCTGGTACATTTTTGCAGGAAATTTGACCTTTTGCTGTTCTGAAATGGAAAGAAGGGAAGTGAGACTGAAAAGGTCAATCTTGAATCTAAAACTGATTAGGAATGTTTGAAGTTGCTTCTAAAAGAAAGGTATGGGACTTATAAGCCTATATAGTCAGGAAAAACTAAATATTACAATTTCATAGGCATAATCAAGCACAATGGACTTCATTACATCTTTTCTCCATAGAGCTGTCCTACTTTGATGCATAATACAGTAGGATGGTTACATGAGGGAACGTAGTGATTTGTGGGTGAGAGTTTGACAGCACTGCTGGCCAGGAAAGGAGATCTGCTCTAAGAAGTGGCCTGAATATGAAGTAGTCTAAGATCTTTTAAATACTGTAATCTCCCCAGGGCATGAACGCTGATTAGCAAAGAAATCACTGTGTAATTACACTTTCCAGTTGTGTTGTTTAGACACGTAACCTGCTCCTTCTTACTCAACATCGAAATTCAAGTGCGGATCATTGGTCTTAACTGCTAATTGTGACTCAGATACTTCTCCCGTGACTTCTAATAATGCCTTCTCCAGTCTTGAGGAGTCTTAAATAAGAGAATACAAAATGCCATACAGATATTTTTCTAAGCTCTTGGAGTTCTAATAAATGGTATTGCAGAAAATACATGTTAAAATTTAAATGGTAGGAAAGAAAAATAGGGGCAGGAGGTACTAAGAAGAAAGGACAATGGAGGATAAAAAAAGAGAGGAGATAATGGTCTTAAGCTCTTTGTGGCAAGGAAGAGTTCCTGGCATATAACTGCAGAACAGCACACCAGTGGGCCTAATTAATGCCTGTTGCTTGCCACTTAAGACTTGTACTGAAACTCTTAGTAAGAAACAAAGAGAAAATGAGAGGAAGAAAGAAATCCTGGAAGGGAACTACAGAAAAGACAGCATAAATACCTCCCTTGAGATAATCTAAGACTGCTTTAGACTGTACGAAGTCTTTGGAAGCAGAGACTGCTACAGTTGCATGGTGACAGTGGCTGTAAATTGGGGTACAACAATGTTGGGATGGGGAAGGGCAGAATATCTTTGCCTTTTCATGTCCCATGGTAGTCTCATCATGGATTTATTATAAGCTGATTTAAGCTGTGGGAGATGGTAATAGGCTTCAAGAGGACATGCCAATGTCTGTGTGCCACTGAGGCCGAGAAGGAAAGTCGAGTGGAGCCTGGTTTCTCTGGCTGTGTGAAGGTTCGGAATATATAGATATATCTAACTGAGAGTAGGAAGTACCTGAAATAGAGCAGCTGTTCACTGTTCAGCAAAGCATTGTTTTAATGCAAAGCTATCCAATTTTGTGGAAATTTTTTTTAGTGTATTTCAGGTTTTCTGCACTAAAAGAGTATTCAGATTCCAGTTACAATTCATAATGTTACAAATAATTTTTCTAGGCATTGTTTTATAGACAGACTTGTTTTTAAATGATTGTTTATATGTCATCTAAATTGATGCTGTGAACTTATCTAGTGTCACATTACCAAGTGTGAGAGAATAGTCCGATCTGTCTGAATAATGGTGGAGCTGATGTGTAAGCTGTGTACACGAAGGACTTCAGGGCATTTATCTGGTAGGTGTCATGTCATATACACACTGGGAGGGGATCACAAATTTCAGAAATGGGCTTTGTTCTTACAATCACATTTAAACTTGTCTTTTAAAAGCAAGAGAGATATCTGCTCAAACTTAGAGCTTTGTGCTGGTGGAGGTACTCATCACTGACATGCAGAGTGCTTGTGCATGTCTGATGCCTCAGTACTTGTACTCCAGTTCTTCCATATGTCCATAGCTTGGACAAAGAGCTACTGCTCTGGGGACTGTGCTAGAGATGAGTAGTGTGGCACTCCCACCTTGAGGTCTGCTCATGTTTCACATACTGAACTGGAGACCTTGTTAACTTTTGACCTGAAGGTAATCCATGACTTACAGAAGTTGATACACATGATCTTTTATTGGTCTCATTCACATGAGAGACCTATAATTTTGCTCTGATTCAAATGCATTGTATACTGGTGGTATTAGGGATTGGTTTTTTTCTTTGTGTATTGACAGGCCATAGGTATATAGGTACGTGAGAGTTTGTCATACACCATTCTATGCATTTGGAGATTGAGCTGGTAATGTTGTAGTTAGCAGTTTTACATAATCTCGTTGACTCTTCAGCAGCTTTATCCTTTTCTTGCACTATAAATGAAAAAGACTCAGTCCATTAACATTTAAATTAGAGATAGAGATTCCTGATGTAAACTATTCTCAATGACATTAATAGTGGGCACAGCCCATTAGTGTGAGCTCATATTAGCAACATCTTAATAATCACGACAGAGGTTTGTTTTTTTTTTTTTTTTAAAGTTATGGGAATTTTACTGTAGCATATAATTAAATGTGTATGGAATTTTTATTGGTTATAATTAAGATGCATGATCTTTGTTTATTACAGCATTAGAAAGTACTGTAATAGCTCTGAAAAGCACTGCTTGTCATTTAGTACTGCTTAATTATGGAAAAATACTATAACACTTCAGGTTGGGCTGATTAAAGCAATTATCACAAAATTATAATTGGATTAAATTATATAAAAATATTTACAAGCCTCCTCATGACTATGGGAATAGGGCCTTAAAAGTTGCTCTTCTTAAGAAGATGATGTAATTTGTATATTTACTGTCACTATACAGGAAAAGAAAATATGAATCTATTAGCTACTTTTTGGGAAATGTTACCAGGGACCTACAGGTGTGCATGTATTTAAGAATTTTTTCAAGTTTTTTAGAATCTGAAGTTATGTGTGTTGTTCTTATCCACAAGAGCATTTTCATTTGTATTCCTCTAGCCAAAAAGATGAGGTGTAGAAATTCAATCCTTCTCTTACCGGATTCCTGACTATGATAAGACTGCCCCATTGTCTCTACTTGGGAAACACTGATTTTCATTTAATTTCAGTCTTTGGTACTATAATTATGTTAAATTTTTTCACTTGCTTTTTATATGGGCAAATATGGGATGTCTGTTCACCCCTTCTTATTATGACGGCTTGGGTTCTGTGTGATACCCAGTGGTATTCAGCATTTTAGGGTAGCTGTAACCAGTGACATCACCTCCTAAAATACACAAATCAAGAGGGTGGAGGGAATAAGGCCTTACATTTTTTTAACTGAGATTATTCTGTCATCCTCTGGGTTTTGAATCTTTGGAGTGCATTTAAGTAAAGCCAAACACTAAAGGAACTGAAGTACTTGAAAATAGCAAATAAAATAAAATGTTATTGGGAGCACAGGGAGAAATGTTTCTCTCTGAGCTGTCACTTCTTGGATATAGTTTCTTGCTGTTTGCACAGTAACCTCTCCATTTCATTCTTGAAGCCTCCACTCCAGGGAAGCAGGGAGACCTGATATGAGACCAGAGTTCTGTAAGCAGCAAGTAGTGGGGAGGTTCCAACTCTTGTAATAAACAGGTAATTGCTGGATCTCAAAATTACTCCTCCTCCTTTGCATTATGCATTGAAATCTTTCAGTCCATTTTAGTTTTTCCTAAAAGAAACTCTAAAACATTTCTACCTTACATCTGCTTCAGTGGGGGAAATGGACTGATATTGTTTCAGCTCAGAGGTGTCCCATTTGTTATGATAAGAGATTATGTTTTCAGGGTTTTCATACTGTTACTCTCAACAACTTTGACTGTTTGTGTAAGTGAGAGATGAAAATTCTGTGGCAAATTGTGAGACTTGAT
Organism: Pyrocephalus nanus; assembly: GCA_038380795.1. Taxonomy (NCBI): domain Eukaryota; kingdom Metazoa; phylum Chordata; class Aves; order Passeriformes; family Tyrannidae; genus Pyrocephalus; species Pyrocephalus nanus. The sequence continues at coordinate 20,473,758 of CM076269.1, read as the reverse complement.
ATTTCCCCTCAGCCAGGTAGAACTGTATTAAAATATGTTGTGTTTTTCTTCAGTGTTCGATGTCAGTGACTCGCTTACACTAAATCTGTACTTTTTTTCCTATGGATTTTCTGTCCTTCTCCTCTCAAAATTGGGGAGTCTGAGTTTTCATGACAAACAGATGCCAGCCATCTCCATATGCTACAGAAGCAATTTAATCTGAATGTAGGTTAGTGGTTCTGGTGAGTTGTTGCAGATATTGGGTTTATTTGTTTGTTTTTTATTTAAGTCATATAAATTCAAATCATGCGGCTTGATCAAAATGCTTTCAATGTCTGCACATTGTATGGGAACTTACAGGTTATGTTAATACCATCAACTAAATTGTCTCGTGCAAATGTGTCCTCATTTGTTATCGTTTACTGTTGTTCATTAATGGTGAGCAACAAATGAGTATTCCCAATGACTATGCTTCAGTTTGTACTGTTAGGATGTTGACAATTAAATATTTCATCTTCTTGCTTAAAAATCTTACTTAACTGATGATACAAATTCTTTCTAATGACATACTCTATTATCTGTGCATTTTTGTTATATTGGGAATCTCTTTATCCAAACCCAACTGTGATGACTCTAAGCTGTGCAGGGTAGTTCTTGAAAAATGTCACAATTCATCTCAAGCCATAACTATCTCAAAGCGACACCCACAATGAGGACATTCACTTACACTTCTTTGTGTGTGCCATGGTGCTCAGCCAAGGTAGCAAGTGGGAGAACAGGAGGCAGAAAACCATTTTAGTGGGTATTCTTCAGCTGATGAATTAATATACTTTGGAATCTCAAGTACCACTTTCTACAAACCCCACCAACATGACAAAAGCAGCTAAGAAGATGGACTGAGTCTGTTGTTTGGGTTGCTTTTGTTTTAATTTTGTTTTTATTTTATTTTTGCACAACCTTAGCTGTGCCCTTTTTAGTGTCAGTTGCAAATCTGTGGTGAGAGTAGCTCAGAGGAGTCACCACACTGAAATAGCCTCCTTGCTGGTCCAACAGCTTCTGTCTGTCTTCAATGACAGCTCATCCTAACTCCTGCACCTTTATTTAATCTCTTGTGCTTCTCTGAAGTGGCATCTTTCAGCAGTTCCTCTATCAGGCTTGTATGCTCATCCTGGCACCTGGGGCCTTTCACAAAGCAACAGTTTTCCAACTCTGGTTATACATCTGCTTTGAACTTGTACTGTCTTTGATTTTTTTTTTTTGGAGCCAATAAGTGATGAAAATGTAAATTCTAAAACTAAATCACTGTTGCTTTCTCTTGTAGTGCATTTCTGTGACAATTGGTATAAATAGGTTGTTGAAATGACGTGTTTACTTTGCTCAGCACTGTCTCATTGCACTTGTTCTCCAATTTCTAACTTGCTGTGTTTCTTGTAAAACTCACTATTACTATAAGATGAAACTAGAATAAGAGGGCAGACATACAATAGAAAATCAAGCTAGCTAATGGGAACAAGAGCAGTACCAAGGATAAGCAGCAGCCAGAACTCTAGTGAGAAACTGCTCTATTCACCCATATTTGCACTTAAGTATAGAAATTACAACTTTTCTATTGACACTGGCTTGATTTTTTTTTTTTTAAGTTTCTTTATTTGACAGAAGTTTGGACTACTGCTTTTTTATTAAATAAAATAAAAACAAAAAATCCCCAGCAATTTTTCCAGGTGTTAATGAAATAGAGATTCTTTGTATGTCAAGCACATGCTATAATGAAATTTTGCTTTGTAACAACAGCAGTAATAGCCCAGGGACTATTCTGTAATCACTGGATACACCTCTCCCTTATTCATGGATGAGTTGCTTAAATGAATGTACAATAAGCCCTTATATTTTAGGATGAAGTACAAAACAGCTGAGACAAATGATGTTGAGCCATCTAATTGTTTAGATTAAATTTTTGATTCTTACACTCAATAGCAAATCTATCAAGACACAAAAACTTGTGCCCTTCTGCCTGTCTCAGATGTTCAGGTTTTGGTCTTGAATATAATAACTGGCAGTATCACAATGAGAACAGAATTTGGCCACTGATATTTTCTGGTTTCAGCAGCTCTGTCTCACTGGGAGTGCTTTGAATTTTTCAGTCAACTTAGCAACATACTCTTTGATACACTCTTCATTATTAAGCTAATAGGGAGGCTCATGGAAGACTTTAAAATGGATTCAAGTGTGAAACCTGTAGGTAATGTACATAATGAGGCCATTGCTACAGCTGTGCTGCTTCATAGTGTTAAACTACAAAGAAACTTGAAATGGGCTCTGGCTGGAGTTAGACCTGCACCTAAAAACAGCAGAGACATTGGGAATATCAGGAAAACAATCTGAGATTTCTTAATTGAATGAAGTTATCTACGTATAAGTGATCTCACACAGTGGATTTGGGGAAGGGGAAATAACTCTACCCCTGTGTTCTGTTTTTCCTTTTTTGTTTTCCTTTTTTGTTTGTGTTGTTTTTTTTGAGACTTAAATGGCAACACAACCTCCAGTGTGTATTTCCCCCATCTATCTCCTCTGAGGTTCTGACTATAAATAGGGTTTCTTCTCTCCCTTGTCTGTGCGTGGGTTTGGGGTTTCTTTTCATGTATAAATTATCACAAGGCTTCTCATGGTAATATAATAGTATGGTATGGATCTGCCTGATAGTGCTGACTGGGTCTCATCTTGCAAATACCTATCTGACTGTTTTCAAATCTCGCTATGGTTGTCAAACACTTGCTGATATAACAAGGCAATTCAAAATTAATTTTTCAACTTCTCCAAGTCTGTCCATGCATCTGTAATTGGGAAGCCATAAAATGATGTCCAGTCTTGTTGTTGTAAAAAGATGGATGTTCTTGTGGCTAAGACCAGTGGAGGGAGAGCAGAGAGAGAGCAAATAAAGACACTGGTTCTTATCTCTGTCAAATACTTTCCGTGTCTTACAGCATGTCACTTAGTCTCTGCGTATCTCTGTAGGGATCTCGTAACTACTTGTACCTGTAGGGATAATAGCCCTTCTTCTCTCCTCTTATCCATCCCATTGTTTTGGTTTGTGAACTCTTACTAGTAAAGGACTGTTTTTTTCACAGTGTGTATTGTAATGAGATGATATCTATATTGTTTCCTTCAAGCTGTGCTATAAATATTTTGGCAAATCATCTGTCAAAATATCTTAAAGAACAAAAAAATCACGGTGTTAGGAAAACAATGTTCCCACGGTTCTGTGTTTCTTTTTTTGTTGTTGTTGTTTGGTTGTTTTTTTAGTTTATTTTTTTCCCTTGTAACCCACAAAGAAAGCACAGCCAGCATTTCCTGAATTAGTCTGTGGTTTTTTTCTTCTGCTCGAATTGCTTCACTGTATCTTCAAGACAGAGTGAGAGTGATAGAAACTGGGAATCCACAGGAGCTGATGTGCATTCTTCAACATCCTCATGAGGGGAAGCAGAGGGGAAGGTACCAATCTCTGCTCTCTGGTGACCAGTGACAGGACTCAAGGAAATAGCATGAAGCTGAGTTGGGGAGGTTTAAGCTGGATATTAAGGAAAGGTTTTTCACCCTGAGGGTGGTTGAGCACTGGAGTAGGCTCCCTAGGGACTGCTCACAGCACCAAGCCTGTCTGAGTTCAACTGTTTGGACAATACTTTCAGGCATATTGTGTGACTGCTGGGGTGCCTTGAGCAGGGCCAAGAGTTGGACTCGATGATCCTGACTGATCTATTCCAACTCAACATATTCTATGAATCTATGAACAAAGTGAGCAAAAGTAAGACCAACAATTCCAGTGACTGTACCTCTGTTTTTTTCTGAACATGAATGAAATGTTTCTAATCCTGGCTTCTTGAAATGTTTCATTTTGATATGTTGTGTTTGTTCTAAATCTACAGAACTTTGTAGTCTGTGAAGCATGCAAATAGTTATTGAATTTATATATGGAATTTAAAAAAGTGGTGATGGAGAAATTTCAAGAGGGACAAAAGTTTTGAATTGGGGCACAAGTTTTTTGTTTTGTTTTTGTTTTAGGAAGTTTTTCTGGTAAGTTCTGTTTGGTGTATTTAATGGAGTTAGCATGGACAGTGTGATGTTGTAAGCACATAGCTATTCCAGCTTACACTTACAGACTTGCATAACACACATCTAATAAAGAGAATCCATATCTGAGGAAATGCAAGTAATTATACAGTTGTGCAAATGATCACCAGCCTGAATTTACTGCTCTCAAACAATCTGGGAGACCCAGTAAAATAAAGTGTAGTAGCTGTGGTGCTGCCTGAGCTTATGCAAAACACTTTTTGTTGTTGTATATTTGTGTATAATGAAGGCTCATTTCTAAGGGAAATGAAAGTTTTGTGGCCTTTAAAGGACAGGAGGAAGGCATCTGTTGGGGTATTACAGTCAAATATAGAGTGAAGCCTAAGATTTATGTGACTTCAAATCAGTCTTTTCTTAAGCCAGTGAGCTTTTTGTGTTGTATTTTTTACCCCATTAAAAAAAAGTAAATCCAAGCCTTGTTTCTGATGGAACTAGATAAATTCAGGAAATTCTAATTTTGGGAGAAAATAAACTTTTTAACAAAGTACAGTAAAAATATATCTTTGAAACTTTTATAACTAAAAGTGATTGAAGAAATCTGTAACTAGGACTTCCCCCTTCACCTAACACAATTGACCACACTGTGTCTTTAATATTTTTTTTGAAATGCCCTGAATTGTTCAATGAAGGTTGTGTGGTGTTTTGTTTTTTGTTTGATTTGGGGTTTTTTTTTGTTTTTTTTTTTTTTTTTAGCTTTAAGGATACAAGCATATCCCAACACTCTTGAACAGAAAGTTGCAATATCAGAAATCCCCTAAGGAAGTTTGCTCCTGCCATGAGATCCTGGGCAGGGTGACTTGAATAAAATTGCGGATGCTTCAGGGCTCACCCAAATTGAGCGAACTCTGAACCTTTAGAGATTCACACACCAGTAATTTCTTTGATGTGAAACAGTTTCTGAGGCAAACCCAGGAAAATGTATTGTCTATGGAAGCCTTTTTGCCACTGCCCAGCTGTGGGACCGTGCCCTGCAGTGGTGTGGGAGCAAGACACGGGCAAATGATGTGGGGCAGAGCCACTGCTGAGCAAAAGGATGAGACTGGACCAGAAGTCATGAGAGTTCAAAGCCATGCAAGATTTGAACTAATTCCTAATTCTTTTTGTTCTTGTGGGAGAGAAGGAGCCAGGGCAGACAGGTGATTGCCTTTGATTGCTGCTGTACCACAGTTAGAAAAACAAATTTGTCTCATTTTGTTTGTCTGATTTTGTTTGTTTAATTTTGTTTTGTATTGTCTTAACTGTTACTAGACAGGTTAATCAGTGTGGTGTTTCCTAGTGCTCACAGCTGCCCCAGCACATCAGCTGTCCTCCTTGGCAGCTGGTCTTGCCTTGGTGATTCCCGCTGTAACTGGAAGCCTCTTTATTGCCCTGGACCTGTGAAGGAGTAGCTCTGTGTAGTTTTAACCCATTCTGCTTCTCCTAGCTCTGCATTGCTAATGATTAGGTATGGAGGAAGAGGAGATGGAAAAATTACTCTCTTTTCTTTAAGAGACTGGACTAAATAGCAAGCAGCTGAGCTTCTTTTGCAGGTATTGACCTCACAGGACAGTTAGTCCCAGATACCCATGTGCTCTGAACTAGGCTAATCAACGTAATCAGCTTTCTTCAAGGAAAGCAGAAACATATATCTCCAAATATTCTGATTTTTCATATTTCACTGAGAATTTTTTTTCTTTATTTTTTCAAATTCAGCTTCAGTTTCTCTGTCATGTGTAATGCTTTTCTGATGATCGGGCACCATGTAGTCAGTCACTCCTGAGATACTAAAGTATCTTTAATAGGAGAACTGAGGAAATAGCCTCTACTGATTCTTTGCAAGAGATTATTTTTACCTCTGCAATGGCTGATTTAAGTCACAGTGGCAGCCAACAGCCAGGAAAAGAGCGAGACAAGGCTTTCTAATAAGAAGTGTGAATTTTCCTTCCAGTGTTAAAATCAAGAGTGTTGGATAATTTCCTTCAGAGGCAGGTCTGCCCAGGTGTGCTGCTTTGTCTGTGATCCCTCACCTAAGATTATGCTGAGTTGATATTCTGTTTAATTTGTATAGGCAAGTCCATGTTCTCATACCTCTTTCTCTCACTCTTGCACGACTGCTCTTCTCTGTCAGCTGTCAAGGCAAGACCTGGGCCGGGACCTTACACCTTGTGTAAGAAAAACAGGCTGCTTTTGGAGAAGGACTTGTGGGTAAACTCCCAATATGATCCTTAATCCCACCAGAACCAGATCCTAACTGTTTCTGTGGTACATGTAACACTGGGCCTTGCTGAAAGCATCTTCTTTCTTGGCCAGATAGCTGATGTTTAGCCACACACACACTTCACTCCCATGCCCCCATGGCAAAATTCAATTAAAAACATTTCCTTGAATCTTTTGAAGATAAAATTTTTCATAATTTTGGCTACTCTTCTGCTTTGCTTTCTTCTTCTGTGCATCTTATCCTTCTTTATTGTTTAAATCTCTGTGTGTGTATATGGAGCCAAGCTGAAAAAGAAATTCCCACATTTGCTTTTTACTTTGAGTTGTTTTTAAGACTTAGAAATCCTAGTAGTCTGTCTTTTCAGTGCAAAGATTTTGAAATAAAAATTGTCAGGGATCAATTTGTAGTAAAAAGTTAATGTTCTTTCTTTCTGCTTTGATTGATATCACTGAATTGAAGCTGCTGACTTATTCAGTGGGAAGAGTGAAAGCTTCATACCCCAGGACATTGTGGGACTGCACTAACTGAGAACTAAACAAAATAGATAATAAAGCCTTCTATTTGTGATTATTCTATTAGATTTTATTTTTGGTGAAGGATTATAAGGACATACGATAAATAGTGGAAATTATGGGAAATTTTCAAATTTTGTTTCCTAAAATTAAAATGCTTTATATCAGGACTAAAAAGTTTTGAATTTTGCTGTAAAGGTTGTAGGAATGTGTGTCATTGCATCTGCTAGTCTGACTTGGTTCATTGTAGGAGTTGCAACACAAGTAAATTAAAGTATGACTAAATATTAAACTGGGAAAATTCCATCTGTTCCTACCAGCAGCAGTTCAAAACCACGTAATGGATGTGGAAACATTAAGCAGGGACACCTTAGTAGCACACTTAGGAACACAAAGCTTGTAGCAACGTGTACAAATCCATTATTACTAGGAATTTAAGGGGGGAGTTTGGCCTATTCAGACCATACACACATACACACTTGTCTCAGGAGTTTGTGCTAGTGGCAGGTGAACTCTGCAGAAGATTAAATACAACTTTCCCCCAACTGTGATTAATACAAATTATGTTGTTTTCTTTTTATACGATACCCAGGTAATTTTAAAATGCAAATCTGAAACCTGCGATCTTGTCAGTGAAATCGCTTAGGCCTGTTATTTTACATCTGGATTTCTAGTTCTTACTATGGAGAAATTGGATTTTTCTAGGCTTTGAGTTGGGAGCATGTGGTACCTTGCTTCCTCTGAGACAGACCAGCCACCACTAGAGGGAATTAGACCTTGTACCTGCTGCTGGGTATTAGTCTCATGAAGAAAACCTCTTTCCTGTGCTGGCACTGCTGTGGTTTGGGTTGTTCTGAGCTGAGCACTGTGGTTTATATTTCTTCTTTTACCTAAGGCTCATAATTATTTTTAAACTCAGGAGCTGGACTTCTAACAAAACACACCATTTTCCTGAAGAATTGCCTTTAGTGCCAATGCACAGTATAAACGTTTTTTTTCCGCTTTCTGATTTTGTATCTCTTGATGTGTGTGTGCAAAGAGAGAAATATCAGGATAGTTTAACTCAAGAATGTGTGCTTCACATATTGATCTTAAATGCAGTACAAGGAGGAGCTCTTAATGCTCTTCCCTTGTCTGTCATAAGCATTCTGAAACAGTTGTCTTCTCCAGTAATGAAGCTGGCCATACTGATTGGGGCATATTTGAACAGTGTACGTCTTGTTTTTAACTTAGATCTGTGAAAGCTGGCTTCCAAGTCTTTTTCCAAGTGGGTTTTTGAGGTGAGCTTGTCCAAATCTGACAGAGGTTGCAGTTCTAACACTTACCACGTGAATTCAATGTGATGTCTTTGCTCTAGGCAAAATAACAAATTTTGAGCAAATTTATCCCAGGGAGAATTTAATATTTTTACACAAAGAAATGTGCCTATTTTTAGTGTGAATCATACTTGGCTTATTAACTTGTGAAATAACAGTTCTCAGTCTTTGCAAATATTTTGCAGTTGTAAGCACATTAGTGAAAATTCAGTGTTACAAATTTTGGGGTTTTTTTTGGTGAAAGTTTCTTATTTTTACTAAATTGGGTGATTTATCTCTTTTTTTTTTTTTTTTTTCCCCTTCCTATATGTTAGCTCTGGTTTCTTGGTGATGTTTCCTCCTTTTGTGCCCTTTTTCTTTTTTCTTTACTGTTTTTTTTTGTCAATAAGTTTATTCTGAGTGCTGACAGAAGAGTTTTTGGTAGGAAGTTGATCATATCAATTGTTGATAGGGCTCACTGTTATTGTAAGTCTTGGGTCAGGACGCAATCCAAGATCTGAACTGTAAACACTGTAGGCTGGAGTAAACAGATTTGACTATCTTATACCTGCCAGGGATCTGGCTCAAATATTTTGGCTATGGTGAGGAAAAGTAATGTTGATTCGTAATTAGCCAAATGTGAAATATTTTGGATTCATCTGTGTATTAATTCACAGTTCATTATATTTTATATGAAATCCAATCACCCTACGCTATAATAATGGAACATTTACTAATTGCTTGAAAGCATCTTATTTAAAGATAAATGATCTTTGTACTGGAAATAAAATTTTAAATTGTTTGTTTGCTGACATAATAAAAGAAGGACTGTATACAAATGTCTTTATCATCAGTTTTACTAGGAGGCCTAGTATATTTATAATATATTAGCAGGGACTTTGAATGTAACCCATGAATAATATAGAGTAGCAAAATAAGATGGTGCATCCTAACAAAACAAACATATATTTGATATTGAATTTCATGTGTGAGTGGTGTGTATCTGTCATTCCGTTCACACAATAACAATTCTCAAAGGCTATCATCTGCTCTATTTTTTTTTCTTTGGCTCCTGTTCATGATTCCCAGTATTTCTAGCTCTTTTAGCAATCTTCTTGAATTTTTTCTCATCTCGTATAGTGCATTTGCCTCCCACTTCTTCCCTGCAAGGTGTTAATCATTCTCGGTGCTTCTACTTCACAGAAGATGTTTACATGCTAATTTTCATTTTCCTTGATTTCTTAAAATGCCTTTTTAAAAAAACCCCGTATCTTTATGTAGCAATGGCATTCTGAAATTAATACATTTTTTGGTAAAATGCCTTGTAGGAAGCCAAAAAGGCAATAAAACTCTTAAGTGGCCATGGTTATGGAAATAGTGTGAACCACTCTTCTGTACTGTACCTGAATGTATGAGCAACTGCTGCAGATTTCTGGGTACAATGGCCGAATCCTCATCCTCCACAGACAATTTATTAGTTCATATGAGAAACATTCAATGGGATTAAAATTTGAGGAGTACAGAAAAAATTATTTTTCGGAGGGATCTATAGGGGTAACAAGGGGGAAGAGCCTTCCTTCTCTAGTCTGCTTGCTTTCTACCAGACTGATTCCTACTGCGCTGTGAATTCACGTCCTTGAAAACCATACTTGTAATGTGGGCTTATTTGTTTGTTGGTTTTTTGTGTTTGTTTGTTTAAGTTTGGCTTACTTTGTCTGGTCCCAAACAAAAGTTAGCCATAATTTCAGGCAGAGTACAAGACCCAACTCTTACATCTCTTGAAGGCAGCTGATCTTTTATCAGGTTTTCATCCAATGCAGTTACAGTTCTTGTGAATGATTTCGGGAATACAAGGTGCTAGTTTGCTGTTTCTCTGAGCAGCTGGAATATCTCAAGGTCAGGGTGGTGCAACACAGGTAGGGAGGGAAAGGAGAAGGTTGGAGGAATAGGGATAAGGAACTGAGGCTGTTATTCTAAATCTTCAAAGCAGCTACTCCCAAGCTTCTCCACCATGGACCACTGCAGATTTTGTATATCCTTACAGTTGTGTACAGTTGTTTACACTCAAATCTCAGTTCTCAGCATAATCTGATAACATGTTCCTTGCTTTGTGTACTCTGCTGTGCTTTTAAAAATCAAAGGATGTGGTGTTGGTGCTGTACCAGCGGAAACTGTGGCACAGTTTGCCTTCATCCTTCAGGCTGAGGGAGAAGGAGCAAATGCTGGGGGAACCTTGCCATGGATGTTAGTGACAGACCTGCTGGACTCTGTGCTGGACCTGTCACAGAATACGCACTCTGTGGAGGGGGCTGTGTGATAGTTTTTTTTATCACAAGTTTTGGTTCCATCTGTGCTCAGCCGGCGAGTGGCTGTGGCCACAGGGGCAGCCCGTGGGTCCTGGCCTCAGGCCTGTGGCACCACCCTGGCCTTGGGCACCTTGTGAAATCCAGCAGAAGCCACCAAAAATTATTATTTTTCCCCTCTCTGTTTAACTCTCATAGTGACCTTCTGAGGCCAATGAATTATGTATTACTGTCACAGACTTATCCGCATTAGCTGAGGTGGTTTTAGAGGAGCCAGAAGCTCCTTGGCAGGCTGAGCCCATGGGAGCTTGCTGAGCAGGTGCTGCCCTGCCTGGGGCTGCCCCAGCAGATTTGGGGTGCAGACCTTGGCCTTGATGACTCCCAGACCCCCAGAGCTCCTGAAGGATGGGAGCACTGTGCTGACCAAAAGATGCTCATCCTTCTCGCAGGTGTGTGTAACAGCCGGTTATACATCCTTTGTTTATATCTGGCTGTGTTTGTGTTTCTCTACAGTCAGTTGCCTGCTTAAAAAATGTAAATATTTTAGGTACAAAGCTTTAGAATGTTTCGTGTTGTGTCTCACCAAAAGGTACCTGCTACATTTTTTCAACACTTTTGCTAAATGCATATATAACTTTTATTTTTCTATGAAGTGGAATACTTTCCCTAAGGAGTTAACTAATACATCTGAAGCATTCGGAGGTTAAGATTTGAGAAATCTTCAATATATGTCCCTGATTTTCTGACTCCATTGCTTATTTGTTTAGGCTGATGGGAATAGGCTTTGTCTACTGCACTTAAAGAAGAAAAGAAGATTTTTGTGCTCCCGGGAGGTGAAGGAAGTTTTCATTGGCATTTTAGTGAAATATTAAAGGCAAAGCAGATTTGGAGGGACACACTGCAAAGGCTGTCACAGTGATCAGAGAAGCACTGGAATGAGGGAAGGGACAGCTAAATGTGTAGGTGGAGAGTCAGTCCATTTGTGCAAAGGTATGAGTAACCGAGGTTATGAATTAGTTGCAGATGGGAGCTGGCAAGCAAGAAAAGTGGAACAAAATTATATTGACATCCCTGTGTTGTCTAAAGACCACTACAAGACCATTAGTATTGCTGTGTAACCAGCAGGGAGGCCCTGTCAGGGTGAGATTTTACTTAGGCAACTGGTATTGATTTTTGGTCTGCCGCCAAGATGTAAGAAGGAAAAGATTTTTTCTTTCTTTCTTTCTTTTTCCTTTTTTTTTCCCTCTTTTTTTTTTTTTCTTCTGTGTCCATATTCATGGATATAAAGCAGTGTGTCTGGACCTGGGATGTAGGGTTGAGACTGGCTGTATGCTGTCGTGACCGACTTTATTAGGGGAACAATCTTTTGAGTCGTCCTTCAGATTTCTTGCCTCGCTTTTGCTCATCTTTTCTCTCATGTTTCCTGTAAGGCCATTCTAAAAGGCAAAATTAAGAATCCAACATGTGGTCATGGCTTGAAGCATCATATATGGCAAACTAATTTTTTTTTCATTCTTTGAATGAATTTTGAGTGACTTTAAAGCATCTCTGGTTGCCTAAACTGACAGCCCTGTGCTTGCTCCCAGGGCAGCAGCAGCCAGAGCCATAAGACTAAAAATGGGCCATGAATCAGCTCTCAAGCCAGGCAACAGCTCTTGTTTTTGGGTCTCACTTGACGTGGCAATGTAGAAGGAGGAGTAGCTTAGTACTTAGTACTCTTCTTTCTCCTCCTGCACTGGAGGTCTGCCAGTACTAGTTACTCTTCTGTATTTATGGGAGCCAAATTTAACATGTGTGCAAGGAGTTTGTTTCCCTACTTCCTCAGAGAAAGCTAGGCAAAGAGAAATTTCTAGCAAGAGAAGAACTTGGGTGAAAAATGGTGGTCTACAGTCTGCTTGTAATAGATGTCCAGAGACTGATCTGGTCTTAAATCACACAGGATCCTTCCTCATGACGTATGCTAGCTTCTAATATATTGCTATTAACACACTCCTTTAGCAGAGAAAATGAGTCTGATAGAAAAATGTTTTCCTTCACTCTATTGCATGTGTAATAAACACTTAGTTAAGGCTGCCTTTTCTTTAAAATTTAAATACCTGCACACAGAAAATTGAGACTGCTGAATTCTTAGTGAAAGAAGCACTAAAATAGAACAGTGTTGTTTAACTGTAAGAGATTAATTAAATATCCCATGCTATTTCATCCCTGTTCATCTATGTCCTTACCTTTCTCTCATGTTGTCTAGCCTACTTAAATGTCATTCTGCTATTTGTTTGACGGGAGATTATTCCTATGGAGGGTAGGTCTGACCACTGCTTGGCTCCAAGGGGATAAAAGGAAAACATTCCTTTGGGAATTTGGTCCTTTAATTATGTGCATTTTAAAAAACAATCCGTTTTGATCACTGAAACACTAGATTAAATCTTGGCATTGATTGTGGTCAGTTCTTTAAGCCTCCAAATTTTGTGTTGTTTTGTGGTAAAGGCAGCTGTTTGTCCTGAAAATTTGTTTGCTGCTGCTTTATTTATACTTTTTCCTACTTCAGCTTTGGCCACATATCTGGTTGGGAAAAGAATTATAATCAAGGAAAAAAACCAATCTGGATAATATAACTTCTAAAGTTGTAAATATTTTTAATTTTGCCTCATTCATAGTGATTAATTAGAAATTTTTGCCAACTCCCCAGATATTTCAGTGTAAAATGGTGATTAAAGAGTAAAAAAACAACTTAATAACAAGTTCTGTTGCAGTGCTAAAGCACACCTGTTCTAATGTACAGCAGAAACTAAGTCCTTAGCTTATTGTTTTTCCTTGGTGCTGCCTCCAGGACCTACTCAGATTCTCTTTGGCTTGACTTTTACCCTGAGATAGAAAATTATCTGATACTGTATTGGGTTGAATCACCAAGAATTGTCCTCATTTGTCTCTGAAGGGTATCATCCTCTTATAGAAGAATGACATGAGAGTTCTGAATTAGAACTTATTTACTTAGGTCTGTCAAATCCAGAGTATACAGTGTTGTATTTAATTTTACTGTTGAATGCTTAATTCCTTCCCCACCCCATGACGATGCAACCTTTATCTGAGCTCAGTCTAGTTAGGCTCCAAAGTAATCAGAAAAATGCTACTGGTTTTTAGTTGCTGCAGAAAAGCTGATGCAATATAAATAATGGTTTGCAATACTGTGTGTGCAATCATGGTTTTATAAGATGTAAGCATAATGTCTCTTTCCCTAAGAAATCGAGGTGTTTTAGGAAGACCTATTAGTGTAATAGAGAACATTTTCATCAGAGCATTTTGCTAGAAAATGCTAGTGGAGGCTTGGATGTCACTTAGATGTGTGCTATTTGTGAGCATGGCCGTTTTTTTTAATCATGCTTTTGCAAAACATTAAGGCACTATTTATTCTAGTAACGTTTTTATACAAATAATTAACTCAAAAATTATTATTTTTTTTTAAGTCTAGAATTAATTTTGGAACAGTTTGCGCACCAAAGATCTTTGCTTTTGTCTTAACATACGTGCATGCAGTGTAGTCACCCTTCTAAAACCTTGAACTTGAATTTCGGGCTCAAACCCATAAATTCCTTAGGCTGAGCACAGTCCCTTGCCTTTATGCAGAAACATTTGCTAAATTTAGAAATATAGACAACAGTTCCAGGAAATGCTACGTGGAATCCTTACTTTACAACATTAGCTGACAAGTAAGTACCCACTTGCAAGCCAGTAAGGTGGGGTTGTTTTCCTTGCTGCTGTTTGATAGCAAATGATTACAGATAAGCTGTAGGGGTATCCATTTATTCACAAGGACTTTGTCTTGCAGCTGCAAAAAAAACATTACCAATTCAGAAAGCTCTCTATGTATGGCAATCAATTTTAACTCTCTGCCTTTCTGCTGATAATGGAAGCTTCTGTCTCACCCCCTGTCTGGCTCGTGCGAACTGCCTCTTCAACACGTTCTGAGCTTGACAAAGTTGTTTAAGTCACTTTATGGTAACAGAAGATATCGTTAAGCTGTGGAACAGAAAGAAATAAATACACAAGTGTCAAGCTGCCTTCAGTTATATCTATTTATTACCCCACATGAATGCACACAGTGGATCATAAAACTCCACCAATATTCCAATAAGTTACGTGTTTTGGGAGAGGGAGAAGCTGTTGTAGGGACCATATTAAATAAACCTTCATGCTCAGGAGTGTACAGAACAGCAGTTAAGGAGACTTGATCTAAAACTGCCCTAATTTGCCATGTGAGCCAGGAGAATCTTTTATAAGATGGCTTATAGATCTCTAGGACTTTGCGTGCTAGCTAGTGCAGGGTGACATAAACACAGGCAAGTGCATCCACTAGAGGGTATTGGCACACTATATAAGGTGGCACATTATAGATAATATCTAACAGGTCTCATTTATTATTCCTTTATATGAGACCTTTAAAAGTCCTTTCTCTTGTAAAGACCGTATTTCCCAGGACCTCTTCCATTTTCTGGTAGCAAATGTGTTCCCAATATGAGCTCAATTGCCATTAGGAGAAAAAAAGGGTGGTAAACTGCTCACCACCAAATTATCAAATGGCTCTTGCCCAGGTGGTGATTGAAATATTGATGTAGTCAGAAGACTTCTAGAGAGACTGAATATCAGTTAAGCAATATAAAGACTTGCCCCTTCCTTGCACAACAGCTTTCAGGAGGGGGATAGGAGGGTCCAAATTCTGCATTTCCGAAAAGCATCTATCCTGGTGGGATGAAAGCACAGGAAAGGAGCTCCTATTTTTAATAGCATCCACTAATCCCACTGCTATCAAGGCTTTTATAACAAATCTGGGATGAGACTTCAAGTTTACAGTACAAGACTAGCTTACTTCAGAGAAGAACTTATGTTTGCTGTTCAGAGAAATGCCATATCATGTTGTAATCCTAGGAGTATTACTTTTCAATATAAAATGTTTACTGGGTTATGATTGTGATATGAATTGTTTGGTTTTTACTCATAAATGACTGTTAAAAGGAAGAGAAAGAAGATGTGTAGTGTGTGTGTAAGACTGAAAATATCAAGTGCCTCATAGGGGCCTGATTCAAAGTGCACAATAGAAAACTCTGGTGTTTCCATTAAAAATTAAAAAAAAATCTCATTTTGTGGAAAAGACTAAGAAAAATGAAATATTATCTACAGTTAGGGACATAGTTGAGTGGTGGACTTGGCAGTGACTGGACTCTGATCTTAAGTCTTTTCAAACCTAATAGATTCTATGATTCTATGGAATTACTTGCAGTGTGTTCAAGTCTGTCATTCTTTTAAAATTTTAAAGTCTTGGGGAAAACAGCATTATAAGTAGTGATTCAGCTATGCAAATTTTGAATCAAGATGTGTATATATTATATTAATACCTGTAAATTCCATGTCCCATGAGAGGCTGGGCCATATCCATCACAAAGGGAATTTTCTCACTAGTATCAAACACGTCAAGCCTGGAGATGTGCCTGCCCTGCTGGTAACAAACCTAATTGTGGATGTAAACAAGGCCCACCCAAATACACTGATCCCAAAAGCAGTGCTGTTTATCCCTGATAACAAAAATAGAAAAAATGAGCCACAAAAGTGAAACCAACAACAAATATTACCTTGTTCATGTTACAGAAGGCATTGTTTTTCTTTCCTGTGATAACCCACTGGCTTAGGGAATTGATGATAATGCGTACGAGCATGTCAGGAGAGCATTTTAGTGAGAAAGCCCTTTATGTAATATCTATTTTTATTCAAATTGGAGATTGAGGGATCAAGTAACAGGATGAGATGTTCAAGGATTGATCTGTAAGAAATAATTTTATTGTTGTAGTCATTAATGAAAATGTTCTTAAATATTCAAACGTCTACAGCAGTATTAAAAATTTATCTATGTACTGTGTACCAATACTTGCTAAATTTTTTTTTGTGGAAGGCAAATTTAAAAGAACTGGTTATGTAAAGGTAAGTACTTGTTTAGGTAGCTTTTTTTTTTTCTTCTAGCATTGATAGTAGTGTTTGAACAATTTATTAAAAAAATTAGTGAGGGATAAAGGCTACTTAACTTTTCTTATTCTTCTGAATTAGAGTTTTACAATAATGTGCAGATTCTAGTGCTCTGCCTAATCTAACTTAAAATTATCCAAGGAAAAAGTGCAAGAATGTAAATATTTCCTTTTTTTAAAAAATGTTTTTCAGATATGCATAATACAATTATTTAAAAAAACCCACACAATTTTATGTAGAAATTTGTTAGTGTACTATTTCATTGTCAACATCCATATATCCACTGTTTCCTTTCCATTATTACTTCTAATTATGCCCTATTAAAGTTGCCTACATATTTTTTTCACACAGTATGCCTCGTTTTCCATGAAATATTTTTCTTCATTGAATACCACTTTTTATTGTTTAACCACATTTCTAATTTCTCTGTTTTACTTATTTCTGTCCTCATGGACACATTGTTATTTCTGGAATCACTTTTTAATACAAAATTATTTTCAAATTTCAAACTGATTTGTTTCAGTTGCCCCAAAATAATTAAGAATATAGAACAAGGCCAGTAGCCTTCACATTCATTGAGTTCTGTCATCCCTTTTTCATGTAATTCTGAGGTGTATCTAAGCTAGGCTGATGGAATGTTGGTATCTCATAGTATTTTGAGAGAAAATGTTTTAGCTCTGTATATTTTTTGCGTCTTTCCCAACACAGGCTAAATTTTATTGTTGCACTCTGAGAAAAGTCTTAATTTTTTTCTTGACACTAATTTCTGCTGCTGAAAATGCGTCAGGTTCAGTGATAGATTAACTCTCATTTCTCACTGTAAAGTAGGATGAACAATGAAATAATAGAAACAAAGCTGTATCTTCCAGCAAGAATCCTGAGAGTGCAGGGTCCTTACATTTGCATTTCTTTATCCAAAGGTGGATAGCGTCAGCAGTTTAGCTTTTCCATTCTGTATTACAATAACTTACCAATAAAAAACTTCCTGAATATCACATCAATGGATTGAAAAAGACTATTGTAGCTGATGAAATATTTTTTTACTTAAATTTGGTATTATTAATTTGGCATGACTTTAATTTTTTTTCTCCTTTATGATTCTCCTTGTGGTGGGTTTGTGGTATGATGATGTGGTGTTTTTATAGAACTTTAAGTAAGTTGTGGGACTAATTATGTTTCCACTGAAAATTTCCTGGTAAAATCCCTTTTTTGTTTTAACACTTGGAATTGCTGTAACCTCAAAAATTACCTCACACTGATACTCAGATATAACACATGTTTTTTCTCATATCAATCAATGTTTAGCTTTATGAATAAACAGCAATATAGAAATTCATCCTGTGTTAGAAAATAATGACTCTGCGTTGCCATGTTCCAGAACTTGCCTTAAAACAACTGGAAAAAAACACCCCAAATCCCCCAAACCATGAAATTTGATACTTGGGATTAGAGAGATGGATTTAATATGGCAAAAAAGAAATACTTTTGATCTATAGGGATTCTAAATTTTTGGTTACTTGATTTGGGATTTCGAGCCATATTAAGGTGTTACTATACCATCAACTCTGATTCTGTTGGACTGCAGATACAAAATAAAGCTGGGCTGGGCTTTTCTCTTTAAGCCTGTATTTCTGTAGGTCTGTCACAATATACAGATAGAGGTAAAGTCTCCCAGGAACATAAACAGTTGAATATAGAAATGCATATGGTACATGTGACTCTTTCTGATACTAACTTAAGGTGTAAAGCACCTGTTTAAATCCATGTTTGGTAATCTAAATCCAATTACAAAAAATGGTGCGTAATATTATTATACAGCCATCTATGGTAATAACTTCCTCTTCAGTTTCAAACAGCCTTTCCTCATTTTCCTTCCCTGTTTTGTGAGTGTAGTTTTGTGTTTCCCCATGCAGATCATCTTCTTTATCTTACTGGTGATAGAATATACTTTTTGTGTTATTTGTGAAACATTTTGGGCTGGATACTGTTATACGTGATAGTAAAATTTGACAGATAATTAAGTTAATACTACTTCTACTTCAGTGGTATGTTTGACATAGCAGGTGAAACACTGCTACACATGTTAAGCTGTACTAGATACATGGGAAAGAAAAAAGAGCAAACATAAAAGCCTCCATAAGCCAAATTCAAATTAGTTTTCTCAAATGAAGCAATTTGTATTTCTGACATAGCCTAGAAACAAAATGCAAGCTTTTTATGTATATATCTACAACTGAAAAAAAATGAATATATTCAACATATTGGTGATACCTCCTTTTTAAAAAGCTTGTAAGATGTGTCAAATATATATATTACTTTAAGCTTTAATGTTTTTAGAGATGTTTGAGAGGTGTTTTTCTTATGGGTTTTGTTTGTCCTGTGTCCCCCTTCCCAACTCAAGTGTTAATGTTCACATTTTATGTAGTCCATGTTACTTTTGTATAATAGTGGTTTTTGGCTTACAGCCTCATAAAGCTTCTTTAGAAGGTCAAAGTGAGTGGAGAACTTTTGGCTCATACTTAAAGAAGCTACTCAAGTATGCATTTAAGTCAAAACAAGACAGATGTTGGTGAATACATATTTTAGATGTTCTTTTTTTGGGATATTCTGCTGCAAGAGCACCTGTCCTGCCAAATGAAAACATCACATAGGAATGAAGTGGCACTTGTGCTGGTTCAAGCATTTTAAAGCAGGCATACTCAACTATCGCTTAACAAAGCAGCATCTGTGGCACAGGCCAAGTTTGAAATCACGCTGCTTACTGGGCTTGCTCAAACATGCTCTTGTCTGTTATTCCAGTTTGTCTGCCTGGTGCCACGGAAAGATGTTTCAGGGACTTTGTGAAATGAGGTATAAACAAGAGTTTTGCCTATTGAGCTGAGACATCTAACGTAGCTCCTTCTTAGGACAAAGAATATAGGGATCACAGTGGCAAAGTGTGCTTTATCTACACAGGTGAGGGTGTGTTTGCATTCCTGTCTCTGTATGCTTGACTTGGGATTCATAGGAATTACTTCAGTAGCTCCGTCATGTTACATTTGCTGATCTGTAGGAATGGAAGATGAATATTTCCAGGTTAAGGAATTATATTTTATTAATAAGAAAGTTCACTTACCAAAGGCACAGGACTCTTCCAGTTGTTGTGTGCTGTTGCACAACAAGCTAAACTTTCTTATTAAAAACAATGGAAGTGCAAGTGGTAGTTTTGACCTTCTGAGAATATGTTTCATCAGGGACTGTACAGCTGGTGAAACAAATATGCTCTTTGGTTATTAAATATCAGTTTGTTCTCCTTTTACCTGAAAAGCATGAGCAAAAATACAAGTTCCATAACACTGTTTTCCTTTCATCTATCAAATGAATCTGTATATGCAATATATTTCTGTAGAGGATGTCAACTCCTCTGAAATAAACCTTTTTAATTTAGCTGCATGTTATGTAATTCAAATCTTTAATTTAAAATCAATTCACAGTTGTACTTTGGCAAACTGTTGGTTATTTTTCTTCTCTATGAAATTATTGTACTTCGTATAAATTATCTTAACTGTAAGTGATTATTGTAATGGATTGCATTTGTTGTTTAATTAAAATTGTTTCCAAAATGACAGTGGCATGTTTACCTTCATCAGAGGAAGAGCTATCAAACTGACTTCTGGATTATCTAGGCTTTTTAGTTAGCTAGTTAGTTAGTCACTGCCAGTAAATAGCTAAAGGTGTAAATATTATCATCAAATGCTGGAGTTCTTGACTCTGAAATAGTAGTCAGGACGATAAGCGTTATGAGATGTACTTTGTTTTCAACTCAGGGGAAACCTGAAGGTAATTTCTTCCCTAGAAGCACAATCTGGGATTTGCTTTATATCCAGCACTATCAAATATGAATGAATCTTAAAAGTATTTCTAATACCCCAAGCTTTGCAGTATACAAATACCAGTAGGATTGTTGGTAGTGCACTGCTAAGATGCCAGACTTCTGATTCTGTCGTGCCTTGAAAGTAGGCAGCTGTGAATTGTATAAAGATTAGGAATACCCAAGCTGTAGAGGGACATTATAAATCCCATTTTGCCACCCTTTGAGCTGAGCAGCTGACCAGTAGTAACAGACACGTGCAAATGTGTGTACAGCCAAAAGTCTGATCTATGGTCCTTGGTAGGAGTAATTATTTGAGTCAGAGAGAGGTTCTGATCTTTGCTTGCTGTTTAATATTGTATTGAAATGAACAAGGCAAATGCAAATATTCTTCACTGTGTCATTTTATTTTTTTTTTAATGCTTCAGACTTTTTTTAACTATATACTTAAATTTTACTAGGGATAAACTGAACACTGCGATATTGAGAACCTGAATATAAAAAGTGGAATAATTTTCTTAATTTTCACTGTCTACCTTAAGAAATAGGCAGAAATGGAAGGAGATAAATAGAAGGACGAAGTTTGGTTTTTTTTCTTTCACTTTGATTTATTGGAAGAAAACTTAGACCAAATAATATGTTACAAGAGAAGTTTGGTATAATAAATAAAAAGATTACAATTCTGGAACAGCAATTTCCTTATTTAATGCTGTTAATGGGAAAAGTTGGAGATATTAATTTGTCAATTACTTTTGAAATGCATTAACTAGACACAAATAGCTCAGTCAGAATAGAAACTGAATAGCTCATTACCCTTGCATATACTGCGGTACAGCCCTAACCAGTAAGCACATGTTAGTAGAGGGCAACGAGCAGTTTAAAATTTGCACACAAAACTCAAAAAACTCTCAAGCTTTCTTAGGTTATTTACACATACACTCCTTTGGCTTTGCTCTTTTCCCCTGATGAAGCAGGTTAAATGAATAAATGCATCTGAAACTCTAAGTGTATCTAGCGGCACTGTATATCTGTAGTTCTAGCTATAATTGGTTTTTAGAAATACTGCAAAAGATAATGCAAATAATGAAATTAGCAGGAAATCATAGCTCTGAAAGGGATTCTGAGCCAAAAATCCCATCTAATTTCAAATGGAGCCTTGTGAAAACTATCATCTCTATCTTCTTTTAAAAGCATTGGTCTGCGAAGGAGAAGGCAGAAAGAGGTGAAGAGACCTGGGGAAAAAAAAAAAAGTGGAAACCTATAGCTAAACCCCAAGTTATGGATTGCTCATTGTTATGATTTCATTTCTCCTCTAGTATTCTTCTTTGATCAATGAGAAAATTTACAGATTTCATCTAAGCTGCAGAAGAATATGATATTAAAAGAAAACCTTTACTGGTGATTTTGTGGTCTTCAGTTAATTGCAGTAAATGTTTACTCATGTATATTTCTGTTCGGAGTGCCTACATTTAAATTTCAGTCAGGAATCGTCTCCATCAAGAAAGTAGTGTTGTTTAATTATTAAGATACCTTGCAATGCGACTTGTTTAATAATATAATATAAACTCTATCAGAATTTAGTTTTCCCCTAGCAGTATTCACACAAAAAGTTAAAGTTTATCCATGTGAAATTTTTGCTTCAAAATCAGTAAGCAAGTAAAATTCAGCAAGTCTGCTGAATTGCCACAACTGTTTTGACTTTCTTTTTGAAAAACAGAAGTGGATGCAAGATTTCACACATATCTTCTGAAGAAACCAAAACAAGCTTCCTTTCACCATTCATTGTATCATCTGATTTTGAGAGAGAAGAAACAAGCTTTGAAAGTTTCTAATTATTTTGCTTTGAAAGCTCATTTCATTTTAACCCTGAGCTCAACATGAAATGTGATATAAAAACTTGTAGCTGCACATTGCAAGAGATTTTTATCAAGAATTTCAAAGTGAAAAACTTCAATCCATTAGAGGATATGAAAATTCTCATAAATATACATATATATAAATTTTTGGAGCCTTGTCTTGAAATAATACTTTCCCTCTACTGTGATTCAGTGCAGGGATGCATTTTGCTTGAGCCTCTATCACTGGAGCCTTGTTGCTATGTCATAGAAAGTGTTTCAGCATATCATGAACTCTTTTATTATTTTTAGTGTTTACTTGTGCATTACTTCTAGGGATTGATATCAAAGAGCAATATGAGTACACAGACTTTAAACACAACTTTAAGAAGTCAAGCTTTTTCAGTAGTATTGTCTTCTGAAATGTTGATAACTCTCAAAACAAATCCCAAGTGGTCTCATGTTCTGTGTGCATGTCTCTGTTTTCCACAGTAACTGACATTCAAAATAGCATCTCTGAAAGTAGAGAAAGCACTGGAATAATGCTGATCAGGAATAAAAATTTAATTTGTTAGAAACAGACAAATGAAAATGCTGTTAATAGAGGGAAACCCTTCAGAGAAAGCAGGTGTTATATGTTCTTGCCTTCTCCAGAGTCTTCTGGAAGTTCTTCTGCGTCAGTGATTTCTGATCATGGCCTGCAGGGAAACACACTTTTTGCAATTTGTGCAGTAGTACTGTGAAGCAGTGCTAAAGTTCCATCCCTCAGCAAAATGAGATGTTCCAGACAATATCCAATTAGTTCCCAGGGCGTTTTTGGGACAATCTGACAACCTCTCAGATATCAGCAATGTCTAAACCAATGCTAATAGACCTTGCACCTGGAAAAGCAGTGTTAGCCCCTGAGCTGTTCACATTATGGCTGTTATAAGGGCAGTATTGCACTATTTTTTTATCGAGTAGGAAGATAATTTTTGCTTTTTCTTGTGTCATAGTGGATGGAGGGGAGGGGGTTATTTATTTATTTAGTGGTAGTTTGATATTACACAGCGTAAAAATAAACCTTTTGAAATTTTTGGACATATTGTGATATGGAGACATTGATTGCAAGTCCAACTGTTCAGTCTCTCTTCTTTTCTTCAGTCTAATTGCACTAAAGTCTTTGTCCTGTATGAACAACAGTATAGGCTGTAGACTGGTAATACATGGGGAGTGGCTGCATATTTTAAATATCACTCTCAGGGGTGTGAAGCTGGGGGGAATTGAAGAAACTTCATGCTCAGGTGCGCTCCAAAGTGAGCATCAGACATGCTTGGACAGGATGACAGAAGCATGGGGAGAGGGTCAGATAGATTTACAGATGCAGATCACTCTTTTCTGTTCATATAACCACTTGTAAATATTGAATCCTTTGCAGTCTAATTCCGTGTTAACGAACAAAGGCTGGCTTACTGATGGTATGCTGCAGTTTGGCCTTCAAAGTCAATACAAGAGAAACAGCTAGAGATTTTCTGTTAAAGCAATGATATTTCATAAATTGATTATTGATTAAGTTGACATAAGAGGGGGTTAGTTATGGCCTTGTGATAAATGTCTGCAATTATGGGTAACTTGTTGAAGGCATGATCGGAAATTTAATAATAGAGTTTTAGTAGGTTTACATAAACTTGCAACTTGGTTTAAATTATCAGGCTGATCACAAGGAGGTCCATAATACATCCATTCCTAGACTAATGAACCATACATCCTTGTCTACTTCAGTAATGTTTTGATAGTTTTTGCCTCAGTGCCTCTGAATTACAAGTGTGTGGAGATGTATTACTTACTGCTACAATAGGTCTCTCCCTCAGGATATGGTAGGTCACGTTTTCTGAATCTGAATTGGTTAACTAAACAATGCCAACTTCTATAAAAGCCTTTAAAAGAAGGCTACAATTGGTTATTATTTTTGTAATTGCAATTTTTGTCACAAGGAGAAATATTAAAAGAATGACATTTTCCAATTTCATACATTATTTACCTTTTCTGAAATCACACTTTTTGAGTTCTTAAAATACAAAGGATTTATATATCAGAGTGATTAATTCTAACATGGTAGAAAACTGCTGTTGATCCTTTCTTCACAAACAGAAATGCAAAATAATTCAGGTTTTAAAATCAGTGTCTTCACCTTTATAACTAATGAATATATTATGTGCATAAAACACATGCAGCAACTGTCTTATACCATTTACTTGTTTGAGTTTGTCCTATCAGCTAACCTTGTTTAGTATGGATATTTTTCATGAATAAGATTTTTTTTTTATTATTATTCACTATTTAGCTGTTTTTTTCTATAGCTGGGAAAGAAGTCTGTATTGCTGTATGTTTGATCTTTTTTATGAATTTCCTAATGTTTCCTGGAGATCGTAGGAAGAAAACCAGACAAATACAGGAGGGCAATTTCAATGAATGACAGATGATATTAATATGAAATGTCTAGATTTTCTAATATTGTCTGTTTTTTCCCCTTTAGAGATGAAATAAAGAGGGGCTTAAATACACCTTAAACACTGAGGCCAGTTCTCTGATGAGGATGGAGTATTATCTAATGTTTTGAAGCATCGCTTTGCTTTATTACTACATTACAGAAGGTAAGGCAAATTTTATTAAACATTGTGACCTCCTGAAATAGATACTCATCAAATTTACCTATGGTGTTTTCAAATACAGAAGTCATCAGGAATGTGTCTTTTGTTGAAACCTGTGAATCTTACGATTCCCAGGATGTTTCTTTAAGTAGGGTTGTATTAGAGTGAAACTTTTTATATGATCCATCATAATTTAGGTACTCATGGGAAGGCTTGGGAGCAATGGTCTCGGACACTGCTGCTTTTTGCTCATATCTGCTCACATTCATGACCTCTGTTGTGAGTGCTGGAAAAAGGAGGACTGCTGTGTTGATGACATCCTGTATGTCCACTGTCTTGTCTTGCTCCCTTGTCTAAGCTGAATTTAGCACAGGACCTGTTGTGTTATTCATTAAAATCTGTTATATAAATTTCAGAATAGGCATAATAGTCCATATCATAGATCATAATTCCCATTACTGCCATTATGAATGTGTAGTTATCTGTTCAGTAGTCCTTTATTGTACCTTTGGATTCATTATCATGTAATACATTAAGATTTTACAGTTTTATTTCATGGATCATCACCTTTCAAAGCTGACTGACAGTCTAATAAGTAATTACAAATAATTTAATCTTAAAAATGACTTTTAAAATTTATTTTAAGTGACAGTGTTCTAGATGGAGCATCCCTTACACCTGTCTCTTCAGCCTCACTGCGGTCGGGCAAGATGTATGTAGAGCTTAAGCAAGTCCTGTAATATCTCAGGAACAGTAGCAAATTTTCAAAATGGAACAAAATTCAGGCTGACTCATGTCCACACAATGGACATGAGTCTTTTCTACAGTTTGTATGTGTTTAAAAGCACTCTCTTCTTTTTAGAGCCATATGTCAGTCCTACTGAAGCCATGTAGGACCTCTCACAACCCACAGCTTTTCTGTGTTTCCCCTTTGCCCTATGTGCCTGATGCAGGTCATTGTCTGAATGTTACGGAAGAAAAATAATGTGGTTCTCCAGCTCTTACATGCTTCTCCCACTCAACTTTTCTGCCTTTCATTTTATGCTATAAGGAACTTGCAAAATGTGCAGCATAGAGAGCTTAAAAGGAAAACCCTGGTGGGCTGAAATCTTGTTCTTTGTTCCTCAGCCCTCAGAGATTTCCTGCTCAAGAGCATTTGCAGTTAGATTTATGAGTCCCTACAACAGAACAGAAAACTGTGTAGGTTAATCAATTGCAAAGATGATGCAGTGCTGGCTTGGTCCCTGTGCAAAGGCATTTGTGTTGCTGCTTAGTCTATAGAGCTTCAAAAGACCCTTACTTGAGACATTATGCAGTTATGGCAAATAAATGACAAATTATAAACCTAAAGTGAGGCTGCAAATTAAGTCTCATATAGATGAATATGCTCTGCTTGGACAACCTGTGCAGTGGTTGTATTTTTTTCCTTTTTTTCTTTTCCCCCCTCCCCCCCATTGTTTCTTAAAGCTTCTTTGCCCACGTTATGAGTCATAATTTAAATAAGGATGAATGCCTCTCAGTTATGGGTATTGTTCTTTGAATAGAACCCCTATATTTTCTACACTCAGAGGGGATGGGACCTGGGAGCAATAACTTCTGGTCTTTCCATAACCATGATTGCAGTCATGCCGTGGACAAAAAGCATAGGCTCTCACTTTCAGAAGTGACTTTTTTATTATGTAGAAGATAGCTTCACATCAAACTGAAGTCAAAGGGATGGCAGACCAAGACTTTGACTTCACTTTGAGAAAGAACGTGAAGTAAACAGGTGAGCTAGTCCATACAAAGGTGGATCTCTTCATAGCAAGCACTAAATCTCAGGCCATTTCAAATATGTTTTGTACCTTAGGAAGGCCAGATGTGACCACTATCGCTAATTTTTAATGGCTGATAACATGCATTAACTAATTTAGGTACAACTTTGCCTGTGTTTTCATTACATTATGCCACTAGTTACACGTAGTTACTTGGCAGCTCATGTAATGACTGCGAGCTGTGTCTAATGCACTGTTAGTCCTTGCCAGCTGCCCATCCATCCTCCAAAAATCTCAGTGGTGCTGTCGCTGTCCCGTGTGACTGGGACCTCCCCCTGATCATGTCATGCTCCTTGCTTTTGGGAGAGTACATTTCTCTCAGATGAAATGACAGGAAATATCAGCACTCATGTAGCTCTGTGTTCTTGGTGGAACACTGGGAGGGTGCAGACAGGGTACATGAATGACCAAGCTCCATATGAGAGTGGGCTAAAACACATGGAGATGCTGAACTGTGGCAGTGGGGTGGATGCCTTCTGCACTGGGAGGACACAGATTGCTGTTTCAGGCATTTCTCTATATCTGCCACCAGTTCATCATCATGCTGGTTTTATATTAAATAGTTCATTTTAATTCAGTATCAAAACAGGAAAAGATAAATCACAAACATCAACCAAAGAAAAAATACACTTTTTTTGTTGTAGTTTTCCTGTCTTTAAGGGACAGTGACCCTGCCTGTTTCAGTATTAGCTCTCAGATTGTTTATTGTGTTTCCCTGCTCCCACCTCTCCCTGCCAACCCCAGCCCACTGTTCTTAAACTACGGGTTATTTTAAGCTTATTGCTTTTAAATTGCAGAGCATTTAAGACGTTGCAGGCATGTAGAATTAGCTTGGACAGTATTGAAGGTCATGCTATAGAGAACTAAATTATAATGACAGCTGGATAGTCTGCATGATAGTCTTTTTATCTAGCTAATGTATCTGATTCTGATTTTATTAAGCAGTGTTTGTTCCTTCCTACACTGGTAATGATATTCCAATACATCAGCAGTGGCATTTTAAACCTGTTTTTTTTTGTAAAAAATTTTTGTTTTAGCAAACATCAGATTTATTTGATTACTCATCTAGTATAGTTTAAATGTATTTTACCATAAATTTTCCTTGAAAATAAGATTTTCTGTTTTGTTTTGTTTTGCAAAGCTGTAATAATCATTGACGCGATGATAGATGAACAAGAACAGTGGAGGCATAGTCTTTATTTGTTACATGGAGTTTGGGAGAAGATGGCTCTGGACAAAGAGATGCAACTCATCCTGATGTTGCAGTTGTTTTCAATTAATGGTAGCATTGAAGACTTCTAACGTTGTAGTAGCTTGTTCAAACAAAGCTGTGCCATGTTGCTGCTCCTCATGGGCTGGGAGCACACAGGTTGGCAGTGGGTCCCTCTGGGTTTCCTGTTTTCTTGTGAGCATCAGCAGTGGTGTGTTCTTGTACAAAAAAATGCTGTGTCCTCCTGCTGTATGTAAATGGAATGATAGACATGGAACATGAAAGAAGTTGTTCTTCACTCATTGCTGGCGGGGTCTTGGATAGAGTTGTGTTCACTCCCACACAGTAACCCAAACTGTGGCTCTCAGTATCATATGCTTGCCTGTTTGGAGAAGGACTTCTAATGTTTTCCATCACAAAGTTCTTTGAGAATATTTTTATTTGTTAGTAGTTATTAATTATTTAATAGGCTGGTTTCAAAATCTAATTAATATAAAACTTTTACAACTGGATAAGTCTGGAAATGGCATTTGCAATTGTTCAGGAATTATTTGAAGAGCAAGGAAATTGTTATTCAAAACTATTGTTTTGTGAAGGCTGAAATCTAGATCCGTTGAGAAAAATCTGTAAAGAACAAACTGCAGATAGAATCCCTGCTGCTTCTCTTATGAAAAATCAAAAACAAAACAGAAAATGACAGCACATAATTATAATGAAATAGATCCTTCTCTTAACAGTTCTATGGTGGAATTTTATTGGCACTAATAACAATATAAACATTTGCATTCAGCTGAGGGCGTGCAGTGATATGTACAATGGGGTCAAAAATGTCCCTGTAGAGTTTTCAATAAAAGGAGCATTGCTTTAAATAAAACCTATCAGGCTACTGAAGAATGTTATGCTGCTATTGTGTAGCTTATTCCTTTTTCTTTTTTCTCTTAAGGAGACTATTTCTCTCTAAAATGTTTTCTGTATTTTTAAACTGCCTTTTTAAGAACACAGATGCACATGTTACAATTTATTTACTGATTATTCCTAAAACTCTGAGTAGGCTCTTTGAACTGAAGTAGAATAAATTCACCAAATTGTCTGCAAAATGTACAGTGTTTAGTGAATTGCTGGCTACTAATGAATCCCAGGAAAATCATACCAGGATGAAATAAGGTATTGATATGAAAAAGGAAGTGTAAACAGCGTCAGTAGAATGCTGTAGCTTGATAAATCTGGTTTGAATTACTGAAAAAAGCAAAGACAATGGTCCTGCTTCTGCCAAGCAGAGCTGCAGCTGATCTCTGAGGGCCTGAGTGATATGTGAGTCAGTGTTTTCCCATAGCAGCTCCACCACCACGCCCTTCAGAAAGAGCTGGTGTGAGGAACTGGGAGATGTGACATCCTGGCTTCAGGAGGTGCTGGGCATAATGAAGAACACCCCATCCATTGCAATGTAAATGCCAAGTGATGATAACTCTATATGTACACCTATTTTGTGTAGTATGGCATTCCTTCTACTGAAGGTCGTGCTGCACTGAAAACATTATGCAGGCTTTGCAGTAGAAACGTTCATGTGTCAGAAATTCAGCTGAACACTTTTTGGATTTCCATGTGTCTGACCTCTATGGAGATCATATATCCATCACAATTGTACAGCTGCTGCAAGTGGTAATTTTCTAATTAGATGAGGCATAAGAAAAAAAATTCCTCCTTGCGTAACTTTAAGCTATTGCATTTAACTTCATTTCATTACCATGTGATTATCTTTTCATATCATGTGATAATTTCCAAAGCTGTTTTTGTCTGAAAAAGAAGTTGTGATTGTGACATGCTTGGAATGGTCTTCCTTCAGTGACCTAAGCTACTCAGCTCTGGTAAGTATTTACAGCAATAAAAACAATTTATGCAGTGACCGGTCATCACAAGTTATCCACAACAGCACCATGACAAAAAGGATCTGTACTTTAAGCCTGATAAATGTTAATGGCTGTGAATTTCTCTCTCTTTTTTTTTTTTTTTTGTAATAGTGAAACTGGTAGGGTAATCTCTCTCTATACAGTGGTTGCATTTGTGATTCTTGTACCCATTATAGAAAGCAAAAGGTGAAGTTGTGTTCTAGGTCTGTTGTTTTCAATTATCTTTAAGAAGGAGATAGGATAGCATTTCTATGTCAGAAAAGTCTTTGTTCATTTGGAGAAGATCTGAACAAACATAAAGGGACCTAGAAAGTAAACAGTAGTAGGAGCTAGAGGAGCAGATAAAATGTGGAGAAAACTAAACAAAATTTTGTGGTGTCTGAGAGGCATTTGAATTCTGTAAAAACTCTACCTTATTAAATATACTGCTTGTTAAAAGGATTGTAAGTTATTAACAGCTATACATACATTACAGCCATTCAAGAATATTGTATGGTAAATAGTGGTGCTGAGCAGGGCCAGTAAAAAGTGTTAAAATCATTTAGAGCTACTGATTCTGTAAGCAATCTGTTAAATAGACCACTGGTTTGCTTTTTAGTAATCCAGCTATTAAGAAATGATTAATATTTTCATAACTGCTTGTGACATTAATGTAAAACATATCTGAGTCTCCTCATGCTGGTGTAAAAATAAGATTTATTGTAGTTTCCTAGACATTTTCTCCTTTCCCACTCCCCAGTGTTGAGAAGGATGCTTTAACAGAGAAAAGAGATTGTAAGTTGTTGTCTTGCACATTTGGCTCTTTTTGAGGTAATTTTTTTATGTAAATTTACTAGTTGTAGGCTTCATCAGTTGTCTTACCGTAATATGAAGAAAACATGTTTCTCGTTTGAGAGGAAAAAGAAAGCAAAGAGAGAAGGTATCAGTGATGGGTGTGTAAGCTGCAAACAGCTAACAGCCAAAGGGCAGTAACTCAACCAGAAATGGATATTGTAGCGCTGAGAGAGCAATCACCTTGGCAGTTATTTCCCTTAGGAATGGGATAACAACATTTTCAAAATACACACACCCTATCTGTGCTTCTAACCAGTTTGCATTTTTCCAACCTACTTAATTGCAAATCAAACCAAAGTTAAAATACTAACCTGCTTTATCTCAACTCTTTTGACACATATGCATGTCAATTTTCCTTTTCCTTGGAAAAGTATTTTCCACAGTCTTGAGTCTGTTTTTGTTTTTTTTTTTTTTTTTGTTTACTGCCCAACTTCCACAGTCTCCTGTGTGGTGGTGTGTCAGTGAGAAAGTATCACGCCTGGGGAAGTGTGGCTTGGAAATTCAGTAAAAATGAATGGTGTAGTGGGGGGATGGGGGAGCTTTTTTCCAAATGAGCAGCAGCCTCTGTGGGGACTCAGCATGCTCCCTGCTGGGAGTGTGGTGTTGGTACACTCTGCTTTCTGATATCTTCAATAGAAAAATGACTGAACTCGTAAGGGAATTGGAGATTTAGAAAAGCTCAACTATCTGCTGAACTGCTGGACTTTGTGTCTGCTTTTCCTATTGATTGACCAGTGGAGAAGGCTGGTGTAGAGAAATATGACAGTACGATGACATGAGATGAAATATTTTTTCAGTTAGGAGTGACCTCGTAATTCACAAATGGCAGTATGAAGTGGTACTAGAGATGAATTATATGGGGACATCTTAATGAGTAGGACTTCTTTTTGATCAAGTTCTACCACTACAGAATTTCTAAGCTTAGAAGAAATGTATTTCCTATTGCAGTTCACCATACAAAGACAAAATTGAGAAAGCTTGCATAGGTGGAGCTACAGGCTGCTTTAGTTGTTTATCCATGAGGTAAAAGTACTGTTTAACAAATGGGGTTGCATGACACCATGGCATTCAAATGTTCAGGTGAGTTCAAGACCATACACGCTTTGTTCATGTTCCATCTTCAGATCATGAACTGCTCTAAAACATATACTCATTTCTTGCAGAAAAGCTTGGGGTCTTAAATACATCTATATTTAATTCTGATGAGGTTTTTTTTAAAATTACATTTTCATAGACCTGATTAAGGCAAGCCAATAGGAGCCATACATGAATAGTGATTAATAGTTTAGAATTGTGTAAGGTTTTTAACTAAATCATTACTTAGTTGAGGTTCCACTTTCAAAGGGACTTAAAGGACTGTCTATATGCAAGTCACATGACTAGTGGACATAAAATATGAACAAATATTAGTGAGAACTTTGCTTAGATTATCTACAATGTGTTCTGCAGAGAGCTCTGTGAGGAATAGAACACTTTTTACGGTTTTGTCAGGACTCAGTACATGGTTCTTGCACAGAGAGGGATATAAGTACCTTGAAACTGCTTATGTAAGAGAAGTAATATCATAAAATCTGACCTTTATTACAGTTCTCTTCTTCATGGGTGACATAATGAGGTTTTGTTACCTGTGACTTTTATTAACTCACCTAACTAGTCACTTTGAATGATGCTCAAAATTTCTCCTTCAAAAGGCTGTAGGAATGCAAAGGCTAAATAAGACTTTAAATATGTCACTTTTTAGCAAAATACTTCCACTGTGGAAAGGAAACATAAGGTAAGCAAAAGCTGCTTGACTTGAAGCTTGTAATGGACTCTGGTATGGCTACTTCAAATCCCTCTGTATAGACTGGAAAAACTGCACTATTTTCACAGCAAAATTGTGTTTTTACCAGACATATACCAAATGATGTGATGTAAAGGAAAAGTGTGGTATAAATGGAGCTTTCCCTCACATAAAGACAATGAAAGTTTTTTGAAATTATGCAGTGTTTTCTTTGAAATTATTTGCTGCCTAAGATAACTTCATGAGGTGCACCCTTTCATGAAAACCTCAATATAGAGAGTCAGAGAAGCACCAGCAATACTTATAAAGAAATCAAACTGTTTCCAGACATCCAGTCTTAATTCCATGAGTGGCTGGAAAAGATCAGGTTTTGATGTAATGTTGCTTTCCATGATTGCTTTAACAAAAAAACCCCAAACCTATAAAAATAATGTGTTCAGTCAAATTATTTATATCTGACACCTGAAATTAGTGTTATAGGATCGTTAAGGCTGGCAGAGGTAACATCACCAAATCATCACATCACCATCTCCACATTGATAGGTTAGTAGACATTTATAGGCATTTTGGTAGAAATGAAGAATCAGGTCTTTTAGCGCTTTTAGATTTGGCAATTTAAAACAAGTCAAAGAGATCTCACCCTAAATAAAGTCACACAGGGCATGTGGGAGACTCATTGGTACTGCAAACCAGGCAACCTATGCTGGAGTGCACAGATGTGTTAACGTTGCAAGTAATATGACAAAAAGTGAGAAGGGGTCTGAATACTAATATTGATCTTTTTTTGCCCCTTTTATGTTTGTTTAGAACATGCTTTCTTAGGAGTTAAACAGTTCTGAAGATGCACACAGTTAGGCCTGGGGACCTGGGGCACGCTGCCGGCTGCCCTTGGCCCTTGTGGAGCCCCTTCCCTGCTGGCAGCTCTGTGCTGCAGTCACGCTGGCTCCTGGCACAGGTGCAGTGGGGCAGAAAGCAGCATTCCAAAGTGAGATGAGCTGCTGTGTTGGCCTGTCTGCTGAAATGATCAGGTGCAACTTTTCTAACTGCTGTGAGTGTGACCCTGATTGTCACTGCTTGGGAATGTGCCTTAGATTTGTGCCTTAGGTTGTCCTTTCATGGCCCTGAATAATGTTTCATTTTACTACCTGAAGCTGATAAGTAGGATATGCTGACATTTATATATCATATTTGGTCCAGATAAATGCTGGGGGGAAAAATATAGGTGTGTGGAAACATGCCTTGAATTTATGACATATGTTTACATTCTCTGAAGGGTTGAGATTATCCTGCTATAATTATATAACTCATCAACTGGCCACCACTTGTGGTGCTTGCCTTGTCCATTGCTGAATTTGAAGACCCGTACATTAATTTTAACTCTGACAACGATTGGCTGTAATGTCCCCTGTTGTCACTGCAGCCGTGGAGATCAGGCCTAATGATATGCCAAAAAATCACTTGACAGTTTGCATACAGACATGGTTTACTCAGGTCTCAGCACTGCCATTCTCAGAAGATGAGGAGGTATTGAACTGTCAAACTGAGACTGAGCAGGTGACAGCTGATGCATTTTAGATCAGCTGCCTTCATGACTGATTTAGTAAACCTAACTGAAAGCAAGCAGACTTTTTCTCCTTCAATATTATAGTCTTCTAAAGAAAAAGAAAAAGAATCTGAAGCTGTGAAAATGTGTATTTTTATTTTTAAACACTACCCTTTATACCTTCTTTTCACTTTGAAACCTTTAAGTGTAAAAATTATAAGGATGCAAGATCTGAGAGGACTTTTTCTATGGAATGAGTTGAGGCAGAGAAGTGTTCTCATCCTTTCCACAGCTATGTGGCAATTTAACATCTGACTCTTTTCAGTCAATCATTCTACCTGCTGTCTTCTATGTATCATACAACTTCTTTAAATAGGTAATGCTCAAAATAACATAGACAAGCAACAACATGGGGAAACATATGCGATGAATGTAACAATGTATTTCCTTCTCTTCCCTGAGTTGCTGCTTCCTAATTTGATAACGTCGATTAAAAAATAAAAGTATTTCATAGTACAGTCAGAGTTAGCCCAGGGTAGAGCCATTCCATAAAACAGAGCAAGCTTCTAGCAGGCCATGAATACGATGTGGCGTTTTCACTGCAGGTTGGTGCTCATAGAGCTGATTGCTCTACCACGAAAGAATTAAATTTTCTTGTGTGCACAGAGAGATGTTTATGGTAATTTCTGATTGATAACACTAAAATTTGAAAGGTCTAATGGGGTTTTCAAGTGGCAAATTCTTTCTTGTCCATCACTGCTTTACAGAATGTCCTTTTGGCAGAGCAGCTGCATACAGAAGAGGTAGAGGAATTTTGTAGATGTCATTTTGTTGGCAGTATCCAGTTGCTCAGAGCACTGTTTGTCTCTTGTGTCTACTGGTATGCAAAAGGACAGGATGTGGGAAGAGATCTCTTTTCTGCATCTCTTCTTTGCTCTCTTTTTGACTGAAATATTCCCCTCAGAAAAGCTCTGCCATTGCTTTCTGTGGTCATGGGAGTGCTCTGTTGTCTGATTTGACTAGCAGGGAATACAGTGGATAAGATGTAGCTTGGGTTCAGAAGAAAAAATATGTTTATGTCAAGAGAATTTCCTGCAGTTTTTCTTGAACACTGAAAAATGTAAAGATGAGATGCTAATATGAAGAGTGTGAAGTATATTTCTAAGCAAGTTGGTAATACATTGCGTATGTTTGTTTTGTGTGTGTTACATTGTTTTTGAGAAATCATGTTTGGGCTTTTTAATCTGTTAAATACTGGAAAACTGCAGCACTGGAGCAGTGATTAAACTTGGTGTGAATATAATGGTAAGAGATGTCCAAACCCTTCAGCATTTCTTTTATTCCTCCCGCAAAATTGCAAGCTGAGAATAAAAGTATTTATGCACCAGTCACATAAATGATGCTTTTCCTTCATCACCACTGCAGCTGGGACTGCAATATTTCTAGTGATGACTGACGTATTCTCTCACCTCTTTGTCCTCTCCTCATGAAAATGCTTAGCTGCTCCTGAGAAACGCGAGCGTCGGACAAAGCACAGAGTCCTGGGGTTTGCCTTTGGGAGCTCAGAGGGAGGGAAGAGGCCATCAAGGAGATGGACAGAGCTGTGTTGGATCAGATATGCCAGTCACCAGAAGAAAGGTGATGACCCAGGAAGGTGGCAGTGCCAAATCACTGTGGGGCTCAATCCTAGACAGCGCAATTCTCTAGTGCCTGTTGTTGCTGTTTTCTTGGAGTATTAAAAGAAAGAGCGAGGAGGAATGGTTGTAAAATGCTTTAGAAATTAGACTTTATATATATATATGTGTGTGTATATAGAGAGAGAGAATTAGCACTAAAAACAGCCTTAAAAAGGTAATAAAACGCAAAATACTTCACTATTTCCATGTAGGTGTGTGCAGGGGGGAAGGGAAATATCTTTTAAATCTCTGTTATAGGTTCATGTTAGAGAAATGCCTTACAGTTCTTGCTGCAGGCTGACTTCCTTATATGCTCAGAACTCACTTCAATATTTATTGAAATTTTAGGTTCTGTTATTGAATATAGTGGCACAAAACATCATTCCAGCAGAATTTTTTCTCCACAGACTCCATGCCACACATTCCTGCATCATCAGAAGAGAAAAGCCCTGTTTGCATTATAGACAACAATAATGTTATCAGGAGGATACCTGGGAATTACTTTAATCTACTTCTGTGATGTTATTTTACCTATGTAATTTCTAGATTCTGATTCTTTGTGGTGGTCTCATGTTTTCTTTAAATTATTCCAAAATATTCAATTTTCTATTGGTAGGAAGAGTTTATTTTTCTATCTCTTATGTGTTTATAAAGTCCATACCTGGCACTGCTGTCCCCATAAGTATGTTACTACTAATTGATTATTGGTACCATTTATGTGTGAATCAGGAGGCCAGATGCTAGTACCCTGTCACTTAAATCGAGATGCCAGCCTGGTACTTCATGATTCAGCATCCCTGACATCAGGGGAAGGAGATAAACACAGCAGTGAAATGGGCAGAGGGTGCCTTAATGAGGGTTATTAATGAGAGGAAAGTAGTTTATTGGTGCAATGGAATTCTTTTCCCTAATTCACCCTTCCCTTACATCAGTAGTTTAATACACAGAAATATGCACTTAGGATCTAGTTACCTGGAGAGAAATAGTGCATACCTGGGCTGTATTTTGTTTTCTAGAACATCATAGCCCCAAGTTTATCAGGGGGGACTTGGGGGGTGTCATGACTGAGTGGGGGGAGCTTCCCTTCCTGATGAATTAATGAGCATAACAGTTAGAGAGAACAGTCTGCAGGGACTGTGTTTGTGGCATCAAGATTTCATCCTAAAAGAGAGAAAATAGTGATTTCAGCTTCTCTCATGTTATTTTGCTTTCTAGACAAAAACAGCAAGACAGTGCAAAATCAAAGACACCCTGAGTGATTGGGTAACCCCGCCAGGCCCAAGGCATTCCCATGACAGTGCTCCTCAGCCCAAGGCATTAGAGACATTGTTAGTGGTGTATGGACTGCAGCCATCCCTTTGCTGCAGGGCAGCTGCTTGTATAGCTCAATGAGGAAAAAGGAGAGACAAGTTCATTGCATTTGCAGCTAAAATGACATATTTAGATCTTGCTCTAAAATTATCAAGTCACTTCAACCTTCTTGTATTTTACTCTATAGACTTGTAGTTTTCAACCTTTTTTGATCTGTGAACCTCTCAACCTTTTCCACTGAAGATACAGGTCTCTGTATAGTGAGTTAAAGCCCCACTGACAATCAGCTTGAATTTTTAATGTTTTCTTTTCAAGTTAGCCTTACAGATATCCCCAGATCTTGAGTGTCTGGTGGACTACATCATGAAAACCATTGCCCTGAGGTACCAGTCAGGTTGAGCTGAGCCTAAACCTGTTAAAAAGTTGAAGATTTTGGCTGAGGAAAAAAAATTCTGTTGAGGGAAGAGAAAAATAGCAGTTTTGTTATGAAAAGTTAACACTATTATCTTTGAAAATATTTATGTTTTTCCTCTGCAGATTTTAAACAAGCTGAGACTTGGATGCTGATGTCTGAGTGCCGACTAGTAGGAATGGAGCAAGAACAGAGGTAGCCGTGGAGGAGGGGTGTGAGTGATGCTTGCCTCTACAAGGTAGGAGCAGGTCACAGACCCTGAAAGACTAGAAACCTTAGACTAGGTTTTAGTGTATGATCCTTTGGAAAACCAAGCAAATTTTCCATGAAGACTTAAAAGTTTGTTGAAAGAAATGCATTTCAGGAATCAGTGTTTTCTGATTGGACATTTATTTGTTAGTCAGGTATTTGGTCTGGCTGAGGAGTAAGCTCAGATGCCCCAGGTATTTTAGCACTGAGCCTGAACTTATTGGTTGAAGGCCATCTAGAGAAGTAATATGGGAAGGGTGGCTGTGAAAGGAAAATGAAGTCTGATGGGATGGTGATGAGCAAATAATTCTAATTATTCAATAAACGGATTTTAAAATTACTGTCAAATTCCATCAGGAAAAATGGGGCAAATAAAGTCAGCACAGGAATCAGCCAACTAGGTGAACGCCAGGCAGTTATTTTCAGGTTTCATTTTCTTTGGAGGCCTGCTTCCTAGGAGAACTTATCATTGAAGACAGTAACTTTCTTTTTGCCCACAGCCAAAGAACAATTTTTTGTTTGTGCTTATGTCTGGATCTTCCTGCTGGCTGTGAGCCTTCCTTTGATAGTATAGGTAGGGAGGGACAAGCTAGAATTACATGGTGCAGAACACTTGCTTGCTCTAAGATGCTAAACTGCTGCTTAATAGAAAACTTGATGTCTTACTCGTGTAGTTCTAAAAATGAATCTACTATTTTTTTTGACTCCTGGCTGTGTGTGATGACTTCTGTAATAAGGAGGAATGGCTAAAAATCAATGGAAAGCTGTTTTAAAACTTTCACACATGAATTGGTATGTGTGCTTGGCATAGATTCTCAAATAGAGTCAGAGGAAATTAATGGAAAGAGAAGGATGTTGGCAAGAAGGAGGTGCATTAAAGAAGCTTGGATTAGATTATGTTAGGTAAAGTGTTTTTAAGCAGCATAGGGAGTCACTAGTATTTTTTATCTATTTGTTTGTTTTAAAGGAGAATTTTTTTTTTCTATCTCTACTTAAACAAATCCTGGGAAAACAGAGTAGTGCCAAGAATGTTTAGACTTTTGGGATCTTGAAGAAGCTGGCAGCAAATCATGTGCGTTTTATCAGTTCCAGAACTCTGGGGTCCACACAGGAAAGCAGATTTGCTTTTTATATTTCTGGCAGACAGAGATGGATTGCATTCTTTACATGGCCAAAGGGGGAAGAGACACTCTGTTTAAGGGGACGATTTATTTGGTTGTCTTTCTTTGACTGGAGCATTGCTTTCAGGAGGAGGAGGGAGCTATGTTAGCTGGCACAGGCTCCTTGAAAAAACATTACCTCAAATGATGCCAAGTTGTTGGGAGAGGGATGAGACTGAGATACACAGGAAATCATATTGATGGTTCCATGCCTTGGAAACTTGAAAGACAAAGTATTAAAGTGTCTAGCAAGTGCTATTAGACAACAGCTTTTGGAGGTCTGTGTAATGTAAAAACCTCCATTTTAGTAATGTCAAAGTGAAAGTTCCTCTTGCCTCAGAGGAACTACTATTAATGATATTAACATTATTATTTGTGCTTCTTAAAAGGAGTGTACTCCCTTTTCCTTGCCTTGCAACATTGCTGCCTAAGTTTATAGTTGGTTTTTCATATTTTATGATCTCATATACCCTCCTCAGGTTTCTTTCAGTGTTTGAAATGTACCTAAGATAGTGCAGAAGCCAAAAGGTATTTGACAAATTACTAGCTGTATTTTGAGTGGTCTATACATGCTCTCCTAAATACACACAGAAAGGGAAGGTTTAGTTCATGTGAATATTTGTATAAACATCACTTTGCACTCATAGTTAAACCTTGTTAATGGAAAGAACTGAAACCAAATATCTCTGAATTTCAACTGTGGTTTGGGTGAGGAAACACACATTTTAATAAAGAATGAAGTGAGAAGAAGTAGAAAAAAAAAAAGAGAAAATAGAAAAGAGTGAAGAGGGAAGAGAAGGAGATGAACAGAACCAGTTTACATGGTGAAAGAGTTATTGGCCTTTCATAAGGATTAGATATGTTTTAAATATTGCATGATGAAAGGAGTTTCAACAAGAAGCTTTTGGAAATGAAGTAATATTGATATGGTGCTTCATCTGTTTTCTGTAGAAATTAAATAGATACTGGTTCACTTGCACAGCAGCTCCTTCCACTACTGGGAATAGACCTCAAAAGTTTCTTGTTAGGGATGGTTTTGTGCTTGTTAGGAGTGGGAGAAAACTAACTGCAAGGGTGTTGGTGGCACTGCTTCCTTTAGGGATTTATCTGATGTATTACAGGTAGAGGAAAATCTTTGCAAAGCCAGGTACATTTTAGAAGAGTAAGAGAGATTGTGGCTGCCTTGGCCATCTGAGGTTGATCTTGCGTCCCCTGTCCAATTTCCTATCTAGATGTGCTCCTAGATAGCAGGTGAACTGGCAATTCAGCAACTGCTGCTGCACTTCAATGCTGCTAGTTAAAATACAATATAATATTTGCTACAATTATTAAAAACAGGTGCAGAAAGCAGAAGTGTGTTTGAGTAGAAGAACGTATTTGTGTAGACATCTAGCTTCCTAATTTTTACTATCTTATTTAAGCATATGACCTTTTTCCTAAGGCAAGAGGATTTCAGTTGTGGAAAAGAATCTTAGGGGAAAAAAATCCTTTCTGCATTCCTTTTTTATGGGCCTTATATCACACTGTGGACAGGCTGAGAAGTCTTTCCTTTCAGGGAAGTGGAAATGCCCCAGGAATAGATTGAAAGGAAATCCCATTCTCTTGCTCCTGTCTCTCATCTACCATTAA
The DNA here is from genome assembly GCA_038380795.1 of Pyrocephalus nanus. Taxonomy (NCBI): domain Eukaryota; kingdom Metazoa; phylum Chordata; class Aves; order Passeriformes; family Tyrannidae; genus Pyrocephalus; species Pyrocephalus nanus. The sequence continues at coordinate 20,433,495 of CM076269.1, read as the reverse complement.
TTGGAGGAGGGCAGTTTGGTCACCACACTCCCTCCCCAGTGTGTCTGTGTGTTCAGGGGCTCTCCAAACAAAGCCCAGCCAACAGACAGCCCAGCTCAATGCAGGAAGAGTGACAGGGGTATTTGGTAGGATGGCCAGTACAAATGGCCTGTGACAGATAACTCTTCCAAGTTCCAGAGTGCAAAGTAGGTTAATGACGTTGCCTAACGTGTCACTGGGAAGTGGCAGTAGTGACAGGCTGTGGTGGCACATGGAACTGCTCTGGCCAGGTCTTTCCTTTGCTGTTCTGTGTGAATGAGCTGCGAGTGCACATGAGGCTGGTGCTGTGTTTGCTCTCCCTGCTCACAGCTACCTATTCCATATTGCAAGCTCTGATTTCAAGGCACAGCTTCAAGACTAAAAAGAATAAGCAGACTTGTGGCATAAGAACAAAGACTCAGTATTTTGAGAATCTTCTCTGAGCAGTACTTGCACAAAGGTATTGTTAATTTATAGTATTTTGGGAAAAGGCATTAGATGGAGAGCAGGACTATCAGTAAATGTATTTTTAGCTTGCAGTCTTAGTCCTTTATTTTTCAGCTCTGGTGTGGGCTGTTCCCTAGATCTCTAGGTATATAGTTCAAAGAGATGAAGTTACTGCATTATTTTCTCTTTCCTGTTAAGGAGCCTGCAAAATCCTTCCTAGAGCCAGATTGGAGGGACTGCTAAATAGAATGATTTGGTGCCATACATTACAGCATAGGTGTACAGTTCATGTGAATGTAATTATTGAAAACTAAATTTAAGATGGAAAGTCGTGCCATGGTAGAAGAATATCATAGGTTGTAGGCAACACTCTTTGTATTTAGATTTCCTGAAGAGAATTTTTCCACTTCATTCCAGTCATCGAACTGTTCGTAACTTTACAAGAAGGATCTCAGCTTCTAAGTGAATCATTCTACCGTCAGAGTTTCTTCTGCAGACAAGGAAACAGAAACAATACAAATACTTGTGCATTAGTGTCATCTGAGTCATTGATCAGCACTCCTTTGAACCAGGAAAAGTAAAAATGTACAGCAAGAATAATCTCTCCACAGGTTTAACAAAACATAACAAATAATGCATATTATAGTTTATAATGTACATATATTCACTTTCAAAACCCCAAAATATTCTTACATTGTGTCTACAGACAAAAGAAGTGTGCTGAGCAGCACTTGCAATGAGCAGTACATCCATTCTCAGTTCCCAGACTTCTTTATATCTAATGAGACTTTTTTTGTTGCTGTGCTTTGGAATTTATAATTTTTTTTTTTTTTTTTTTTCAGAATCCAGTAACCTTTAACCAGGTAAATTCCCTTATAAATTTGAGTGGTTTGTGTAAGAAGATTCAATACCAATCAAATGTAAAGATGAGACTTGTAAAATGTTTTATTTCATGAATCCACAGAGAAAACTCGTTACCAGCCTCAACTAATCATGATCTTTGAGTAAGGCTTGAAGGGAGGTTCTGAGGCTAATACTAAATCAATCATATTGTCAAAAATGCTTCTAGTTACGCAGACTGTTAAAGGAAATTATTAAATCTGGAGTCATGGAACATTAGAACTTTAATATGCCACTGTACTGGCAAGTTCCTGGGTTTATTAGGCTTCCAGACTTGCAGTGAGTTTAATTAGAGATGTTATGTTACAAAGGAAATCAGAAAATGCAGGAGTAATAAAATAGTTTTACTTGTTTTCTCATTTGCAGTACAATTTATTTTCAATTTTTTCTCCTCCCCCCCACCCCCCCGTCCCCCGTAATCATTGCAAGAACACTTAAGCATTTTCCATGGATAAACCATCAAGAGATCAGACTTGGGATTAACTCCAGAAAATTTTATCATTGGTGTAATCTCTTAAAAGTGACCCAAAGAAATGTGAAACATGAAATTTTTTCTGGTGATAGCTTGTCTTCCATGACAACGTATAAAGAAGATAAGAACAATTTTGTTTTTTCTTTTCAATATGAAATATCTCCCTCTGAGAACACAGAGAAAAGATTGGCTACGTCCCCAGACTTTAAATGAGAAACCAGGATGATTAATCTCTTAAAAAAAAAAAAAAAAAGACTTGTTCTTTGAATAACGTTTGATTTTCAGTTAAAGAACTGTCGAATAGAAGTCTAAGCTCTTTCAACAATTTCAACAAAATTTCAAAATTTTAACTAATCTCACATTATGCTGGCTGTTAGAATTTGACTGCCTCCCTTGACTTTTCTAGGAAGAGCATAAGAGAGAAGAATAATTTTTCTGGTACGATAAAAGGTACAACTACCCTATCACATCTCTTCATCCACGTTTGGCTGCCAGAATATCTCAAAGCATTTTATAGGCTTTGTACTTTCTCTGGGTTTTTCTTTGAGAAAAATATCCATCTTCAGTAAATTCCTCATCCCATGTTGTGTTGGAAAACCATCTACTGATCTGATAAGCAGTGATGACTTTGGAATAACGCCACTTATTTTGTTGAAATTGTAATTAAAATTGTAAGGCAATCTTTAAGGTCAGAATCCCACTTGATTTCTGCATGTGTATGTTTGGGGCGTCTCTAAACTGACTGCACTTACTGGATATGTGCATATGATAACTTTATTAATGATAGAATATGTTATGAATTCTAGCATTATTTTACAAACTGCCCAGTCCTGTGTTGTAAAGGCGAGCCCTAAAGCTCAGAAAATTCAGAAGTAGGTGGGGTCAGAAAGATCAATCTGACAGTAACAATGCACCCAGAGCCCTGAGAGTGAGAGATCAACAGTGTGCAGGGAAATGGCAACACTGGACATATTGCACCCAGTCGTTTTGTTTTGCTTTGTTTACATAAACTTTTCTAGTTTCACATTCTCCTTTCAGAAAAGTCTGGTGCTTTATGCAGTTATTTACATATCTTTTATTTCAAACCCTGAGATTAGCTCAGTTGGTTAGAGCGTGGTGCTAATAATGCCAATCTTGTGGGTTTAATCTGTGTATGGGCCATTCACTCAAGAGGTGGATTTGATGATCCTTGTGGGTCCCTTCCAACTCAGAATATTCTGTGATTCTTTCTCGAGGAAGGTTTATAATGGAAAGAACTCCTGTATTCCTTCTTGAAATTCTGCTTCTACATACTTACTTTCCTCTTCCCATCATTATAGAAGTATTAATGTATCTCACTGAATAGTAATGGTTCTTTACACCTGTGAGTCCCTCTTCTGATAGCAACCATGTTTAGAGCCATTGTGAAACCTTTCTGACCTGATTATGTGATTCCAATCAGTTCTGCCCTGAGCTGCCCAGAGTGCCATCTGAAGGAGTAGCCATGGTTTAGAGGTCAATTCTTGCATCACTGAGATCAGCTACACGAAGGCAGGCAGAGGTTAGTTTGGCCTTTCATGGTGAATTTGGGTTATTTCTTATTTTTCTTTTTCAACTTCCATCTTTTTATTTGAGACTGTACATGTTCCCAGATGCCTTTTATATTCAGTATGAGTTCTTGCTGCGATCATCTCACTGTGAATGTCTCTTGCTGAATGAGACTTCAGTAACAGTTATCTTTTTATGCTTTAAATGTGAATTTCAGCCTTGGTTAAGCAAGAAATTAATTCTGACCTGCCTTCTGTACCAAACCCGCCAAATGAATGACTATTAACTCTGGGCTATTAAACCCCAAAAACCTTTTCTGCAGCTTCTGGGAGCTGACCTGGAACTTCCTTTACAAAAGGGAATGAAAAGCAAATCAGAAGCTGCAGAGGATTTTTTTGGCTTTTTTGGGGGTCTGGGAATAAGGGAATGGATAATATAAACATTAGAATATCCTGTCTTCTGGTTAATTTTTTATTTCCTCAAGTTTCTAGCAAAGGAATTGCCACTGCTCTAGGTCCAAGGCAGCCCAAGATTTTCAAGTTCTTGCTAAAGACAGGTTAGATGAACTGACAGGTTGCTGGTTGTGGGCAATTGTCCCCCCAGGCTTTTGTTTAACACAGCAAAGTTTTGTGTTCAGGGTTTGTTTTTGTTTGGTTGTTTTGTTTCTCTGCAGCTGGAATAATTTTCTTTGTATAACTATGCTTTTTAATGTTTTAATGCATATATATTGGAGAAAGCAAACAAGCAAACCCTCTTCCAAAGGTAAGTAAACAGCTGTTACGCAGACCCAAGACCTAAAGGTGGACATCTTTGCTTGCTGGGCTCAGCATCCCATGCATGTGTGTACCTTTTCCTCCTCTGGCTGGGCCTTCTTGCCTGGCACCAACTCCTCGGCTTTTCTTAACTGATGTTCTGTCCTGCAGGTCCTTTCCTTCCTCCCCTTTGCTTCTACAGTATTGAAAGAATGGCTATCGTATTCTGAATGTAATTGGAAATAATATTTATTGTGTAGGCAGAGTAACCTACATCTCTACAGGCAGACTAATAGAACAGTGATATTTAACAGATATCAAGATAATTGACTGATGCTATTAATTATAGACAGAAATGGCTAGAGAAAAATAAAATATATACTTCAAAACTTTCAAGCACATATAAAACTAAGATTACTCAGCAAAGCAGAGGCAGGATTGTTTTGGAGTGTTTGTACAGTGACTATATGATCCAGTTGCTATCTGTATTATCTATTTACTAAGCTTTTTATATGTAGATATTCACTTTGCTCTGCATGTATTAAACATTCGGTTATCCCTACCTAACACTGGTACACTGGAAAACCTTCTGTAGACAAGGTGAGATCGGCAGGCTGATTGAAGGCCCAATGATTGACTGAGCTGTAGCGTTCTCAAGGCTTCAAGAAAGGTTTTTACTTGACGCGCTTTCCCGCAGGAGTTCACATTTGCTGTTTTATCTCTGGGAGTGAGCTTACTGACAGACACACACTGAGAGTCACAGAGAAATGCCATGGGAGCTGCTGAACAGCATTCAGATGCAGAGATGGCATTTGATTCCCAGGTTTCTTTGCTGCAGCCGCTGTATAAGAAATCTAAATCAGGAAACTCGACAGGGTATCAGGAAAGCTGACCTCTGATCTGCGTGCTCTCACCATTAAAAACCTGAGTCCTGCTTCTGAAACAATAAGCAAATCTAAAGGTTATTATTGACTAACTCCTATTCATTTTGGTGGAATCTGTGAAGTGGCAGAATAGCAGGTGTGTAGACATACCACTGCCTGCTATAGGACAGCAAGAGTTCTCTGACAATGTGTTAACAGGTTTCCTGACATACTCATTGTCGCTGTTTTCATTTAATGTGGGAATTGTGTTAGTCTAATTCCTACATGTTGTTCAGGCAAAATGTTCTAGATGTGTTTAAAAGGAAGTGCCAGTCTTTTGAAACAGTTCCCAGTACCTGCGTTATAGACATCAAATGCTCTGTTAGAGATAGAAGAGCTTGAAATATTTTTTTGCATTTTATTTTTTATGCGTTCATTTTAATTTATATTTATAAATATCTGGAGGTGAGTAATTGAAACTCAGCAGCAATTTTTTTTCCTTTCCCTTTACATGTATAGAGCCTAAAAAATCTAAAACACCTTGCAAGTAGGCATGCTAATGTTTATGTTGAAACTTTGCCTTTTATTCAATGGAAATTTTTGTGATTCATTTGGTGCAATAAACAGTCACCAGAAATAAATGCAAAAGCAAATGACTAGATGACAGAGGTGATAAAAATGTAAGCACTGCAGCTGTAAGATAAGGTACTCTATGATGTCAGAACTATGAGTTGCTGATGAAATTTGAAGTAATCCCTTTTCGCATAATATTTTAAAATTTTCATATAAAACAATTGATTTAAATTTGGAACCTTTGAAATACAAAGAATTAACCTCACCTTCCAGACAAGATGCTTAAGGTTAAAAAGAATAGAAACATAAATCTTGTGTAAGTCTTATTAGAAAAGAAACATCTATACTATCTGAGTTAGATTTCTTTCAACCAAAAACTCCTATTCTGAAATGCTACCCTTCTGACAGTGTGACAAATTGCTGGAACAAATGCTAAATAGTTAAATGGACAAGTGATGGATGGCCTCATAAGCCTTGCAGGGCAGCCTGTGTAAGATACTAATTGGTTCTGTGGAACTGGTTTTGGTCAATAAATTCACTTGAGATTTTTTTTTTTTGTATGTGTGTGTTAGATATCTTTAAGAATGCAGTGTTGTAGGTGACAAACCACTAGCAACGTATTAGCCCACCAACAAGTTTATTTTTGTCTGCTATACCATCTACCTTCTTTCAAGGATATAACCTACTAAAAATCTATTATTGATGCATTGCTGTCTCTCAAATGCTTCTGAATTATGAGTTTATTTGGAAGCCTCCAGAATTTTCTAATGCTAAAAAATGCCCTTGTTAAGTTTTCCACAGTGTTTGCAATTGCTCTTTTTTTTTTTTTTTTTTTTTTTTTTTTCCCCAGGAACAGATTCTGCCACCATTGCTCACTTTGAGCAATATTTTCTGGTTCAGAGTCCAAATACCAGTGAACTCCCCTTGTGAAAAATATTGTCAAGGTGAGTAAAGGTAACTGGACTTTGGGACCTGTGTCAGAAAAGATTTGAGCTGCCAGTTCTTGGACAGAACTTGGAGATAAGGGAGTAACTGAAAAGGTGTTTGAATTTAAATCCTGGTTGTCCCCTGTTCTGGAATCGTTGAAGTTCAATGAGCTCTCCTGCTGAAGCTGTGGCATGGTGAGAGGTTTTCATAGTGATGTGTCTGTGCTTATTCCAGAGCATCCCTGTCCTGGCCAGGGGTGGAAGTTTGAGCTACAGGTTATATCTGAGCTTGAGATGACTGAAATCCCAGGCAGTGGCTTAGCACACTGTGTTGGTTGATCCACAGCACAGGGTGATGGCTGGGATGAGCACAGGCAGCTGGACCCAGGTCTTCACAGGCTTACACTCACAGCCAGCTCTTACACTGCTCCAAAATCTAGAAGAGAAGCTGGTTGCTTCTGTTGTGCTCCTGGGCAGATCAGCTGAAAGGTTGAAAATGCTCACCCTTTTGTTTCCCGATGATTAGTGGTGGGTTTCTGTTAGCAACCACCCAGCAGTCTTGGCTGCAAACCCTGTGAGAGACACATGCCCTCCTACTGCTCTGCACGGGATTGCACAGCCCATCCTGTGACCTGCTGCTTTCACGTCACTGCCAGGCACTGAAAAGAAAAGCCCTGAAGCAATTGCCTTTCAAGTCCTTCAGTCCTTTGTTGAATCTGGCCCAAAGTGATTTCAGTGGAAATATGAGATGTAGAGTTTTTTCTTAGTTGCCTTTTTTTGGAGTTTGTTTTGTTTGGGGGTTTTTTGATTGCTTTTTTTTTTCCCTCTCAGTGTGGTTATTTTGTTTCTTGAGTCGTTTTTTTTTTCTTTTTCATTAGAGCTAAGAAGAAATTTTTTTCATGGATGCTTAAAAAATGCAAACAAAACTGAAACCAGTCTCAATAAGTGAGCCAGGGGAAGACAGAAGGGTAGCGATGGTTTCATGGCTTTTTCCAGATAGCAATTTCCTGTTTTGTAAGTTGGAATTGATTAATTCTGAAAGCATCGGGATTTAGAAGGCTAATCTTTACGAGGTAAAGGAAAAATCTGAAATTAATTTAGATTTTAAGTAATGCTAAACGTAAAAATATATTACATCTTTCTCGTTGCTTTGCATTCTTGCCCATGCTCACATGTATGAGACATTTCATAATTAAACTCTGTATTTCAACTGCTGTAGACTTAAACCAAATTTGACTGGTAACTCATACTAGCTACCTTAGTGACAGTGTTGAAATAGCTTGAAAGTGCAAACAACATATTTCTAGAATGATCTGTAACCATTAAGGGCTGCACTTCTCTCAGTGCTCATACCAAGGTTGTCTAATATGTATGAACTTCAAGACAACTTTCTGGGAACAGAAATCTGTTGACATATGACCCAATCCTGGCTCCCCAGTACCATAAAAACACGATTTGTCATTATGGAAAAGTACATTCAAGCAGTTATGTGTCAGCAAGACTAATAACTTTTTACTTAAATCCTAATATATTATTAGATTTTCTGACCAAATAACCCCTAAAAACCAAAACAAGAAACAGCCCTGGTGAAAGTTTATTTTGTATAAATTACCAGGATATACATGTTAACTCTCTTGTGCAGGTTAGCTGATTGAAGTATGCAACAAATTGAGCGGATCTGTCATTGATCCAAATAAACAAGTGTTGAATTACAGGATTTCAGAGCTGTCCTGTAAGGGAAGCCTGCTGCATTCATAGCCCTCTGAGAATCAAACAATAAATGCAATATACTTTCTTATATTTAATCAGACTCTATAGCTCCACAGAAAAGTCTCATAGGTCCCTCTGGAGCAAATTTCTAATTAATATTTTAGTTTATTAATAGAAAGGATTGTGACTATACATAAAACACAACAAATGAATGTTATGGAATCTGCAATGTGCTGGTCTCTGTTTATGCTTGTGTGAAAGCCCAAGACAGGCTCATTTAGGATACTGAGTCACAAAGTTTAACTACTAAATCAACCAGAGATGATGGACTAGAAATTTCCTCTGTAAACAAGATAATTTTTATAAAAGTATTTTACTGGTTTTGTTTCAAGTTAATTTTAAGCTTAAGACTTGGTACACTTTAATACAGCACACTTCGCTAGACATCACATGTAAGTAATTGTTTACATCGACCTGAAATACCCACAATGGAATCCTTAAAATGCTGTTACAGGTAATCTAGCTATCTGCAAGTGATGCTGTGCAAGGTGAAGAGGCCTCACAGCACAGAGTACTCCAGTCAGTGGTCACAAGGCCATAGATTAATTGTTGTGCAGCAGATTTTCAGGTTTAAGTACCAACACCCTTTTGCTTCTAGATGAACTGGAGTTGAGGGTCTAATGCCCATCTGGACATGAAAAATCTGGCCTTTTAATTCAGCTAATAAACTTAGATGTTGCAAGTGTGAAGCACACAATTGGGTGTAAGGAACTTGTAATTGCTACGTCTTTCTAAATATCATCACACCTCAGAAGGCTTTGAGTTCCTCTGGAAACCTATTAGTCACCTCAGAAAGGAATGGTGAGCTGTACCTTGGATACAGTTGACAAGGAAACTGCTCTAAAAGCTTCTCTCATTTTCCAAAGTTTCTTAGCTAAACCTGAACAGTTTTAAATTCAGAATTTACTTTCAAATAGCTTATGAAACACACAGGTGATGAGCTGTGATACGTTTGTCACACTTATGTATTTAGGAAGCCTTGTGTTTATAAAGTGTTGTATCACATCTGTGGGAGACACTGCAGCTGCTCATAACTTCGGCTCTAAGAAATCTGCTAACCTGCTGGATTCCTTAACAGTTTAGTCATTGCTTAACTTTTCCAAAAGACTTCTTTAAAGAGTTTATGAAAGTATCTGTTTTCAGAAAACCTGAATGTGTGATGTTAGAAGAGAAAGTGAAAAAATTGAAGGAATAAAACTGCCAAATGTCAAACTTGCAAGGACCTACTGAAATTCAGGACAAAATCCAAATTCAGGTAATTTCTTAAGTTACCATCTGTTCTGTTCACAGGTGTCTTTTATATACTATAAATATACCATACTGTAACAGCTTCCCAGCTGTGAAGAACCCATTTGCCTGACTGTTCTTTTAATTCCTCTATAAAACTTTGGTTTTGAAGTTGGCCATCTGCCTGGATGCCAGTGCAATAGGCATTAATAAAATACAATATAAAGAATAAATTAAAACATCTGCAAAAATTAATATGAAAAAGTTCTGTTTGGAATAGTGGGAAATAGAGTAGCACAGAGAAATCAAGCAGTCTGAATTGGAAATCCTAATTTCGAGATACGGAGATAATGAAGAACGCACCTGGGAGCTGTCCAGCAAGTGCTTATAGTATTGGATTATAAGCCTGTGAGTAACCCCATTTTTGGCTTACTTGCTCATAAACCCAACACTTAAGTGTGTTATTTGAAAGAAACAGTTTTTACATTCTGATACAGCTATATAGTTATGGAAGATTTATTTTACTGTTGAGTATAACCCTTAGCAGGTGCAGTTTTATTGGAGACGTAAGAAGACTGTATTTCCCTGTGCTACAGTTTAGAATTTTAACTATGCAGCCCCTCAGAGAGAGGTCTGGGCTGCATGTGATTCCTCCTGGCAGAGAAGCAAAGAGCAGGCTGCCCGTCAGGATTCCCCCATGAAGTGTTTTATAAGCACGTATGTGTGTATTTTGCACTTGTACAAAGGCAGCTGGATGACCTTGCAGCTGTCTGGGGGTGCCAGGTATTGGAACCTGGAACTGTCTGGGGGTGCCAGCCTGCTGCCACACCCAAGTGACGTATTTCCTGCAGGATGAGAGTTGGCAGAACATGAGTGTACCATACTTTTAATATAGGAGACATATAGACTATACTCATTATGCTGCTCCAGCAACAGCAGCCTGGCTTGGGCTAAGCGTGGAGAGAATTAGGGAGATGATCAATGCAAGGCCATCGTGCTAGTTACAGCTGGTAAAGAAAACAAGGGCCATTCTGGGAAGTTCAGGCTGGACATTAGGAAAAGCTTCCTTGTGAGGAGAGTGTGCAGCACTAGGAAAGGATATGGTGTATTTCTTCATCCTTAGAAGCTTTTGGGACTTGTTTAGCCAACACTGTGGCTGGAAACTTCTGGAAACAGATTCCAACTCACTTGTTTGAATCAGTGTTTGCTCAGGTCAGAGCTCTCCCTCTAGCAGAGATCAGGACCAGGCACGTAGGAAAAAGCAAAAGACAAGGCGTACATATTTTTTCCCAATATTCTACAATCACCTGGCAACAACAGGTCAGCTCTCAAATAGAAAATGTTGTCTTTGTCTTTATTGAATAAGTATGAAAAGTTTGGTTGAGGCATTTTAATTTTTTTATCTAGTAATTGTTTCAATTCTGAGATATAAAATAATTGTCATTGTTTAAGAAAAAGTTTTGGTTTTGATAGTTAAGGAAAGGGTATTTCAATGAGAAAAATGTTATGCATTTAGTTACATTTTTCTCATGCACTCTGTCAGATCTGTCTTTCTGCTGCTTTTTGGGTAGGCTGGAGAGGATATTCAAGTTCCTATTTGTTAGTCAATCACTTGAATTCTTCTACACTGTTTCTCGGACCTCTGTGCTAAATCCATAATATAGCTTGGGAAAATGACCTTCCACATTGTTGATCAGCCACACAGTCTATGCCTCAGTAACTGAAGTAAAACCAGGTTGTTGTTATATAATTTCTAACATGAAATATGGGCATCTCTGACTCAGTCTCTTCTGAGGCTTAGCTGGGATTATAAAGTTTGCAGCATGTTCCCCAACTGCCGAGCGCTGTATCCTTTGCATGTCTCCTCCTGTCCCATGTATTTCTTTAAACTGGACGTTGGTTCTAAGCTTGTGTCTGGCATGCCTCAATATCTGTCTATTTGATTACTTTATTTTAGAAATCTGCTGCGATTATTGCCTAATCACTGTGCTCATCTCGTGGCCTTCTGGAAACAGGGATTAACCTTATGTGGCATTTTTAATCTAGCTAGCTATGGAATATGAATCATTGCTGCTGCTGCTAAAAGTCTTTGAATTGCGTGAAGTCTGCCTTCAGAGGTGCAAAGCCCTTCCTTTCTCCCTCCTGTTGCACAACCTGATCTGTGCCATGCCCATTTTGGTGTCATTGTCTGTAGCAGTGATTTCCGTGGGACAAACAACGTACCGTGCAGCACCAGAGCCTCAGTGCCGCACACTCCAGTGCCTTGGGTGCTCCCAGGCATTGTTGCAGCTGCTCAGGCTGCACATTCACCCTCAGCAGAGAGCTGAAGGGTCTGGCTGGGCAGTGAACAGCACTCACCTCTGCTGGGCTCTGCGAGCAACTAATTTCATGTAGGGGCTGCTGCCAGGCCACCTCCTGGAGTGTCATGCCCAAGTGCAGCCCTGTGACACTGGAGGAGGGTGCCCTGTTTATGCTTCGCTTTACTTACTGTCTGCTCACTCTCAGACATCTGGCTGTTCCTCTTATGCAGCAGTATGTGAGGAGTATCTCAAGGGTTTATCTGTGTGTATCAAATCTAAAAAGATACATCATGCCTCTAATTATGATCTGAATGTCTCTCTTTCCATTTGCTTTTATCTGGGCTTTTTCTTACCAGCTCTTCATCCCTTGAAAAAAAAAAAACAAGGTCCCTTTGAGATGAGCAGAATATTTCATGTAGGAAATGTCAGTTGTGTATATTCAGTTCTAATTCTAAATATTCAGAACCTAATCAGTTTCTTACAAAGGCTTATGGAAACTTGGTAGATATTCTGCTTAGATGCTTATGATCAGAAGCATACTTTAGGAACTATCAGATATGTATGTGTATATCAGTACATAGATACACCACACTTTTTTTTTTTAATCCTTCCCTTTTTAGCAGCCTACTTATATATTTGATATTATAATAGTGAAAGGTTCATAGAGAAGTTTTGGTGAAGACCAATGATGGAGATAAATAATGGAAAAAAAGAAAAACAAGCAAATGAAACAAAATCATTAAAATCTCATCCAGGAAGCTGAAGACTCATATGTAAAATAGGAAAGACCACTGTAGAAAGCAGCTATTTTCTATGATTTTTTTTATGTTGTGGATAACTTTTGAAGTTACTTTTTGAGGGGGAAGGGGTGTTTGTGTGTGCAGAGTCTTTTACTTCAGATAACATCACTTTTACTGTCATTGTATGTTTAAGTGGCAGTCAGTACCACTGCACTGGTTAAGGGTCTGTGAGGAGTATTTCTGTTATAAATCTGGTAGATTATATCTGTGTCTTCTCATATTGCATCATCTTGAAACTTGACAAGTTGTCAGTGGAGAGTCAATTATTTCTACCAAAACATGGAGAACATAACTTCAGTTTCTAAGGTATTTAGTGCCATGAGAGTATATAAATTTAGGAGAAAGTGATGAGGTTGCTGGAATTTTTTGCTTTATTTTTCCCCTACTGTAAAATTTGCATGTTGAAACTATAAAAGTGATATTTTTCTTGCTGTTAGTTGAAAATTAGGTTTAATTGTGCTTGTCATTTTCAAGGGGTGAGGGAGAGGGAATGACACAGGCTAAGCCCTAAGAGAGCTGAAAAAAAACCAGTGGGACTGGCCAGAAAATACTGTTCTATCCTATGAGAGAGAGATAATAATATTTCCAGTTTGCAGATTGTTGTTGATTTTGAGAGCAGCTGGCGTTAGAGGAAGAGGCTGCATTTCCCAGGGATGACTCACTGGATCTCACGAGCAGTGGGGATAACGAGTGCGAGGAGAGCCAGGAGCGGCTGTTAGGGCTGGGAGCCCAAGACTATCAGCTTGTTATTTTTACTTTGCAAGCTCCCAAGAAAAGGGTACATTTTGGAAGAGTGAGACAAAGACTAGGCAGCTAGGGGAAAAGAAGGCAAGTTTGGAGGGGCAAAAGGAGTCTGTGAAGAAGAGGGAAGGTGCCTTTTGAGTTGTCTGATAATGTGCCAGCTTAAAGGAGTGCTGTGCATCACCAGTGAAATGTGTTGAACTAGTAAAAACTGTTTAACCAATTGAAAGTAAGTGAACTGCAAATTCAGAATTCAGATTACACTGTATTTCAGGATAGGTTATGTGAAGAAAACCAAGTGGCCTTGAAAAAGTTAGTCATTTTTAGTTTTTTATTGTGAATCGCCTTTAGCAAGCTGTTTATTGTAAATGGATGATAAGAGTTTTCTTATTAAAAATCTCCAAGGTAAAAAAAAATCTTTCTTTTCTCCCTTGCTGTGAAATTGAACTTTCTTACCTCCTTCCTTAAAAAATGGAGGAAATGAATCTGAGTTATTTCTCAGAAGTGCACTTCTTGGGAAAGATGTGGGAGTTTGGTTCACATTACCATAGCGGGGTGTCTCATTTGCTGGATTGCAGTTAACAATGTTTTCTTTGCAGATCTCTGCCAAGTGAGCAAGGTTAATCCTCAGGACATGGAAGAGCCAAGTTCATTTCTCTGCTCTAGCATTCTTCTGTGTCTCATATGGCCTTACAGACCTTTCCTTAACATTGGGCTCTGCCTCAGTAATCCTGTTGAAATAGTTTTGTTTAATATTGGTCAATGAAATAGAAGTTTGACTGAGAGTTGGAGAGATCAAGCTGGATTGTTCATACCTCCCATGACTAGAGGGTCACAGGGCTACTGACCAACATTCAAAGTAATTCTTAATATTCTGTGTACATGCCCAGTAGATATTGAGATTTAGATATTTTTCAGAGATACTTGGATCCCCAGTAGCATTATTGGTATTTTTATTAGAACCCTAAATAGCAATTGCAACTACTTACATACAACTCTTTGGAGAATTTTCAAAGGACTTGGTAAAATTTGTTTCCTTTCTTAAATCAAAGGAAATAAATGAATAGAAGTATTTATTTCTCACAATCAGGTATGACTTACAATTTACATCATTATTCTGCTGAAATGCATGACGTACTGAAGGCAGACTGACACCACGTGGTCTGTGCTGAGCGGATGGGAAGCAGAAACAGTTTGGGGGTGACAGGTTGCACAGCCCAGGTGGTAAGGTCAGGGTTATCCCTGATGCTTTGGCTGTTGTATCTGTACGTGTCTTGAGATCATGAAACCATTTTCTCTGGTTCCTCTACCTTGTTCATCAGCATTTTTTCCCTGAAGAAGAGTGGTCGGCAGCTTAAAAGAATGAGGTGAGAAACTCTGAAGGTATTAAATAGTGTTTCAGACAAGCTGCTGGAGTTTTTGGTTGCCTGGGGAAGCTGCACTAGTACATTTCTGCGAGGAGATACAGACACATTCAGGTTTTTGAGGAATATGACAGCCGATACTTGTTTGCTTAACAGCTGGGCCCTTCTTTGCCAGCTTGATCACCACTGCAGAAGTGTTTCATACATGTGCTGTGTAGTGTAAACACCAGATTTGCCTCCCTGCCTGCCAAATTCCCAGGACATTGGTGCCTGTGAAGTCGCTCTGAGTGCACTGAGCAATCATGACGGCATTTGCTATGTTAGCATTTGTTCACAGGACTTGAACATGTTGAAACAAGAGTAGTGCATTAACAGCTCAGTGTCATAGTGAGGTTGCCACTGTTAGCGTGATCTCACACCCTCCAGAAGGTAACACTGATCTCAACAGGGCTTAAAAGAGAGGCCATCACAATTAATGAGGGTGTTAACCTCCTTCTTGGAAGATGGCTGAGATCCACAGAGACTCCTTCTCATGACATGACAGCAGCTAGTAGGAAAGAAAGAGAAATAATTGCTGCATTTAGAATTTTGTGGCTATTAAGAGCTTTTGTGTAAAAGCTGCTTCTATAATGGACTTGCTCCATGTTTGCCATTGATCCATTTCCTGAAGTTCCCAAATCAGCAGACTATGGCTATGCTGAGATGTTCTGACTTCATATATGATTTGCATTTTTTTCATAATTAGGTCTTTATCTCAATGACCTTCCAGGATTACCTTTCACCATTCCTATATTAGTTCCCAAAAGCTTTGCTTTTGGGCATCTTTTGTGTAGTTTTCACCAAGGATAATATTTGTCAGCAGTTTCTACTTTTGAAGAGAGTAATAGATATTATGTGCAATTGCACCTGTACGTAGAATTCCCTCCCCTTTCATTCCATCATTACTTTTTACTCCTGGGCTACCTGGCAATCCTGAAGAAGTCATTAGCAGACTTAAGAGCTCTTCTACAAATTCTTAATAATATGACGTTTTCTCTTTTGTGAAATGCCTCTTGACAATAACATTGAATCCACATCCTAATTGGAATTTAAAATAAGTTCAGTTACTGGTAATCTAAATAGAGGTCCCTAAAACTAAAATGGCTATTGGAAAACATAGGTGGACATGATGTACACAACTGCTCTGGTTAGAAACAGTGTCGTGTCATCATATGCTATTTCTTTTCATATTATCTCACTATAATTCACAGTACTGAAAATTTAAAAGTGAGAAAAAAGAAGAAGTGGGAAAACTGAAACTCTGTAGAAGTAGAAACTCAGAATGCACAGCAGTTCACACTCTTTCCACCTTGGTGTGCTGACACTTCTGATTTGAACCGCTAATTGCTTTTGTGCCTTTAACTCTTTGGCAACCATTGCTTTTAGGTGACTATTACAATGGGGAAAAGCCATTACTTATTATAAAAGGAGTGAGGGAAATACTTTATTGCCTTTTATTTCTGGTCTCTTTTTATATACAAAAAATTAGACAATATATCTTGCTTAAAAATCTCTCTCGTATTGGATTTTCAGCTTTGTTGAATAGCAACTACTTCTAAATAGTGACTATGTTCCTATGATACCTTCCTTCTAAATAAGGCTCCTGCAGTATAGACTCTGTTATTGACTTGGAGGAGAAACTGGTAAGAGGGGAAAGTTTTAATTTCTGTTATCCTTATTTAGCCAGAAAAAATCAAGAACATTAGCTGGATAATTACTGCAGTCCATACAACATAATCAGAGTTAAATAAAAAGTAAATAGTGCTCTAATTTACACTCAGTGAAATCATACAGTCTTATGTTGAGATGCACAAAGTTTCTCCTCAGATTACTCTAGGTCCAGGAACCTTAATATGTTTTCTGGCCAGGTTTAAAGGTTTCACACTGGAATGGTGATAGTGAATGCAGATATGGCCTCAGATATCCGACCTTAGCTTATATTTACAATGATCTGAAAAAAAAAGGAACAGTAAAGATAAATCCACTTTTTTTTTATGATAGCAAAATATAAATCAGAAAAAAAACCCAAACAAAACCCCCCATTTTATATTGTCTTTTCCTGGATTTATTTTTTATTGTAAATCACTATTTTTAAATAGACTAAAAAAAACAAAAGTGTTTGCATGTATGACAGAATCTAAAAGTGAGTATTCAGTCATGCTATATATGACAGTTTTCCATAGAGAAATTTTATGTCAGAGACTGTATGTGTGAGTGATCTGTAAGAGAAATCCATGTTTAGCGTTCAGCTGAACTCTTAGATCTCGGTACGTTGTCTTCAATTTGTGAACTTGTTTTCCATCTGTGTGGTGCATGGAGACAGACAGCAGCCTACGGAGCCAAATGGGAATTTCACTGCTGTGAGGAGTCTCTGACGTGCTGATTCTTGCTCTGCCTCACTGGCAAGACCGTGAAGAAGATACATGACCTATGTAAGAAAAAACATATTATGACATGCATTAGGCTTCCAGGGACATAGTTTACATCAGCCCTGAGAGATTAAAAAAAAATGTTCAAAAATAGGAAGACATAACTGGCTCTTACATCACTCCTTACTTTTATCTATGATGTACATTTAGCTCAGCTGAGGAACTGGCACATAGCAGTGAAACTCTTTACTGTAGACCTGTTTTATCTTCTCAGACTCTCCACAAAGGACAACTTGGAAGCAGAGACACATTTGTGTATGTGTGTGCAGGTCAGAGGCTGCTTTATCCTCAGGTATGTTTTACAGGAATGAAGGCAGAATTAACAGAATTGATATGTTTTCCTTTTTGACATTTTATGGTCCTAATTAAATGTAGTAATTCTAGAGTAATTCAATTGCTTCTTCAGCATAGTTCAATGTTTAGGGATAGCCAAGACTTATAAAGGTTCTGAATGCCAGAAATAACCATTTTGTTGACTTTTTTTCTTTCGTTATTGTAGTAGGTAGGTTTTGACCTTATGGGACAGAACAAATTATTCAGTTTTGTCCAAAAGCTGATGTCAAATCTGAGTTTCTTCCTCTCTGTGTGTGCTTAGGAAAGCAGTGGGGAAGGAGAGAGTGAGGGGGAATCACAAACCTCATTTTTATACTTTTTTTAACCAGAAAAAGCCTTCTACTGCCCTGAAAAAGCAAAGTTAATTGTTATACTGGGTTTGACCATAGGAAGTGCACATATAGAGATTACTAGTGAGCAGTGCATGTCAGGTGGCAAAGAAAAGCAAACCTGTGTAAGCCAATGTAAATTCAGTTAACAATGGTTCATATTTTGAATGAAAAAAAATCAGAGGTCTACAGACTCTCTGGACTAGTCTGTTGCCTGGGAAACTGCACTCTGTAAATTAGGGTAAGGGGGAAAAATGGTTATTAGGTATATATTTTTTATAATTATTACTGTAATTTTCACAATAAACATCCACACCAGGACTTTGCAATGAATTTGATGAGCCTTTTCATGTTTATACAGCACTGAGAATAAGGTTGGGACATTATTTTTGTAAGCAACGAATGATTGCATAGGAGGTTAAATACTGAGCAAAAAATAGTTCTTTTCCAAGTGTGTCAGAGTATGTGTTGTAGACATAAAATCTCTTCCTCTTGGTATTAATGACTTACTGTGTCTGCCTTATATGCAGAATGGACCACCAGAGGAATGGTTGAATCCCTTCCTCCCAAACCTGGCATAATTGAAAAAGCCAAGAGAGAATAAGGATTGCCTGAACTCTTATAGCTCTAATCATTTCTTATCCTGTAGGTGTCCCCTCTTTTCTTAGCACTCGTACTTTTCAAGAGCATGAGCTTAAATTTTTATAAGGGATATATAGCAGACAGATTTACTTAATATGTGGTAAAGCAGAGAGCATTGACTTTTGAAATGGTTAAAATAGAATACTTAGTCAGACTGGGCACTCTAGACACTGAAACTTGATTTGCATAGTGTTTCAAATGAGAGTTCTGAAATATGTTAAAAACATAAGATCATAAATGCATCAGTTTGAACCTCCTCTGAACAAGAGAAGAAAGCAAGATCATGTTCAAATACTGAGTAGTGCCTCGTGCTTTGGCTAATCAACACGACAAAAGCGAATTGTTTTTGCAGACCCTGGTTCCTTGGGAGACAGTAATAGGATGTCATTTGCATTGGGGAGGATGGAGAAAATGAAGGGAAATGTACGTCCTAGTTGAAACTAGGTACTTGTATTGAAATGGTGACAGCTCAAGTGAAAATGAGTTTCAGGGAACTTCTGCCCTATGAAAGTGCCTCATGACATACTTATTCCAAAATAAACAACAAGGATATCTTTTATAAGAGCAGCCATGCCGCTGTCTGGACAGCAACAGGTGGATCTGGTATTGGAGCACATGCCCCCAGTCACTGTTTCCAGGTCTGGTCCTCCAAAAAGTGCAACGCACAGTCAGACCAGCTTTTCATGTTTGTGGTCCCTTTCTTGGCCTTGGCACATAGCTTCTGGCACTCTGGGTTTCCTTGCAGCTGGAATAGATCCCTCAGAGGCCACCTGCCTGCTTGGTTGTGATGTCCTCACTTGTGCTGACCACTGGCTTTGGTCTCTGCACTCTTAGGAGTTGCTCAAGAGCTGGTTTTTCAGTTGTCTCACCACATTTCTTCTTGCTGGGCTTTTGCTTTTAGAGGTGAAAGGAATTCTTTGGCTCCAAAGGAATTAGCTTTAAAACTGACTCAGCTTTAAAACTGACTCTGGAGTGTTGGTTTGGAACTGCAGTTTTTGTATTAGCGCACGTGCAGCAGGAATGCCAGACTCTTACTCTGACAAGTTCCTATGAAGAAACTCACTGGAAAGCTAATGGCTTTTCTGGTAGTAAATCCCCTCTCTTTCTGGGGTTAAGCCGTTTGGTAACTGTGGGCACTGATCTCTCTGTCAGGGTTTTCCAGACATGGCCTCTGCCTAAGTGTCAAGTTGCTGCTGAAAAATAAATCCTTCAGTCCACGATAAAGATTATTTTCCAAGTCAAATGAAATTGTGAAATTGAGTAGTTGACATGGGCATAGTCTCCAAACTGTCACACCTGTGTACAAAAAGTAATAACACAGGACACAGTGCACTCTTCTGGACTGTCAGAGTTTATTTTTAACTCTGTAATTGGGATAAGTTAGGGAAATTTGGTATTCATTACCACTCAGCTTCCTCCTCAACTCCCTGGTGGTAAAGATCTACTTCTCTTGGTTGTTATGTACTATATTTACTTACATTTACAGACTTTTTTTTTTTTTCTCAAACTGATTTATTATTTTTCTGCATTCAGGAAAGTTATGTTATGTTAGATAAGTGTTAAACCTGGACTGTTCCATCTAGTTCTACCAGTGGTCCAGAGTGCTCCCTCTAAGAAAACTTAGCAGTGTTCCCCTGAAGAACACTTTGCAATGTAACTAATCTGTTACGTATAGTTTGTTCTGTCATGTTTTCCCTGTGGGAAATTTGCATGAACATTGCAATGCTTTTTTGTGACAAGATGTTGTTTATGTTTGTGTAGGTTTGTTATTTATGGGTGTGCTGGGAAAGGTGACGTGGAGAAAGAGACCTGGATTGCTTCCTCGGCTGTTCTGAAGTTTCATTCCAGTATTACTGTTGTTATCCTCTCAGGATTCTCATTTACTACCCAAGTCATCTTTGTTACTGAGCATAGTTACTGACATGATGGAATACACTTGTTTATGCTTTTAGAGGAACTCTTAAAATGTGTTGTAAGATCCAAGTCCAAAATGGGTGCTTTCAAGATAAAATCTGAAAACTTTTGGATAGCTTGGTGTTTCCATAGATCTTTGTTGTAACACCACGTGCAATAGCTTGTGGACAATAGCAAATGATAAGTTAAAAACTGATCTTGATTTGTAATGTAATTGTCTAAAGATGGTAAAAAAAAAGTCAGTTAAATTTCTTAATAGAAATGGCTTCAGCAAACTCTTGGTAGATCAGTGTAATCCTTTGAATACATCAAAACCATCAGTAGAAGTTCCACATCAAATTTGATTTGGAAATTGTTTGGCTTTGAAATCTATATTCTAGGTTTTGAAACACTTATGCTACAAATTTTCCTCATCTTTGTTGGTTACATGTAGAACAAAACTGGTTTTCCTTTTACCAAAAAAAGGTGCTTCAGTGATAAATGTGGCTCAAATATTAACAGTTTCACAGACTACAAGTTGTTTGCAGCTTTCTTGTTGGCAGTATCATTCCTTTTAAACAGAATCTCAATTTATAATGGAGAATTTCAGAACTGTTTTAAAGCTTTATTTTCTAGTGCCGTGATGTTTTACTTAAGGCTTTGTTACTGTGCATCTCTAGATTGTAAGGAGAGGTCTTATTCCAGCTTGTTTAATCTCTTTATATGGAATTGTTAATTCTATCATATGTTTATGGTGGCTTTAGAAATTTTTTTCATCTGAAAAAATGGGATATATTGAGTTTCTAAAGAATAAGCTTCAAAGACTGGAGAAAAATACGAGAAAAGGCTTGAGAAATATAAATGATTACTTGGAGCACATATAAAGTAGTCATAGTGCTGTAAGTTGGCTACACTTAAGGGAAAATGAGAAATTTAATGTGAAAATATGCTGAAGAAAAATACAGGAATATCTTATTTCTCTTAAATTATGAAAGAAAAAGGTAAACACCTTATTAAAAAATCCAATATATCTCTCAGCCAACTGAATTGCTTTCTGGAAACACATTCATTCTGGGCTATGCAAGCAGCAGTTATTAGTGTTCATAGTCAGTTTTATCCAAGAAATGTGTTCTCCAACAGGCCTATACCAGTAAAACTGTGCTTCAGTTAACTTTTACATTCTGCTTATGCATTTGCTGGGAGTGTCTAAGCTCTTGTTCCTAAAATGTTTTTCAGACCACCCTGTTTTTCACCTCCATTTTTTTTTTTGTAGTATCAAAATTTATTCCTTGAAGAAGCAAGGCTTGAGTTTACCTGAGTCTCAATCAGGGTCAAACATTAGCATGTACTTAACTGAAAACTCATTTCTTATCTTGATTTAATTGTAGAAATGGAACAATGGAATAATCCAATCTATTCACTATTCTAAATAATTCAAATGACTTTACTCAGATTCCTAAGAAGTGACTGTCAGCAGTGTGGGATTTGAAATAGCAAGTATTGCTTTATGCTTAACAAAACACAGATAACTGACAGCCCCTTCAAACAGGGAATGGTTCATTTTGTGATGCAAAACAGATAGCTTGGTTGGGAATAATACTGTGTATCTATATGCAGGATTAAATCCCAGGCAGAAAGCACAGGCAGATGAAAAGGATAGTATTGCTAGTCTCCTTTTTCCTGCAGTAAAACTGAATATTTCACAGCCCTCAAGAGTGTAAGGCAAGTGACTGGTTAATGCATTGGCAGTATTTGACGTAATTTATAACTATTTTTGAACTTTCAGCTCCCTTTTTTTAAACACGAGCAGATTGTTGCTGTGATTGAATTGCTTTCCCTAGTAAGAATCTTGTGATAGGAGATTTACATGTTAGAGAACAGTGTACCTCCAACGTAGGTAAGCAATATTCCTGACATTATTGATAATCAAAGTGCTCAAGAGCTAGGCAGTTTTTTTCAGCCTTCATCCCTTTCAGCAGTTATAGGAAAGGCTTGGTTTCAGTGTTTGTGGTTTTTTGTTTGTTTGTTTTTATTTTCAGTTTATTTGTTTAAACTGGTTTGACCGTGCACATTATGAGAAGCTGAGATTTGCGTTCTTAGAATCTGTGGTCCATGGAGATAACTCTGACAGTCAAAGTAATAAGATGGTGCTTGGGAGCCTATTAGTCCGGCTCTTTGGTATTGCACTGTATCACAGCGGTGAGCTCATCAGTATCTGTCATTTGTAAACCTGCCAGCATCTTAGTGCATGAAACGTCAGTAAAACATTTCTGGGGATGCTGCCAAAGGGAACGGCTTCACACATTTGGCCCTTTTCCTGCCCTCTGGATGGTGCTTTCTGAGATGGCTGCTGGAGACCAGCCCAGGAGGTACACACGTGGATGGAGGCACACATGTTAGGGCAGGTTTACTTGTTCAAATAATTGCCAGATGGGTCGTAGCAGCATCTTGCCCGTCAGCCTTCTGGGTTGCCATGCTCATTATCTAAGTGATCCAACAGCCACTTAACACATGAACCCCCCTAAAATGAACCATTAAACCGGTGGGTTGAGGGAGCTCCCACTGATGTTACATAGAAAATGCTTTGAAAAACATTCCAGAGCCTCAATGAGTTAAAAACAATCTATGCATTTTGAAAGTTGCACTGAAGAAGAATATGATATTTTTGTATTTTTGCAATGAAAACTTATACTTGAAGAGATCTTCAAACTTGAATCAACAGGCAGGAGCAGAGTGGGTGGCAGCTTTGTGTGCCTGGGCACAACTCCTTTTGGTGGAGGGAACTTTTTTTGCCGGCAGGTGAAGGGATTCTGCCTTGAGCTGTCCAAGAAGGTGCTACCAGTTCACTGTGGCTGGTCACATTCAGCTTTGCTTGGCCTAAAGTATATTTGTCTGTTTTATTAGATTGCAAAAAATCCCAAAGTTCATAGAACGACAGATTAATTTACTGTGGAAGGGTTTCTAGAGGTCATTTCCAGTCAAATTCTGAGTATCTGCAAAGATGGGTATTTCAAAACTCCTCAAGTCTTTTCCATTGCTTACCTTACCTAATTGTGAAAACTTTACTTAAACCACAGTTGCATTACCACAAAAGTACAGCATTCCTGCATTTATCATTCCAGTGCCCTTCTCTATCAGCCAAGGGATTAACCAGAAAAACTAATAGGGAGTAAAGAAGCCTTGAAATGTGACAGTAACTTGGACTCAAAGGATATTAGATCTTATTTCAGTACAGATTATTTCTTATTTCATATAGTTTGGCAATAGGCTTTTGCATTTTCCTTTTCAAAATTCTAATAGCTGCATCATGATTCCTAAATACTCCATGAAAAAATAAAAGCCTATTCTGCACTGGAGGGGGAAAAGAAGGGTATTTTTCAGGGCAGTAAAATAATTTGATTTTGAAGTGATTTTACACATGTATACCTGCAGCAGTATTTGCATTAATGTTCTGTTAGAGCAATTTAGTATTAACACTGAATTTAAGTGTTAAATTCAGTGACCAGGGTAACTCCAACCATATTTATTTGCTAAAGGTCTGGAATGCCTTTTTTGGGAAGTATAAAATGGCTCTGGAATGGTCAATCATGCTTGCAGAATAGCTAAGATCATAATGGAAAATATGACAAGGTTTTAAAGGATTTATGTGGTTTTAGCTTTTTTCTTTATTTCATCTATTTTATTACCATCAAGTTAAGTTATGGACTTTTTTTCCAGGTAAGATGGTTGATGCAGCCACATGATATCTCTCTATAGTTATAGGTAAGTGTTGAACACTTCCTGCAATGATGAAGTAAAATAATATCTTTTAGAATAAATTAACTACAAGAAACAACTATATGATTTTCTTAAAAGCCTAATTAAAAGTGTTAGTACTTTATGTTAGCCAATTCAAGGTTTCCATTATTGCTGCAGTGGAATCAAAATTGAAGTATTTGAGTCTACAGTGAACACTGAGGTTTTGGGGAGGGGAAGATTTGATTAGAGGAATGAAAACTTAGAATTATGTTGTTTGTCTCACTAGAAAATGTAATTCCTTGTTACTTATCACTAAGAGACCTGGGAATCTGACAGTATCACAAAGCAAATGAGAAACTCTTCTTCAAGTTTTTTATTCCTGGTCAGAAATAGAGGCTTCCTGATGAGAAGTTTCCCTCTCAGTGAGTGTGTAATAATTTTCAAACCAGTTATGTGAGCCCAGCTACCACCTCAATCATCAAACTTGAAAAGGAAGCCACCCACATTTACTAAAGTGTGTGATGAGATACAGAGATTATGAGTGAGTCTCGAGTCCCACCTGGAAAACAAGAAGAATATTTTTTTTTTAAGATAGCCAGAATCTGGAGGAGCAAGTGCAAACATCTAACTTGTGTCCCACAGTTGCCATTCATAGGACTACTTCAAGGCTCTTTGGAAAACTGAAATCAAATGCACCTGGGATTTTTTGAGATTTGGTGGATTAATTTACAGAATGTTTTGAAATAATGCTGCTCCAGAAAACTCAGTCTGTGCTCTGGAGAGACTTGCAGAGATTTGGATGATTTTTCTGAGAAGCTGAAATAACATGAAAGGTTTCCAGATGAAATATGATCAAAGGAGGCAGGCAGGGGCTTGGGTTGAAGACCACTTCTCTTGTCTGCAGCAATGGAGACAGGAACCAGCTGGTTTGACCATGGGAGCAATGCCCACCATGTGTCTCCACTGATAGCTGAAGGGTTCATCAGGCTGGATGGCAGCTGGTGTTTAGAGGATATATCCTCACCCACTGCCTTCACTGGTGACCTCCTTTGCCTCTCTGACACTGATGATGTTGCTCCCTCCTGGCACTGAAGTCAAACTGCAGCTGGGTCTGTGGTCTGCCCTCTCTCTTCAAGCTTGCCTTGGACACCAATCCTGGCCAGTCCATGGAGTGGTGGCACAAAGGAAATGGGTAAGAAAGGTTACTTGGGGCAGGAGGAGAGAGACAGGTTTGCATATTGACAACAGACACTCAGATGTTGCTTCAAATTCAGACTGAAATATGATATTTTCTAATAGATTTTTAAAAAGTTGCTATCTTTTTGCATTATTAGATGATTTTTTTGGGTTTTTTTGACTGTCATCTTTGTTGAGGCATTGCTCAGTTCTGCTTAATCAAAGCATATTTGAGGGGGTCATTCCTCTTAGAAAAAATATACAAAATCCTTCAAGGCTCTTCAGTGAAGGTGGATTTTGTCTATTTTGGTTGGTGGCCTTAACTTACTGTCCTATTTTAATATCTAGTCCCTGAGGAAACATCACAGTAACTGTGATCCTGGGCACTCTGTGCTTAATAGCTAGAGTGTAAAAATCTTGTTGACAGTGTAGAGTAAAATCTGTGTAATCTACCTTATACAAAGCTACCTTTCACAAAGCACACTTTTGTGTTCTGCGTTTCTGTGAGGGTAAAAATTCAAGGGGAAACTCGAATGCACTGTATGTGTTCAGTGGAGAAAAAGCTTCTTGCTAGTATTCAGTCCTGCCCTCTCACTGATTTTGCTCCCCAACTCTTTTATGTTCAAGGAATCCTCCTTCCTCCACCTTTCCATATTTTCTGATCTCCCTCCTCCCTATCCTGTTTGGGCAGCAGCAGGAAGAAGTCCCAGCCTGTGCACGTGTGCTCCTGATGAAGCACCATGTTCTAATGCCGGCATCTGTGCCGCAGGTTTATGATCGCGGCATCGATCGGTGTCTCAATTTAAATGATTTATCTTTGCTCTTGGCTTGCTGCAAGCTTTTCCATGAGCTACAAGGAAAACTGATTTTATATATGTGGCTTTTAACAAGTTACTCAGCTTGTTATTCATGTTATCTGAAGGAAATGGGACCAGTACTGAGAAGCAGAGTGGTGGGTACCAAGGAGCTGCCCTGGTAGACTGCCTTGGTAGGAGTGGCTGAAGATTGTTGCTCCCTCTTCCCTGCAGCAGCTGAGCCACACCTGGGTCCAAGGTATATGAACAGTCTGATGAGAATTAGTACGTTTAGAAGGATGTGTTGCTACAAGTTTTAGAAAGGATAAGGTTTGAGGTATTTTCAAGTTTATAATTTAATTAAATCCCCAGTGATTAATCTATTTTTGGGATATCAGAATAAATATCTTTTTCTTATATAATCAATCCTAGGATGATAAATACTTTTTCATCCATTCCAGGCAATTTACTTCTGTGATTGTCATCAAATAGATGCTCTATGGTCAATATGTTTTGCATATCACACATTTAGCTGCAGTTGCACCTATTTTTTTTCATTTATTAAAAACTATGGTTCAGTTTTCCTTTTTATTTGAGCTCTGAAACCTTTTTTTTTCTTTTGTAATTAAAAAGTACGTTGTTGAGACTAACCCAAAGTTACATAAATCAATAATGCTGCACAGAAAAAGAGAACAAATTGTGCCTCTTATTTGCATAATGGACAAGATCATTAACTCAGGTTAATGAGTGTCCTTCGGGTTGTTTGTGAGGATATACAGCCTTCTGTGACACCAGTGTGTTGCTGATTGAAAAGTAATGCTCAGAGTCAAAGAAAAGAGCTGAAAAAATCAGGAGCAAGCTGGTTGGGGGACTCCAGCATGAGCTTTTAGCTTTAGTGCATTGATTTTTGGCTGCCTGCATTGAGCTCCAGCACAAGCTGAGGATACAAATTCAGATTTACCCTTGCTTTGAGGTTCAAACTCAGTCTAATCTCAGCTGGGGTTTTGGCTAAAACGCAGCTGAGTCCCCAAGTTTCTGTCACGCTGACATGAGGTTATCTTCATCTTTCTCAGAAAGAGAACAGTGCTCCCAGAGGGAAGGAAACATGAACACCCTGTGCAAGAGGTTATGCAGCTCTGTTAACTTAGAGTCTGAATCTTAGATGAGACAGTCACGGGGCCAAAAATTGCTAGAAGCAGGCAGTAAGAACAACATTAAAATGTCTAATATTTCCTATTCTGTTTCTGCTCCATTACCTTTATCCTCTTATTCCAGGCATTTAGCTTCCTCTTGCTCTTATTAACTTGCTGTGAAATGGTAACACGGCTGGAGGAGCAGAGGTCACTGCCACAGGTGGCCATTCCTGCATGGAGAGGAAAAAGGAGAGGAGGAACCTCGATTTGGCTGGAGTGCAGAGTGGTAGCAGCTCTGCAAATGGAATTGCTTTTGGAAGCTTGTAGCATGACTGCAGTTGGATGTGCATTTATGGAGATGGTAAGAGGCAGATTCAGTGCAGAAGGGAAGGCCAGCTACCTCCCCACTCTGTGTAAAATTTCCCAGCAGGAAGCTGGTGTTACTCAAAGTTCAACTGAGGACAGACCAAACAAATGTTTTGTTCTTAAGCTTTATCCTTGATAATGAACTACAGTAACTAACTGAATTTTACCTAAACTATGCACCATGGAAAGGTCATAAACTACTGAAGAAGGGCATCTAATACAAAAATTAAATGATCTATTAGTACGTTTCACCCAATTTTGACAGATCAAACACAGCACTATGACTCTTGCTTTTTTTCTGTTTAATATGCATCTTCAGTATTGCAGCATAAGAGATGAGCTCATTTAGAGGGTTGCTGTGAAGGAGGGAAAGTTCAATGGTCAAGTCAAGTAGTTTTCCAATTTACAGTACAGTGACTTGTGGAGACAGGCAGTCTTGCTTCCTTGTTATCCAAGGATCTGATTGGAAAGGGATCCTTTTACATAATTGGAAAGGAATCCTTTTACAGTACAGTTGCTGTAGTCTGTGAGGTTCTTATCACTGGTGCTCTGATACCACCTCTCTCACCAGTGCAGTGTTTCTGGGAGTTGAGAAGCAGACAGGCTTTTCCATCTGCTGAAACATTATTATGTTCATCAAAGCTTGGCATACCAAGAACTCTATTTGAGGACAGATACTGGGAAGTTAGCTGACCATATGGGATGAAAACAATTGGCCTGATTCATGAGCAAAATCAGAATTTGGATTTTCTGGGCATCACTGTGTTCTGTATAGGCCATTGGACTGGGCACATAGGGCGAGGCCTGGGAAGATGGCACAAGGGAGCAGCAGGTTCCTCCAAACTGAGCGAGTGCAGCGGAACCTGCCCCTCAGGTCCTGATGCAGGAGGCAGAGCTGCAGTGAGTGGAGAGCATGGACCATGTGGGTCACCCAGTCAAGCCCTGGGGCACAAGAGGAAGAGTCGCTTCCATCATTGCCCTGCAATCTTCTGAGGCCAGCTCTGCTCTCCCAAACTTCCCGTGGGAGGCACAGCTCTTCCTACCTGCTGGGACTCTTTCTGAGCCGTTCAGCATGGAAAGTTTGTAAATGGCTAATGAAGAGCTTCTAATGGCTATTTGGAGGGTAATGATTAAGGAACACTTCAGGAAATAAATCTGGTCTTCAGAAACTCTTTATTTCATCTTAGAGCAAGGAAAAGGCTGCACAGGAAGCTATCGAAAGAAATGAGACATTAAAGGAAAGCATTTTGTGCTTGAATAAAAACCAGCATAACTAAGTAACATCTACATGATCATATTGGACACTGGTCTTTAGATCTCAGTCTGCAACCCTAAGCCTAATCTATATGAAAAACATGCTATGTTTTCTCCACAGATGTATTACTTCTCAGATGACAAATCCTGAAGCAGGAAAGGTAATGAGATGCTATTCCAGAATTACATAATATTTTGTATTTACAGAGATCTTAACTTTTTTTTTTTTTTAACTGAGGTTAACTGACTTTTTCAAACAACTGAATAACTTATTTTTTTTATTCTTGATGGATATAGATTAAATGTGATACATGCTTTTCAAAACAATAGCAGGTTTTAATTGATTTTGATTGAGGGCATGCAATTCTGTAAATAATTACTGTAATTTCATGTGATACTTTCGTGTTTTGTTCCCTCAGGGAGGAAGTAGAGAAATTATGTCTTCATTTGGCCTTCACAATTATTTCCTTCCCTTTCTTTTGTGTCACCATAATGCTGTAGGACAGTCTCCCTGCTGCCATTTCTTGTAGTCAGTGCAGATGAGAAGCATTGTTATGCTAATGGTCCTTTCAGCATAAGATTGCAGTTATGAATGATGCCCTCCTGCTACCTCCTTAGACCAAGTGCTGCTTCCCCTTCTGTCCATCTAACTTGCCCTTAGCTATTTCTAAGGGGAACAGTATGATAATTTTTCATTGTATTAATTTTCATAAACCCCTGAATTATCAAAAGAAACATGATTGGTCCCTTTTCTTTAAATGGCAAAAAAAATCTCATAAGATGCTACGTAAATGAAATTGCTGTCAAAACCCCCTTGTTAATTGTGTCAAAAATCACTTCAGAGTGATAAGATGAGGAAATGATGCCTGCCATGAACCTTAAATCACAGAAGATGTCTACATAAGTAGGTAACTTGGGGTGTCAAATTTGTTTTAGTCTTTAACCTCCTGTAGAACGACCTGTTTGTTACCAGAAATTTTGACCTTAGAACCAGAATGACTTACAAATGCAGGTCCTTCTTTTGCAATGCCTGGGATCCAGCCTCTCTCCCATTTATCTCCTAAGGGGCTTTGTGCATCGTCCCTCGTGGGGTGGCTGGGATCTGGGGACGATGGACAGGGTGCTTCCACAGGAAGAGCTGGTGGATGTGTTGGGAACAGGAAGGCTACAGTGTGTGAGGAAGTGATTTCAGTGGGGAATGTGGTCTTGGAGAAACCTGACATGGGAGTTTGATTCCAAAGGCTGCTATCTTGCAGCACCCTGGCCTATGGAGGGCTGGGGGCTACTGGCTTCGTGCTTTGTTCAGTCAGTCTGAACACTAAATGTATCTGAAAGACAATTAGATTCTGAAAACACATTCAAGTAATGTGTATATGTTATGGGTGGAAATTTCCACCTGTGCTTTTGAGTTATTGAGTTTATTATTTGTATCCAATGAAGTCTTCAGGTGTGTCAGGGGAGGAATTACTGACCTGAAAAAGAAGGACTGAACAAATCTCTGTTTCAGTGACAAGACTCAAACGAAAAGCAAACCACTCCATCTCAAGCCAAAGAAAAAACTGCACAAACAAACCCAAGCAAACACCAAAAAAAGGTATAAACCAATCCTGCTCCTCCTGCCTCATCTTCCATCCTGTGTCTTAGTTTCTTGTCCTGATGACAGTATTTCTGCCTGCTTGAAGCAGCACTGAATACCTTGTCATTTAGTGAGTAATCCTGGACCAAATTTTAGGCTGTGTTCAGGAAATGGACCACACAGATGTCAAGTGAACCAGGGTGCCCTTTTCTGGACATGGTGTAATTCCTACCTGGTTGGGAAAGAGGTCTGAGAGTCACCATTTATACCTAGCTAGTTTATGAGGTCTAGTCTGTTCTTCTGTAGAGGCAGAATATACATTAGTATTAGATAAGCATTTTCTCATATGTAGACAATATTTGTTTATTTAATCTACTGTACATACACACAGTTATATCTCCGTGTTTGTTTTGTAATTTTTTATGTGGCCTTTTTTTTTTTTTTGCTGTGTAACAGCCTACTTCAAACTATGTTGCATCTTGCCTATGATCTATACAGCTAAGAATTATGGAAAAATTCCCAGGGATTTGTAGACTTCTGAAAGCTGAATTCTGCTGTAGAAACTTAGTGAATTAAATTGCCCCAGTGCCTGTGATTTTGAGAGTTTGTAAGCCTTCATTCTACAGAGGGTGGAAAAAAATGACACATGAACTAAGGAGAAACTGCACAAGCTGAAGCCAGCAGAGCTGCTGTGCTTTACCTATCGTTCTTCAAAAGGTGTTTGATCCTTAGATAAAACACTTGCTAATACTTTCAAGATTTCAACATAACATCTTTAAAGATTTTCTCTTTTCCTGCAGTAAAAACCTGATAATATGTCATAATTTTACTTAAGTGTTAAACTTCTTTCAATATCTGGAGCTAAGTATTCACCCTAGACATTCAATAACAACAATGTAACACAGAAATTGGGAATCAGGGAGTAAGAGGAAGAAATAAGGCTAAGGAAAATGGCATGGAGGTTTAGCATCATTTCAGAGATTGGATTTAACTCTCTGACTCTCTGCTAGCAACATGAAAAAGATAATCTTTTTATGTCATTGATAGGCAAATTATGAGGAATGTGGAATGCAGGGCACAGAAACTAATTAGAAAAAGAATTAAAAGATGCAAATGTCATTTTAGATATAAGATCATATTATTGGATAAACTAAGGTTCTGAAAGCCTTATTATCTCTTTTTCTTTCTTTTCTTTTAATTTTTTTTTTTCTTTTTTAATCAGTTTGTAGGAAATGGAGCAAAGCAGAGCAAACAGAAAAGAGTGGCAGGGTGTTAATTGAGACCTGATAATTAAAGTGAAGCACAGTCAAGGAACAGATATTCTTCCAGCTTTCAGTATGAAAATGATGATAGGTGGCACCTGTGGATGCTCAGCGCTGTTTTGGTAACCCTGGGAAGCTGCAGTGAGAGCCTCGGTGACACACAAGTCTGTGCCTGACAAACATTAGCAGGTGGGGAGCTTCATAAAACCGATTTTTAATTGATCTTCTTTTTTCCATCTCTGCCTTGGTGTCTGGGCTGTTGATGGGTACGAAATGGAAAGGATGTACTCCCTCAGTGACAAAAGCGTGGGTGAGCAGGCGGGGTTCAGGGTAATGGCAACAGTGCCTTGTGCCAGTCACAGCTGAGTGCTGAGAGATTAAATAGATTAAATCAAAATAAACGCAAGCTAATTGAATTTGGTGATATAGGAGATGAAATCAGAGCATTACAAATTTAGGCTCAAGATGGGGATTACTATTTTACTATTTGTCAGCTCTCTCTGGATTGCCAGTGTCAGGAGCTCTTTCAGTCAGAAATGAAAATAAAACAAAGAACAAACTGAAAGACAAAAAGCCACTTTCCTGTTTTTTTTTAGAAAAAAACAGTTTTGCAAAAAATTTGGAATATTTTAGAAAAATAATACTTTGAGACAACTTATACTGAACTGAAGTTGCTTGGATTTTCTCAATTTTTTTGTTCTAAGTAAGATGACCTGCATTTTGAGTGTCTAACTGGCTGTTATCCTGATAGAAGGTGGTAAGTCTCTCTTATCAAGTTAAAGTGTTCAGATGAGAAATGAAGTTTGAGACAACACAACTTTGGTT
The DNA here is from genome assembly GCA_038380795.1 of Pyrocephalus nanus. Taxonomy (NCBI): domain Eukaryota; kingdom Metazoa; phylum Chordata; class Aves; order Passeriformes; family Tyrannidae; genus Pyrocephalus; species Pyrocephalus nanus. The sequence goes on along the minus strand of CM076269.1, from coordinate 20,401,026 downwards.
AATTCTCTAGGTTCTCCTCCTCACTCCACCTTACCTCCAACTCTTCAAATACATGTGTTTTATGGAAGGACCTACATTTTTTAACTGGTGAGTTTATAACCATACAGTAACATGGACCACTAAACTTAAGGGATAGTACAGAAAATAAAATCAACAGGAAAGTCTAAAGAGCATAATGGGAAGAAGGGAAGTTTTAAAATAATCAAAGCAAGTTGAAAGCAAAGCTGTAGGTGTGTGTTGTGTTTTTCTGGGCCTTGTGTTTAAGAGAAGAACTGTGAACTTGAAGCAGAGGATGAAGGGTTGGATTTGAATATGAATGTCTGGCAGAGTCTTAGCAGCATGAAAGGGATAATTTTAGCAGCAGCTTTTGAATAGACTGGTTGGGTACAAGCTGAGATGTAAGTAGGCTAGACAGGCTATAGCTTAGATCAAGGATAAGGCAGGGAAAAAAAACATGAAAGGCAGGTGAAATTCACCTGCGTGCAAAAAAGTCTTGCAGATGCATGTGCGGCTTTCAGAAATACCCACATCCTGTTTTTTTAATTTTATTGGAGTACTAGGTTTTTGGATGGCAAACAGAAATCTCCCTTAGGCAGTCAGGCTATATTTTATGGTATATATTTACATGTGTGGTGCACTGAGGGGTCTAGTGAGGATCTGAAACATGGAGAAGGTTATCAGGGTGTGAGTTCTATTGAGACATCTCACCAGATGGAGTAAGGGGATTTGTAGTAAAGATGAACTTTAGTATGTGGAGTCAGAGGTTGTGGCAGGATACCCAAGAAAAGAGGAAAATAGACACAACATTGTCTAGGTCCAATGACAGACATAAAGCAACGATTTTGAAACTCTTTTTCAGATCTCATCCCTGGTTGTGCTGTAGAAGTAAAATTTCAAAACAAATACAATGATTAGTGAACAAATGAAAACAGTAAGAATAATGTCTAGCACTTTTTCCTCTTCTTTGTAATAAATGCTTTTTAAATTCAACAGTGATGAATTATTTTAGAAGAAAATACCATACAATGAAGGTTTAGTAGGCATAGCTTAACACTGAAAAGGGGAGTGCACCATAAAAGACTTAAAAAATGTTTCCAGCCAAACCATTTGGCAGATGAAATATTTTTCTCTACGGCTTCAAAATTTTCTGTCAGAGGCACTTCACTTTCCTTGCTACACAGAAATTTTTATTATCTTTGATTTGAAAACAAGCAAACAAACCCCTTTCACTTATTCACTTCCAATTCTTACCTTCATGCCATTTAAAAATCTGGCATTGTCTTCAGCAGAAACAGGAGTGAACTGTTTTCAACTTCAGCTGGAACATTTACACATATAAGAGTTGATATAGCTATTTCCAGGATCTAAGGCCTTACTTTACAAGTAATGGAGCCTTTAAAATCCCACCACATGTCATAGAATGATTTTCATATTTATTAACAAAGTAACCAATGACAATGTCTTGTGGGTTTTTTTGTTTGCTTGTTTTTTGGTTGTGGACACACAACCAAATTGATCAAAAAGGAGAGAGGCTGAGTTCATTTGTATTGTAATGCAATTAAATTAACATTACTGGCTTAGGACTGTGTTCTGTGTATTTAAGTGCATTTCCTATAAACATCAGTGACTACAATGGGTTCTTTTTCTCAACTCTTCAGTTTTCCAGCCAATTTTACTATGTTTCTTTTTTAATTTTAATGAAGCTCTTTGAAATGGAATATACTAAGAGTGTTCCTCTACTTTCTAATATTACTTTATTGGCTGTTATGTCCTACACTCACCACATGTTTATGGTCTTGTTAAATGCTTTGGGTTGGAAGGCACCTTAAAGATCATCTTAGTTTCAACCCCCCTGCCATGGGCAGGGACACTTTACATTAAACGAGGTTGCTCAGAGCCCCATCCAACCTGGCCTTGAACACTTCCAGGGATAGGGCATCCACAACTTTAGGCAACCTGTTCCAGTGCCTCACCACTTTCACAGTAAACAATTTTGTCCTAATATCTAGCATAAGCCTACTCTGTTTCAGTTTGAAGCCATTCCCGTTTGTCCTAGCCCTACAAACCCTTGTAAATAGTGTTTCCTGTCCGCCACCTTCAGGTACTGGAAGGTGCTATAAGGTCTCTTCAGAGCCTTCTCTGAAGGCTGAACAGCCCAGCTCTCTCAGTCTGTTGTTGTAGGAGGGGGCTCCAGCCCTCTGTTCATCTTTGTGGCCTCCTCTGGACTTGCTTTGTCGGGTCCATGTCCTTCTCTACTTTTGGGACCCCAGAGCTGGATGCAGCACTTCAGGTGGGCTCCGCAAGGGCAGAGTAGAGGGACAGAATCCCCTCTCTTGGTGCTGGACACACTGGTTGGGATGTAGCCCAGGACACGGTTGGGCTTCTGGGCTGCAAACACACATTACTGGGTCATGTCCAGCATCTCGACCCTCAGTGTCCTCCTCTTCAGGGAGAAATACAAATGCAACAAATTTCAAATAAATTGTGGCCACATATTTCACTCCAAAATTTAGATACACTTTCAATATAAAGCAAAATGAATGGGAAGATTATTTATAATCAGCAGTCTGATTAGAACGTATTTCCAGGGAGATACACTTGAAACTCAGAATAGTGTTATGTCTCTCCCCACTACAAATAATGAGATCTAATCTGAAATTTCTAAATAAAATTAAATTTCAGTAAATAACCAGGGAACAGAAAATGAGTCTAACTTTCAACTTTCCTCCCTCATTGTTTTTCAAACAGCACAAATAAATTTTTCATTCAGAATTTTAATGCTTGTTAGAATCAGAAATTTGGAGAGCTTTCACTGATGAACAAACATGTGAGCTATTTCAAAATCTGGAAGTCTGTTTGTAAGTTCTGTAAATAGGAACAATTGGATACTGAGCTATAATAAAAATCTGGCTTGGATTTTATGTGCCAAGTACTTAAGAATCTTTCCCCGAATGTGTAAAAATATATCAGAGAAAAAATATTTTAAATGTGTCGAGAGACTTCTCCCCATTCATGTTTCTGTTGTCTTCTAGTCTAAGGCATTCAAAAACACAAGCAAGGCAAATCACCATTTCTTGAAATGTGTTTTTGTGTGGCATACTGTGCTGGGGTACTGTCATGTCCTACAATCAACTAGTAGTGGAGCTTCCAAAATCTCAGCTCTTCTCAAGTGGCTATAAAAATATATTAAAAAAAATTTAACATCACTGCCTTGGAATGCAAAGATATCACATATAGATTCAAGCTGGAGATATCTTTATGGTTGAGATGGCTACTAATTCCTGATTTGTACTAGGAAACAATTAATTTTCTTATGCTCTTTCTATTATTCTCATTAGAAAATATGTAGCTAGAGAAAATATATGTTTTTGGGTTTTTTTTGTGTTGTTCACAAAAATAAAATATGATAATTTCTTTCATGATATTTCTATTAAGAATATTGGTCTTGTATGCTATGCCTCAGGTATATTCTTGTTTTATCCCATGAGAACAGATGGTTCTTTTAATTTATCTAATTTTTTGAATGCACAGCTTCTGATTTGTCTGTTTTTAAAAAAATGAAGTGGACTTTGTGTGGACTTCTGCATAGTTTTACTTTTAGCTTAGAATACATGAGTGAAAACTGGAAGTATAAGATGCTCTTTTTTTTTTTTTTTTTTTGCTGAGTGCAAGTATTGAGATCTCTCAGTCTTCCAGTGAGAAAGTTCTGGGATTTGTGTCTGTATGTCACTCTTGTTTCTCAGTAAGAAGACAGACAAAAGTTTTACTTCTCAGAGGATGAAGGCCTCATCCTTCTTCTGATCACAGTTTAATCCAAAGGGTTTCAGGAGTTGAACATATATTAACTACATTTTTATTTTGTTTGTTAAAACATTTGGATGATCTATTTACTGTGAGGCAACTAAGAAGTATCACCACTTTTAGATCTTTTGGTGCAAAAGAGAAAAAAATAAAGAGAAGGAAATAGGAGGGGCTTGCAGGCAAAGTAAAGAGGTGGAATTAGAGCCACTCACTTTACTAGAGTTTATTTGTTCCTGTCTATCTTTCTTTCAAAAAATGCTGGTGTGCAGATGTCAGGACAGTAAGTCTCATACTGGTCACATCTGACAATTCCCCATATTTGGTTTCCGAGTCTATCAAATATCCTTGACAGCCTTTAGAAACTTTAAATAATTGTGAAGGAAAGTTGAACCACCACTCACTAACGTGAAATAAGAATGCTTCATTTTTGATGCACTTTGGCCTATAGGTTTTGGAGCTAAAGTACATTTAAAAGTACATCTTTTAAATGTACTCTGTTTGACTCATGGAGATATTCAACTGACTAAGAAAAATTCATAGCACAGCCTAGAAAAAAAAAATTTCCTATTACACTCTTTTCTTGGCAATTGGCCTTCATAGATTTTAGTAGCAGGAAGGTCATTCATGCAGCCTAGTTTAGGTTTCACATACTTGTCATGTTTAGAGAGCAAGGTTTAGGTTATTACAGAGATGGGCAGTAGTATAAATCTTCTGGCAGTGACCTACTCTGGTATGTACTGTATATATACTATATATATTTGCATTGTAATAACTCCTTTATTATTATCTGGGGAAATGAAAATTAAATCAGCATGATAGCTGTTTAAAAAAATAAAAGAGCAAGATTACTTCCTTCAAGGGTCTTTCCTCACTTTTTTAATAGTTGAGATGCTGTGCAAGATAGTGGATTCTGTGTGGGGGGAAACAAAGAATATTTCATCTCTTACTTGAATCTTCTTGGCTTTGGTAACTGCAAAACTGAACAGGAGCTTTGGACCTGTATTGTTTGATACCATTTCCCTAAAGTTTGTGGCTGTCCAACTTTTTTGTGAAACAAAAGTCAGGAAATCTGACTGGATGCATTGTTAACTTTTAGGAACTGAGATTTTACTTCTGCAAAATCCCTGCGACATTTTGATCTTTAAGTATCCTTGGAATTAAACTGGGGCAGAAAGAGAAGGAACAAGAAATGGACGTAAAGGGTGACTGTGATTTAAAGATTTACCTGGAGAAAATGAGCAAGGTACAATTTGGGCTGCCAGAAGCTGAAATCAGAAGAATGACTGACTGTTTTTAGGATGTTGGGTATGATTTAATTCCATCATCATCATCCAGATGGAAAATATGCTGACAGGCTTTGAGCTACCACTGACAGGATCAAAGGGCATTGGGATGACAGTGTAGTTAGCTGGCACAACAAGAACACCTTTAATAACTAGCCATGTTACTAGTTTAGTGTGTTAATTTGTGTGAAAAATTAGTATTGGCATTAATGATTTTTTTTTTTTTAATGTCTGGCTTTCAGCTAGAGTGCTGTTTTTAGTATTGTATGTTAGGGTTGCTCTTTTTATTGCTGGGTATTTTAGGGTCACATTCTGTAGTGTAACCATCCAGATGGGTAGAACTACAGGCAGAATTATTTGGCTTTTAATGCATAAATGAAAGACTACCAGAAAAATTACTGAGCTCATAATAGAATTCTCAATTCTTAAATACTGAGGAAATGAAGGAAATAATATACTAAAAATCAGTGTAGTCTTAGTGCTTTTATTTTTTTTAAGAAGGTTGTTTGTTTTCTCATGATATTTCACATGCTTTTTTGGTTATTTTGTGGTCTTCTTTTTCATCTGCCCTAATATGAAGCTCCCTTACATTTTCCTCATTCTATAGATGCTCCAGGGAATATTCTGTTTCACAGCAATGCATGTGCCTCCCTGGCTGTACTGTGGAAAAAATGCGTTAGGATTTCTTTGAAAAGTCCATGCATTTTAACATGTAATGAGGTCGAGGTGTTCTCACAGATACTTTTATGGTGTCACATCCATGACCTGATATTTCCTAAGAGGAAGAAGAAGGTAGTTAACCATTTATTAGCTCTGCATGTGTATTATAATTAGTGTATTACCATCAGTCACCACATTATTAAAACAGTCTGAACTGATCATTCAAGCCTTTTATTTGTACATAAAAATAAGACTGGACCACTTGTAGTTGTCCTTCCCTACACATCCTCCTCGGGTCTCCTGGCAGCCAGCAGTGCTCTGGGTTTTGGCCCTTGGCTTAGAGCTGTAATATTTCTGGTCAGTTCATCTCACCTTTTCTTATGGTGCAATTTAAAAGCTGATTCAACCATTCTGCCATCACTGTTAGTTTGCTTAATTAATCCTTTAATCCTATTCATAGTTTCTGGTAGAGGGTGAGGTCCACATAATCCCTTTGGGAAAGTTTTTTTTTTCCTTTTGTGATCTTGGCTGATGTACAGTCATTCATAGGTGGTTGCTAGCCATAAATAAATAGTGATTTTTTAGCTAAATACAGAGGCAATAATTGAAGAACTTTTGATTTTGAATTTTACTTTTCTGTCAGTATGAGCTCAACAAGTCATGCTGCATGGCTTTTTTGTTACTGGTCCCATAAACTGCCCACTTACATCACGAGTTATAGGAGGGTACATACAACTTTTAATGAGGGCTTGGAAATTTCTTCACAGATAGAAAGCAAAATATCAGAACCAGAGGATTTTAGGAGATGCCATTTTTACATATCATGCTACTACTTTGCTGGCAGTAAATCTAGTTTAAGTAGAAGTTCCCAGCTTCTTAGAACATATATGTGATTTTCTCTAACAGTGGCTGAATTAGGAATCTGAAGCTTGGCCTCCTTGCCAGGCAAGGTTGGAGGCCCTGAGCAGTGTCATCTTCTGCCAAGACAGAGGGAGAGGAGCTGACAGGAGCTCTCCTGACAGAACTGCTGGCCACCAGGACATGGGCTGATGGTCACTCTAAATATAGTCTATTTTTCCAGGGAATGCATTCTGAAATTTCAAGCTTCACTCTTTTTCCTTTTTCTAGCATGCTGGCCATTGGCAGTGTTATATTTAGTACAATTTTGTTGTCTTGGCAAAGATTTCAAAAGTGTTTGCATGCCTTAGTGGACCAGAGATAGACTAATGATATGCAGCGACAGTAAATGTATTTTTCTGCACTGCAGTCATGTTTCATAGGTGTCATGCTAGAAAATGAGATCACAGTTTGCATCCACTCTGGTAGTTCAGTTGTGGATATGCAGTTCCCGAGGGAGGCAGCTTGTACTTACAGTGGAGAGAGCCCAGGGACAGCCTGGCAGTTTTAGCATCACCATTTTTCCCATTGAAGTTGTTCTTTTGCCTGGAAAAGTATCTTGAGCCATAACTGTGATTGTGGATTGCATGGGTGTGCTCCAAGCTGTGGACAGGTCATCTTCAGATGGTCTGATAAAATGGTTTTGCAATGGTGCTGCAAAAGTCTTGCACTTTTGAACAACTGGGGGTCTGGAGATGCCACGTTCAGCACAGAAACCTGAAGTCCTTCAGCTGAGTACGCTCTGAAATCAGCTTGAGTTTTCTGGGTAGCACTATAGGAGGAAAAACACCAAAAAAAACCCCAAACAAACAAACAAACCCAATGAAAAAAAAAGGCCAGAAAATTTATCTTGCCAAAAGCTATACATGTGCAGAAAGACTTTGTACATATGCCTGGCACAGCGCATTCCCTGCCTGCAAAACTTATTAGAATGAACAGCTGGTTAACGGAGACATGTGTTTTTCCAACTAAGCTTTAATGCCAATTAAAACCAGCATTGGTTTATTAAGAACAAAACTGCCACTTTTTCTAGACAGTTTTTGTAATTCTCTGGCATCAGGAGGACTGATGAGAAAAGACGATAAATATATAAAGCTGGCAGGTTATGAAAATTAAACAATGAAACATACTTTTCTAAAGCTATGAAGAGTTACAGTCTCCAAACTATCTTAAGTGCTTGATTTTTGACCTACCTTTTTTTAATAGCGCTCTAAATGTTCTTAGAGCTGTTTTGCTTTTGAAAATATCTGAAAACTTGGTAGATGTTACCATCGCCTTGTAGAAAAGTTCTTCCTTAGAACACAAAAATCTTGAATGATACATTATGTTCAGCTAATTAATTTTTTTTTCATTTCAGATAATGACTTATGAGATTTTCATTTTTAAAACTGAAGAAAATTTGAGCAAAAAAAATCCCCCAAAAATCTGGAACCATCAAGGTACATTGTTCCTGGCGTAGAAAAGAATGTAAAATACTGATATATTACAAATGATTTTGCACCAAAGTCTGCACTGACTGTCCAAAACCAGCAATTATTTCAATTCCCTTATCTGGATTGAGATCCCTGGGCACCAGACAAACAGTCTGACCAAGGTACTGAGGCTGCATTTTCCACATATGGGGAAAGACTTCAACTTTTCCTATCTCATAGATCAAAAGAACCAACTGAGCACTTATCCATGAAAATTTTTTAAGTTGCTGAGTTGTAGTATTGTAAAACTCTATCCCAGAGTGTACCACAATGAAATTTTCCCTCTTTTTTTTTTTTTTTTTTTTTTTTTTTTTTTTTTTTAATGAAAGAAAGAATTAATGTTCTTTTACTCCGAGTGCTTTGTGAGAAAGCATGTATGTGTGACACAGAGAAGCCCTGAAGGTCTCTGTCGTCCTCAGATACTGCTGGGGAGGGATCAGGTACAGTTGTATGAATTTTGTTGTTAATTATCTAATCTTGTGGAAATATTAGTTCAACCAGATTAAACATCTGATTGAGTTTATTCATCATATGACATTTCAGGCTAGACTTATGTTATAACTGCTGAAGGTCTGCCATTGAAGGTGATGCATGGATTAAGGATGGGGATGTGTTCTGTTCATCTCTCAGGCTTAATCCTCAACCTTAAATGTGTACCACATGATAATATTGCAGGACATGTGACAAATCCATTGGAATCCTGCTGAGGATGTGGCAAAGTATCCCACAGTGTTACCCAGGAATAACAGTCATGGGGGCACTTTGGGTTAAATTCTTCCATCTTTGTGTTTCAGGTCACAGGGATAACTGGAAAACTCAGCTGCAGAGTTTGGAGCATCCTCTGTAAGCACAGAACACAGATCTAAGCACTGTCTAGAGAAACACCTCGATACTGGGGATGGGTGTGTGTAAGAATAACTGCTTAATTATAGAACAATAACAAACACATCTGCAGGGAAACACAGAATTCACTGCAGAGAAGTGTCACTGCGATATAATCTACATATGTTAGTTGCTGGGTAATATTTTATATTATGCAAATAACTAAACAAAATACAAACACACTGTAGCCTTTTAAAGAGGAGTTAAAGGCCTATGACACCTCAGAGTAAATTCTGACAATATTTAGAAGTGATTATGTCTCTATGCTATATTTTTTCAAATAGTTTCTATTCTTAGGAAAATTTCAAAGGAACTGCAGTCTTTGTCCTCTGACGTCTAGTCTTCAGAAGCCTGCATGTAGCTTTCTGCATGGCCAAACCCAAGTGTGTTAGAGCTGTGATTATTCAGGTAAGCTGTTATATATGTTGATTTTCAAAGCTTTTAGTGATAAGTTGTTTGATTTTCTGCATTTTCCTTTTTTTCTTTTCAGTTTTTTTCCTCTGGTACAATTATCTTCTCCACTATACTAATGCTGTATCCCAACCACAGCGATTATATGTTCTGATAGACATAGCTCCTCTGGGAGTATGCAACATTTCCACCAGCTTAAGCTTCTGGATGCCTCTCAGATGTCACTAGAACAACATATGGAAATCATACTACAACTAGCTATATTTTTTTGATATGAATGTGTAAAGAGAATGTGTTCTGTTTGAAATTTGAGGTGAGGGGAGATAAGGAAAACAGAATATAATAAAAAATAGGGAAAGACACTTATCAAAAACCCTGATAATCTGGCTTCTAAGCTTCCCTGTTCTAATTCAGCAACTATTTTTTTTTTTTACATACAGCAAATCCTTTTACTGGGTATTTCTTGTTCTTTAATGACTTCACTCCAGGGTTGCATGGGTCGATAGGAATGCATTCTCCAGAAATCCATTAACATGGTTCTTGACTGAATGCAGTCCAGGCATGTTAATCACCATTATTCTTCAAGAATGTCAGACTATTCAAGTTTTCTATATGTGAATTTCATGTCTAAGAATTGATAGGTTCCTTATTTATACACAGGACTGGGTACCTTGCTGGAAATTACAGTACTTTTGTTAGTTTAAAAATCTGCTATAGAAAATATGATAAAGATAAAGAAATCTCTTTAATGTTGGCAAAGACTTATGTACTGAAATTAAAATTATAGTGTAATCTGTGTCTTTCTTATCTAGATGATAGTACAATTCAAAGAAACATCTGCTTTTTCTGTTATATGTCTCCTTTGACTCCAACACATGCATATTAAAGAGAAACTTCACATTTTTTATGTGATTGCATCAGAAGAAAAGATATAGTATGATTGATGCCAGTGGGGTTTGACAAATAGCAACTCTACAGAAATTATACAAAAATTTCCTTCCATATTTTCTCTCAACTGTTCTGCCACTTTGATGAAATGGTAATCTCTCTAATCCATTTCTCCAGCTAGAAAAGTGTTTCAGAAACATACCTTCCCTGCAGTTATTACCATGATGGAACATTTGTTATCCAGCAAATGAGGCATCACATTCTCTGATAATTCTCCTACAAAATCTTAGGAATAACTGCCCTTTATTGGGCATATCTATGATCAATTAAAATATAAAAAAAGTCTTGTATATTCTGCACAGGACAGAATGCAAACTGTTTCGCTGATCAGTATCCAGTGCAGAATGTGTGAAATCTTCTGTGGACAAATTTCTTCCCTGTGCTGAGGGGTGATTGGACAAACCTCTCACGCCCTGCACTGTCAAGGCTGTGGACTGGAGTCATGAAATATTGTTTTCACATACATGAGCCCTGGTAAATTTTGCCTTCTGAAACATGTCTGAAACAGTTTTGGGTTTGGGGCCTGTATGTTCTCAGACTGTTACAGAAAAGTGAGCAACACAGCTATAAAAATATGCTACAAAAACAACAAACAAACCAACCCAACCAAAAAAAAAAAACCAACAAAACAAAAACACCAAAACAAACAAACAAAAAACTCAAACCAGACAAACAAAAACCCCCACCCACACCCCCCCCAACCTAAAAGCTCAACCAAAAACCATACTCAAAAAAAGATACTACAAAAATCACCAGTAGGCTTTGTACAAAAGTCTCTAATACCTATTTGCTTTATTTTAAAAAAAGGTAGATCTCAAACACTAAATCCACATGGGAACTCCAAACCCACACTACTTTAATAGTAATATTTTGGTCAGTCACTTATATTTTTGTTTTGTCAGCTTAAAAGCAGGTGAAACTAAAGGCATTAATGATAGATTTAATTTTAATATTAGGTTTTTTCTATGTATGAACACACTGTTTTTTACAAAATGGCTTAAGAGTAAGACTAGAAAATATTTGCTGAGTGATATGGGTTGTTTGCCTGTCTTCAATCTCATTTTATTTTGTGAATACACATATATAATTGTGTGTGTGTGTATCTGCCACATAAAAAGGCACTCAAGTGTAGAGCAGGTACTGTTTGTTAACTTGAACCAATTTTTTTATTGGTTTCCTGAGAATATTATGTTCTTATATCCATGTTGTTTCTGCCCTCTGCAAGTACCTTCAGAAATGTTTTTTTGGCACTGTGTAGCTAAAAAAACCTCACTATGGATTATTGTTCTGTGCAAGAGAAGTTTTCAAACATGGTTGAATATTACCTTGAAAATACAATTTTTGAAAAGTAATGGTAAAAGTCTTTGTTGTGGATTCTCCTCCTTCCTGTGTCTGATTTTTTAAAATAAATTTCAACCAGACGGACCAATACAAAGCCACAATTACATAATGAGAAAATTTAGTTATATAGGTAAATAATTTTTATAAATAAAAATAAATAAGTTATTTATTTTTTAACATTTTCTGCTTCTCTTTCTTTCATTAAGCTCAAAACAAAACAGCAATTTCTTTGCTTTTTTCCTTAGCTAAATCAGCAGGTTACGTGATATTATTTGTATTTTGCACACGTGCAGATTAATGTTTGAACACTGTTGCACCACCTCTTCAACCACTATGTTAGGAGCCAGCTTGCATTTCATTCTTGCAAATATGCAATGTTTTTACAGAATATATCACGGATGGAAGCGAGACCCATTCCTGAAGAAATGTTTTATTCAACAAAACTTGCCCAACTTGAGCATTTTCCAGGTAAAGGATCTGCTTTTTTCTCAAAAATGTTGCCTGTTTGTGGAATAAGTGACCTAAGAAAAGCCTGCTGAGTCAAAAGTGCTTTATCCCAGTGTCATTGGTGAGAAGGGAGCAAAACCTAAAATAGTAGTCAGGTTGGAACCAAGCTTACCTGATAATGCCAAAAATTATATCTTACATGAATATTTTTTCTGGTGGAAAAAAACCCCCAATGATCTCAAATCCAAATAGTTACCATAGTAACTCCTGTTATGGTATATTATTTATGGACATATTGCAACATAGAGAGTATTCGTAACGTGTTGCTTTTTTCAGACCGTATGTTTCTGGTTGTTCACGTAACATTTGCACAGCTGAGTGAAAATGCCAGATCTTTTCATTTGTAGCAAGCTAACATTTCTCTATCCTCTCAAAAAGTGCAGAATGATGTATTTTTGAGATCACTAGACAAAAATCATGGTCTGTTTTTATCGTATTCGGATAATCAGTCTAATGCAGCAAAATAGTGGTGCTTTTTTTCCTCACTCCACCGTGTTTTAGGGTTACACTGGAGCCACAAGTAGTATATTCAAGACCTTCTGATAGCAGGGAGTGACTCTTTATAAGAAAACCCCAACTGACACAAATGAAAAGAAAGCAAACAAAAGTATCATGTGACTGGCCCTGCCATAGTTTTTCATATATGCTTTTTAATGGTGTTACTTATGATGTGAACATGTAGATGAGCCTTTAAAAGGCAGATTAATTTTTTAGCCTGTGTTTATGAATTATCAAACTAATTTTAATCTTCAAGGACTATCTTTAGGCATGCATTTACTGAAATAAGTACCTATGCACTTGATAGAAGTAACTTTCTATTTTTTCTGCTCACATTTTAGACTCAAAGAGCAGCTGGATACTCTACTGCTAAGGAATATTAATGAAACTGGGTCACCTGGCTTTGCCAATCCCAGCTAGGGGATTGTAGTAGGTGCTCTGTTTCTTTCTGCTCTCTTCTTTTCTGTGCAAATACTGTCTTAAAAAAATTAAGATAGATGTTGATGTAACTGTATGCAAAAGCGTGTTACTGAATCAAAGGGAACAGTGTGGGAATCTGCACATCCAGGTCACTCTGAAATGCTTTATGTGTGAAGCTGATCTCTGATGTGTAACAAATTGAATATTTGCATATGAATATTTAGTCACCTGAGTTGATTAAGTTTACTTAACACCAATTTCTGATATACCAAACAAGTTTTTTCAAATGTGGTATTCCTCCAGCAAGTGCCTCTACTTCACAGACAGGAGCTTAGCTATCAGTTGATATTCCCTTTTCTGCTTGTCATTTTCATCATTTGGCACCTGGAACTATTTTGAACTCAATTTATGTCACTTACACCTGAAGTGTGTGACACCTAAATGCCATAAATCATGTATATGTATCATTCCTGGTGCAAGTTTACATCTGTAATTATCTGTACTTGCCAACTGTTGTTGTTATGAGGCCTTGTTGGAGACTGGCTGAGGAACATGACACGCTTCACCCATCCTCTACATGCAAATTACATTCTGCCCCATAATTTTTCTATTTGAAAGGTTATTAAAATGCTTTAAAAGAAAAAATTAGGTAAAAATTGACATAGATAAAAGATAAATATTTTGTATGTAAAGAGCATTTGTCAGCTTCCCTCTGTACTGCACTTTATTTCAGTTGTGAATGGACTTTTATGAAAATATATTAATATTTTATTGAAAACAGTCCTGTACCATTTACTACCCTGACCATGCAATTAGCCCACTAATGGACAAAAAATGGGTGTTTCCCCATATAGATTTTATTTCCACCAGCATTTGCCTGGATCCTGATACATTCTGATGATAAATATTCTTCTAATTTCCCGGTTTTCACTGGAAAAAAAAAAAAGGCAATAATGACTAGTCATTCTAGACAAAAAGCTTCAAATACAGTGGTTGGGGCTGTACACATCTGAGGTTTTCCCACTATGCTTATATTTTTTTATGAAGACAGTAAATTCAGTCAGAGGTAGGGATGTATTTTTGCCCATCCACTATCTTGATTTTGCTGATGTTTAAATAAATCTGGTTTGCTGTGTATGCAGTTGGAATTGCGGTCTGAGTGCTCATGCATTGTCCACAGGCTTTCAGTTCAAATATTTTGAAACATACTTGACTAGAATACTTGAAGTCAAAATTTTCCAGTGTCTCTCTGCTGTTTGTATCATTTTTTTCAAAGCCTGCTCTTCCTCCCCCAGTTCCAGTCTTTGAAATGGTGAGTTTCTATAGCCAGCTGATAGAGTTAATGATCATTTGAAGTTGGGAGTACCTGCATTTATTTTTAGTATGTAGCTGGCTGTTACCAACTGGTCCTTTTTTCTCATGTGCTAATGGTTATTACTTGTTTTTAACACCACTATTTTTGAAATTATAAAAGGAATAAGAAGGAAATTGTGAGGGTAAACATCACTGGCTTCTTTGAGATTTTTTAATAATAGAATATTAAAAGTTGAGGAAGAAAAGGTGAAGGGAAGGATTAAAAGGAGAAAAAAAGAGCAAGCAAAATAATTGAGTTGAAAGGAAATCCATTCACTCTCTGCATTATAATATCAGTGCTTCACACACTCCAAAAAGATAAAACAGAGAATTAAACACTAGGTTTAGAGTTCAACAAATGGAAATAAAGGTCATAAAGAAGTTAGAAATTAAAATTATATTTTGGCTGTACATATGTATCCATTTTCAGTTGACTTCTAACACCTGACATATTCGCTTGAGTGCTCCCAAATAAACCATCTGCCAAGACCTTTTCTTAAAGCCAGTGAACTTATATGGCACTCAAGCTTTTAAGCCATCCCTGGGGGTGCATTTTGGGTTGGATTATTTTGAGGAGGGGGGATCATAATAATTCTGCTTCTTGTAGTAACCAGTGGTTCAGTCTTCATCCGAAATTGCTGAGCTTCACTGACAGGAATGTTTCCAAACGGATGCCACCACAAGAGGAGCTCTACAATGTCCACTTCAGTGTAAAATTGGAGAAGCCTTAGCAGAGTTTATAGAGATCTTCCAGGTGACTCTTTGAAACTACTGTTTTGCATAAGTTAAAAGTACTCTTATGAAAAAAAAATGCAACAGAAAATGTTTAAGAAAGCACATTAATTCTCAAATGAAACTTTATAGAAATGCTCAGCAGCTGGTGTACAATCTGAAAAAGGTTCTTTCCTTTATTAGAAACACATATTGTTGGCATTCCTATTACTGCCAGAAAAGGTTATACTCATATGAAGCAAAGAGAAGGAAAGAAAGAAGATGAACAAGTTTCTCAGCTTTCCATTTCTATGAAATAGTATGACTTGAAAAAACCCAACTAATGTTCATTGTATTAAGGGAAGTGCTGCCTTTTTTTTTTTTTTTTTAGTTCATCTGGTCCCAAAATAGATTGGAAGATTTTTAGACTTATGAGGGGGTTTATTGTGGTATTTTGGAAAACTGAATTGTTCACTGAAGACAGTTAGCTTAATGCTGACCTTGTATATTTGGGAGGGCAGGACACAAGCAAATCAAAACTCCAAACCTTGAAGGTTCAAGGCTTAAGTTCCATTTTAATTGTTTGTGTAGTTCTGCCATTGTCATTTTGACCAATTTGGTAGATGAACACCAGTAGAGCTTCACTGACCTCAACTTTGTCACTTACACATTTGTTACCAAATCTAAAGTTTGAAATTGCAAAAAGAAAGCATGCTAGTAAAATGTATGCCTTTTACATTCTAAATAAGCAAATATAAATTTAATTTCACTGTCTAATTTCTTCTTTTCTTTCCAGGTTGTGGGGTTTCTTTTGTTGGTTTTCATTTGTTTGTTTGTTTTTGTGGTAGAAATGATGAAAGTCAAAGTGTAGTCAATGAAATTAATTATGTCACCTTAGTAAGTTATCTATCCTGAACTAATTTTTGTGATTTAAGTCTAGTTATGTCATTATAAAAATCACAGTATTTATATGGTGCTGCTTCCTATGATATACAGAGCAGGTAATTTTTTGAACTTGAGACTAAATGGACCAACTGCAGTATAGATAGAGCCATGTGTATCTCATATAACCTCATTTTCCACTGAGTTAATCAACCTCATTACCCTTATCACATATTTTACGTGTGTCAGTTGATCCCTAACCAGCACAACATAAAGATTAGAATCAGTACCATTATTCTTGGGGCTAAATTATATTTGCATAGCAAACTCCTTTATTGTTTCTCTGACACACAAAGGCATCTAACCTTTTAGCATGGGGACAGGAAACACAAACCATGAACTGTGAGGACTCTGCGAGAGAGACAAGGATGAGGATGGAGCCATGAGCCTGACCAGCTGTGTTCCAGGAAGGCTGTGACCACTAGTGGATAGAAAGTTTAAAGAAGGGCATCCTTTCTTTAGGGTTGTCAGGTTCCTTCTGTGCCTCTAATGAGGTGGGATTGCTTCCACTCCTGCTTAGTGTTATGCAGTCTCAGGACCCATAATTGAACCCTTAAGGTTCAGTTTTATCTGAACATATTGTGAAGACAACTCATTTGAAATGCTACCACTACCTTAATTTTGCTGGTTTTTTGCAGTTTTTTTAGTTGCAGCTGCCTTCCACTCTGTTGTCAAATAATTTGTAGTTAGATTTGTGCCCAATCAGTTCAAATAGAAATGTCTTCCCTTAGTCATTTAGATCTAATTTAGCTACCTAGAGAAGTGACTATTAGCATTAATCACTTAACTAATCAACATCTTTTCAGGGTGGCTGAATATGGATGGCAGATAGAATATTCCTTTCTGAAGGCAGCTGAGTTAGAATATTTTGGCCAAGAATATAAAATCCCAAAGTCACATTGTCTTCATTGGTTGCTAAGTTAAGAGAGACAGGAGATGATGTTCCGTGACCTTTTGAAAACAGCAATTACAGTTGCTGGGAAATTAGCATATACGAAATTTGTGTAGAATTGCATAATTGAAGCTGTATGAATGGATTAACATTGATACTACCATTCCCCTTCACATACCTTTAGCACAGATTAAATTTATTATAGATCTTCTGAAATGTTTTCTCAAATCTCTGTGCTAATTTGAATGTTTTTTATATTCTACCTTAAGTAGATAAAATGAAAGTAAATAAAGTAATAAAATATTTATTCTAAGCTGTTGATGCAGCATCAACAATGTATTTGGAGCCAACGTCAGGAAGTACTGATTTCTATCTCATCTACTTAATATGAATCTGAAATAAGCCATCTAAAGGTAAGGGATATGTTAATACAGTTAAGTCAGTGTAAAATTGGCATGAAAGGAAGATGTAATATTGAACCACTGGTTCAGAGCAAAATACAATTCTGGTTAAATGCAAAACTTCTTACGGATGACCCATGGCATCTGCTTCTGGATGCAAGTTATTCCTCTGGTCCTGTTCACACCAGCCATTGGGACACTCTTGTGTTCTGTGTATCTTGAATATTCATATCAGGGAGCTGAAAAAATTTGGGTGCTAGAAATTCGAGAGAGCAGTTCTTAGGAGTTATTCCAGGAGTTCTGGAAGGTTGTTTAAAGTCATCATGCTATTCCTAGTGTGCATAATCATATTTTCTTAGCCAACTATACATGGCAATTTAATATGACTAGGCTTTATTGTCCTCTGCGTGACATGGCATGGGAAAGGGTTAAATCTCTCAGGTTGTGCTGGATGGATATAGGAAGCTGCAAAACTGGCAAATATATCTTTTTATATGAATATGTATAATACCTATAAATTTAAATATTCATATAATATGATGTGAATTAATAGAATTTTAAGATAAGAAAGCACAAGCTCCTGCATATCTAGCTGCATCATCATTCCTTTTCCATCCTGGCTATATCTTGAAATGGCTATAGATTTATAGAGATATAGATATTTATATATAGTCACAGAAGTAAAACCTCTGTTGCACTGACTGACTCCCTGCAGGTTCCTCCTGTATATCATATACGTGCTTCTGTTTGACACTTCTATAACCTGATGCAAAATGTACCAGTTCCTGTAATTGGTTGATAGGTGGAGAAGCCACTGGTTGATAGGTGGTCTGGCTTGACTGCTAGAAAGCACTTCATGATCACATTGCACAGCTCACATCTTTGTTTCCTCTACCACTGTATCATGATTATGCTTCTAATTAGTTTATTTTAATCACGATCAATGCACCAAGGAGAAGCATAAGACACCTAATATGATTTATTACATATTCCAAGAGCATTTGTCTCAGATTTGGCATTTCTTGCTGTCTCCAGAATGCCCGTGCCTGCCTGACAGCAGCCTGTCAGTGCTGTTGTGATTGCTCTATGCAGTGACTTTAACTGCCAGCTTTTCCTGCAGGCTCGGTGAGTGATCGATCAGCACTACAATTACAGCAGTGTGGAATATTTTAACACTTGCCTATGGCCCTGTCAATTATGAAAGGGTGGGGTATCAATACATGTTGCAATCTGGTACATTTAAGTCTCAAACAGAAGACAAAAGGTAAACGGTGGTGACTGACTTTATGTATATCATTTTCTTTTTTGAAGTGTTTTATCCTTATAGCTGCTGTTTTACACATAGCTCTGGAGGAAGATCAAGAGCTGTCTTTGTAACATTAAGGATTCTTTAAGGTACCATAAGTACTGAAATAGTGGTAAAGAAATGCAGTAATGCCAAGGATTTTCATAAACTGTCTTTCAAATGTGTGAAGGCAAAGGTCAGGTGAGGTGGTGGTTTATTATTATTAATGAATATAGGAGCAAGAGAGGATATTAAGGTTTTGTTCAAAACATACAATATTCTACAGCTGAGTTTCAAGGCATCTTCTTTTTCAGAACCTCTAATATAGGTGACTTGACCCTGGTTTTATTGATTAAACTTTTATTCTTCCCCAATGAATAATTTAAATTATGAGCTGTAGTCTGGCATGATTAGCAGGAGCCTATGAGAAATTTTAAAGTAATACACTGTGTGCTTCTCCTACTGCATTGGATTCCTTCTGCATCATGCCACTCTGGATTGAAAACTTTATATGCAACTTGGTAACTTGTTTAGCAATTCTCTTTCCTGGGAAACCTAATAAATACCAAAATCTGTAGTTTTCTCTGGAGGGTTGCTATGGAGCTGGTTTTAGTTTCCTGCTTTCCAAGTTGGTCTCTAGCCTTGCTGAAGTTTCTAATTTGTGCCTGTAATTTAGCTGACCTAACACAGGTGTATCAGCTGTGCTGCAGTAAAGCATTCCCATGACCTTTATATTTCCCTGAGTGCAAAGTGTGCCAGTCCTGTTGGACCGGGAGAAGGGCAAGGCCCCTCGTTTGCCCCAAAGACTATTGCAATAAGTCATGCTATATCACAGGGAATTTTTATACAGGGGGAATAGGCAAACTCATATTGTGACCTGCATAGCACAAAAGGTCAATATTCTGACTTAAATCTGACCCTTAAAGTAGTTCTGAGATTCTGTATTTGGGAAGAGTTAATTTGACATTGCACACAACAGTCATTATACTTTCACTGAGGTTTTTTATCCTCAGATATTTTTTGGTTCACACTCATATACCACAGCATTAGTTTGTGAGTCCTGAAAACAACTGTAGATCAGTGTAGTGACTGCATGACTGTATTACATATAAGAGACAGAAAGATATGTGCAGGTGACACTGAAAAGCAATCTATCTTGAAAGCAAAAAGCAAAAGAAAAAAAAATTTAAAGTTTCCACAAATCCATAAAGAGGCACTCAGATCATAGAACAAGGAAAGTAGAGGGCATGGTCTGCTGTCTCAGGAGGGCTTGGTTTCCCAGCCATGTGGAAGAGAAATAATTCCTTGGAACAAAAGTGCTGTTAAGTAGAGGAAGCACTCTCTCACATCTTTTTCCTTCTCTTTATTTCAAATGATGATTGTATTTGGGTTGGTTATTTACATATATATTACAGTCTCTGCCCTACTACAAACCCTGTATTTCTTAAATCTTTTGTGGTACACTTCCTTTAGAAAAACTTTTGAAATCTTTTATTAGGCTGTTTTTCTAACAAAATAGAAGTATACATTTAATAAGAGTATATATTTAATGAAAATATAGTACATTTTTCCTGCAAGCTGTTTAATGCACAGGCATATTTCAAGCATTAGAACTTGGCAGTTTCCAGATGGATTCAGTTTTAATTCAGTCTTAAAAACATCTTGCCAAATATTTTTAGGCATTTTTAGAACTTGTTGTTTTGGGGTAAAATTTGCTGTAGCAGAAACCCATTTCAAAGAACACTTATTAGGGTAATCCCAATCTTAAAATTTTAGAATTGATCTGAAGATGGCATCAGACAATATACTTCAATAAATGTTTTCTGGGAAGAGAAATAATTTAAAGAGAAATAATTTAAAGAGAAATTGTATCACACAGAGGTTAAGATAGGACAATCCTATCTCCACTCACCAAAAATTTAGGAGGCTAAAAAACCCAAAAGGAATGGCGTGTTCATGTCTGCTAACCTTCATATCACCTACAGTGTTGCAGTATTCCATTTGCAAGGTTATCACTTTAGAACAGATTTCAAAGAATAACAAGCATCCATATTCTCATCAAATTGTCAGTCTAATATGAAATCAATTGTGATCTCAGAGGCTTTTATTTTTATTCATTGGAGGATTAGATACACATGCCAGGTATTCTAGTGTGTGTATATGGGAAAGAGGATTATGCCTTAAGTGGGTCACAGCTGATGCTGAGCATTAAAAGTACTGATGAGATCCAAGAATGTGGCTCTTCTGACCACACTGTTGCTAGTGATGCTTCAAAGAATGGTTAGCAGTGCCTATCAGCTCAGCTTTTCTAGAAGTGACTGTTTGCAGTGTAAGGCCTTATCTTCAATCTTTTCTTATGGCTCAGGTTTAGTGGTTTAAGACTTTCTGACAACCGTTATCCTTTAGCAATTTCTAAAGGGGAAGAAAGTCTCTGTCCTAAATTTCGGAGCAGACCTATCCCATATCTCAGCTGTGATGGATAAGTTTTACACATCTATGAACTTGTGACAATACACATTTTAATGTATCTTTCTAAACCTTGGTAGACCTATAGGACAGTTTATTAATCATATAGAGAAATAGCAAAAGATCTTCTTTCATTTGAAGTCTGGAGGCTGTAAATTGTTCACTTTTTCCTAATGATCTGCAGTCACTGGGAAAATACTTAAAGAATAGAAAACAAAATACCATGCAAAGATAAAAATGTGGTTTATGAATTAAATTTGAACTTGTGATATTGCTTGTTATGTATATATAGATTTTTTTTTTCTCAATCTCTAGTGCTGTAATGGACTATAACTGCATTTGTACACCGAAGCTGTAAAAAAGGAATTGATCTCTTTGTACAGTGATTTGGTGGTATTTTGATATACCTACATCTATTCAAGCTACAGTAAAGACAAAGAAACAAATTCTGTGCTTCTCTTAGTTAATGCATTTTTAGTGCATGAAACTGAGGAGCCAAATGCAGTTCAAGTGCAAAACACTGGAAGATTTATACTAGGAACAATATGGAGCTGGACCTAAAATTATAACTTCAGCTGTAATTAACTTTACCTTTTCCTATATATTTGAGGATTTGGATGAAAACCAAATACATGCCTGGACTATAGAAATGCAAGTCAAATTAAGGCAGTTAAATTTAAAGGATGAAGGTTAATAACTAAAATGTGCTTATTTTTAAAGGGGAAATTGTTTCTGGTGCAATGTTTAGATAAATTTATGGTAAAGGCACCACTGTCTAATTAAAATGCTTGAAGTTAAAAACTTCAGCAATGCCCGTAGGTTCTTTACTGTGCCTGGGGACTTGTTCCACTTTCACTGAACATGTGAATTTCTGCTAGTGTCATCTGAGATTAATAATCATTCTGCATTTTAGACAGTGTTAATTGGCATTAATTTCTCTGTCTCGTTTCTTCATGTTAGTAACTTCCTGCAAGGAACAAGTAGAGTTTTTGTGGGTTTCAAGATAAAAATTACAGGTTTACATGGTCCTGCATCTGAAATGTAATGTTATAGTGGATAGTTATTGTTTTGGTTTCATGGTTTAGGCATGAAATAAAATAAAGTTGCTTAGTCTCTGGAGTAGGAAAGAGTTTTCTGTCATATTCTGAAGTGAAATTACCAGAACTTTGATCTAAAATTGATTTGTAGAATTATATGTTTTGAAAGTAAACTTTTTAGAAATGTCCTCTTTTTCAGATGAAACTTATTAGTAAATTATTTGCTGAATTAAGTAAATAAATTTATTGTGTTCATGATTCTGTGGTTTTTTTTGTTGGTGTTATTTTGTGGGGGTTTGTTTGTTTGTTTGTGGTTTTTGTGTTTGGTGGGTTTTTTTATTTTTTTTCTTTTTTTTAAACAAACCATTCATTTGGAGGATTATGACTAATGTATCATGT
Source organism: Pyrocephalus nanus (assembly GCA_038380795.1). Classification (NCBI taxonomy): domain Eukaryota; kingdom Metazoa; phylum Chordata; class Aves; order Passeriformes; family Tyrannidae; genus Pyrocephalus; species Pyrocephalus nanus. Next base: position 20,378,420 of record CM076269.1, on the reverse strand, counting down.
AATTTTGGTAGTCATGTTCATTTCTGCCTGCAGGCTCATTCAGGATGTCCTCATCATAGTGACATCAATGTTCTACTTCTGGACCTATCTTACTACATTAAAAATTTTCCTCATATCCAGGCATTGTCTTTGAAAATTCTTCAGTAAACCTAAAGCATTTCCCACATATATTTAGGCACTTGTGAAACCTTTTGGTATGCAAACTAGATTTTTAGAGGGCCTCAGATTTTATGTCAGCTTCCTAATATTGTGTGAGCTTAACTGTGTCAAAACTATGAACCTGTTAGACTGAAATATTTTAGTGATCACCAGTAATAATAGATCTGAAGCATTTTTAAGGACACTGAATATGACTTTTGTTCCCAGCCTCTTTGCACCGACTGGAATCACGTGGTGACAGTGTTTCCTGACTGCTGCAGCTGGGAGAATGGTTGTAGCTTAATAAGGTGTCAGAGGACAGTGATGAGGCATGATTATAAATACTTTGATATCACTTACACAAACATGTTTTATTGCATTCAGGAGGAAAGCAGTGGCTTATGGATTTTCTGACAGGTGGGACTGTTCTCTGCCCCTGTTCTGATGTTGATTAGACAGAATTAAAATATTTCAAGGAAAATGGTAGATTGGTAGAAAATGTTCTACAGATTAGATGGAATTTCACCAAAGTTTTATTGTAAAAAAAAAAGTCAGAGTTCCAAATTAGTTCTGATCATTGTGATTATTCATACTAAAACCATGTCTCTTGGTAGCCCCAGAATAAGGTAACATTCACAACTCTTTCTTGGTAATTACAGAAATCTAAGTATGCAGTTGTCAGCTCTTTAGTCCAAAAATTCTCTTTGCCCTGGAGCATTTTGCTTTTGTTGCTGGTGATTCTTTTCATATGGTGAATGGAGGAAAAAAAAAATCCAAGATGTGGGAGGTTTTTTCCCATTTATTAATGAATGACCTCTCTTGCCCAAGTTGTTTGCTTTATATCCTTGAAAATCCTTGAGAATTAACAAATTATTTTCTTTCTGCTCCTGTCTTTGAACTTTTTATATTTGTATCTGACAGGAAGAATCTGCCTTGCCCTAACTTGGAATTGAAAATGATGAACGACTACAATGAAGTCTTACAGTTAAGCTCTACCTTTAGGAGCAAGAAACAGTTGTACTACCTGTTGACTATTACAGGGAAGAAACAGCAATACATCAACCATTTGTAGTCTCCAGATGTTACTGGTTGAAATTACAGGCTCCGCATAGCAATATACTGTGGAGAACTCGAAATCATGAAGTTTTTAGAATCATGGATTTTTTTTAACATATTTTTAAAATAGCCTAGCTTTTTAAGTTAAAAAGTTGTGATTTACTGTGTTAATAATTCAACCATTCTCACTTTTGAATATAATAGGTGGATATAAAAGATATATGAATATCGTATCACTTTTTTGGGCCATATGTGTATGAAAGTGATTTCATTAGAAATTAACCTGATTAAGTTACATAATACCCATGAAAATGGTGTGTGTGTGGAAAGGGATCTTGATTTATTGTTTCACTATATCAGTTTAATTTCCCAAGCTACTCAGAGGTGTGTGGGGGGAATGGGTTCTAATGTAGGTTTCTAATTTCTGTCTGTGATAAATTTGCTCGTAAGTCTGAATATGGGATACATGTTAAGACATTGATGGGGTGTGTTACTTAAACCCTAATTCACATTTCTACCTGTTTTGTAATAGATCCTACTGGTCTCCAGAAGACTGGCACTAATTAGTGATTGTCAGCTGAGTGCATAAGAGACTGTACTTTTTAACTTACTTGTTGAGCATAACTCCTTTAGGAAATTACTTTTAGGGAATATTCTTGTGAGGAGTTTTTGGCCAAATCATTTCAGCTGACTGGGTTTCTACAAAACTGATGTTGCCCTTTGGGAACATAGTTTTCAGCATTTTTTGTATTTAGCCTTGAGAAATGAAGAGGACAAGCATCAGGAGAGGCAGTGACTTTTGTGACCATTAAAACTTCTGTGAACCTTTTGGAAGGATTTGGACCCCAATCACAGAATATCAGCTTCAGGTGCAATTGTGTAAATTTGCTTTGTCATCTGAGGTATTAGTTGCTAGGTCAGGTTCCCATGAGTCATGTAATGCCACTGCATGAACCTCCTTTCTCTTCTTTTCAACCTTACATTCCTTCAAGTAAAATCCAAATAGGAACAGCCAGTTGTTTCATATAGGATCCATAAGAACTAACCATAGCTCCTTAAATGAAGATGTGCAGTGTTCCAATAAAGGGCAAGCAGTTGTTATGTGCTGATATTTAAAGAACTTAAATGTGGAGAATATTGTTAGAAGAAAGCAATGAATATAGCATTGCAGAGTCAAAGATCAGCATCATCAAAATATGAAACTGTGGTGGCATTTGGGATTAGTGCACCTAGAACTCATGATCAATTTTCATGGTCCTCTCTGTTGTTCTGTCTAAATTCTTTCTAAAGGGAAGGAATGATGAACATAGTATTTTTGAGTGTGTAGCATAAAAAACCTAGGAAGCTCATTGCAGGGATGGTTATTGTAGCATATTATGTGAGAAATTATTCATAATATGTTCAAGAAATCTCAGTATTATAACTCCTTGTTTTCTATGTTGTCTGGATATCCATGGAGTTTTCTAAATATTTGTATACATCCTGTCACACAGGGCTGAGCATTGTCTTTGGGAGAAAGAAAAGCTCTTGTTGTTTCAACTGGGTAAGCAGATTCGTGTTTCTCCAAATTCAGGATATAGATGTTTGCTGCTACTCTATTATTAATGCTCTCTGGGTGAATGGTTTTCTTAGCTAGAAATACCCCCAGGGTATTTTGTCTGAGTGGTATAATCTCTAATAGCACTCTTGTGGAGCAAGAAAGATGGACCCACAAACATTCCTGAAGCCAGCCATGACTGTGTCCCCATGGTTTTTGAACCATAGCTAATAGATACTTTTGATAGTTGGTAATAATAGTAACTTTGGTAGGTTTGACAATCCTGAAATCAAATATGAACAAAGTTTTCCCTTTCCACAGTTACAAGAGTAAGAAAGATACTGAATCCATTTGTAAGTGCAAATGTTTTATTACTTTAAATTGTACCCTCACAGTGGGTAAATCCAATTTCATTACTATTTAGAAATCTCTGGGCAAACTGCATGATGCTATATGAGGAAAGCGATTAGCAATCATTCTTTTTATGGTAGGAAAGGGGCACATAAATAATTTATATTCATGTTAACTGAAGGACCATTTTCAGGGTTTTCCTTGAAGCAATAGCAACAAGTGTGCCTGCTGCCTGTTGTGTAAATCTCTAATATGCTTTCTTACGGTCACTTGTTTTGATTGAAGAGGAATTGCCAGAGCTGAGAAGGCAAAGTGAATGCTATTATAGAGAACGCTTTAAGCACAGAGAAAAGAATAAAATTAAAGTCTTTATGTGAGCCCTTTGTACATGAGGTCTGCCTATTACTTCTACAACAGTTGAGTGAACATCCATGAGAGCCATTTATAATGTGTGTGGCTGCGTGTCGGCTCCGATGGCACACTCTGATGATGGGTTAATTGAATCGTGTCAGGGAGGGCAGTCCTGGCCATGTAAAGAGACTGACAGGATGATGGTAGCAGTCAGTACTTCATTACTTAGAAACAAAATCAGAAATTCATCTTAAAGGCAGGAAGTACTGAGCAGTTCAAGAGCAAACAGTTTAATGTGTGAGGGTATGAGGTAAAGGAGCTTTTATGTGTAAAGAGCTTCACTTAACCCTGTGACAGCATTTCACTCTTGATCTGTCTGTGGCTTCAGAGCAGACAGGCCAGTCCTACCCTCGCGTGTCCAAGGATCTTTCTCATTTTCTTTAAAAGCAACCTTTTTACTTCTTCTACATAAATCATTATCTTTATGGCACAATGTTTGTGAAAGCCAACAGCCATGTGTTTGGGTGCAGGATCCCCGGTGCTGGCAGTGGGGGCTGAGGGGTGGCTGCTGTGAGGAGAGGCCAGGGCTGGCTCCAGAACAGCCACACAGTCTGGCACCACTGAGCCCTTGGGCAGAGCTGGTGGTGCCTCTCTGGAAGCATATTTAGGAAAGGGAAAAATGCCCTACAGGCAGTGAAGAGTGAGGGGGAAATAGTGTGAGCTGTGTTTAGGCTCTCTGTTTCTGTTTTCACCTGTAGATTGAGTTCACTAGCCAAGGAATATTTTCTATAGTTAGCACTTCTCAGAGGAGAATTCTTGTCTAAGGAAAGAAAGAATCACATAGACTGCAAGGTTCAAAAGTAGTTTGTTTGTTTGTTTGTTTTCCCCTGAATAAAAACATTTCAGATATAACTCCATATTTCTCACTTTACAGGTGTTTTATTTTTATTGGTGAAAACCATTGGTTTTCTACAGGAAATTCCAGAAGCTGTGAATGCTGGGAAGTGCCCAGGAAGGTGAAGAAGATCCTTGAGTGATCTGGAATAAGTGCTGCCACACTCTATAACTGGATGCTTAACTCCTCCATCTCAAGTGGAGCCATACCCACCAAAGGAAAAATATCTCCTTTTCTGATCCTCTTAGCCATGGAAGCAGGATTGGCTGTGAGGCAAGGTCACAACAACAGGCTGGGAATTTAAGTCTCGTCCAAATAGGTACTCCTGGATAGTGCTGATTATTCTGTTGATGTCCTTTGCTGTCCCCTTTACTATTTCTTGTCACTTTTTTTTTTTTTGTCAGCCTTGTACCTCCCTTTCCCTTCCCTGATTTCCTCCAAAAATAAACAACCTACAGCTAGATATTTCTCTGCCATTAGTCTCAGTTTGCTGCATCTGAGTAATTTCTCATGGCATGTTCAGGTTCCTCTCGCATTAAGCCCAGTTAAATGCACCTCAGGCCAGGGCATGGCAGCAGCCCTGTCACCTGCCCACAAAGCTCACTCAACAGCAGCCAGATGATGACTTTCACTGCCCAGACATGTAAGTGCTACAGTTCTCTGTAACCAAGTTAGAGGGAGTCTAACTAACCTGTCTCTAACCTGTTACCTTCTATGAACTACCACCAGCTTTCCAAGTTATATATGCAAGTGCAGAGAAAGGAAGAGAGGTCAAATTATAGTTTTAATACTTTTAATGAAATAGAATATTGGATGTACAGACTATAGTCATGTTAAAAGATTTGGCACTGATGATAATGTAAGTGAAAAATTGAGAAAGGACAAACTGCCTCAAATTCGAAGTTTTAAATATTCAGCAAAAGGAATAGGAAGAAATTTTCAGAAGCAATGACCCATAATTCCATTATATAAATGGAAGGTCAGATTTCAAGACAGGCTTTGTCCCCTGCCAAGGAGTTATTTTACAAATCTTACTACTTATTTAACTGCTTTCATACGTGCTGAGTTCTTCTGAAAATATGGTTTAAATGGTCGTTGAAGCATCCTCTATAATCTATAGACTGTGGAATAGGAAACTTCCAGATTGAAAGTTTGAAAAGCCTGCTATTACTATAATTTTCAGTAGTAGTGAATATCAGTATTCAATCTTGGCTTCCTCTAGCTGGCCAATACAAGTTTAGTTTCTTATCAGCTTTTCTATTTTTATAACTTATTGGATTTGGATGAGTATTTAAGATTACATGTGAATTTTTCCATTTTACCTTGCATTCAAGAAGCCATGCAATTTTTGTTACCTGTCCAGTTGTTAGGAATTGTTCACTGAGTCAGACTTTTTGAAATTGCAGCTCATGTAAAGACGAAAGGATGGCATAATGTAAATAAGAAGCAGCATGATAGGTTTTGAAAAAATTAGTTTTAACTTCCTAATGCATCTGTCTGGTGGTTGTTAGTGGTGATTTTTGCTTGATGGTTTATTTATTTAAGATTAGATTTAATTTTAGATTTGAGGCCCAGATCCAAATGATGTCTCCCATAGCAGCCCCAAAACTTTCAGACTGAAGAGGGTGAACTATAATGAGATTAAAGTTCTACTGGTATTTGCTTAGGCTACTCTTTCCTCATCTACCACTGACCAGCATTTACCAACACTTACGAATGTTTAATGAGTGGTTTTGGTGAGCCATGGAAGACAGAAGTTATCTGTATTCTCAAAGAAATTCATGCACTGACTATTGCTTCTTCTGTTCCTTTTGCTTTCTATAGGAAATAATTTCAAATGCTTGATGTCTTACTATGTGAATTTGTTTTCAATCCTCTGAAACAAAGAGGATTTGAGCCCCTTCATTTGAGCCCCTTCATTTTTTTCAATAATCTTTCTGTGATAAAATGACCAGAACAGTATTTGAGGGACTAACAAAATCACTGATGTATGATAAGATATGCATAAGTTTTGATATTGCATTCTGTCCTACTCTTTGGACAACCTAACATATCTTTGTTCTGTCATTTCTTTAGCTATTGGAGAGAAATTTTCACTGAGCTCACACAGTGAAAATTCCATTAATTTTATTGTGTTGATTTTTGTAATAAGAGAATTCTAATGGGTGTAAAATAGATTTAAATTTTTCTCTCTCTTATTCTGCATTTCTGGACTTGCAGCCTTTTTCAGCATCACTGCAGTGCACATGTTCAGTTGGTGGAAGGATGGGCCGTGTTTTCATTGTCTGTTTTTGGTCTGGAGTAGAAAACTGTTTGCAGGAAGTTTAAATTGCTGCTCATGCTGCTCTGGTAGTTCTGTAAAGAAATTTCCTTTTTCTTGGTTAATGAAAATAAGCTTTTTTCATGAAACCTCTGAACCTTTCACAGGTTTTTTAGAAACCTCAGTCTGGAAGATCACCTGGCTCTCTTGTTGTGTTTCATGCCCTGAGAAATCTAAGGTTACAGACACTATTTTACTGGTTGCAGCTTACTTGATCGTGATGTGCCAGATATTTCATTTCTCTTGATTGGCCTTAAAATTTTTTGCTCATATGAAAAAATTTTTAACACATTGTATTGGTATGTGTTATATGTCACATATAATTCTATAATTCTATGGTATATTTGTACAGTTTTTAAAAACTAGAAGAGTATTTATTATTTCCCAGCCCTCTGAAACAATGGCAGTTCAGTATAGATGTTGATTGAATTACTAAGTTATTCTACCCACATGGGAGGATGGTGAAGGAACATCCAATTTTAAGAATGAAAAAGATAATTGTGCAAACACTTTTGGAAGGTAGAGGACTGCTGAGACTCCTGAGATATAAAGCACAGGATAGGGCTCTCATGCAGAATGACAGTGAGGAAAAGGTTTGCTTAGGGAGAATGCTATGAGTAATATTTGTGAGCCTTATGGGAATAAGTGAACAGGACCTTAAATACATGTGAATAAATGTTCTCATGGGTTTCTTGCCTATTGCAAAGATACTTTATGTATTTCATTGTGTAAAAAGCTATGATATTCCTGGAGAACATCTATTACAGAGGAGGGGGAGGTGTCATTTACAAAAAATAACAGCAAATGGACCAGCTTCTCATTTCTCTCTTTCTAAGACAGGAAGGTATCACAGTCCACAAGCAGACTTGTGAAAATATCTCAAAGTAGACTCCTTAGAGTCATTTGATGTTTATCTTACTTGAATTCTAGAGCTCTAGACTCTATGTAGAATTTGTATTTTTCGAATGACTGGGATAATGTCGGAAGTTTTATAATATTTCAGGCAAAATGCTGGAATGTTTGGTGGCATTTTAATCCCAGGAATGGAAATGTTCATTTTATTTAAGAGAATTCTTTTTGACTTCACACTATGTTACAAAATTCAGCTTGATACATCGTGCTAGTAGCAATGGATAATATAATAGGGACAAAATCTATTGAATTTATTTAATTGGCAGACATTTCAAGAGATCCACACAAAAAATTGCTGCATAGCTGGTGTGTGTGTGTGTTAGCCAATCCTAGACTAGCTTTAGATTAATGTAATCAACATCACTGTCATACTTTTCACGATGGATTTTTTCTAAAGTTTTGAACCAGAAACTAAAACTAAAAACAAAAGAAGCATTCTATTACATTTCATATTACCTTGAAAATCAGGTCTAATAGTTTACAAGTCAAATAGTTGTATGACTAGGTCTTATTATCCTCCAACCATCTCATATTTTAATTGATTTGATTTTTTTGAGATGAATGTCTTCTGTCATATATAGCACAAATCATAACACAACATAATGCAATTTCATCAAAGATCTTTTGTAATTGCTTATCACACATGGCTGTGCATGATAGATAGAAACAATAAAAGAATAAATGAAAAATACTCAAGCCAAACCATGTTAACAAAATAGTATTTTGGCTGCTTCTGAAATGTTGATTTTTTTCTAATTTTTTTTTTTTTCCCCTGCAATATGCCTGGACCTAAACACTCAGAAAACATCAATCTCTTCAGGAATGCATTAAGAACTGTGGGATAGAATTGATAAAGAGCTTACTTTCCACAGATTTAAAATCAATAGTGGAGACTTAAAGGAATACAACTGCTGGCTGCTGCATAGGGTGTAAGGCACACTTCTGAGTGCCTGGAGCAAGGTCATCATAGTTATCAAGTGAATTCTTGCTTTTCATCTTGCTTGTTTTATTGAGACACGTTTGGAGAGCAATTATAAAGCATCTCTTTAACTTAATGAAAATATTTTATCTCAAAAATGGTATAGTTGAAGAATCAGGAAGTCATAAAAAACTAATTTAAAAAAATAATTATTTAGGTATAATATAAGAATTTAAGATTTGTATTTCAGAAAGAAGCTTCAGTTTGTACACCTTGATAGCTGCCCCAGATGTGCTTGGATGTGGTCAACCTGTAACAGACCTTCCTAAAACCCAAGTCATCCAGATATAATTTAAAATGTACCTGCCATCCCTTTGTAACCTCAGGTTTCCAGTATCAGTAGCTCACAAAATCCTGTTATACTCAGATTAATGACCAGTCCCTCACTTTCTGTAGTCTGTGGTAATGGAGACCCTACAGTAAACTGAATTGTTGGCTACTATAATGTTGTCTCATCTTGTCCTGGCTGGTGCTGAGGAACCATTTCTTTCCCTTTAAAGTGAACCTAGAAAAACCTTATAACAAAATGAGGAAACAGAGGTTGAATACTGAAGTGGCTTTTCACGGTCCTGTAAAGCTCCATCTTTACTACTGAACCATGCAGGCTGCAGAGCACCTTCAGACATCTCAGACATTTTTGGTGGAGAATGCAGGCAGAGACTGCCCAGAGAGGCAGAGGCCGGATCAAACCACGACACATCTTGATGGCAGGGCTTTATTGTTGTAAATCATTACATTCTGGATTTTTTTCAGTAGCAATAGAAGTATGTCCTTTGCCTTTAAAAAAAGTCCTGCTACCTCCAGTGTTTGAAATGCGTTCTTTGTGTTGACGGATATTTGGTATCACAAGTCAAAATGGAAAAACAGTTGTCAATTCTGACTCCAAGATGCAGGGTATCTTTTAACAAATTTTCAGTGTCTGTGATAAACTTGAGACAATAATCCACATGGCAGCCTAATACACTGATACAGACCCCTAGTGAATACTTGTAGCAGCACACTTTTTGTAGTTTTGTGGGATTTTCTTTGTTGATCTCCTTTTCCTGGCATTGTAAGATGTCTGGCTTACTATCATTTTAAGGCCTACTTAATGTTGTCTATTCATGGGACATGTAAATCTCTGAGCTGGGACCTGCTTCACTATGGCTTACAATTCCTGCAGGTGTTCTCAGCATTAATATGTGATGTTCCTAAAGTAGTGACAGGAAGGAAGCTATGTTTACCTGACCCCACTTCTTGTGCCTTAACTCTTTTATTTCAACATCTAGTCTCAGTTATAAATACTAGTTGTTGTGTTCTCTCAGGCTTAGAAGTTGTCTTTAAGTAAGGGTGAGTGCAGAGTAACAGGTGCTCCACTATGATTGCCAATTGCTGGATCTTAATTGAGAACTATAAGTAAGATTACAACTAATTCATATAAACCACAGCTTAATTCAGCTAAAATGAGGACTTGTGCACATGGACAATATTTTTCATTGGTCCTTGAATTCCTAAAAGTAGGGAAGAAAAGGGTTTGAATATTGTAATTTTAGTCCAGCTTGTATACACAATAGCTGCTAAGAGAAACTGTCACACCAGTACACTATTGTAAATCATTGTTTACTGTGTTGAAGTCCCGTTTTCTTCCAGTTTTGAAGCAATGCAGTTTATTCTCTAACCACAAGTCCATTGCTCTCCTTTATTCTTTCAGAGACTCTGCTTGTTCAAGGCTAGTGACTGCTTTTAATCTTTGGAGTTTTGCTGTTTGGGAGGTTTTTCTTAGTTATTTGGGGGAGGGTTGTGTGTTTTTGTTTGGGGAATCATCTATTTAAAACATGGGACCATTTAAAATGTATAAAGTTAAATAAAATGAACAGTTTAGACCCCTAGCACCTAGCTTCACATTTTGATTGAGTTAGTTTGACTATTTGCATTCTAAGAGCAGATCTGGTAATTTTTTTCTCTGCTCTTTCCATTGCTCTTGTTAATTCTATTGCTTTGGGCCATGTTAAATTTGCTTTTGCCAGGAATCATCTTTGAAATCTCTCATTATTAACAGAGCATTCATTCTCTCAGTTTGTCCTCTAGGACATTTCTAAATAGGCAATTTTCTGTTTGTCTTTTAGGCTGTCACATCCACAGTTATAGCATCACACAGCTACAATATCATATTGCCTCTTCCAATAATGAAATATTTTACAGTGATGTTGGGTTTGATATGTATTACTCTTTTACAACTATTTGCACATCTTCTGCGGTTTTATCTCCTGATTTCTGAGGCTGCTACAAACTGCTTGAGATGGGATAAGTTTAACACTTTACACTTTATACTTTATTTAGGAAAATTATTTGTTCTCTGTAATCTTATATGATAAAAAACACTGGCCCGAGGTTTCTATATATTACTGCCAGTCTTCATTTTGTTCATTTTGCCTACAAACTGCTAATCTTTTTTTTTTTTTTTTGCTTGTTTATTTTTTTTAGCCTTTATATAAAGAAACATTTCGTTTAGAAAACAAACTGTGCTTACATCAATGAAAATAAATTCCTACTCTATTTCGGCAACATGAAAAATACAGTTGAGGAAAAACTCGGTGTAATTAAACAGTAAACAGAGATGGAAATGGAGAATTACTACCTTATGTCTTGATTTCTGTTCATTTCCTGATACACTCTTTTTTAACTCTGGAATATTTTGTTCTGGGTGCCACAGGGTGGTTGACCAGTGTGCCTTTGGAGGAGGTATCCTTAAAATAATTTGTTTAATGACCTTTTTCCATCCTAATTGGAATTTGGACGAATCAACACATAATTGATCTGGTTTTGAAATTATTTCTGTAGTAGATCTTTTGATGATTTATATGTATTTTTCATCTCATTTTTTAAGCACAAACTAGAAACTTGCTCTGCAGGGCTAGTATGTCTATTTATTTTCTCTTCTGCAAAAGTCTTTGAGGTATATTTCAGCTTTTTTGAAGTAGTTCATGTTTTGTTTCTGTTCTGAGTGCAACCCATCAATTTGCTTGGAGCTATGAATGTCCATAGTTTTATTTTATAGGACAATACAAAGCACGAGTTGTGGAATATGCTGCCTTTAGGTCTACCAACTTGTAGGCTCTAGAGCAGATAAATCACTACCAAAGCCCCCAGTCTGGTGGCAAAATGTAGTCCCACAAACAGCAGGAGCTGAGATCCAACTAGAACTCTTACAGTCTCTAGACAGAAGCTAAAGACTAAGAATGCCAAAAGGAACTTTGTGCAATAAGGACTGTTATTTGCATGCAAAACTTAGCATATTATTTCTCTGTTCATCTCAACAATTATTCGTTCGCTGTAAGGGTGTGATTTGGGAGCTGTCCAGATTAAATTGTCTTCTCTAAATGTGTAAGGGAGCCTGAGATCTGGACTTTGGCCAGAGAAAGTTTTCTGTGTCACCTTTTCAACTTGGGGTATAACAGGGGCTGGAAATGCCTCTCAGTTCACAGTTGGCTATCAAGGCCAGTGCCATCTCGACAGACTTGCTTTCACACTCTAAACCAATTTGAGTGGTTGTCCAAATCTTATGTGACTTGAAGGATCTCTTTGGCACCAGACCTCAATCTTGGTTGACAATACACCAGCCTAAACCTCTGGGATCCCTTCTCTGCCCCACTCCACTGGAGATCTCAACTAACCTGTTTGTCTCCCCACCATAAAACAGAGGCAGAGAAAAGTTCTCCTGCAGGAAGGTACTAATGTACTGATGGAAGCAGCTTATCCTTTCATTTCTTTAAAAGTCATTTATGAAATCCCCCTTGAAACTTCCATTTAACCCTTCCATTATCAACATCTCTTCTGGATCCCAGTCTCTCTTCTGTCTCATTTTCCTCCAGCTTAGCCTTTGGGGTCTTTTTTACTCCTAAATAATAAGTAGGAGCATCTTAACTACTGGAAGTTTACCTTATTTTCATCGATTTTTTTTCTGAGTTCAGTCTTGCTTTGTAGCTTCAACTTATAGAAAAGACTCATGAAATGAAAAGTCAGGACTGAAGGTCCCTAACCTTTGTAAAATTTAATTTCAAACCTTAGCAATACTTACCTCAGTGTTTTTACTTTTTACACAAATTGCTTTTTATATTCATTTCCTGTATTTATAGACATCAATAGTTTATTTGCACAAGGGTTAAGGAGAAGAGAGATCTGAAAACTATGCAAATTGAGGGATACTTTCAGATCTGCCAAATATAATCTGGTTGGAACTCCAGAGAAGCACAACAGAGCCCCACTACATTTGGTTTAAGGTAGACACAGAGCTGAAGAGGAAAGCTATTTTGGTAAAAGTCTGAGACTTTGTTCAGTAGAGCCTAATATAGTTAGGCATCAGACTCTCCTTCTATTTCTAAAGAAATCAAGTTTCTATGTCACTTAGTCTTCTGTTATAATTCTAATCCATTTTTGTGTATCTTTTATCTAGTCATAAGTAATGTATATTGCTGAAATATGGTAGGAAAAAATCCTTTATTATTTATTAGAAAGAAATATTTAACTATTTAAATGATAAAACTTAAAAAGATCAAATCTAACCCATTGCCAGCCTGTAGCTTAGGCACTTGCATGGGGAAAATAATTTAAAGTTATTTATATTTTATATTTCTCTTCTCAGCAGTTTTTGTGGGTTAAATGTATCAGTGATTTACGTGCAACAAACTTGGGCTGTTTTCCAGGATCTCCCTAAGGCCTTTTTAGTGACCTTGGGCAAGTTCATGACAAAGAAATAATAGGATTGAACCTAATTTCCTTTACAAAGGAAACCAGTGTGGCTGTAAGTGTAAATGTTTATGTACTCATTTGAGATACTGCAGTGAAAGAGTTCTGCTGACCACAAACCAGCATTATTTATTGGTGTGGATAAGACTGAATGATGAAGTTGCTAACACTATCTACTCAATCTGCATACTTGATAGTGTGACATAAACGCAACACTTCCCATCAAATACACTCTTCCTGATATGAATCAAGCTCTTTTATTACAGTGTTCTACACTGTTCATCAATCTGCCTCCCTGGCCTTCACGGCCAAATACAAAATGCCTGCTGATTTTCAGGGATATGCCACTTGATAGCAATGTGCTCTTGGTTTAGAGTAATGGGCTATCAGCAAAACATATGCAAAAAAATATTTACAAACATTTAGAATTGACTTTGGGGTATTTACTTTGTACCAGAAATGCAATTCAGGTACGCGTTCCTGCAATCCATGGGCTTGCACTAGGTATACACACAGAACTTGGACCTTAATTCATCATTAGAAATTAGGTAAAGTGTTCCTAGAGAATCACTACATGACAGTTTCACTATCAGACATAGGAGGGTCTGTTGCAATTGAGGATTTTATCCATCCTTGCACACTGCATGATTGTATTTTGCTTTTTTCTCTGTTTAAAATGTTGAACATTTTGGATAGGCAATCCGTAGCAATACAGGAAGGTGTCATTGCTAGCAATGTAAAGATTAAAAAGAACTTGGATTCTAAATAATCAGTAAACCCTATTGAAGAGAATAATCAATCGGGTTGCCAAAAACTTTTGGCATTAAAGCTCAAGATAGGCAGTTTGGAGGTTTTAGTACTGAGACCAAGACTCCTTGACAATCTGGAAAAACAGAAAAATCATTCTTCACTTGCAGAATTCTATCAGAAAGCAAAAATCCTCTGTTTAATTGGCTTAGTTACTGTTGTTTTAGGTTAACGAACCCATGTGTCAGTCCCATAATGTCTTAAGAGACTATGTCCAGTGCTGTACACCAGGAGCTAAGCAGTCGGTGATCTTCACCTTGTGAAAAATCACAAAAAGCGTGTTATGTGTGGGAGGTGCAGAAAGTCAAGGTTTGAAATGCAGAAGCAGCTGTTAACATCACACTTTCCTAGGTGTTTTGTGATGATAGCAAACCTGACGCCCTGTGAGATTGTTGGCTAGAAGGGTACAGTAACGTGGAAGGTCTATTTATGTTTACTGCAGACACATTTAATTAGATACACTGAAAAAATTTGAGACACTGAACAAATGTGAGAATTGTTGTGCATTTTGTGCTCAAATTGAAAGAAATTGATGCCAATAAGATCATTGCATTCTTTTTGAAGGAATTTCTTTTTTTCTTGAATGAAATTAGGATTCTTTTGAAATCAGAGACATTAAATTCTCCTCTGGAACTAACCTTTATGTAAAATGAAAAGGGTGGTCTTTTGGTCTTGTTAGCAAAGCAGGACTTTAAAAATGCACAAATAATTTTAGGCATTCTCAATGACTGACTGTGAGTAAATTACTGACACTCCCTGTGCCTCTTTTACTTGACTAGCAGGAAAATGTTAAATTTATAACTCTACTGTTGCAAACTTCATCTGTTGAAAAAGCTCTTTGTTTTTATTATGTGTGTAGTAAACAAGGGTCTTACCCTGTCTTGGAGGTTATGCAGCAGCAAAGAAGGAAAAAAGCAAATTAATGTCTAGGAGGCAATAGATAAGGTTTAATTTAGATGACTCAAATCCCATGTTGTCACATTTTCTTATTCTCCTTCCCCCACTTGAACCCTGCATGGACAATAACTTCTTGATGAAGCATTTTATTTAAGACTTCAGGGACCACAGAGACCAGACAGTCACCCCACTAGCTGTTCAGCTCCAAAGCTGATCCATAACAATACTGCAGGCAGCAACACTGCCATTACCAAAGAGAAGTTCCAAGAAACTCTGTGGCTGAAATATGTTTGGTTTTGTATTTTATTTTATTTTTTTTTATTCTGGAGGAAAGATAAAGACATCTGAATATTTAAGTTAATCATCCATTAATTGTCCTGACAACTCCACCTTGTGAATGTCACATTAGTAATGGTTAGTTTTAAAACTTTGAGATGTAATCATCCTCTAACTGGTGTGCTGAAGTGTTCTTTATTTCTACTGAGGAATCTGGGTGATACTGGCAGACAGAGGTGTAGAGGAACACAATGAAAAATCTGTATTTATATTTTCATTCCATTTCCTACTTTAGGTAGTTTTTATGTGGTCTTCTTATGTGTGGCTCTGTGATACATTCTCATATGAAAAACACTCAAGATTTC
Source organism: Pyrocephalus nanus (assembly GCA_038380795.1). Lineage (NCBI taxonomy): Eukaryota > Metazoa > Chordata > Aves > Passeriformes > Tyrannidae > Pyrocephalus > Pyrocephalus nanus. The sequence continues at coordinate 20,362,811 of CM076269.1, read as the reverse complement.
AAACTGGATTTGACTTGTTCTATCTCTCTGGTTTGTTTGTTTTGGTTTTTGTTGTTTGTTTTGGGTTTTTTGTTTGTTTGTTTGATAATACAGTTTAAAGGAATGAGCCAGGAAATACTGACATAGCTGTGATTTTGGTTTGATACTCTGCAAAACAAAATTTCTCTGTACCTTAAATTCCAGTCTTTGAATTGGGCATCATAATGTCTGTTTTATACAACAGGCTGCGTGGGCCAACTAATGAACTTGGAAAAAAATTATTACTGAGTTTTTGAAGAAAAGTTCTTTCTGTGCAGTAACTGCAGAAATTGTAAAAGGGACCAGCTTAGCATTTCAAACAACCTCTGAAATGAGAGGGCACAGAATGACCTGAAAGATGACTGATTTTTAGAAAAAAAACCTGGTGATAAAATTGTATATGATCAAATTTCCTCTTGGTATGTGTGAGACTGATCTCACATTGGTTGGAAAAAAGTTGAAATAATTCACTTCCTCTAAAGTATAAATTGCTGACAAAGGAACAAAATCAAGGACATCCATATCAGTACTTTAGTTGTTTTTATTCTTGCACTGATGCAAACAGTCTTCCCATGTGTGTCATTCCCAGTAGAACAGACACATGAAAGGTTTGATTTTAAAACACCATTTAGATGGGAATTATCTGTTGGTTTAAGGTTGTAGCTTTTGGTTTTAGTTTTCTCCTTAGAGGAAACAGAACGTAAATGACCAATGAAAAAGATCTGTTCTGTTCAGAGAAGGGCTGCTCTGCTATGCTGCCAGTTCAATAGCTTGACTGTTTGTTTTATTATATATATTGCTATTTAATCACTGGATTCAGTTTTAATCTTTTATTGGTTCTTTTCCAGACAGTGCTTTGGAACTGCTTATTAGCTCTATGCTTATAATCCTAGATTTTTTCTATTAAACTCTTAAATGGAAATTTAGCTTTAAGACACGTGGGAATTGATGTTGGCTACAACTGTGTTATATGTACAGCTGGCTTTATATGATCCTTGATCCTAGTGGAGAATTGAGAGTTGAGAAAGGTGGATTAGGAGAGATGCTGGACAGCAAGTATTCACTAGAAAAGCATTTTATTTTAAATGAAGTTCTAATGGCAACTGGGTTCATCTAATGTCAGGACAACACACAGTAGAGGCAGCATACAGCAGACAGTGTAACTTTGTCTGGTGGATAGAATTGGGGTCATCCAGGGAATTTCTTAACTAACTGTTATTTTTTCCAACCCTGAATTGAGATTCTGCCATAAACATTGTTAATTCAGTTAACATTTTAGTTCAGATTGCAAGTAGAAATAATCCTACCACCTTTTAATTTAATGAAAAAGGAACTAACTGTTAGAAATTATAGAGGCACACTGAATAGACAAATTCCCCTGGGAAGGAGAAATTGTTCCCTGAGGGTCATTCATGTGGGATGACTTTAAAAGGAAAAGGCATGTAAGAATACAGTAGATCTGGGTGACTTTGAAGGTGATTTTGCCAAGTGCTGATGGGAGACTGTGATGCAAACCTTTTTAAAGGCTGCGATCTGGAGAAGTAAAATAGTACTTCTTGTGGTGTTAGTCTGTATACTGTGGTACTGATTAACCAAGTTCAGCTGACTAGGATAACCAGGAGCAGTTCTCATCTTGGACATAGAAGGTCTGTCCTTACCAGGACTTTGTGCCTTTATATAAATCAGAGTCCTATTTGGCTCAGCACTAAACATAATTGTGCTGGCACCAAACCCAACACCACAACACAGTGGGGCAGCAAGTGTTGCTGCTGTTGAGAAATGTGAAGTGAACAAGCGAAGAAGTGCCAGAGACACTGCTCAGTGTACTCATGTAGGATTCAGATAATGTTGTCACTGTTGACTGTGTTAAAATGGTGGACTGACCCTTGAAGTATTTGAGCTTTTTCAGTTAAGTTAGTTAGTTAACACAAGTTTTCTTAGTGGTGCTTTTTTTTTTGTCTATCCCAATAAAAGACAGCTCTTGAAAGACACCTAGAATAGGCTAAGAAGATTTTCTGTTAAGGAGATTTAAGTTGTTCTGCAGTGCAGTCATGTATGTGAGTACAGAAACTGCTAAGAAAACTGGATACTACCAGTATGATATTAGGTTGTACAGGACAAATTCATCCTTACTGATTTCTGTGTTGTCATGGATACATTGCCATTGGTACCTGAGCTAGATACTTAAAAACTAGCTCAGCTATGTTAGTTGTATTGAGATTTCTGCAATATATGGTCTAGTCTGAAAGGGACTAGAAAAGGGACCTTGTATGTACAGAAGTGCTGGTTCCAAAGCAGCAAAAATTGTACTTTCCTCCTCCTCTTACCTCTGATATTACTGGTTTAATACTGAGAAATGCTTTTGTTGTAAAGCACTGTAGGACACTTTTAGGGTAAGATTTTTCCTGTAGGAGGTTTATTTGCATTAGATATTGGATAATATTCTTGATGGAAGTGTACTTTTTTGATACTTCATTCCCCACAAATCTCTTATGCCACCAAATCTGAACATAAACATTCTGGAGAAATATACTTTCAATATTTGTGTTTATTATTGTAAATGGAAATCACAGAACTAAATCATCATGTGTTGGACTAAATATTTACCCTTCTGTGTAGATTTTAAGTTTATTCAAGGATGTTCAGAAACAGTAAAAGGTGCCATTCAAGAGCTACAGAATTATTATTGAGTAGAAGAGTTTAAAGCTTATGTGAAAGGTTGGTGTGGGTTCTAAAACATAAATATTTTGTCTTAAAACGTTTCAGAATATTTCAACAGAATCACAATGACAGGGTTACACAGCTCCTAGATTTACTCTGATTCTACTTCCGGCTTCCTAAAGAGTGCAGAAACCTTTCATCAGCTCCATATGTCCTTTACAAAATGGTGTCAGGAGAAGTCTCTGCACCAGCCCAGGGGCTACAGCCCGAACCCATGAGCACATCAGCTGGCTTGGACTCAACGGGCACCACAGAACAGAGAGACCTGACCATCTGCCAGGAGATGGGAGGACAGGTACCCCAACCCCTGCACCCTAAAGGAGGGCCTCCAATATAGATCTAACTCGTACAAGAACTTCTTTCCCTTTGGTGGTATTTTGAAGGTGACAGTGGGGAAAACATTAGCACACTTCCCCCAGAGTGAGTCTCCAATTCCCTCTGTTATAGTTAATCCTGCATGCATTTGACAGGGTAAATCAGTGCTATTGCATTTAAGGATAAATTACATATTTTTGCATATAGCTGTGCTAGCAAATGTGGGGTTTTTTTAATAGAAAAAGTGACAAAAGGACAAGTAATGACAAGACTAGAGTAGATTAAATCTGGAATACCTTGCTGAGGTTTTAGATCACTAAAACCAAAACCATGTCTGTGATTTACTAAGCCAGGAAAATAACTTATAGTTTACACTTGTTTTTCTCTTCCTTTTGAGACCCAGGGAGGCTAATACTTTTATAGAAACTGTTTATTGAATGTCTGACTTCATGATCCTGACCTAAGCACTGAACAGGAGACCACTACAGGAAATTTATGCCTCAAACCAGCATAGTATCTCCAACTATTATTGAATTGTAGCACTACAATATAGCTCACAATAAAGCTTGTAACAGTGGTGAGTTCTTTGCAGCTCTTTCTCTTCAAAATCTCCTGATACACTTCTAAATCAATTTCTAACACGGAAACATTTTTTCCCAGGGCAGTAAGTAAAATGTTTATGGCGAGAAGACTCCTCTCTTGCCCCACTGTGCCTGAGCCGGCCAGGAACTGCAATATATCAGGACTCCCTCGCTTCCCCTTTGAGGGAAAGGATGACTGGGGATATACTCGATGGTGGCCTTGTCCACCACACAAATCCTTCTCCAGGCTGGATGACCCAGACTTAGAGTCCACACAAATATTTATACCTCTCAGTAGTGCCCTTAAAATCTATCCTGCCATGGACAATAGAGCTGTATTTTGTGCCGCTGGATGAAGTTTTTTTCAGTTAAAATATAAAGGGGAAAGATTATATAATTAATAAAGACTTAATTTTATGGTTACAGTGGGATTTTTTTTTTTCTTAAATAACAAACTATTAGCTCTCTTAAATCGAACTAGTAGTCGTAAAACCTGGGAATAGAAAGAAAATTAGATTCATCTTCAGTTTCTCTATTCTGGTCCTATCTTTTAAATAAGCATTGGTTTAATATCAGATCTGCCTCTGAAGCCAAATATTAAAAAAATCATGACAGAAAACTCATACAATGCCTGTACATCTCCAGTAACATGGAGCTAGTTTGTTAATAATGAAAATAGCTTGAGGGGTTTGGAGAGGTAAATTGTATTGGTAGGCAAGTGAAAAGTGACAGTATCTATTTTTATGACCAGATTTGCTCTGAATCAGGAAAAAAACTCTGATCTGTTTTAACAAGCTAGACTACAGATGTAATCGAAATAAATTACATTTCTTATTCATGTAAGGTTCTTTCTCTGAGAAATTTAAAAGCCATATTTCTTCTATATTATTATGTAGTGGCTGCTTACCAGGATCATAATTTTTTCTAATGCCAAACTAAAAAATGAAGAAATTAGAGTTAGGCATGTTTATTGAAGGAAGGAGTTTGCTGAGTCCAGATTAAACTTTTAGGGGTTTTTCATACTGCTTTTTAAGAGCATGCACAGATAATAACTCAGAACCTTGCAGTTCAGTTAGGTCTGATTGGTAGAAAGCGTATTTGACCTTCAGTGCAGTATCCTAAAAATCAAGTTGCTGCCAAACTTTGAAAAATCCCATTGCAAATCATGAAGTTGTTAAGCTTTATCATAATCAACTTTTTTGTTATATTTGAAAAATGCCTCTGTATCAAAAATGGAGTAATTATTTTTCTAAAACTATTTTTAAAAAAATTACATTCAGAGGGAGAAGTTAATCTCAAATATTTAAAGTGTAGTGTGATGGGAGTAACTGCAAGATAGTTACATTGAGAAGTGCTTTCTTATATTAACTATGGGTATTTCTGTGAGCTCTATCTATTTTGAAAATGACATAAATAAAAAAGTAAATGCTATTCTCCCTCTTTTTTTTTTTTAATACTCTTTAAATGCTCCTTCAAATGAGATTAATTTAATTTGTTTCTATAAGAAAACTGGGCTATCAGGCTGGTGATTTAATGGATAAATGTCTGTTCAAAATGATTAATTTTACCCTGGGACTTCAGTAGAGACTCCAGCTCATTGTGCTCTGCAATAGTACAGTAAATTTCATAGCTGTGGGCTTTGATGGAGAGCAGCCTGCCCTCTGCTCCTCAGAATGCCTCTCAGGGGAACGTTCACCACAGTACTTTAGATGATAACCACTTCCAGAAAGTGTAATGGATGACAAAAGAAATGGCAAGATAGTTTGACCCATGCCAGTTTGAAGGCTTTAAAATTACTGACCTTACTCTAAACTTACAGGTTTTTGGTTTGTTTTTTTTTTTTTACTTCCCTGTGTAGAAAGTGGAATACAGGTGTGCTGTGATTTCTACCAGAAAGGCTTGCAGCAGGATGCCCTGTAGCTTCTGTGTGAGTAGAGTCTCTTACATAATGTGTTTTGGTGAAGACAAAAATGTAGATCACTGCCATGGAGTTGTTGCCATGTGAGAGATCATGTGGTAGAGAGTTGGCTCTGGTTTTGGGTGATTATAAAGTTTTGGCTTCTGCTGCCATCTGCACAACCAAGAGTGACAAGTGTGAAATGATGCCCTGCACACATTTTGAATCTGGCTTTAAACTTGCTTAAATAGACCATGTTGTCACAAGAATATTCAATGAAAGTCACCCTACAAGGAGACCATGCCCTGTGCTGCCACAGCTACATTGCTCACGTTATCTCTGTGAGCAGCTCTGACATGTCTGCTAATTTATAGACACAGAAGTGGCTGCAGTGTTGATGTGTCTTTTGGGTTTTCGTTGGTGCACAATATGTAGCCAGAATTATGTGAGATACTGCTTTACAGCAGTACTGAGAAATTTTGCTGACCTAGGCATGAAATACACTTAATTCTTTTTTTTTTTTTTTTAATAAGATGCCATTAGAAAACTAGTATTTCCCTCACGCATAAAAGTGTTATTGAAAAAGACGTCAGACTTTGTGATGTGGACAAATATCAGCCCATCTTGACTGTATGTATGACATTTATTTTTATTTTTTACTTTAAAGTATCAACGTCAAGTGGAAAGGGTTATCAAGAAAACAGTATTCATCAAATGTATCCAGTACTGACATTGTAGAGGTTTTCATAGCGTGGCAGACATAATTAATTTCTGGGTTTCACCACTCCAAGTGAGGGGGTCCTAAATTTGTGCTGATAGAGTCTTTATACCACCTCATGCTGCAGTACATGTCTTATATAGTGTGCAGAGAGGTGGATGTATATACACTTACTCAGCTTATTTATTTGTCTTTAGACTTAGAGTGCGCAAAGCTTAAGATCTAGTATTTTTAATACTTCAATAGTCCTAAAATGTCCATAACTATAAAGGTAAATGGCCTATGAAATTATATACTTAGCATTTGTAAAGGAATAATGTGTTTAGAGACCCAGTGAAATAAATCTGTCAACATAAGAACTACTTCAGAGAATTCGATTTCCATGAAGTTATTTTTTCTACAGAATGTCAGGAAAGATGATTCAGTTAGACAAAAAGTCCATTAGAGACATAAGTGTGTGTCAGGGGGCAAATATGCATATATTACTTGAATTAAACAAAGGCAGTGAAAAAAATTCCATTTGGCCAAGCCAGCCAATATTTGGTAAAATACAAATTACCAACAAAATTCACACAGCAATGAAAATAATTTGGGATTTCTGAGTGTCTAAATATGGAAGTGGTATAAATGCTTCTTTGAAAGTGAAAAACATTTTAAAAGTACTTGAAGTTTCCACAGTTAAGTTGTTATTTTATTTTCTTTTGTGCTAAGCTCAAATTTGCTTCAAAGCATTTAAAAATGCAGGAATGAGTAGGGGAGAGCGAAATGTTTATACTTATGTCATGTAAGTATTTTGTTAGTAAGTAATTGCAAAAGTGGAGGTATCTTAGACATCAGTATGAAATAAAGCTTTACAGTAGTTTGAGCAGTAATATAGCAAATATCAACAAGACTAAAGTATATATACTATAATAGATACAAAAAGCTCTCACATCTAGAGGTATCACTCCTCCCTGACGTAGTTTCTGAAATGCAAATTTTGAAACTAGGAAACTAACCTGTAGGTCTGCTCTGGTTTTAAAATTTTCCTTTGACATCAGTTGACCACGTTCCAAGATAGGGCAGACTAGGCAGGCAAGTCCTTATCCTGAGGGGTCACTCAAATGTCAGCTTCTTACATTGCTGGGAATACCAAGCTCTAAGTTTACAATAATTTCACCAAAACAATTTAACACTAGGGAATTCCATCACACTAAATATTACTCTTGTACATAAAGCTGGACATTTGCTTAATGCCTTTGAAAAAAAAAACCCAAAAACCTAAGTAGGTGAAGTACAGGATTATATTACTTGAGTTAGAGCAATTGACCTCCTGATTGTGTATTTTCAGAAAATTTTGATACTTTTTATGTGTAAGGCAACCTAGTGAGACGTCATCCATTTTAGGCCAGTCAGTGCACATGCTTCTCTTTAAAGATTAATATTTCAGAATTAAATATCAGATCCAGTGCAATAGTATATTCAATTCCAAATATGAACATACCCTCAGAGAGTGAGAATAGAGGGAAAGGTCAGATGATATCATCGGTTGCTAAGAACAGCTACAGGGTTTGAGAAGTAGGCTGAAGAGAAGGGAATGTTACTTGGACAGGAGCCAAAATTCAGCACTGTGGTGAAAAATTTTTCTCTAAGTTCTGAGTGCGGTATTTCCATTTGGTAAGGATCTTTGAGAATTGCACCATCCAGCTTTCAGGGATTAAAAGCAACAGCAGCCGTAAGAATCTTGTTTGCCCAGGTTTTTAATTGTTAGAAATTCTGGTGTTAGGCTTCAAAGCAATAAGACCTATAAAGACATGATCAAATGGTTAATTAAGATATATGTTTGCTCTCATGCCTCGTTTAGAGAATAAAAACGTTGTAATGGGATGTATTCTTGAATGGCGTAGCTATTATGTTATCTGCAATTATGTAATAAGATTTGATATTCCAGGCCTATTCAGACACCTTTCAGGGTTTTTCAATACAAAAGCAGTTTAGTCCCTCAATGTATCTAATAAAGTGAATTCACTGAGATGATGTGTTGAAGATTAAAGAACTAAATCTTGCAATTATTGCAGTCATAAAACATGCTATGTAATAAAACTGAGAAGCATTTTATAGAATGATTTAGCACATTTGGTAGTCAGTGGAAAGAAACAAATGAGACTGGTCCTAATGGACTTCCCTTGAAAATCAAGGAAGTCAAAAGGAGTCACAAAATCAGTGTGAACAAGGCACGTAACAGCCTTAAACCTCTTCCCATGCCTATAATGCCATGCAGATGCTTGCAAGCATTTCTAAGGTAAAATTGGTAAATTGAGCTCGTGACTGTGCGAGCTGTGTATCGGCAATCCCTGAGCTAAGCAGCCTGCTGAACGACAGGCTGGGGAGGCAGGTGCCATGTTTTCCTAAAGAAAGCAGTTCACTGCCATGTTTTCCTAAAGAAAGCAGTTCACTGCCATGTTTTCCTAAAGAAAGCAGTTCACTGCAGGACACGGATCTGTATGGGAGTCTGGGCTTGAGCTCTGTGGACAGACCATCTTGGGTATCCCCACACAGCTCTCCAGCCTGCAATGACAGGTATTCCCATGGTTTCCAAGTTTTATGCAAACTTCCAAAGAATAAGAGTCTATATATTCTCCACAGTGTTTATTCATTTCACATAGTAGCTTTCGCTACTCTCACTGCCATTCCTCTTGGCAGCTCTTTTTAAAAATGTAACCTACTCAATTGCCATCTTTCGTTATAATCCCAAATTTATAAATAAAAGAAAATGACTGCTTTTTAAAAAAATCAAAGGACTTGGCTGACTATCGGGATGTGTTATTACAAATCTCTTTGTTTGCTGTGAAAGGGCTTGTCTTTTCCTTCCAAATGCTAGTCTAATTTTCATAATAATGATTTTAGCTTTGCCGTCCTTTTTTAAAACAGCGTTAAATTGAAAAACGAGTATGTTCCAGCGGTCAAATCTATTGGTGGCAAAACATACTTATTGTTAATGGGAGTATAACCTTGTTAGAGGCTGAGTGAAAACTAAATGATGGCCTTACAAAGAGTAAAATAATGCAGCTTGTTTCTGGCATAAATAGGAGGAGGGTAAAAGAGGGGAAGTGTGAGCTATAAACAAATCTGTGCAATGGAGGCAAGCTTGGTGTCTAACAGGATAACTCTTATGTACAGAAATGACTTCAGGAGTAGTGACTGATAGAAGCGAATGATTGGCAGAAGAGAGGCTGCTGTGACCCTTGAAAAAGCAGTTTTCTTCCATAGTCTGTGCTCTTCAGTATCCTTGACTGAGGAAATAAATCAATGCACACTTCCTAAACTGTATGACCATGGTTTTTCTAAACAGGAACTCAGCCTTTGAACATCCCTATGCACAGTAAGGGAGAACATTTCTCTTGGTAGTAAACCACATGGTTAAAAAAATGTTGAATTTAGGATGCAGAAAAATGATTCTTAGGTATTGGAAGATGAACTTCCATTAGAATTGCTATGATTTACGTGAGCTTGGCAACGAAGACTGTAACTTTGCTGGCAATGGAAAACAATAATAGATGTGTCAAAAAAATACAATTATAAACAATTATAATAATTTCAGATTTCCTGTCTGAACTTAAAGCAAGTATATAAAATAGGATTGAGCTAAAAATATTTATTTCCCATAGACTTCAAAATGACCCTGTGGTGAGAATGATTTGTATTTTTAATGGAAAAGAGAAATAATGAGGGAGAATTATTAAATTAATATTTTTAATTAACATTTCTGTCTTTACAGAAAAGAGGGACGGTGTAAAGAAGTGTTAAAAATAAAGTGGATATCCAAAGAAGTAATCCTAATTTTTAAATATGAAGTCAAATCTGACTGAATCACAGATGAGTTCTAGCTGTGGATTTTCTTTTCAATTATTCACTTAATGTATGGGAGTTTAGGTGGTGATTAGTAGTAAAAATTTGTATTGCTTGTGTACATCTGCCCTGTATGGCAGATACCCCATTTCCACGTAGGGGCAATGAATGGTTCACAATCAATTGCCCACGAGTGGGGGGAGGTGGGAAGGGATGCTGGGCCACCTGCAGGGCTGCCTTTGCACCCCTCTGACCACAGCTTGAAGCTGTGCTGCTGGAACAGCCAACGAGCAGCACCTAATCACGCTTGCCCATGGGAGTGTTTTGTGGCGAGGTTAGAGCCCAAACAATGTAATATATAAGTAAACCTCCAAAAGAAATGGTTCTTGGGTTTTTTGGCTATCCATGCACAAGCATGCAGGAGCTCAGTGTTTAAAGGCACAGCCATATCAGTATCTAAGGAAATAGTCAGCATAACCGGATGTCATCGTTGCTGTGACAACAGTTTTTTTCCAGATCAGTGGAGAAAATGCTGGTTTCAAACCTGTGTCTATAAATTGTAAGTAGACTTATTTATCCTCTGTTTTATTTCCTCCTGTGTTCTCAATGTAATTAGCAATGAAGCCTGTAAAGAGCACTTGTAAAGAGCACAGTATAACAATTGGTGAAGCAAGTGGGCTCAACAATTCATATATTGACACAATGAATTCAATAGAAAACTAATTAATAATAATATTAATTAAAAAAAAAAGATAGTGGTTTGCGATCTATTGCTTCTTTCATCAAAGAAGCTCAAAGAGCTTTGCAAATATTAATTAAGCCTCAGAACACACTGATAAGCATCTCTCTCTTCCTCTCATTTTCTTCCTGTAACTAATATTAATTTCTGGATTACAGTGAATCAGACCTACTCATCAAGAACTGGAAGGTAAAAAAATCCCACCTTGTACTGTTTTTAGATTACCCACAGAATCAGGGCCTGCACAGGTGAAACCAAGTGCTGCATTTGATGCTGTGCAAAATAACCTGTGCAATTGCCCCTCCACTCTAATTTTTATGAAATTTTACTTTGGTCCACAGTGTGTGCAACCATCTAATCAGATTTTTTTAATCAACATATAATTCTTTCCTAATCAGTAGGCTGTATTGATTGTTCTTACTGCTACATTTACAGTCTAACACACAGATTTAGCCCAAGTGAAGTGGTTTTTTTTTTGTTGTTCTTATTTTAAGAAAGTATTCTCCAAAGCTTAATAAATAGTTCATATACTCTAGTGTGCAGAAGGCTGGTCTAGGATCTTGAGATCTAATCCTATTTGCAAATGCTTGAACTGTAGCTTTGGAAAAATATTTTAATCTCATTATTTCAATTTCCTGCTTTGGAGAAGAGATAAATAGTATTTGTTTATTTTCAGAGTTTCCAGAAGGATTATTTAAATGTTTTTAAAAGGCAATGTAGCTGAGTGCACTGTCTCAGAGCAGGAATAAGGCAATTATCTGTTTATTGAGGCATTTATTTATTATTCCCTAATTTTATGAACTTGGCCTGGCTGATCTGAGCCATTCTACAGAGGACAAGATTTTGATGAGAAATTTTTTCTACAACCATATCAGAAGCTTCCACTTCCTGGTCTCACTTTAATCACCTAGAAGAATGCAAAAACCTTAATTATTTTCCATTGTTAAGTTAAACCTTGTCAGGCTTATAGCAAGTACACAGTGCTAATTTCTTTAGTTCATGGAATACCAGTTTCTGTTTCACATTGCTGTTCCTCACCTCATAATCCCTTTGTATTCTTGGGCCCCATACAGTTCTTCTATCCAGTAACTTACCTGCTGAATCTAATCGTTCGTACCAGCTTTTGAAATGCAAGAATGAGTCGGTTTGATCTCTGTGGCCTGGCGAAGGGAAGAATGCTTAGATTGAAATTATTCACAGAAAGCTGTTTGATCTGGTTTGTGCAGTTATTTCAGACAGGCAAATGATTTCTGCTCAAGTAAAGACAACGGTGTGGTGCCACTGGACAAGCTGCATGTGCTTGTTCAGAGCTGTGTGAAAAATCACTGGTTTGGCAAACAGTCCCTGGCGTCAGTCGCATCCGCTCTCATCTTCTGAGTTTTGCGCAGAATTTCATTTTCCAACTTGAAGAACTTAAAGTAAAACTCTCCTGAACAGGGAAGCAAATGTGAGAGAGGGGAAGAGAGGTGAAGTGATCCTTAGGCAGCCTGTTTCTCTGACAAATATTTCTCACCTGCTGGAAAGTTACGGCACAGGTTCTGACGCAGCAGCTCTTGTCAAGAAGTCAGGAGTGTAAACATATTTGTCCCTCTTCTCCTGTGGACAATTTTAGAGAAATGCAGTATTGCTGAATTATAATGAATTATATACAGATATTTGGTTAGTCCCTGCAGTATAATATTGCAGATAGTCTCTTTAAATGCAGGAAAACGTTTGAAGTTCTTTTCCTACCCATTCATGAGCCCAGAAAGGAGAGACTGTTCAGGACAGATGGCCTTCCAGTGTCTAAGTGTGTACTTTTTGCCTCCTGGAATTTCTATCTTCTAAGGGCAGTTAGGAGTCTGACTTTGAGAAATGCAGTTTAATAAGACCTGTGCTAGCAAATGCCCAAGTTTCTTGGGTATTTACCACCTGTGAGTTCTCTCAGTCTCTCCCAAGGCACTCAAAACTGTATCCTGGAGAAATCTCTTTCTAGTAATATTTTGAGAAATTAGGCTCCCTGACAATGCTCTGAACTGCACACAAACTGGTTGTTTAAAGCAGATGGTCTAAATGTGACTTTTGGGTCTAATTCTTTATGTTATGCTAGAAAGGGAGAAATGCGGTACAGGGAAAATCTGAACTGAAATCCATTCTGGTTACTATCAAGGACAAAAAAAAGACAAATAGAAGAAGCCAGAATCCTCTAAAATATTAACATTAATAAAGTAGACATTTTCTGTGGCATTAGGTCCCCAAATGAGGTGATTTCATTTGTTGCGATTACTCATTTGTGCAAAATTAGATGCCTTAGTGATTCTCTCCAAGTTTGTGGCCCAAATTTTAAGCATAGGTGCATGTATTTTAAATTGTATATCACAAAAAGTGTATAACAAATAGTTCCAACAATTATTAACTGTTACATGAGGTCAAAGAGAAAATTTATAATTATGTTCACTCAGAACTTTTGTACTTCTTTGTACAGCTGTAAATCAAAAATAGAAGTTTGTATGAGGGCTGTATTCTCTTGAAGTGGCTCTGGAAATTATGAAGTTTTTTTAAAGAACCTTTTAACTTTCAAGGATAAAGAAAAATTTCTTCATCAGTTTAATTTACCATAAAAAAATTGTTGTTAGCTCTTGCAGACTTGCATCTTACACAGAGATCAGTGTTATAACACAAACACCATGCCAAAAGCAGTGACCATTTGGCAGCCATTTATGAATATAATATCCACCTAATGATTTAGTCATCCATTTCCCATATTTTTTTCTGATCTTTTACTATACAACTTATTTATAGCACATATATAAAATTTACTGTTTTGACTGAAGCACCTTAGCAGAGCCATCCTTCAGCAAATCCTTCAGGTTTCAAGTTTCATCACTGTACTATTACTGTGGACTAATTAGCCTTTCCCAACAGAATGCTGGTGTTAGAATATGAATGAAGTCCTGCAGCAATCCCTTTCAAGTGTGGGATCACTGGGTTAATCTCTACATGAAACAGTTTGGTTACTGAATGGAAGAGCTGCCAAGTGGGCTAAAACTGGCAAAGTCAATATATTTTAAGAGATTTAGCAAGACACACTGTTCAGAAGTAGCTTCACAAGAACTGTGTGGTCTGCAATAATTTAATAAATTGGAATTACTTTTATATCTAATTGGAGTGCAGCTTTAATTTCCATCGTTTCCATTTGCTGTATAACAAAGACCTAAAGTAATTGAGTGTAATCCTGGGCTGTCACCCTGGGAGCTGGCAGAGCAGGGAGGGTGCTCCTTCAAGAGTTTCCTGATGCATTCCAGCTACTACAGAAACATTAAATAAACCCCATTATTAGCCTGTGGTTTCGTTATCCTTTCTCTGACAGAGAACAGACAAAAACCTGTCAAACCTGACATAGGAGGCTGTACACATTTCCCACACAGGGATCTGAGTTAGCATCAGTAGGGCCCAGTTGTGGTCTGGGAGCTGAAGTTAGCCTGAGGATCCTCTCCCTACCCTGTCTGAGTTTTTAGTCAAGGCTACATACTTGGCTTCCCTTGTCAGCTCGCTGTCATGCTTGTCACGTTTGCTTACTGTTAATGTTTTGGGCATCCTACAAAGTGCTGGTAACTGAGTTCTTTCCACAAATGCCATATGTCAAGTCCTCTAACTCTAAGATTCTCACCTGAGTGATTTTGCTTTGCTGAGTGTCCCAGATTGGCAAAGGGGCTTCCATCCCTGTGCAGGGCACCTGGGGAGTGGTAACAAGGGAAAAAGCTCACCAACTGTATGAGCATTTTCCTCAGGGAGAGCAGTCCTAAACTGGAGCTGGATGTGTGACTTGTAGCTAGAATGAAAGCAGAGGGAATGTGGTCCTTGCATCAGAAACAATGGAGGCATTTCTTACTGGACAAGTGTTCTCAGTGGCAGCTGGCTTGATGTTCTTTCTCAGAAAAGTCATTTTTATGTTTATTTTTCCATTATATGGTCATTGTCCTACCAAGTTATACACTCCCTCTATTGCCAGAAGGAGAAAACTATAAAGAGACTATTTCATTTTAAGTAAATATTCTTTGCTCTTATGTTTTTCCACTCTGAAATCATAGTTCAACAGTAGTGACTAAAGGGGGTCAAACTTGTTTTTCCTGATTTCCAAGTAAATTTAACAAAGTGGATTCATACATCTAACTCAAACATTATTTAGTTTACCTTCCACTTAGAAAGGGCTGTGAAAGAAGCACAGAGAGTGAAAAGGAAAAATCTGTGGAAAATATGAAAAAGAAATGAGGGTGGAGGAGAAGGAGGATTGATTAGCACCTGCATGCAACTTTTCATAGCTACACAGGCTGAGAACAACCATTAGCTATCAGTTAAGTAGCCTAGTGAGTAGGTTTTAGCCAGAAAGCGAAGTTCAGGTTGTAGATTTATTATTCATGATATCAAAAGGTTTTTTTTTTTTTTTAATTTTTTTTTACCTTTTTTTTACCTCAATACAGACTAAGAAGAAACATTGGCTGGAAGAAAAAAGCTGCTAATTATGAACAAACCTTGCTATGCGTTCTAGCACAAAATTTTCATCTGCCCATGTCCTACTTGTTGTCTCACATCTCCTTCCTTTACTATTGCAGTTGTGGAGGGCTTCCACAGGAGTACCTGCTTTCATTTGCAGCAGAGGATAGGTAAGGGTTTCTGATGGGATACCTTTCTCATACAGTGGACCCAAGTGAGCAGAATTATGAGTCTTCAGTGCCTGAGGCTGCAAGGGGGTGGGTAGGGGGCACAGCCTTTGCTGAAGAACCCCCAGGCAGTCTTTCAAATGACTCCTCTGCCCTGTGTCCCTCCTCTTTGCTCCCTTCTGATAAAGTGGGGGAAAGTGAGATTTATTTTTTTTTGTTTTTTACTGATTAGTTTCAGCAGCATTGTCTGCTACACAGTTATTTTTTTCCCTTTGTGTTTTTCTCTAGCACAGAATGGAAAATTCTTATTATATGGGACAAGTGTACGGGAAGAATTAGTCTCCTATTCAGTGTGCAACATAATTTAGTGCTTCTATTATCTATTCTGTAATTGTGTATGTGTGTACACAGCTAAGTATGTACTTCTCAGGAGGGATTAACCTTCTATCAACATACCATACTGTAAGTTTACAGTGTTTGCATAATGTTTAGCCAAATTGCTAAAATTCTAAAATCTGGTGGTATAGAAAACTTAATGTGTTTTTTAGCATGGTACATGTGTGTAGAGGAGATCATGAGATCAGCTGGAGTGCTGTTTGTCTTGGCTCCTGTGGTGCTTTGAAGTGCAGCTGAGCAGGGGGGTCAGTATTGCTTTGTGGTACTATTGCCAGTTCTGCTGCTGTTCCTCCACCATCTCTAAACAATGTATTTTGAAAATTGACAGATCTCTTAGTTTTAGCCCCACCAGATCTTGTAAAACAGTAGCAGCATTAGACAATGCTTTTCATATTTTTTTCTTCAGTTTCTTGATTGCTGTACTGAAAGCAGTCTGCAGATTTTAAATTTGACCTGATGGATAAAACTGTGCAGCTGATGAGACACAAGGCAGCTTTGAGGCTTGCAATAGGTTTGTTCAACTTCCCATGCTAAATGCACGAACATCAGCCATGGTGAAATAGCATTACAGATCTAGGTCTAATGAGCTGGCAAATGGATGTTTCCTGAGATACTGAGAGATGGGAGTTTTTTGGTAGGAAATATTATTGTACTATTAATCTGAAGATGTTATGGCATGAGATCTAGTGTCTGTTCTTCGTGGACTTAAATAGAAGGATTTAATTGTTCCATTTTAATTCATTTCATGCTCCAGCCTAACTTATTGAATTTGAAGAGCATAAGAATGGATGAATCCAGTTTTATTATCTTCTACATTGGCAGGCTTCCTGTGGTGGAAATTTTTTTGTTGTCAATGGCCTCAAATCTAAAGTTGGTTTTTTAACATTTCATTGGATGAAAATTCAATTGACAGAGAGAGAATACTGTCTGAAGGAAAGGAAAAAATTACTTCTAAGGGAAAAAAGGAATGCTATAAGCAGAAGAAAAGAAGTAATCTTGCTAAAGATAATGTTATCATACATTGAAAGGAAAGACAAATCTTTAAATATGTAATTTCCATGTAGTGACTCAACCCAAAGAAAGGAGAAAAACTTCAAAATTTTCACCTCCAACTTCATCAGCTGTTTACCATTTTTGATCTTTTGAACTTTATTTTAATTTTCGTCCTGAAGTACCACAAGAACCATAAACAGAGCCATCTTATATATCACTTTTCCTATAATTTTTATCACAAGTCACTGTTACAATGAGAGTGAATGAATGGAAAAAGGTTGTCCATACACCATGCTACATGTTTTTTGTGGCAAGTGATTTATGAATAATGGTGTAGCCTGAAATGAAAATGAGTGAATTCTGGATGCAAATTTGCTGTTATACAAAGGAGAGAATGTCTCCAAAATCTTTTATCTGAAGCTCTGGAAGTCTGGCAGGCTAATGTGCCAAAAGAGAGTGAAACCACAGGCACTGCAGAGGCAAAAGTCTTGTGTTCAGTTCCTTCCAGGGTGGGCTGAGAGATTAAGCTGGTTAAATATTGGAAACATGATATAAGGAATAAACTCTGTTGACTTCAAGGAGTCTCTGTCATCCTATAAAAGCAGTGCATCTGACTGTAACCAGGCTTTTCTGAATTCTTTACTCATACATTCAGTTCCATGCAGGTTTATAGTCAGTGTTTAGAACCAGACAAATTTCATGCACAAAGAACTGTAAAAAGACATCTTGGATATCTGCTCAAGACCCTACTTAGGTCTTATGCTTTGCAGATTTCAGTACCATTTTCTTCAGAGAGATCCAATTCATTTATGACATCATCAACACTGCCTCTGTCTCCCATTGATGCCATACAGTCATTTATAAGATCCAGATGATCAGTTGTGCATTCAAAAATGTGTAATATGGAAAACAGTATTAACTCACAGTGTTTGATTAAAAATGTTTTGATTAAAATTTTTTCTAAAAGAAGAAACACATTCAATGAATACTCAGACACCTCTTTTTAACACAAAATAACAGAGTAACTGCTCATCATGAGGATTCACTAGAGTCTTGTGTTAAAGAAATAGTAAAAGGCAGTTTAACTGGTAAAGCAAAAGCCACACACACGAGCAAAGCAAAACAAGGAATTAATTCACCACTTCCCCTTCACTGGGAAGGCAGGTGTTCAGCCATCCCCGTTCCCAGTGATGAAAAACAGGGTTTCATCACTTTTAACAGTGACTTGGGAAGACAAATGCTCATGTGCTGAGCATGACTTCATGTGGTCTGGGGTATCCCTTCAGTCAGTTTGGGTCAGCTCTTCTGGCTGTGTCTCCTCTCAATACTTGCACACCCCCACTCTCCTCACTGGGGGATTTACAAGGAGCAGAAAAGGCTTTGGCTCTGTCTAAGTACCGCTCAGCAATAATGAAAACATCTCTATATTATCAAACTATGTTCAGCACAAGTCTAAAATATAGTCCCATTACTCTGAAGAAAGCTAACTCTATTGCAGCCCAAACCAGCACGCTCAAGGCACCACTGAAAAGAGTATTTCTGAAAAATAAAGGAAGTCCTTGCATGCACATATATAATGTAGATGATTCCTTGCTTCATGAAACTCAATAGTCTGGAAAAACACAGTGTGACAGGAGATGACATAGAAATAGGAATGTAATTATATTTGATACAATGTGGGCCATTTATAATTTTATAACTTTTTTTTCTTTTTCTTTTTTTTTTTTTTTATTTTTAGAATGTCTAGTATTGCTGCACTCTTTGGCTTTCAGTATGAACAGGCAACTTTCCTCTGACTTCTGGTGTATTTTGGTTAATACATAAGTTTTCTAGTTTGTAGCAAGGAAAACTATAGCACAATGACTTTATGGAGGCTGTAAAATATGTACTTTATTCTTTCTTTTGAAAGACTGCCCATCATTAAAGCTCTTCTTAGGGCTTTAAAGCAGATTGCTCAGGACATGAAACATGAGGTTTTAAGACGACATTGCTGTGCTGTAGAAAGGCTTTATAAAAGTGCAGGTGTAAGAAAAATTTGATCTGTGATTACCCTATCAAGTCACATTTGTCTGCTAGCTTTAAAGCTTCTTTTAATCACAGGTCATAGTCTTTGATGTGCATGGCTACCTTTCAACCCTTTTCCAATGTTTTTTTCTCTTCCTTCCTTACATGCCAAAATCATAATTCTCAGTACTGCTAAATCCACGTCAGACATTTTTATTTATGTCCTCAAGAAGAGTTTTACAATTTTAACTTTAAATTATTTCATTTCAATTCTAGTCTTAGTGTAAAGAGTGACTGGACTTTTGCTTTTAACCTTTGTCTTTAAAATATTTCTCTATTTATGCCTAAGGTTTGATTTCATTGCTTATTGGGTAATTTTGTTTTATCTGCTCATTACACTTCTAAAAAAGCTAGCAAAACTTTTCAGTGACTAGTTAATTAAATGCTGACTCCTCCAAAATTTTATAAAGGACCTGTAGGTGGGCTAAATTCTGCCTTTTGGACCAAAATGCTGTGGATGACTTCTCTGTGGTGCTGATGTCTTCTCCTCTCCTTGTCAAGTTTCCACCTGTCACATTTGGTGCTCTCAATCTCATGCATGTTGGTCTGATTTCACTGGGATTCTTTGAGTGTAAATTGTGGTCTAGCATCAGGTAGGCCAATATGATCTCACTCCTCCCTCACTCTCTAAGGGTACATCCAGGCAGCCAATGAAGCACATTCACAATGAATCAGCATTAAGGGACTACAATAATGTGTCATAAACCTTCTGGGGCTTGTGGTCAAAGCAGTGGCTTGATTTGATTTTGGAGTATGTGGCATAAAGGGCAACAAACTAGAGGGCCAGTGTATGTATAGAAAGCCATATTTCATGCCCACTTTTTTATCTGAATTTGTCCTTTATTCTAAGACATGGACTAGTTGAGGGACTATTAGAGCTTTTGAAAAGATTGACTCCTTTAATCCTTATGTTGTAATCATCCCTAACAACAGGAGCCTTGGAAAGTAACTGTGCATTAAGTGTTTATTGCAACAGAGCAGAAGTTATGCATTTCATTACAACTGTTCAAACCTGGCCCTAAATATGGAAATGTACTGACTTCACAGATCTCAGATTCATTCAGTCAGAAGTCTTTGGCAGCCGGGATCAACTGATGAAAATTAGAGAAACAACAGGTGGCTCTGAGCTTTTTCGTTTCCTTTTTCCTACCCAGTTGACAGCAGAATCCTACAATAATAGAGTGAGCTACAATGGCATCTAATGATTTTCTGGGAAGCAGGGAGTACACTTCAGCAGGGAACCAGAAGCCATGTCATCCTGATGTTTAATATGCTAAAGTTTAAAACCCGAAGCCCCAGCAGTTGGTGACTGAGACATGCTGAGGAAGAAGCAAGTCAACCTGCATTTATTCACCAGCTTATATTTTACTAAAATTTATAACATCCCAATTTCAAAACACTGAATGAGAATACATAAATGGGGAAAGAGTTATACTGATTTTAATCCAAATGAAGATTGTAGCCTGCAGGAAATTATTTCTTGGACACTATGTCAGATATCTTCGGCTATTAACTGAAGCAAATTTCCAAGGCTGTTATTTTCAGTAATTTTAAATGAAGAAGACTTATTTAGTCTTTTTTAAACAAAACTTTAAGCAGAATATATTAAAAATTAATAATAATTAATAACAAATTTAATTACAAAACAAGCTATGGAGCAACAGAGAGGCTATCCATTTGGCAATTACCTACAAGGAATTACGACTGATGGCATGGACTGGTTTCTACAAGTCACCACCATCCAGGGTACGAGTCACTTGCTCAAACATCAGGGCTAGTACCTTGTTGGATGGCTTTGGTATCCAGGTTGCCTGCAGAGGGCTGGCAAATATATCACAGGACACAGATGATCCCCTTTTCCCCTTGGGGAGGGAGTGTTAGGCAGGAGATCTAATCTATAGTATCCAAAATTTTGCTAGATGCTTGTATTTTGTGTGCTGGGACCTGGTGTCAGGGACAACCAGATAACACCATGAAAAACAGAAAAAGAAAAGTCTGCTTTTGACAGTATTATTTAGCTCACCTGTTATAAGCCTGGGCTTAATTCTATTACCTTCTCTTAGAAAGAGGTCAGGCCCATCACCAGTGATCTCCTATATTTACTTCTTCCTTACAGGAAAAAAAAAAAAATTCATCTTTCCTATCTATTTATATGCATTTGGAAAGTGTTGCATTCCCCCAGTGCAATCTTCCATTTATTGACACAAAAGTTCTCTGTCTGTAGATCAGTATCATTGAGAGGATATACATTTCTCTGAATAGAAGTCGGACATGTTTTAATGATACTGTAAATGTGGAGTGGGATTTTTGGACTACTCTTTTCTACCTCCTGGGATTGAATAATGTACACAACTAACAAAAACTTGTGTTTTCTATGCAGTACCTGCAAATAATGTTTGGTGTTGTATCAGAATGGAATGATATGTTGAATTATTAAAATATATGTATATTCTGATACGTAAAGGTGTAAAAAAAATCTATGAATACATATTTCCTCTCTATGTAAAAGTTTAGAATGTTTTTATTGTGCATTGGTGGTTGCCAAATATGAGTTCTAAGTGTTTTATGAGACCAGTCTACAGCACGAGCTGGTACTTTTAACACAGATGAGTTTTTTTCTGCTGTTATAAACGTTATTACCCTTTGTAATAATTATGTGATTTAGCAGGTTTTGGATGTGGGAATGACAGTTACAGCTTCGTGCTGAAAAAAACCTGTGGATTTTTCATTTGTTTGGCTACTCTATGAAATGTATATTAGTTCGTACTTCTCAAGCTTTGAGGAAAACGTCAGGGAGGTCTGTGGAATATTAGGTAAATAAGACTGCCACAATGACTATAATTCTTAACATTTTAATATTTTTATGGGTACTGAATCATTTTGAATTGCAGGACTTTTTATGCATAACTCCTTGTACATGATGTCGATAACATAGTCCTACATTTTAGTGACAGATGGATTGATATAATTTGGATGAAGATTTGCTAATTTGAATAAAATGACAGGTGTATTTTATGCTTGATGCAGAAAGAATACGCTATGTTTGTTTCTAGGAAGGAAAGAGTCTTATGGTGTGTCAAATACATTTCTTATACAAGGGTATATTTGTGATGTGAAAATCTGTAGGAGTGACTTGTTGGTATGTAAGAATTGGGTTAATAACTTTTTTACAGCTCCTATTGTATATCCTGGATAGATAAACCTTTTGTCTCAGGTTTGTATTTGCAAAAAATATATCTAATTATCTAGTTGGACTTAATAAGAGAGAGGAAATGCAACCCAGATTTAAATACTTTGTAATTAAGCAAAATACAGTATTTGGGCTTTGATACTGATTGAAAGGATAAATTATGTCATCAACAGTTGAGTACATTCCTAGCTGTATTTATTTGGTTTCTGGAAGCATTTTGTAACTAGTGAAGCGCACCACTGGCAAGAAGATTTATTTAATTTCTTAACTCTTAACCATCTAGCAGCATTATAAAACCTGCAGAGAGGAATGAACCCTTAGGGAGTAGCAGAGCTACCTCTCATGTGGGAGACCTATGTCTGTAAGTTTGTCTTCCCCTAAATCCCCAAAGAGTACCCTGCCCATCAGCCACTCATATCCTTGGAGCTGTTCAGCCTCCCAGGTTAGCTGCCATCTCTCAGGTGTGGCACAGCTGTCTCAACCACCACTGCATTTTATTTCATTCCAGTGAAAATCTCCTTTCCCTGAACAAGCAGGGAAGATACTGCAGACCTTTGCAAACAAAGGGATAGGATTAGACGTGATTCCTTTTTTTTCTTTTTCATGACTTGTGCTTGTGATCTGGGAACAATAGCTTTTTTGGACTTAGTCTGTGTTAGATATTTCTTGGACCACAGTTGCAAACATCTGTAGGCCAGGGAATAAAGCTAACCATGCAATATCTGTGCACACATCAGAAACACCCATTAACACCACCTGGAACATTAATGAAGTTTAAGATTGAGAATGTGAATATTTGTTAATTGAGAGGTCGCTGAAGTTTTTATAGTGACAGTTTTTATTCTTCTTTTACTTGTAGGTAACTAGGGAGCAGTAATATGCATTTAAGCAATAAGAATGAAGATAAATATATGGTAAATATGAAGTGAAAATAATTTTATAAAAATACTGAAATAGAAATACAATGAACAATCAGGACATATCTACCCTAGATGACTTAGAAGTGGTGATCTAGAAGAAACAACCTTTTTGAAATCTAAGGCATTACACATCCTGAAGGTTCTCCTTTTTAAATTTCTTTAAAAGCTTATGAGGAGATCTAAGGCTTTATCTCAGTTAATCTGAAAGATCTCAACATGGTGCTTTAATGTTACATCACAGACAGTAAAACTGTAAATTTAACTACAGTGCCTTTTCAAATAGAAATTATCTTTTGTCATACAATTTTTTTCTGTCAGGAAATAGAAGCTTTCAGCAGATGAATAAAATGTTTTAAAATGTGTTAAAATGTTTAAAGAAATCCCAACAGATGTAACAAAAAGAAATATTTTATATATATATATGTCTTATATGTAAGTATATATATATACTTCTTATATGTAAGAAGTCCATTTTAAGTTATTGAAATTTAGACAGTAATGGGGAGGGATGAGAAGTAGGGGAGAAGCTTGGAAAAAAACTGGTAAATTGACTTCTCACGCATGCATGAGCTCAGCCTCTTAAATGGTTAGTACATAGGTTTTCTGTTGCAAACATGTGAATTACAATCCTCTTTCTGTTGACGAGTAGAAATTGTATGGTGATGATATCAGTCTTTCTTTTCTTTGCTCATCTATGAAAATGAAATTTGCAGTACCTGCTGGTATGGGCAAGTGATTACGACACAAGTGTAGAGTGCAGTGTATTTTCTGAGCTGTGTGGAAAACTGTGCCTCTGCTTACAAGTCTTGTGTTTCCTAACTTTGCTTATCACTGAGTGATACATTAGTTAATGGGAGAAAAAAATGAAAAGCCAGTCTTCTTCAACTGAACTGGAAGAGTGCAGCTGGAAAGATCATACATCTTCCTCTCACTAAGGATGATACTTAAGGCTGAATTACAAAGAGGGAAGGTTAATAATTGGAAAAAAAAAAAAGGAAATGTAGCAGCAGATTTGGTTTGATCTTCATTTGGTTTACATCTTTGTTTGGTTTTCAGAAACTGTTCTATTCAGATTGAATGATTTTGGCCTGAAATAGAAAGGCTATTTCATACATGGGCTTGATGAATCCAGAAAGTGGAGAAGAGAGTCCTGTTTCCTGAGATTGTGTTTCACAATGGAAGAGGGCCTGTGATCCTATTTTAATCAATGGCACATCCTATTTAAATGACTTGGTGTGGCAGAAATCATGTCCTTGAGTTGCAGGGGCTGCCCAGTGCACATAGTCTGAATCTCACAAAGCTGGAGAGGAGGTACTCCATTTATTATTAATACTTGTAGCAGGCAATTGTATGATTTTAATAGTGATTATTTTAAGCACAAATGTCTGTTTTCAAAATTAATTAGATCCTATGATCATCCTTTCAACCTTTGAAAATCCTGGGACCAAATGAAAGACATTCAACACCTTAACTTCTATTTTCTGGAAGCCAGTATTATCGCTTACTTAGCAAATTGTTTTCGTCAGGATATGTCATCTATGTAAATAAACACAAAATAAGGAAAATAATTATATTCCAAAGGGTGATAGTCTCAGCTTAAATAATTCATGTGTCAGTTTTTTAGTAACTTCAGTGGGAAGTGTCAGTAAAACAAAGCATCTATATAGAAGTCAACAGCTGTTCATACCTACCACACCATTTTTTTTAGGATTTATCTTTTTTCCTTTTGTTTAAGTATTAGACGTATTGTTTGATATGTTATACAATTAAGATAAAAGGAACGTTGCTCTCTATTATAGTGAATAGAGAAATAATTAAATTTTATATTGGTAATATACAAGCCTCCATTTTTAGGATCAGATCTCTAAATAGATCTAAAACAGAAAAAATAGGCCTAATATAACTCCTGAGGTATTATTCTCACATTATTTTCAAATTATCCATAACCTTATACTCCCTGCTTTATGACTGCTGTGCACAATTACTGTTGTAGCTGTGAAGATCATTTTCTTTCTTCATTTCAATTTCACAATAAAAAAATTAAAATTATATGATTAAACAAGATACATTGGTCAATATCAGCAGCTTTAAAGGTGTTTTAAGCTTTTGATTAAGTTATCTGATCAGAGTGTTGCTGCACTTAGAGTTTCAACAACAGCGCTGTGTCAATACATGGTCAAGAACTAAGGCTTTGTTGGTCGAACTAGCAACAGAACTGCAACAGAAATTTATCTTCCTGTAATTGGCAAGTGCATGGAGAAGGACTGGAATTATTAACTAAACATCTTAAATGGAAGTTAACTCACCTACAGAATGATTTGGTTTTTTCTCAGATCTTTCAGACTTCAATAGAAAAGTGTTTTCTATTACACTTGAAGGAAAGACTGGCTGGTAGATATGACATGGTCAGAAGCCTGAGGGAACACTAATTATCTCCCTAGTATTGTGTTGCACATGATAGCAGAAGGCAAAATCTGTTCTCATTATGTTTTCATCACTACAATTTGAAAAGTATATCTCTTGTGCTTCTTCTCATAAAGCCATCAAGTATTTTAAAATGTTAATGGCTCTTAATGAGGATAGTTTCATATAGCCTTTTTGTGGTTTCTTTGAAAGTTAACTATTGTTGTGTTCTTTTGATCACTTGTATGATTCGTGTTGGTGACTTATAATGAGAATACTCCTAGTAATACCGCTTCATTTCTTCATACTGTTACAAGCAGGTTTTCAGATACTGAGCATAAATCTACATCCTTTCCTGGTGGTGAAAATTACCCTGTCTCCCTCACCAGAGATCTTAGAATCTGAGTTTGGTAAATTTGCACATTGCTCTTTTATTCCTTAGATATTTGATGGCTTGATCACCTTTCGGATAGAGGAGAAATAGGCAATTTCTCTGAATGTATTTGCTATTCTATTAGATTAGGCCCTTATGAATATCTCATCTTCTATGCTTTCCACTCTTGGCCATGATTCTAAGCAAGCATGTCAGATTCCCGATCTGTATTTTCTGGTGCTAAGATAAACTTGTGTTTTCTATCAAGGAAAATACTATACATTGATGCTTTTATGTATAGGAATATCAAACTCTCATCACCTGTCTCTTCTGTTACAAAATGTTTTCCAAGAAAAATAAAAAAGCCACTGCAAATCATAGTGAAAAGGCTTTTGAATTTTTTTTCCCTGCTATTTTATCTCTGGCAGTTTGTCTTTGCTGTCTACTTTGGATGCATGTTTTTGAGCATTGAATATCACATGAAGTGTTCACATTTGGTAGAATCTTGTAAATTTAATCTGGTTTTCATGTGAGATGTGGAAATCAATAGAAAATATATGTGTTTACGTAAAATGTTTTAACATCAAGTAACAAAGGTCTATTGATATGGTAAATGCAGGACAAATTCAATAGGAAATACAAAAGGGTAGCATAGGGATTTGAAAACATTCTCATGTTGCACAGTGTCGTGTTAAATCATATTTCAGAATGGGAGGATAATGCAATGATAACTGCAGATGATGTCCCAGAGGTAGGTGATTTGGGAACAAGTATTGGCAGGACTATCTTGTCAATACTGTTTTGTGCTACTGCCAGTTCTGAGAAGAATGTAAGCCATGTTAAGGTGTATGCGTGATTGCTATTTGGTAAAAGAATCTTTTTCTGTAAATGAGATATAACTCGTTTCATCCTACCAAGCTTACGTTTCTGGGTCTGATAGAATTGCTGTAGAAAATTACAGACTGGCTATGCTGTTATACTGCACCAGCTGCATTTTCTCTGTTGATTAGAATGACTGAAGTTGTTGTTTCTATGCATCCTAAGGATTTTTAGGTATGAAAGGTGAAGATAAGCAGATAAAAGTATTGTCAGCAATATCCATTTGATTATTTTAGCTGCTTTTTTTTTTTTTTCTCTGTGAAACTTCTTTAACTTTCTTCTTCCAGCCAGAGCCATTAATTTACTGAGTATCATATTTGAAGTTTGCTAATGCTTAAATTTTCCTTCTTCAATCTTGAATGTTTTTTTGAAGATATATGTGTCTGTTTGGTTACACACTTGGGCAGAGTTATGAAACTGCAACTTCCTCATAGAAGGAAATCCAATTATTTTGTGAAAGTGATTGGAATTAGGGTGGTCCACTTGGATCCAAGCTGGGAACAAAACTTTACAGCATTTGTGGCATTCTTTCGCTGTTTTTACTGGCTTTGTTTGCTGCAGTATTTTGTTTGATTATACTGAACTGTGCCACTAAGACAGGAAATGAGTTTCACTATTGAGCAGCCGTGTTTCTCACCGTCTGTACTACAGCACCAATAATTAGAATCTCATAGCATGTAATACCATTAATTTCACATGTTCCCAAAATGCTTTAGTAACTTTAAATTTGGATTAGTTCAGCTCTTCCTGGATAAAACTTTCACTGAGATCAAATAATCCTTACTTGCACAAGACAAAAAATAGTAAAGCATGTCTTATTCAGATGGGAACTTACAGGGGAATTTAAGGAAGGGGCACTTATTTCCTCATTTAAAATTCAAGTATGACAGAGCTTCTACTGCACATTCTCTGAAAATGCCACAATTTGTAATGATCATGGAAGTGCACACTCTGATTTGATGTCTTTTCCAACAGCAAAGTCTTTCTACCACACTGAATATCTGTCCAAGCTGTGGTGCACCCATCCTCTCGGCTCCTGGGAGTGGAGCGGGCTGCAGTCCCCCTGGTTCAGATACAATATCATGTGCTTCTTTTCAGTCTTTTAAATTAGTGACATAGACATTTAGGTAGAGGTTGATTATCAACTTTAAAATACAGATGTTCAAGCTGATATGGACTGGGCTGAGAAGTGTAATAGCAGCAAAAAAACAATGTATTAGAGAAAGTGCTAATACTTTAGTATATAGAGGAGATGCCAACCTAAAATTAGGCTGAACTATATTTTAAAAATCTAGATTTTTCTAAAGCTTTAAACAGATTATTTTTCAATTTCTAACTCTGTCAGAGCTGGAGACTGTACAACAGCCAGATCCACAGCTTGACCTGCTATTATTTCCTTAGGAGCCTTTTATTTGAACACAGCATCCTTCAACCATTCAAGAGAAGACCTTGAACTCTGCTTCTACTCATAGCAGAGGTTATGCTGAGAATACTTTTGATAACACGTCTTTTCTTCTAGGGATGCTTCTAGAATATATATGCTACCAGTTTCCTTGGAGACTGACATGCAGTCAGCACAATGGTTCTGTAGCACCTGTAAATCAAACTTCAAAAGGAGACCCTGTCCTTGTTCGTGGAAATGGTATGCATGATGTTGAATGAAGAGAGTTTTGCTTTCTACTTGTCGTCCAGAGAATGATGGTTGTAGTGCTATAGAGAGACTGAGATTGTGTCAGATGGTGAAGGCTGGGTAGTCTGTTCAGCAGACTTCAGATTGCCTGAAGATTTTATCAAAATATAATATAGAATTGCATTTAATTTGTTGACAATAACGCCTTGTTCTGCAAGTGGTTTTGTGAATGGAGATAATTGTATATGTATCATTACTGTTTAGATATTAAAAGATACATTAATAATCCTGACAATCTTGAGCACCTCCGTAGCAACTTCTTTTATCACAAATCCTGGAATCTTCGTGTATCCCTTTTATATACCCTTCCTGCATGAAGAGATAGGGCCAATACACTGTGAGGAGGTGAGTTTGGATCTGTTTTCTACAAGTCAAACATCTTTCTCCTCTGTCCTTTGCCACGTGGTTAAGGAATATGTCCTAATAGTTTCCTACTTCTTTCCCTTTTTTAGTGTTTTAAAATGTTATTAATTTTGGCAGTTACAAAGCTGATCAGCATTCAACTTCCCAGCTCTCACACAGAAACAAAATTAAAGGACTTATTTGTTTTTAGATTAGCTACCTATTCAAAAAGGTCTAAAAATAAATAATTGGAGACTCAGTCCGGCAATAGATGATATACTACAAGTGAGGCAAAAAGCTTCCTGTTGGAACAGACACATGAGAATCCAGTTGAACAACACCTGGTCAAATAACAGTGTTATATGCAATCCTTATTATTCCCACTTTATAATAAGTACTGTTACTGCCAGCGTGTCAACATCCAAATTTCCTGTGACTTCACTTTTAGTGTCAAGTTTCTAGACTAAACCCACAGCTAAAAATTGCCAGCACTAGATACAAACAATTCAAAAAATATATGAAATGTCCTTCACAGTCTGAGCAAATTTTAAAAGCATGATGCTCAAATGTTTGATTCGATAGTGCTGAGGGCTGTTCATCTGCTGAGCCTGCTGACTGAGGAGATCCTTCAGACTGCTTACACTTTGCTTTGTAAGGAAGGTGGGCAACCCCCACAGTGAGAGTAAATGGATATTACAGCTAATCATGGCATTTCCAAGTGAAAATAGAGGGGCACATTCAGCTACTGTGTGATTTCATAATCCATAGTTTCAGAATCTGGTATATTAACATCTACAACAATGAGTACAGCTACAGTTGAATCACATTTGATCAGATATGATATGTAGCCATAGGGCACTTCTAATTCTTGTGTTGTTTTCTGCAGTCTCCCATTGTTCCTTGATGCTGTTAGGGCATGACCATGTTTTATTCTCTGCTCTCAGACCTCCCTCAGCCACTCTGTCGTCTTCTAGGAGTTCTGCAGAATTAATCAGTTTCATCCACTAAGAGGCTTTATCATATTTGCATGATGAAGTTGCATATCTACAAAGTGAGTTAATCCTCACTTTGCATTTCCTCCCACACACTGCAAAAAAATGCCTGATTCCAGTTTGTTACCACTGAGTGGGTATAGGTATCAAACCTCTTGTTAGCAGGTCAGCTGCTTCGCCTCAGTTCCTGGAGTAGCAGCTGTCCAGCTGTATTGTTTTGGACAGCAAAACTATCCAAATAGCAATGTGTCCTGAGAATTATGTGAAGTGCATTGTCATTTGTAATGTACTGCTGAAGACCATTCATGGCTCTCTTCTACAGGGAGAGAGGACTACACAGCCAGTCTACCAATACATACCCCACAATAACTCCTCCAACATGGTTTCGGACACCTGAGCATAGATCATATGCCAGATGTACATCTGAGTAGGCGCTTGGAAAGATCCTTTAATGTCCTTTGGATGAAAGGAGAAAGTTAAAAATTTGGGACTCAAGGAAACCTCAAGTATCTTATAACCTTCTTGCAGCCCAAAAATGAGGCAGTAGCAGAAGGTGGGATATAGTCAGATGAATTGTTTCTCAGACTGATTTCAGCATGATTAATGGTAGCCATTCGAGCCTCACAAGAGCAATGCAGGAAGCACAGCTCAGCTCTGACTAAATCATCAAGCTGTCCCTTCTCAATTACCTTCTGGGTGTCATTCAGTCCTACATACTTATTTCCACTATACCTTTATTTTTATTGTTGTTTGCTTCAGTACTCAGTGCCTGTTCACACACTGCTGCTAAGAACTCTGTGACACTTATCAGGACACAAGAAAAAATTAAAGGTGCTCATCACAAAATATATAGTTGTTAAATCATTAACATAGGCTGAAAATATAGGGCCCCAAACCCAGCTTGTCTATTAGATTCGAATAAGACATAACTGATGGTTTGGAGAACCCGTTATGAGTGTCTGGATGAAATGCAAAAAGCTCTTTAGAAATTAATTATATCACCCTCTGTGCCCTGATTTTGTAGCTACATGAATCTGGGATATTTGTGAACCTACATGCACACTCCTAGTGTTTTTATTTTCTAGTCAGAATGACACCTTCTATTATTCACCATCAAGTTTTTAGGTTGTTAGGTATGAAAATCATTAGCACATTATAGCACATAAGAAACTCTTTAAAGAACTTTAATTAAATGTTCAGCGTAAGAGGGCTTTGTCTTCCCTCGATGTACGGACTAAACTCCCATTAGCATTAATAGACCTTACATGTGTTTGATGAAAAGAAAATGGGACCACAGTTCATAGGGGG
Organism: Pyrocephalus nanus; assembly: GCA_038380795.1. Taxonomy (NCBI): domain Eukaryota; kingdom Metazoa; phylum Chordata; class Aves; order Passeriformes; family Tyrannidae; genus Pyrocephalus; species Pyrocephalus nanus. Next base: position 20,331,804 of record CM076269.1, on the reverse strand, counting down.
AAAACTTCAAAGAAAATTAGTTTCTTAATTATAAATAAAATCTACATGAATAAATGTTACGGATCTGCCATGAAAAAAAAATCTGAAACTCGCAGTTAACACTAAGTAAAAAAATTATTTTAAATTAAGTACTTAGATAGTAGTGCCTTGTTTCTAATTCTTTTATTTTTCATGTATTCATATATTTTGTAGTACCCACAGATCTTATCTAGGTGGTGTCTTTGTTATTGGTACTGTATGAATATGTAATGAAATTACTGACCCAAAGATATTGCAGTCTTAATTTTATTTATAACCCAAGTAAACCCTATTGTCTATAGCACTGAGTTCCCACATAAGTATCAATTTGCTATCAATTACATATAAGCTTCAGTGAAACATTAAATAAACTAATTTTCCTTACTAGGATTGGTTATATGAGTTAACCACTAACATTTGTCCCTGTTTATTAATATGTATCCCTAATGTGCCCTTGGATAATCATGTATAGAGGGAGCAGTATCTGTCACTTAGCTCAAGTCAAAGTTATTTTGTTAGTCAAGTAAGCATTTGGATTCTTGCAATTCTTCAATTTTTTCTTATTTACCTGAAAACTAGATGAGCAGGACTAATTGACAACTGATTTCAAGAGTAAAGAAAATTTGTAGCATATTTTCCAGGATGTAACAAGATACACTTCTGACCCTAACCCAGGAATTTCTATAATTTGAAAAGATTCATTCATGATTGGAATAAAAGTCTTGTAATGATGGAATATTTCTGAACACTAAAAAATTATTTTTAGTGGGTGATGAATAAAATGACAGTTTGCTCCTGTAGTAAGGAATCCTTTTACTTTTTAACATCTTATATGCCAATTTTTTAATTTTTCAAATGCAAATGTTTTATCTCTGCTATGGCTGCTATTGTTATTGGTGTGTATCTGCTAATTTGCACAATCCATGGGAAAAAATCAAAATTGGACCCACAATCTATATGAAATAATGTCTCTGTTGGCCACACAATTTACCACAAAGGGAAACAAATATTTGATTTCACTTTGATTTTTGTATCCAAGGATTGTGGGGTGGGTTGATCCCCTTGGTGTGGCTAATTAGTTAATATCAAGGGTGTGGAATGTGAGTCAGTGTGTTTTCTATAGGAAGCACTGACTGTCTGGATGCTCTGAGGAGGGATTGGTTTTCTCAGGGAAAATTTGCCAGGACAGGACAGGGCCAGTCTGTGCTCCTGAGTTCAGTGTTGTGTGACAGCTGGAAGGGCTATGGAGTAATGAGAGAGTGGTAGAAGCAGCAGCAGAGAGGAAGCTTTAGAGCTTTTTCTCTAGTGATTATGCCCTATTGCAAGGTTGGAACTCATCTGCCTAACTGCTGGACTAGATCCAAAGAAAGAGGAAGCCTTCAGAGGCCATATGTTCCATTTTTAAAAAATACCGGGTCAACAATTGCTAAGTTCTTCCTGTTTATATCTCAGGGTCTCCTAGGAAGCTTGGCATGTCTGAATGTTCATAGAACTGAGCTTCTAAATTATTGTATTTATGCTCTCCTTCATGCTGGTTGCTTTCAAGAATCAGGACAAGCTAATTTGCCCACAATTTGCTGAAGACAGAAAGTAATATAAGTTAAGTACAAAATTCCAAAGTACACTGCTGACTTGCAACCAGTTTAGATAGTTTTTGCAAACTGTTTATGCTATTATTCCAAATGCCAAATAACTGAACTGCAAAATTCTTATTGGTGCTGTTGTAACTAATATTTTCCCCTCCAGGTATATGTATCTTGGTGTTGTAAGCCTTGGCTGTTGCTTTTTTGGGTCTTATTTCATTGGATGACTTGCATTTAGCATCTTTTTGGAATTTTTTTCTCATGCTGTGAACAAGTTTGGTTTAAACAGATGTATAAATGATGGTGTGCAAGCTAAACTACTGAGCTTTATTTTAACAAATCTGGCACAAATACTTGGGATTTAAAGATTTCCTTTTAGTACTCTGTGGTTAATGGATCTACATAGTTGTCAGTTTTCAGTATGGCTATTGAAATCAAAGCTCACTAGCTGAACTGCTCACAAGAACTTGCTTATAAAGGAGAAACTTAAAAAAACACATCAGAGGATGAAAAAAATAAGATAAAAATAAATGAAAATAAAAGAAGAAAAAAGAAAGAGAAAAGGAATGGGGGTGGGAGGTGGCATTGAAGTATTACTTAATCCTCTTGATTTTCTAGGATAGTATGAGTGCTGAAGGAGAAGAAGAGGCTGCACACACACAGTTGGATTCGGGACTTGCCCACCGACCCTTTTCTGCGCTTCCCTTTTATCCATAAACAGCACCCGGTGTTTTTCTGTTAGTGATCTGGAATTCCCAGGGTCGTCCCAGACAGTGCCTTGATCCCACACATTTGCACTCGCATTAAGTGGTGGCTGTTCAGCCACAGGAGAAAAGCACATGCTTATCGTGCCGGCTGGTTAAAGGGGTTTTCCACTTTGAGATGTAACATTCAGACTCTCAAAGCACTCAGCCAAGGTCCGTCCTCCCTTCTGACTCTGATTAACCAAATGGAGTTGCAGAGTAACTCAGCTTCTTTCCACAGATAATCTGCTGGAACAGGTGTGGTTTTTTACCCTCATCACTAAGCAGCAATTGCAGAGTTAATTAGTCTTCGGTGTTAGCAAGTGGGTGGCATTTACTTTTATAATAATAGGTCTGTCTCTAAAAAGGAGATAGCACAGATCATGATTGTGTACCTTATCCTTTGAGGCAGGAACAGTAAAGACTCTGTAAATGGGTTTAAGCAGAAAGTTAACTAAAAGCATTTTGCTCTGTCCCAAGAATGTCATTTGTTCTAATTATAGAATGGCAAATATCAAGTAGAACTGATGCTGTGCTGGGGTGGTGGTGGTGACTCAGTGTTCACTGCTCACTGTAGAGCAGGCTGTCAGAAAGCGCTGCTTTTCTGACTCACTGCATCTTGTAAATGAAGAAAGAAACATGAACTATATTCATATTATATTCATACATGCCACGTTATTTAATTCTAACAGTGTTTGGAGTATTTGCTCAGTTACTGAGCCTTTTGAAGTGTTAGGCCCTTACTTAGTAGTAATGCATTATGAAGTTACTAGTATTTTAGATATGCCTGTGGGATTAAGTGCCACACTTAAGCAATAACAAGAATGATAGAAAAAAATAGTATCTTATTATAACAGGAATGAAATCTCATCTATGGCTCTTTTACATGAGTTTCAAACAAATACAGAAGCACATACACAACATTAAAGAGTTTTAATAGAAGACTTACCATAATAATTTCAGTGGTTCTATTGCGCTAATTCAACAAAGAAACAAATAACTAGTAACCCATTGAAAATTCTCTATATGTGAGCAGGTAACTTCTCTGTATTTTGATTTTCAAGAATTCAGTCATTAATCACATAATAATTTGATGTGTTGAAATAGTGTACTGTATGCCATCACTTAAACAAGTATAGCACTTCACAGTGCTGTGCAGTATTTTGAGTAAGATGAAGTTATGGTGTATTTGTTGTGTTTTTTTGATATTGCAATGATGTGCAGTTAGCACTAAGGTTTGAATGCACAGTAGCATAAAAAGGCTTTATTTTTCTTTCTAGCACTAGTTTCATTTCCTTTTTCTCTGCTGTGCTTATGATTGTTCTACTGAAAAGAATGAAAAACTGGTGGCACCGTAGTATGATGATAGACTGGATGTTACTAATGTAAGATACTTGAAGAACTACATTGAGCTGTGATTGCCAAACAGTTTCAGAAACAACCTGCTGGCCAAGGGCATTTATGGATGTACAACCTGTGAGTCTGATTTTGGCAAAATGAATTGTGACTATAGTTTACATTAAGTGAATATGTGCTTGTGGATGAAATCTATTCTCAGACAACTAGAAAAAAAAGCTGAAGTTCCGTTCAGAAAAGCTGAATTTTATGTATAGTTTCAGGACTGTTTGGCTGTGGAAATATTCCACTGACTGTTAATTATACTATATGTATGGAAGTTGCAGTTGCAGAGTGGTGTTTTTTTCCTGATCTCTGCTCTGGATTCTTTACCATAGTCTGGAGCTTTACTGCATAACTTGAAATCTTTCCCCATTTGGAATGCTTAGCAGATTGAGAAGAAATTCAGATTAGAAAATTGGTTGTTCTTTACAGTTTAGCTTTCTGGGTTATTTTTACAGTGTTAGTAGCTATAAATTGAAACTTTGTTCTAGGTCTTATGATACTGAAAAGTTACATTTGTTTTGGTTCTGGCCCTGCTTGGGCTGGAGGCTGAAGTTACATTGGTGTGCTGTTAGATTTATTTTCTGAGGAATGAATTTTGATGTTGAGCTTGGCATTACCTGCAGTGAATAGAGAAGGTACATAGAGCACCAGAGGTCAAGGGATTCAGACAGGGTAATGTCTTCCCCTCACTTGGGGATGTCCCTGTGATACTCTGCCTGCAGAGCTGTAACGTAGTCACACCTCTGTCCTCCCTCTTCAATTTTTCTTTCTATAAATAAAATCTATAATTATTTGACTTGAACAGGAAGTGGCACAATGGACTTAAGGGATCCTGCATTGTTCACTCCTCTTGATACCCAGTATATATTTGAGTTAGTTCTTCTCTCATGTTTAGTTTCTGAGAGAAGCAACTCTGTGTGCTGTGCCAAACATTAGGAACGCAGCATTTTCTGTACTATGTAATATAAATGCTACTTTTTTGAAATTGTAATGCCTCGAGTGGTTCTTGTTATGGGTATATTCTCTTCTTGTCTTATGTCCAATCCCCTCATAATAAAAACATGCCAGTAAGAACCTATTCCCTCAGAGCAACAGAAAATATTAGCAGCTCTGTGAATTTCCTGTAATGTTGGGGTTTAGGGTGTTTCTGTAAAAGTGTTCGGATATTGTAGTAACATGATAAACCCCTAAGAGATGTTAAAATTATAAGAAATTTCTGTAAAAATTTTGTACTACATGCTTCCAAACATGTCCTTCATATAAATTTTTTTTTCTTGTGCTTCATTGTAGGATAAGCGTTTTTCTGGTCTCAGCTCTTGTATTGACATGTGTTGCTTAGCAAACAGCTGTGGCCCTTAAATGTGCTTCACTCAGAAGGTGTCAGTGCTGAAGGGGAAAGCACAGGGCAGAATGTGTGAATGTGCTTCTGGGTTCAGTGAAATGACCAAGAATAAGAAAAGGGAGATTGAGGGAAAGATGAAAAGGAAATCAAACAGCAGATCTTTACAAAGAGGTGAGCATTGAAATCTCAGTGTGCCAGCTTGGCCCTACAGCTGACTCAACAACACCGCTGGGCAGTGCAGTCTGACACCTTGACACTGGAAGTGCTGCAGTGTATCTGTCGATCCCTGCTCCCTGGGATACAGATTTTAACAGCTTCACTCCTAAAACAGCTGGGGAAAGGGCTGTGGGTCATATCACCTCTCTTAACTATTGCGCATGATGGCTTGTACCAATTTGCACCTGTTAAACCTCAGGCTGAAGGAGTGCCTCTATTTCCTGGGAAAGCCTGCAAAACGATTTGCCCAAACAATCACAGAGTTCTCCCCCTTCCCACATTCCCCAATCTGACCCCACCCCCCATTTTTGCATGGAAGAACAACATTAAAGTGTGCTTTTTATAAACATTACTGGTATAAATCCCATGGGTACACTGACTGATTCTATTAGCTAATTTTTAATAGAAATCCTAAACAGAATCCCGGAGGATGCATTTCTGCTTTAATCTCTCAGCAATCAAGCAAAAATATGTATTTTACGAGCTTTCACAAACAAATGCTTAGATTGAACTATGATTTGCATATTAGTACCTGAGAGTGTTATCTCTGACTTTAATGACTTACCAGTTTTATATTATTATTCAAATTATGTTTTGAGTCTTTTATCAATATTTTTCCGTCAATATTTATATCAATATTTTTATCAATATTATATTGATATTGATGGGACTTTACTGATATTGTCTTCTGTTACTTTGGCAATAGAGGTTTTCTACTTTATGGTAATAACTGTAGACCTGTGAATTCCTGTGAGGAAAAGGAAAAGAGTGCAGGCTTTACTAGACTTTTGTCAACAGTTCTTGTAAGGGCTTTGGACTGGATCATCTTCTTTGATCATTATAATTCCACCGAGTTTAGTTGTGCTGCTCTGACTTGGGTGATTAGGTGAGGTTTTTTTGCTTTGGGTTGGGTTTTGGTTTGGGGTTTTTGGTGTATTTTTCCTGAATAAAAATATCCCAGTGATTTCTTAAACAGGTGGATTTTGATTATCCTTATGGTGATGCTAACAGCCTGTGGGAGGTCTGCTGTCAGAACAGTGGATTGCTCAGTTAGAGGCAGCAGAATTCACTTCCACAGATGTTTGCAGCTAGCATGGAGAAATAAGTGATTTTAGCCAAAGGTAATGGAAGACAGAAGGCTAATGGCTATCTATTTCTCACCATGAGGTTTTTGAGCTGATTGCTCAAAAAAAATTCCCTCGCTCAAGTAAAACAATAGGAATTTTGAATTAACTTTACCTGGTAGAGTTTGGTTTATTGACCTATAGCTTTAGAAACTTTTTCTGCCTTTTCTGTCTTTTTAGAAATTCTCAAAGGAAAAGTCTTTATCTGCAACAGATATAATATAAATTTTAAATAACTATTACAACACAATTCTCTGTAACTGCTGACATGAATTTCAATGCTAATCTCTGAATATAATGAACTTCTGTCTGTTATTTTGCTCTCAGATTGATGCTTAGTTCCAGGTATCCAGTAGGGCAGAAAAATAACTTATCAGCATTCATTAGATACATGAAACTCTCTGGAATATTTCCTGTTGCCTATGAAAGTTGCTTTCTAAACTAGGAAAGGATGTATGAAAGGAGAGAAGGCAAAACAGAATTGAAATTGGATAAGGAGCCTTTCACATAGAGGTTATTAGTTATCAAGAGCTATTCTTACATGATGGCTCACTGGTATTCTAAATTTAATACCATATGTGGGTGATCTCATCATTGCTTCTTTCTTAATAATTTAAGATCTGTCACATCTCTTATTTTTGAAAAAGCTACAGCTGTTGGGACCTCGGTTTCTTGGTTGTGGTGGTTTGGGGGTTTTCTTGTCAAATATTTTGCCAAACAAAAGTAACACTGCTTTTCATGGCTATATTTTCAGATTTAAATCCCTTTTCTTCACAAAGTTTGTGAGAAGAGCTGGTCTGGAGAGGACAGAGCACATCTCAAGGAGCAGGTTGAACAAAGAGTTTCTCCTATGCCCTTTGCCTCCTAGACCCAATGGCAGTGCCACATCAATTTCTGGTTTGCTTCAGAAAGTCTGTAAGTACAGGTGAGCTGCTAACCCTCCTCTTCTTCCACAATTGCACTCTGTGATAATTTGCTTTCACCTGGGCTGATTTGGTTGATCCGAGTCAGAACGGATTTCTTTTGGTCTCAGTGGCAGCTCTATGCCTTTTTTCCGAGATTTCCTCATAATAAAACCAAGGCAAGATTAGATAAAACAATTGCAGCAATATACAACTTAAGAACAATTGAAAAACTGAAAATCAGGTACCAGAACTGTGTCAGACTTGTGATTTCATTTTCAGACCTTTACCCATGCTCCGCATTTTCTTAAATGTTGAAAACAAGATTTTGTGTGCAAGGATTATTTCTAAGGGGAGGATGTTGTTTCAAAACTGTAATATCTTGCAGATATCCAGCGAGTGACATCTACATTTTCTATAACAAATCTAAGTTCTTTTCCTTAACAACTAAACAATAACATCCTGACCTCCAAGCACCCTTCACCCTCCAATGTCTATCTTTGAAGAGCACAAGACCGACAGGTTTAAAGAAGAAAGCATGTTATTATTTTTCAGGATACTACTCCAATAATAAATAAATAAGATTCTTGGTATTGATCTGGACATGAAAACAAACACCGAGATGGCTCTGTTATCTTAATGTATGAATTTAGCGTGTGAATTCAATTAAGAGGGTCATAAATAAGCAGAGAAAGATTAGCTCATGCTCATTTCTAGTTACAGATGTAAAGAATGAAGACAAAAGACTTAAAAGGAATCTAATTTTTGCCCTTGCCATACTAGAGTCAGGGTAGAGGACTTGTAAATAGACCATGAACTTTGGACATTTCATTGTGTCTGGACTTCTGAAATACCAATATTTGTAAGGGATTTTAGAGTTCTGGATGTTTTAGAGGCCCTGAACCTCAGAAATTAGGTACAAAAGTCTTCACATTCCTCCTTACTGTTAAAATGACTTTCTAAACTGCTTTGTTTAAAATTTCTTATATTGAAAAAATATACATACCATAAACCCGAACCATCAGACATGTTAAACTGATATTGATTCCTAAGGTAAATTCTGTAATTTAAACCAATTATCTTCATTAGATTTTAAGTGGCAGAAATTAATTAAAAGCTGCTTAATTTTAGGTGCTTTTTATGTGAGAAATACTGTGAAGTTATAACTGATTTTGAAGATATAGTAAAAGAATTTTAGAATTATTTTGACTCCCTGGACTCAAATGGAGATGACAGGATGTAATGTGCTGTTTCAGACAATTTTAGCAAGGGACATGGAACTCTCTCCTCTTGATATTTCACATATACAAGGGTAAGTGTGGTCAGTGAATATTATCTTTAAAGGACAACTTCAGTTTAAAGGAGTCCAGGTCTAGCACTATTCTACAGACCTTATTGTAAATTCATTGCTATTTATTATTTCTGCAAAATACATATTTGTAAAGATATACTTGACTAGAGCTTATAAAAAAATGTTTTGTTACAGAAGTTTTCCTTGTTTTAAAAAAAATTTTGTTGTATGTAAACTTTTAATGCAACCAAGCAGAACCAAATGAAACACCAGAATATTTTTGCTTTAAGGGTAAACAAATTTGATATTCCTATATGAATTCTCTATAAAAGCAATTGAAATGAATGATCATGCAACTGTAACAGAAAGAAGGGTTTTTAGTACATATATACCTCTGTGGAGCACATTACTTATGTTTCTATGGCTCTAGTGCCTTGTATTTAGAGGGATTATTTCAGGGGAAAAAAAAACCATTTGAAATGTTTTCTGATGTCAGGGATCATTGCCTGGTTAACTTGCTATTGAAAGAAGCTTGTAGTATACCCAGGAATTCAATTCAAATTCAATCAGGAGAATTAGAATTTTAGCCTAATGATTCACAAAATAAGAAATTTTACTTTTGTTATTAGTATGAGCCAATGTGTTTGTGGGTGATTTTAGCAGAACAAAATTTGGTCTAATGCATAATTCTAAATAATAAAGTTTTAAATACTAACTACAAAGATATACATTTGGATATAGTTAATACAGAAAATTAAAATAATCCTGATTATGAAAGAAAATATAATTGTGTTTAAATTATTTATGATTTAAGTACAAATGACGAGGCTGAAAAATCTGTATCAGTAAATCTGTGTCTAACCAGGTATTAAAATAGGGCAGAAAAAATTCTGAAAAAGGGATGCAAGAAAAAAGGATCCACAAGTAACCAGGAACTGTCTGAAAAACTATTAAATCTCTTTCACATTATAACATCTCTGCTTAGAAAAATTTAAACCTCATTATCAGGGTACATGGTTTATCTCCATGACGCACTCATATTAGCGAGGTCTTCCTAGTTTACAGTAGCAACAGCAAAACTGTGGTGTTTTAGGCCACTGCTGCCATGGGTGAGACAAAGATTTACTCAACAGAAAATCAAGTGCTGTAGAAGTTATTTGGGGTTTGGTTTCTTTGTCCTTTTTTACTTTTCTTCTATTTTTGTTGCTCTTTTTTTTATTTTGTTTACCTTTTATATTTTATTGCTCATTCTTCTATTTTGTTGCTCTTTGGAGAGTTGTTATGTTGTGAATTCACTCTGCCTAAATCATTGGTCAAGTGGTCCTTCTTTGAGATGCATAATCCAGATGAAATTATTCCTGTGTACCTATTTGCTTACCCTCTAAACTGCAGTAAGAAAAACTCCACTTACTGGGGCTACTTCAAAATCATACCTGAGATTTTGATGACTGATAAAAATAAATAGGAGATTGTGAGCAAAGGAAAGCATGCACCACTTGCTCTTATAAAGATTGCTTGAAGATATGGATTTGATTGACTAAATGTCATCAGCTAGAAGTATTCCCATGTGTTTTTTTCCAGTGTTGATATCTTTCTACTTTATTGGCTCTTACTGTTCTTACCTGCATTCATAATATAGGTGAAACCTAGAAAAATATGCACATTTTTTCACCTGGTACCCTTCTTTTTTTAATTTTTGTTGCACATTGAATTGGGCTTTTCAATAATCCATCTCTAAGAACATTCAGCTTTCCTGTCTAAGTGGTTACAGCACAGTTTGTTTGGGACACAGCAAAAAATGAGACTTCATTGCTTCCCAGATGCAATTATTGCTTTGCAGATGGATTATCTGTCATCTACAAACTTCAACCAGACCATTTCTAGTTTTCTGACTCTTAGCCAACATTTATTTCATGACAAAATATTAGCTTTTATCTGAAGTTGAATCACAACTGTTTATAAAGAGGAGAGGAATCCCATACCACAATGCAAAAGGAAGTCAAACGACTTCTGTCGAGCCACAGTCTGTGCTGATCCACTCTTGTGCATTCAGAATAAGCAGTGCAGCAATGAGAACAGTCAACCACCTCTTCAAGGTGAGTGATGGAGTCTCTGAATGTCTGTTCTAGTCAGGGGACTGAAAATGTATCCGAGTAGAATCTCTGCTCTAATCTTGTATCTGTTTTTTTTTTTTTTTCTGCAGGCATGTAATCACTGTTAACTCAGAGATCCACCTAAATCTAGCTGTCTACTATGCTCCTGTGATTAAACCCTGCAGATTTCTGTGACAAATGCACAGAGAGGTACAATCAGTAAACAACTTCACTCTAGCTGACTGAATAGTTATTTGCTCTTAGGTTGATAGGTTTTTGGCACAAACCTCAAGTCAGGATCCATAGAAAGATGCTTTCAAATATCCTTTCCTCCTTCCTTGTCCCTCATTTTCTGATGCCCTCTTGTACTTGATGTACTTGAAAACATGTATCTGCATATTTCACACTGCTTAAGTAGTAATTCTAAAAAATCTTTAATTCCATGACTAAACATAGTGATTCTTAATTTCCTCTACCTTCAAATAATTTTCATATTGACAGCTAAAGATATTCCCCTAAAAATACATGTACTAGTTATTACTCCAGTGCAGTAGTTCTACATTTTCTCTATTTCAGATTCAATTCCTTTATCCAATACTGTGATGCTTCAAAAGGTTATTTTATGAAGTTGCTCTTTTGGTTATATGTTTTCTATCAAATGATCTAAGGAAATATTGCAAACAGGGTCAGACTGTTTGAGCCCGTAACTGGGGAAAGAAAGTTTCACAGTTCTGACATCCCACTGTTCAGACTGTGATCAGGCAATCTTAATAGCTCATTGTTGAATACGCTTGCATCTTCTAACATTTTGGACACTATTGTGTATAAGAATCCTACTCTGCTTCCTGTTTTCAGTAAATGTCTGACCATAACTATGGAAAAAAGTTGAGGATTCTTTGATCCTGCCTAGAGATTTCTAAGGTCTTGACTTTCTAAAGATTTGTGGTTAATTGACAGTCTTTGAAACTGAAGTTCTGCTAATTACAAACTAGATACTTATGTTTAAAAAGTTTAAAATAGAACACAAAAAGCTGTAGTGGAGAAAAAAGCTAGGGATTGTACCACCAATGTGTTCAGTAATCTCTACAAATACAATGTGTTGGTAAACAGGAGTCTGACTTAATTAGACATTAAGGATTCTCCCAGAATCTACAGGACCTGCCAGTACAAAGACAGCTACTTTGCAGCTCTTCTGCAAAAATGGAGATGGAAATACTCTGCTCTTTCTTAGCAAAAAAAAAAAAAAAGTGGAATTAAAACAAAAGAAGATATGAAGGGGTTACAGTAGAGAGAGAGAGAGATGCAACCTTAAAGTTTCCAGAAACGAAGAACTAAAAACCTTGACTAAAGCAGGCTTTTCCAGGGAATATGAGCATAAATTAGGGGGGGGAGTATATTTCTTATCATTTTATACTATTCACAAAATCTTCCAGGCTATCACAGAACTTCAGGTCTGGTCTTACCCTACCCCAATTTGTTCAAACAGATGGAAGGGTGAGCAACACAGACCATAAACATGCTGTTGCTGCCCATCTTGCATCATGTTTGTAATCAAAAATCTTCACAGTAAACATGTGAAACCATTACCTGTTTCCTGGACTTGATCCATGTTGAATATAACACTTCCATTCCTGTTCCTAAGATAATTTATTTGCTGTGACCTATGTCTTCCAGCTGTGATACTCTGCATCAATTCCTGCTTCAGAGAAGCTCCTGTGGCTACTTAATGATGGACTAGGAGAGAAAATCTCAACTAGAAAGTACCAAAAAAAATTATTTTAATTTGTTCTACTTTATCTTCCCCTAAACCCCTTTCTCCAACAAACCATTGTGTAGGGGTGAAATTTAATATCTGATATGAAAACAAGCATTGGTAATCTTATGACAGCACATGAGATTAGGAACAATGAAGAGATTAATTTGATGATGTTTGTTTATATCTTCCCTCTAAAACCTTTTCTGGGAAATTCTAAAGTTTGGTTGTTGTTTTTTTTTTTTTTTAATCTGTGATTAAATTCCAGTATATATCCCACTGGGTTCCTGTTTTCTGTTTACTTAAATAACATGTGTTTTATGTAAGAGCTGTATTTTAATTTTTCTTTAACCCAAAATGTTTCAGTTGGGTTACCAGTGTAGAAAGAAAACTTATTTTAATAACATTGACGCTACCTTCGCAAACATATACTGCTTTATAATTTGATTTTCTAAATGTTTTACTTTATTATGAAGAAATTGAGAATACTGCTATACTGAGTGCCAACAACCTTGCCGTGTCATCACTGCAAACTGCGAGCAAGAGCTCAGCAGCCCCGTGTCTGTCAGTGGGACTGGATTGCAGTGCCCACAGTTGGATGGTTCACTGAGAGTGCGTATCCACTGCATGCACTCCTCTTGCTGTGCCAAGATTTTAGGTCTTCCAGAGAATCCCATGAACCTGTAAAGCATCTCTCTCTGTCTGTAATGTGCCCATGTAGCTGTATTTGCATGAGCACATGAGCTGTCCTACGTGTGAGCTGCGTGTAATCTTTGGGTATGCATCTGGGGAAATGTTTCCCAGCAAGATAACTTCTCTGGAATCTCTCCACTTCTGATTCACTTTATAAAATTTTGCTCTTTGCTCAAAGGTTTGCAGAGGTTGGGAGGCATCCACACCTTCTAAAATAAATGTAAAAGAAGAAAATGAGGATAAGATGATGAAAAAGGGTACTTAAATAGGAGAAAATAAACCATTTTTTTTTTTTTTTTCTGAGAAGTTGTGTCTCAGAAAGATATTTAGGTAATCAGTTTAAAACCAAAAAGGATAATTTTGTGAAATTCCGTTGCTCTTGTAATAGAACAAGTTTATGTACAAAATAATTAATAATGAGATCTGCATTATACCTTTAGACAACTGATTAGATACCTATCTTGAAAAACCATATTCAGTTGCAAATAATTCCAAAATATGCATCCGGGTGGGACTTCAAATTTTATTTTTTTCACTTATTTCTTTGATGTGAAATAGGAAAAAGAAAATAAACAGAAGAAGAACAAAAAAACCCCACAGTTTGTTTTTGACTGCTGCTATCAACGGGGAAAAAGCTATGGCCAGTAACACTAAGTGAATGTTCCACGTCCAGTGAAACAGGGAACAGGATGTGACATTAATTAAATTCATGAATTTTTAAAGAATGAGTTGATTCAAACATCAATTTGCAGAATGACATTGCAAAAGAGTCCAAAAACTCTTCCCTGAAGGGGTGCATAAACTCCCAGTGGAAGCTGCCACTGTGCCTGCTGGAGACACAGAAAGTAAGGTGGAGGATGGGGGTGGGGGATGGGTAGGACTGGTGTAATAGATGTTAAATGAAGTGTGACTTTCATGTGGTTGTGGCCTCTGGCCCTTTAGTGTTTGAATGCAATACGTTTTTTTAGATGACAAATGTTAGAAAGTTGTTTATTGCCCAGGGTGATTTAGGTGCCAAAAGGCTTGCAAATGAAGGATGGCAAAGAAAACATCAGAGCGAAAGAAACTATTGAAGGAATGTCAGTCCACCTATACAGGTACAGAAATAAAAACAAAATTATGTTAATATCTTCCTCATCATTTTCTCTGGAAATAGACCTTTACTCATGTGTCCTTTCTTTTATTTCCTTTAATTAAATGTGCTTAAATAAATAAAAAAGCCCGAAGCATTATGGTATGACCAATGATATTACTCTAATGCTGGTTCCCCAGTAGCAATCGTAGCTGAATTGTTAGTACATTTTCAGTGAGGCCATACTTTTCATTCTCCAGTTCTTGTGAAAAAAGGGTAGCACTAATTCACCATATTGATTAAATGATTATTACAGCAAGTTCTAGGTTATAGCAGTGTGTATGTCTGTGCATGTGGGGAGGGTGAATACTCTTTTTTTAATTAAAAAAAAAAAAAGGAAGGAAACAAGTATTTTGGAAAGTAATATTTTGGGTCAAATTTTGTACTATATAAATGGATATAAATATAAATAATGAAATGTATGGCAGAGTTTTCATGTATATCAAGGCCAACATTAATATTGATATTTTAAGTTATTTGCTCTATCTCTGCTAAAATGTGTCTTCTTTGGTTTCTGATTCCATAACAAAGAATTGTCTAGCTCTGAGGAAAAAAAAAAAGTGGAGTAGTCTGCCCACTGGGACAAAATAGATCCAATTTTACCTTTTTGTACCCAGCTTCATAATTTGGAAAAAAAAAAAGAGAATAAATTATTAGTTAAATGTTATATTTAAGGTATTAGAGGAGGAATATATACTAAGTTGTATAGAATCTCCTCTTCTTGCACTCCGATTCTCCATAATACTCAATGCTAAAAGCTTTTGTATAGAAGTATAACAAATTATGCATTATATTTGCATTATATTGGGGGTTGAGGGGAAGGGGAAGGAGCCATCTGAACTACTGGTGAACTACTTATTGTAACTCTAACAACTTTCCTGGGAGTCTATTAGCACTGGCATTGTCTGCAACAGGACATTTTATGACTTTATTACAGATTCTCATTTACTTTAATGCAGAGACAGAATGCAGCTGGTTTGTTCCATATTTAGCAGTTTAGCTGTTAATTGTCGTGGCTCTCACCATGTCCAAGTATGTAACACTGAGTGCATTCAATAATACACTAAGAAATCTCCATTAGCCAGCGTAAGGGTCATTAACACAGCACAGTAAGTTTAACTAATAAAGTTGAAAACAACTAATAAATCTACCTGTTTTTCTTGTAAATTAAAATCTGCTTACTTACGATGACATTCATTAAAAATTTAGTAGATAGACACAATCAGAGATAATCATGCATGCCACTTATTACTGAGAACATGACGCATTGTTAATTCACAGGAACTGAAAACCTAATTACTTCTATCACTGTAATTGATGGGCTTTGTATGTACTGCTTCATCATATAAATTAATGTGAAACGAAATTTCCTCTAATTTGTTGGCACTTCTGAAATAAAAGAATACTAGTTAAATATGCAGAATTTTTCATGTATATGCTGTTGGAAATTTCCGGATTAATGCTTACAATCTTTCATAAGCTTTTTTCAGTATAGTAATAGGTAATTAGTTCATTACCTAATTGCCTGATATGTTATTGGCCATGTAGTAAAATTAATTTTTCATTGGTGAATATGTTCACTGACCATACATTCTATATTTGAGATATGAAGTAGCTAATGGTATTAAATCATCCTAGAGTAACCTAAATACTTCATAAAACAAACAGCCAAGGATATATTCATATTGAAACATTAATTTTTCTACATCTGTGATGTTTTGGCATTTCTTTTCTTACACCCTGTTAAGTACATTGAAGGTAGGTATGCTACCTTCCATGTCTAATGTTTTTCTAATATTACTGTAAATTCAGCAACACTGGCCAGGTTAATATGATGGTAGCATGACTGATAAAATTCTGCTCACTTGATGCTATGGACATGAAATACAATTCAGATTAACTTGCTGAAGTGAGTGTGCTCTAAAATTATGTTGTGGGTTTGAGGGTTTTTTCGCTTTCAGCTCACTGCTGTGGATTTTTTTAATATTTTTTTTTTGTATATTGAGCCAAATATTTGCTCTGTTCTTGAGGTCCTGTTTCTAGAATAAACGAGAGAGGTTACTGCCTTCCCTAATAACTGCAAAGTGCAAAAAGTTTTGGCATTGTGCTGTGTAGTGGGGACTGTGTGGGCGTTTTGATTTCTGTTGTAACCAAAGCCTTAAAATAATGGTGGTGTTTAAGCCTTTGGGCAAGACTGATTACGCTTCTCTTCTAAATAACTTTGGAATTCTCTCTTGTTCTTTTTCCTACTCTCTTTGGCCTCCAATGCACTAATTCAAAAAATGAGTATCTCTGTATTCAGGTTTTAGAGCACACTTGGAGGTTCTATACTTTGCAGCTCACAAAACTGACAGTTGGAAAGAAAACATCTTGTTTGAGGGCAAAATTATTTCCCAGATGTCTCTGTGCTACGATATACGGGGTGGACTGAATTAAGGGAGATGGTTTAGGATTGATTTTGTTGTAATGCATTTCTAGACCTATAAAGGTGTGGTTTTGATGAGGTAGAGGTGCTTCCCTCCCCCTTCTAGATGCACTATCTAATCTGCTTTCTATCTTTACTTACTGTTCCTGTATTCTAGGAAGCACAAAAATCACTTTCATAGTTTTATCCATTCTTCAGAGAGAAGGAGCTTTAAGGATGGTGTACTTAATTGTTTAACAGCAGCTAAAGGTGCGTTTGCTGGTTTTTACAACCAAAGGACTCTGACAGTCAATGGAGACGTCCCACACATTCAGTAGGTGGTTGACGAGTCCCTGTGATTGTATATTACAGGATAATGGTGCACGATGTTTGATCCCATGAGCCCTTTGAGAGCAAAGGAAGCAGCTTAGAGTAGTGTTTACAGAAAAAAATATTTACTTTTTCTACACCTTAAGTCACTTTTCTTTACCCAGAAGCTGCAGAGCTGCAGAAGAGAAAGAGCTCATTCTCAGATGCTGTGAGAAAAAAAAAGAAGCATTAAAGGTGGAAAAAACAGATGTCTCTAGGCTCAAGGGAGGGGCCAGAACTTTATTTTTGTTTGTTTATTAGTTTTTTAAGATTGTAAAGAAAAAAAAAATCAGTTTGTATTACCAGAATAATTCACTAAAAAATAAATATACAAATACAATCCCTTCCCTGGTTTTATTTAAGTTGTAAAAATTAGTTGTTTTTATACACCTAGATACGCCTAGAAACTTGTCTAAGAATATGCTCTAATGTAGCTGAGAGTTTCACAGATAATTGAGAAGACAATAATAAGGAAAGGGGATATTTTCTCTCACTAATATTTAAAAACTGTCTTTGATCTGTGGGATCTTATCATTTGAACAAATAAGCAAGATGACATTGCTGTGAGTAGGTGTTTATTCAGATTTAACAGATACTGATTTAAAATGTAAAAGATCTGACATTACTCTCTAGAAAAATCGTCAAAAGGATTTACACTGAAAGCTAATAAGTATTTATGATGGAAAAATCTTTAAGAGTCAATGCTGTAATTTTAGGAAGAACATGGATGACATACCTGTGCGGAGACCTACTGATGTCTTGACTTTCTAAAACATGATATTACTTTAGAATTTGAACAAAGATGTTATTCAGTTTTGAGAGGGGGAAAAAAAGAAACAAAATTGACTGTTCTGGGAAAACTTTTCCTGTATTTTACTTGTCAAAAATTTGTAATAGCCTGGGTTATGATGCCAAGAGAAAATTTTGGGAAAAAGAGATAGAAATAATAGTTTTGTAAATATGGTAGTCATTTACCCATAGTTTGTCGTTTTTATTCAAATTGCTTTATCTAAAATAAATACATATGAAAATACTTTCAAATTAATAATTTGCAATAAATTAGACTTATTTTTAGGCAATAATAACAAAGCATAGAAATATCAAAGAACAAGGAGAACATGTAGGCTGTGATAGTTGAAAATTCCGTTTTCCATCAAACTCATTTAAATAAATATAGATGGCAAGATGTTTGAATGGGAAGGATGGGGTCTCAGAAGTGGCAATAAAGAACTGGGATTTCCTTGCTGGATTTGCTATTGATTCCTCCCCTAATCACGAGCAGGTAATTGAATTCCGGTGTCCCAATTTCCCTTTGTTTTGGTCCCATTTCCATGATACCAAACCACAACAATTTCATTTTCCTCTTCTGTTTTTTTTCATTTTCCATCTTACAGATTTCTGTGGGGAGAGAATATGCTATATGAATATGCTTGTGTAATGGAACTTTGGAGTTTCTAAAGGCTATTCTGATACCAACAAATAATTATAGTTTCAATAACATTTGAAAAAATTTAGTGCTTTAAATTTCACTAAGATTAGTTTTACTCCAGTGTTTCTGTGAAAAGAACCACATAATAAGCAATTAACTAACACATTTAGCACTGAATTGCTTTTCCATGGCTCCCTGCTTTCATCAGAGAAAAAATATATCTCTGATTCAAAATGGATAAACTATATTGATAATTCTTCATAGCTTGTACTGGTTGGCTATCAGCAATTGCATGGTCATTAGCCATTGTAACTATATTGGTAATACTAAACTTAAGATCCTTCTATTTTGTTCCTAGAATGTCTTTATTACATGATCCAATTTTAGAATGGGTTTATTTCCTCCAAACTGTGAGTATTTTAGCTAGAGTGCAGAAAATTTTTAGAAATTATTATATAGCTCCTTCATACTGCTTGAATGCTTCAGTAAGTCAGATTCAGACTTCATCTATTGGCACTACATTCAGTTTGCTGTTATCTACGAAAAATAATGTTATTTATTAATAGAATTTCTTGGTGAAAGTAGACTCAGCACTTTTTACTAAGCCCACAATCTTACCAGAGAACACTTTAATTCCACTGTAGCTCAAACTAATTCAAGACAGCCCAATGCTGGAAACGAGCATATCTCTAAAAATGAGCATGTCTCTAAAAGTACCATACGTTTGTGTGAAAATTCTTCTAAATGGGATTTTCTAATCTTGCAACCTCAATCAGAGATTTGACAGATAGCAAAAAAACTCTTCCAGCTACTTCTAAAGATGCTAAGTTTCTGACAGATCCTACAGCTATTGTTTGATAGAAGAAAGTAACAATAATATAAATATAAATATGCATTTCAACATAGAAAGTGAAAAACTTTCCTGGAGCCAAAACAAAAGCAAACTTTCAAATGCTATTATGACTGAAAATCTGAAAAAAAATTACTTGCTCTGAAGGGGAGAATATGTTCACAAGAAATTCTCTACTTCACTTCCCGCATTAAGCCCCTGGAATGTTAGTCTTTCTTGCTCTGCATTCCAGCCTGCCTCGACTCAGAAGTTAAAAGTCCCCATGAAGATTTATCTCACCAGCATCTCTGTCTTCCCGTAATAGTAATATATCTAGCTTTTTATTTTTTGCCTTTTTTTTTTCTTAAAAAAAAAAAAAAAAAAAAGAGCAGCATGATATATCTATGTGGCAAACTGCTGGGTTCTCTCTTCTGCTGTCAAAGCCTTCCCCAGGCCATCTGAGTGTGCCCTCTGATAAAATTTATTTAAACTTTATAGTCTCTCATGTAATACAACAGAGTGCCAAACATTTCTTCCTGTTTTCACAACTCTCTTCTAACAGTTTCCTGTCTCAGAGCTCTGCTTGGGACTGAGCTGAAGAGATCAGTAAGTCTGTATGTAGTCGTGTGACAAAGGCTTTGGTCTTTGGGCCTGTGGGTCTTCAAAGTATTATCTGAGTAATTTATTTACATTTACTTACAGTGCAACTTTCCCTCGACAAGAATACTAAGCAGGCTAAATGACTGTGGTTTTATGTACAGAACCAGTGATTATATGCTAATTTCTGTCCCTTTACTGAAAGTCAGTATCTTCAAAGTTGATATTGAAGAGTAAAAGATTCCTGCGAGCACTCTACCTCTTCCTGCAGTGCTCCTATTGTTCCACATTATTATTTATCTTCTTTATTTTCATTCTAGAATAATAATCTAACTATTAATCTAACTAAAAATTTTGTCTGATGTGTGTTTCTGAAAATATTTTTAAGAATTAATAGTAGGCTCCAAAATCTGATTTAGAGGATTTTATTTTCTCTGAATTGTCACTGATAATTGCATATATGTGGTCCAGTATCAGGTGTAGCCACGTCTGTAGATGTACAAAGAGTTGTAATTTAAAGGGAGTTATATGATTAGGAACCATTTAACTGAGGATACAGTTTCAGAAATATTTGCAGGGTGAGACTTATTTATGTGTTGGCATATTGTCATATATATTGTTCTCATAATCATTAACTGGTAAATGTCTTAACAGCCTGCCACAAAATGGTCATGCAAAGGGAACAGACCTGGATCAGAATGAGATTTAAAGAGCAATGGGGGAGCAGAATCAAAAACAGATTTTTCACCTTGAAGGAATGGTAGAATAAGCTTGAATGTGTATTACGAGGCAGTGCATGCACTTTGCTGATTACCAGAAACTGCATGGCTCTATCATATGCAAATGCAGGAGATTTTGCTTGATAAGGGTTTGACCTGATTAGGATGCAGAAAACCCAGCAGCAACGCAGGAGTCATCAGCACGAATTACAGCTGGAATGAAAAATCAGGCTGGCACTGGAGAGGGCATAATACAGGGTTGTTCATCTCTGCCATGTGCCTTTGCACTCCAGATTGGTCATAGAGCAGTGCAAATTGTGGCACATGCTATGCATAGAGCTAGTCATGAGCTAAGCTCCATACTGAGGGCAAATTTTACTGTAGCTTATTACTGTATCAGTTCTCAGTGGCATTGATATTTGCCATCTGTTAGCTGAGGGCTGATAAAAAGAAGGTTCAATCTATGGAACGATTATCCAACAGAGCAAGGTAAAAATGTAGATTGAGATTAAAAAGGTTTTTCAAGGAAAATATTCTAGTACTGAGATATTTACTGACATGAAGTATTTATATTTATTTGCATATTAGGCCTTATCCTAAATTTCATTTGCATACCTTGTAACACCTAAAAAGCCACAAAGTCCAACCAGGAAAAGCTGTGAGGCTAAAACCAAAGATTTTAAACAATGTTGACTTATTAAAACAACAGCAACAACAACGAAAAATATTCACTTCAGAAACACAGTTTTGGTCTGACCTGAAATATCAGAACACATTTTTAACACTTCTGTTAAAAGGACACAAAGAAAGAATCCAGCAAAGGGATTCCAGAAGAAAGGTGTTGTATGTGGGATAATGGTATGTTATTTGCAAGTAAGAACCTCAAATAAGTTAAAATGTGTTTTTATGTTCAACAGAAAAGCAGAAATGAGAAAGGAATTTGCCCCATTGGGTAATATTGATGAGTTAGAAGGTTATGAAAAAGGTTAGAGCATTGATTTAAGTCAGGTCTTGGAGACAGAATTTATAATGTGTCATATCTTAATTCTTTTTATTTGAAGTGTTTTTACTTCATCGTCTGCAGTGTCTGACTTTAAAATGCAAACAAGAATCAAATATAAAGGGGCAAGCCTCCTGACTGCCTGGTAGTGCCTATACACAACAGGCATGGCTGTTTTCAGATGGCCATCATTTAAGTTTTGCAAAGATGTAGAGTGAAAATAAAATAATTATCCATCTAAAAAATGCCAACATATTGTCATTTATTTCAGGCTTTTGTGCCTGGAGTGGTCACATGAACTTTGAGTGCCATGTACTTGCCTGAGTGCAGGTGACTAACTATGAATATTGATATTTTTTTAAAAAGAAGGGAAAAAGAATAATTTCAAAACAGTGAGATGTCTATGATAAAAATAACTCCAGGGAAACAGCACTAATGTGGCTGTTGAGAAGCACCAAGCTCTACAAACTTCTCTCTCACAGTTCTTGGTTTTCAAAGAATATATACTGAATTTTGGTAAAACTTTGTGATCTGATAGATACTGCTACATTTCAATTAAAAAAAGGGGGCTGGGGTGGAGGCAGAAAGTGTCAAAACCTCCGCCTTTCTGAATTCCAGTGCAAGACTGGACTTGTTATGGTAAAACACAGTATTTCAGGAAATGTTGATTTTGTTATTTTGTTTCATATCATTATGAGATTTATCCTCATTTAAAGACAGAACAATCTGTTAATAGCCCCTAATAATCCTGTTATTTTCCATCACAAATTAACATAGAGCTTGAATTTAAAGGAAATGTTTCTGCAACAACTCAGCAGGAAACTGTAACAGCCTACCTTAGAATTCCAGGCTTACAGAGAGTAAAGCACTGACTACACAGTCTGTTCATGTTTAAAATGTGTTCTTTGGGAATTAATTGGAAAGTACATTCAATGTCCAATAATGACAAAAATTGCAACATAACAGCTTCTTTCTTATTTTGAAGCCATGTTAAATGCTTGTTTCTTGTTTTCTTTCCAAGGCAAAGTATTCTTGTGTTTTGCCCTTTAAAACCCGTGGAACAGAGGTTCTTTACATTTTTGGAAATGGTAACCAGTACAAACAGTTACTCTGTGGTATTGTATGAATTCTACTGATATCATGATTCATCAGTGGGAATCATGTATAGTTACGTTAGTACAACAGAGACCAGAAGAAAGCTTTGAATGTAGCAAAACAACACCATGAAAGAAATATACACCTAAAGAGCCTCAGAAATGTGTCTAGAGTTCCTTTGATATGGGTGAGTCTTTTCAGTATTAATATTTGCAAACCTGGGGTTAAGGCACAAGGGATCATCTCACTGGTTTGGTCAAATCACATTCTAATATTCAGAAGCTTGTGCATAATCTGCACCCTGGAAAAGCTACAGACAGACGAGTTTTGATAGCAGACTGAATTAGAAATATCCTCCTTGCATATATTAAGTGGGATCAAATTTTAACCTTGTTATATTGTTGAATGTTGTGACAGCTTTTCCTTATTTCAAACAATCAAACAGTGGTATCCATCTGCTAAATAATATATATATATTTTAAGAAATAATATTGCTTCTCACTTAATTTTAAATTGAATTCATTTTAGGTTTAGTTCACCAACACTTGGATGTTGTAACAACTTAGCCTGTTGATGCTATAGAATAGGAAAAAAACCACAAAGGGCTTTTTGTTTTGCTGGTTTCTGCCTTTCTAAGCAGTCTGCCTTTTGCATGAAAATGGCTGCAGTTTCCTTGGCAATATTCTTAAGAAAGCTGTTTCCCTCAGGAATAGGAGAGCATTTAAACACATTTTTAGCCAACTCACATTTTGCAGATTGGAAATTTATCTATGATAAACGGAGGTCAGTATTTGGCCTACAGGAGAGCAGAGAAAAGGGATTGTGTAGCTGAATGGCTGTCTTTAATGGGGTTGGTTTGTTTCTGGAAATACTTTGTATATTGCTGCGCTTTCCAAAGTCTTCCAGTGCTGTCAGGTGTTTCTCAGGGAAGCAGAAGTCACTTCTTCCATTCTTCTGGCGGGAAGGAAGAGGGAGGCCCACAGTCTGCTGTTCCCACTCCCACCTGTCTTGGTAGGGGCTCGTGAAAGTGCCGTGCTGAGATAAGACAAAGAGCCTACCTTGTCCCACTGATCCCAAATGGATACAGCAGGGAAATTGTGGCTCAGTCCATACAGTTTCTGGCCTGTTCAAAGGGAAAATGTTAGTGCTGCAGTTTAAAGCACGTTATAAAGTAAAAATCTGCTTCAAAATAAGAGGAGGGGACTACACAGCTGATTTCTCACACTCCCTTCCCATGTGGCCTTTAGTGGGCAAAATGTACTTTAATTTTAGGTATGACGTGCAGCCTTAATACAGAATCAGAGGTCTGTGAAGTATTTCTGGCAAGTGCTGCACCGGATCCACTTCACACATGCACATGCTTTGTTGCAGTGTTCGCAAAATAGATGTGAATCTTGCACAGGATAAATTTATCTGTTTAACTTTTTAACTTCATCAGCTGTGGATGTCAAACTATAGGTTATTGGTTATTTTAAATGCCTTTATCTCATAGTACAGATTGGACACCAACATGTGTGGTGGATGCCGCACTAATGAGACTGTGGAAAAGACAGCTTGTACTTCACTTTTCTCTTAAACTTTGCAGTCCCTTTTGCTTTGAGGCATTGAAAGAATTTAATGTAATAGCCATTTTGGGCTTTGAACAAGAAATTAATGTCTAGAATCATGCATTAAATGTAAGTCATAGTGCTATTCCTTCTTAAAACCCAGACACATGACCTCCTCTTTTCTCAAATCTGCACTAATTACATCTTAGCTATACTTAAAAAGTAGTAAGAAAGAGTTTGGCGAGCTAATTCTGTTCAATGAAATAGAGATATGTCCACGTTTTATTATCTGTCATTTATGCAGAAAAGCATAATCCAAATGGCAGTAGAATGAAATCTAAGGATATAAAACCAAATAAAATATGTTTGCTATATTTAACTATTCAGTGATTCAGCAATGGTTTGCATTAGCTTTAGTCTGGGCCTAACAGGGAAAAATGTGATGTATTGAAATAATAGGAATTGAAATTATTATTATTATCATCCTATTAATCTATCTCCAGGTCTTGTAGATAGTGAATCATATTTCATTCTTTTTTGAATGTAGATAATGTTACTATTCATATGTTAATATAATTTTTCTTGCATTATTTTAATAGAGATTTGGTCTGTGACAATACATAGGAAATTCTGAATGTCAAAATATTGGTTAGGTGAAAAAAAAAAACCCTTAGAAAATATAAGACTTTTTTGTTGTTGTTGTTACTTAGAGTGGGACAGTTGTTGTTTTGTTCTTTCTTAGTTCAGACTGGGACAGTTGGGGTTTTTGCCTTTGGACAGTTAACTATAGGAGTTCTGTGTCTTTTGAATTATGATTACATGATTATAACAATTGGAAGCATACATTAGGCATGGGGACTAGAAACTTTTAGAAAGAGAAGAAAACAAAAGTAACTTTACAAGATGCAGGTGAGAGTTCTCTAAATTGCCTCTGATGGACTGTTTTCCCCTTTCCTCTAGCAGTGTAGAAAAAAAATAAATGAAGTGTAGTAGAGAACGATTAAAGTGTAATTATTAACTGGATCATTTTTCAGGAAACATACTGATGTATTTCCTAATTTTTTATTGGATTTCATTTTTAAACTGCATAAGCCAAAATGAGTGTTCTCATTTTCTTCAGTGGAAACTAGATCAAGCCAGGAATTTTAGGTTTATAAAACACTTTCAAAAAAAAAAAAAGCCTTGAGGATGAGGCATCAGGTACCATCTGTGGTATTCACCACTGAGAAGTAATATAAGATAAAGATTCAGGGGTGACAACCGTTTTAATCTATGAAGTTAGTATAAACACTATTGGAAGCATGTAATCAAGTACTTCACAGCTTGGAAATGTCAAAACAAATCTGCAACCTTAAAATTTCCCCATTTTTCTACCTGCTTTGTGTGTCTACATAGTGATGATGTCCCTATTTACATGATTACTTACAATTTCTCCCAACAAAACATCTGATGTGATCAGTATTTCATTATATGACTAAGAAGTGAAAAGACACATTTTAGAATTCTAGTTGAAAGATCTGATGTTATAGCAGGAACACAGAGATCCTCATCAACTTACATTTTAATTGGAAAGATGAATTTTTTAATCTCCAGACCCTAATTCTGAAAGCATATAGTATATTAATAACTACCTTATTGTTCAAAAGTACATATGAACAAAGGTGTTTTGAAGTTAAAAATACAATTATTTTCAGTAGAGTTTACAAATTTGTAAACTGTCAGTCTGATGTTGCAGAATTTTCTTTGATGGACTGGATTATTTTTTACAATATTTGTCTATATTGGTCTATTGCTCAGCTCCAAAACCCAAAACCAACAAATGCTTGTTATTTTTATTTAACGTTTTATGACAGTAACATGGAAATATCCAGAAAGGATTGTGAAGTAATAAAGATAGGAACAGCTTTGCCATGGATTTACATTGTAGAGTAGCATAAAGATTGATTCTGTTTTGTGACTTGATTTCATGGTTTATTTCTGATCTCATTTAAGATTTTTTTTTCTTTTTGTAATCCATTTTCCTTAGGACAGTCCTCAAAGAGAGAAAATTGGACTCTACCAAACTTCAGGTGAAAAGTTCACTGGATTATCCTCATTTTGAATACTTTCTCACTATAAAAGGTAATCCTTGGAAACTAACAGATCACTTCTAGAACTTTAACAAGATAATTTAGAACATAGTAAATTCTTTTTCCTTCCCATCTTGCTCTAAGTTTTTACATTGGAATTATGCCTTGAAGACCTATTTGAAAAGACACAGTACCATGAAACACTGTCCTGCCATGTCACTAGGGAAATATGCACATGGGAAGGGCTTTGGAGAGATTTGTTTTGCAGATTCTTCTTAGATGGTTCAACAAAATACTAGTTCTAGACTGTTACTGCGGCATAGGCTATAAGGAGGCCTTTTAATGATGAAATTATTTTGATATATAGTACTCTTTAGCAGTGTGGAATTTTTAGAACGAAGAGATAAGGAAGGAATAATAATAAATTGGAGACAGATTTCATTAAATGCTCACAATTGCATTATAGAGAATTAAAACATCTCATCTTATTTAGTTTTCTTGGAAGATTAAGAAGCTAGAGTGGCTTGGAAAGATCACAGGGCCTCATACCTATTGCACAAGGACACCTGGGAAGTGGTGGGGTAGTTCAGGAGAGGATTCACCTGCCACCCATAGCAGAAACCCATTTCCATGTCCCTCCATCTCTAAGGTCCTCTCCTCCTGGCTGGTAGTGGGGGGGCAGGTGATCCACTGCTTCTTGTGAAGTGAATGGTGGGTCCATCTGTCTGTGGTATTACAACCATTACTTTTTCTTCCCAATATAAAACCATTTTGAAAGCAAATGGAAAAAAATAAGTTTTGCTTGCGAAGAACTCTGCAGTTTTTATTTTTTTAGCAAGTTGTCCACTAGTCAGCTTAGACAGCATAACACTGTAATAGTTTAAAACTATATTCTGCAGCTTATTCACTGTGGGTTGTTTTGCTATGCCATATTAAGATTTAATTTATGGAAGTATGTTTAGGTATTATAGGCTTGCTTTTTTCAGTTTGTGGCTGGAAAAAAAGATAACAAAAAGATGGTTAGAAGTAGGGAGAAAGCAATATTCATTTGTGCTGGATTTTTATTCTTATCTACCTTTGCACCCCAAATTCAGTAATATGGTAATCCTGAATTCTTTATAGAAGCCTACTGAAATGTCCCTTTCCTCTCTTTGTTGTTTATAGGTAGGCACATACGCATATGGGAAAAATAATATAATCACAAAAAAACACAGACAAATTTACCAAACTTTTGGCTTTCATTTAGCAATGCAGGGAAGTATTCATTTAATTTAATGGTTACTTTTTTTCCATTTCTTTTGTTTAAATATCTTTTACTGCACTTTATTTTTCTTTTAGTTGCATACTTCATCCCTCTTGGGGTTTTTTTTTTTCACACCCTCTTCATCCAGTTAGTAAATGCCTTGCCTACCCATTAAAAGCAGAAGGACAAAATATAAGTTTTATTCCCATCTATTTTTTCTCAGCTCTGTTTGAAGACACTCTGCCCCTGATTTACTACAGTGTGTAGGCTCTTATGCCTTATTCAGCAGAAAATTTGGAAATTAACGTAGGCATTAAATAATGTCTGAGTGTTTTGTATCTGGTTGAGTGTAGGCAGCAGAAAGGTGAACACTTCCTGTTTGTATAGTGCTTCTTGTGTTTGCATAATAGTAATATAAAAAATGACAGTAACAGCAAAACCTGTTGGTTTATGAAAAAAACCTAATTATTCTAAAAATACAGTATGACAAGACTTAACCTACCATCTGCAGGCTTTTTCAGTCTAGCTGCTTATGTCTGAACACACTAACTGGGTTCCATCGACATCCATGGCTTGGAAAGAGCTTCACTGTTGATTATGACTTTCAGAATTATGATGACTATCAGCTGATTTCATCCTGCTTGTCAAATCTGAGCACTGTGATCTGGAACAAATAATTTGTGCAAATAATAAAATTGGAAGGAACTAATACTATATTTTTTTTTTTTTTACCTGCAGGAATGATTTCTTTTACAAATTGCCTTGTATTTGTACACAAACATTTACACATCACAAGGCACAAGGCACATCTTTCTGTATAAGCTACTGCTGAAATGAGCGAAATTCAGACTTGATTTTTTCTGACAGTCAATTTTTTCACATTTTAATCCCATAATGACCTGGCATCATTGTTCTTCCAAGACTGACAAAAAATTATCTCCTTTGAAAAAATGGCTTGTGTATGTGAAATCCCTATTTAGACTTCCCACACACTTCTGAGGCATTTGAAATGTTTGATTTCTTGTCATAGACATTTTAAATGCAACAAAACCTCCACTGCAGTAAGTTACCTCTGCCAACAGCAAGGAAAAGATTAACATTTTTAATGATATTTAAGGTTTAATTATATAGCTGGCATGTAGAATGTATGATGATGAGTGAAACAGAGAGGGGGTGTGATTTTCTGTTGATATCCATGCTATGATATACTGCTACTGCAGAATTTCAGTGAAATTATTTGACAATAAGCAAGGCTAATGAATAACACATAGCTAAAATTAATATTGTGCCAGATACTTCCTAGGATTTGGATTAATAACCTTCAAAGAGACAATAGGTTTCTAAAAAACTTTTTGTTCTCAAGGTCATTCTTAACTTATTTTTATCGTATTTTTTTTTTTTAATATGAGCTAAAATGTAGTTAATGATCTCTAAGCTAAGAGATGAAGAATTACCTAAATGCATTTGTCTCAAATGCCAACTTTTTCCAACATAATGTGGTAGTTATTTGATTTGACCCTTTTCTGGAAGCCTTATGCTTCTCCTCCAGCTGTTTCTGAGAGTGCTTTAAGCCAATACAGATGTAAATCTACACTCCCCTCCTCCTAAATATGTTCTATTCCATTTTGTAACAGGACAATTTGCAATCAGTTTATTGTAAGTTGATCATACAAATCCTGTTAAAGGTAACTATTTTTAACCTCATAAGCCAGGAAGTCAAATCCCTGGAGCCATTAAGAGGTGATGCAGCAATGCAGAATTTACTAACAGTTAGGTTCTTCTTCCATGCATCCTCTCTGGGTCCTGATGCATTTCACCTGTGCCAAATATGGTGCAGACCAAATTTTGTTGTTTAGTAAACATGTAGTAATAATTCTAAAAGTATGTTTTGTTAACCTGTGATAATTTTTTGAGTTTGAAAGAATCGCATCCTTGAAGCTGTCTGTTCAAGCTGTGGTTTGTGACAACAGAACTATTATTTGACCTAATTAATCTTCTCTTTGCTCTGAAATATTTGTTTGAGGCCATTGCTTCTGATGGGGTATTAAAGTTCATGGAGCTAGTTTGCTGTAAAAATTTCTTTGCACATTTGGATCTATTCCATGAAAACTAGAAATTTTAAAACCTTCGAGAATCTGATCCCTCAAGGTGCAGATGTCAGAGTAATTTGTAAAGTGGACCAGAGAAATTAATATACTAATTAATTAATTAATATGTCAGTCTTGACAGATGTTGAGTTTGTACCAACATGCTGTTGTTGGCATATGTCCACACTGACCATTCCATTAATCCATTTCCAGGAACTGTTCTTTGATTCTTAACTAAAATCTATTTTCAATACATTACTTTATGTACTGCAACTCTCTTATGAGAGAACAAAAAATATCATAATCATGCACCCACATCTGCATTTTCAAATAGAAAATAAAAATTGAATAAAATAAAGCAATAAATATTCCATAGGTCTCATAAAATGTAAATTTATCTGAAAAACAATATGATTTTTGTGTTGTGTCTTCTACAGCTGGGACAGGAAATCTCAGTGAGATATCACTGAAAAAAAAAGAGATTCTTTGACGTGTAAACTTCGCTAATATATTGAAGGCTCCTAAATATAATATTGGTTTTATTGAATATATAACACTAAATGTCATGTTGTAACTAGAAAGTAACAAACCATGATATGTAGACTGAGTGTTGTCTTCAGGTTAGCTTGTACCTGGTTCTGACAAACCCTCTCAGTGTCCTGGAAGGGGACACTATTTCCTGGCTGGACTACTCTCTATATTAAAAACTGCTTTAGTATGTATCAGTTTTTGCATATATTCACTTATCCTGTCTTATTCTATATCATTGAAGTACTAATGAATTACTTCAAGAGACATTAGCCATACTTTTTCGCATTGTGCATTTTAGTTAAGTAAGTTTTCATGTAGACTTCCTTGGGAAAGGGAATAATGAGTTATTTTACTTTAGATTAATTCATAGCTTTTGTCTGATGGCATTCCTGATTCTAGTCTAAAAGTGAAGCAATGTTATTTATAATTTCACTAATACAATATTTTAAATGCTTTCCTGTTTAGGGATTAGACATCCTTTATTAAACCATTCTAGGGAATTATGTGCCCATCTAACGCAGGGATCACTGTATGTTGATGTATATGATGCATACTTCTCTTGTATGAGGAACTCATTCGCAACACAAGTAATTTTAGCCATCTGAAAAGCATACTAACCTCCAAAAAATGTGTTCTCAATAATGTCTTATGACCATTAGCAAACAGATTTTATTAATCTGTTGATCCACGCATCATGGATGCATATGGGGGGACTACTATGTGAAGAGTATCACGTCAGTAGATCTGAAAAAAAACCTTTATTTATATCATGGAAGGATGAAGCCATTTCATAACTTAAGGAATTCTACGACTATATGTTTTTTTCTAAAATATGGGGGTTTTTTTAAGCAAGAATTGCTTGTTATCTCTTCTTCTGCATGTCTTTTGTATTCCTAAGATTTTATACATCTATATTTTACTTGCATACTTTCAGTTACACTCCTCCCTATTTTTCACATTTTTTACAATCAGTTACTTCCATTATAGTTTGAAGAGGAACGCATTCCTCCTCTTACCTACAACTCAGTGTATTTGTAGTGTATTTTGTTGCTATCTGACTGGTTTAGATGCAGAAATTTGTAAATAAATGTTTGTCCTTAGTATATTAACACATGAACAGCAATGTTTGTGGTATTTGAGTGTGATTAGCTCTTGAAAAATTCATCAAATGTCCTGAGATCTGCATTGCTTTTTAAAAATTCATACCAAGTTTTGAAGAGTGAAAATGGTTTGACAAGTAGGCAGGCCACAAAGAATCTGACACATCAAGGGAGGAAGATCAAACAGGAATATAGCAGGCATATTCATACTGTAGGCTGTAGAGCCTGGCTGCACTCCAAGGAGGTTGAAAGAACAAGTAGACATGAAATATGGAGAAAGAATAGAGACAGGAATCTCAAGGTGGGGAAATGAAAGACCATTTGACATTCAAAAAGGATTTTTTAAACATCTTTGACATGCAGTCAATAAATTCACCTCTGCTTTGCTTATTTAACTAGATGCTAAAGTTTTCTTACAATGGAAATGTATGAATTGTATGAACACTGTATCAAATTTTCAGGAAAATGTCTCCTATTTAGGAAGGAAATACTCAAGGGGTTTGGGATGGGTCTCAGTCATTGTGGCTTTGATGTGAGGCTCTACGATGAAGTCATCCCTGTTACCTGATAACTGTGATGGAATCTTAAACATGTAATGATTTATGTCTACTACACTAAACATGAACTTTATCTTTTAAGTGCTGGTTATTAAAAGATCCCATTATTTTATTTTTTTTATTAAAGGTGCTGTCATATTTATGCAGAGAAAGTCTATTAGTTATAACTGTATGAGTACTCCTAACTTTGAAATTAATAGGAAACCAGAAAGAAAATGTTTCATTGGTAACATTTAATTTAGTTCTTTTGTATTAAGCAAGCATTTAGCAACATGTCATAAAGGAGATATCTATGTAGGTGTCAGTGTAAAATATGTTTAACGATGTTTAATAGTGCTTTAATCAATGGCTATATGTGCCAAGCTACAGGGATATTCATCCATTCATAACATTTCCCCGTATATGGTATGCGAATAGGACAGAAAATGATCCTTTTGCCCTCCACATTTGTTTGCCACATATCTGTTATGCCATTGATGCCATCCATCAAGGAATTTCAAAGGGCAATTGGTAAAAGAAAACATAAGACATTCATCTCAAGAGGCCTGATTCTGTTTTATTAGATTCTCCCTAGGTTTTTCCCGTACTTTGAAGCAGAGGTAGCAGCAAGGGATCAAGCAGTAAAAGCCTTTTAAAACTTCAACCTCCTCTCCAGCTGGGTTTCAAATCAATTCTTTTTTCACTGGGCCAGCAGTAGTGCTGTATGAGTGTGGGGTGCATTGCAGTATTACAAACCTCTACAAAACTTAGCTCACCCTTTCTTATTCAAGGAGAACTTTACTGTGCCAACACAGCAGACAATGCATCAGTGAGATTACAAACATCAGAATATTTGGTTTGGTTTCCACAATTTTATGTGTGAATCTGGAAGAATAATCAAAATATTTTATTCTTGAAAGTGAATCTCCCACATGTTCTTGGAGATGCTTATGCACTAGTGACTGCATAAAATTCTCTAGGATGGAAATAAATAATTTTATCCCCTTTATAACTCTGAGAATCCTGTTGTGAAATGTTTTTGAATTTCATTTTTATAGAAGACCTAAATGAGTCAGAAAATTTAAAAGACCCTCACAAATTTGGAATACGGCATGGTAATTTTGTCTTCTTTCTCTTGTAAATCTCCGTGGTATTGCTACAGAAAACAAGGCAGCCTGTAGTCCCGTAAGCTATTTACATAAGAAATGTACTGTGATTCTGACAATAACAAAACAATTAAGTGACATATCTCAAAATATTTTAAGAAATCTGTTTTGGTGTACTGTTTAACGTAAAAGGTATCAGAGGGACGGGACCCTTCTGTTTTGCTTTGTAATTGTTTGGTTTTGTTTCTTTCCTTTACGCAGCGGCCGCCTCGCCTCTGGAGGCTGCAGGTGTGTGGTTTGTGCCTTCGCTGAAGGGCAGCTGGGACCCAACTTCAGCAGGATGGAGTTTGTGAGAAGAGTGGCCGGAGCTGCCACCGCTTCAGATGCGCTCAGCCCAAGCCACACCCGGGCGCAATTAACTTTAACCGTTTAGCAATTAAGTGATTAACCTCCTGCAGCTGGGGTGGGAGGGGGGGAGACGCCTGGCCCTTCCTTTACAACCGGGGGTCGCAGGAACAAGGGCTGTTGTGTCCAACAGCTGGTGCTGCTCCTCAGGCCGTGCAGTTCTTGATACACTCAGGTAATTTTTTTTGTTGTCCGTAGGAGAGTTGCTTAATTTTAGTCTTGGTGACGGAAAATTTTCCGCAGCTGTCGGATCTCATCACCCGAGCTGTCGGCTTTGCCTCTCCGGCTTCAGGTGGTCCCCTCACAGCTCCGCGGGGAGCGCCCTCAGCCCCGCTACTTGATCTGCTCAGCTCTCTGGAGTCCCTGGCTTTGCTCAGAGTTAATGTGGTGGCTTATATGTGTGTATAAATATATATATATATATAGTCGGTGTTTTATAAATATAGAAGCAGTTTTCCTGTTAGATCTCTGCAGAGACACAGCGACCTCTCGGCTCCTGCGGGGTACGTCCGTGCCGTCGCTCTGTGCACGGTACCGGCCCTTGTGCCTCCATCACCGCCCTGCGAGCGCTCCCGGGACACGGAGCTCCCAGCCCTGGCCCAGGCGGGAGCGGCAGTGCCTCCTGTCCCCCGGCCTGGGAGCCCCGAGCCCGAGAGGGAGAGAGGGGGGGTAGAGACTGACTTGTCGTGCAGTAAATGGCTCTCCGCATCGTTGTTCTGGGAGGACAATGACTGTTGCGCCTGGTCATTATCCCCGTGATCGTTGCGATTCCCGTCTCTTCTGGGCATTAATCCTAAATAGGTTTTTCCTGCAAATCACCTCTTCTGTTAATGTGTCATTGGTAGCCACTCGGGAGAGCCGAGTCACGGTAGGTTAGCTGAACCCTTGGGAGCCCTTTCTTTGCAATTAACTCAGCTGTGTGCCAGGTTTTCATTAGAACACGATAATTGGTAAGCTGAGGTATTACAGGACGCTGCACTATTTTCATTGCTTATGATTTATTTTCCTCTGAAGGGGTGGTCATGTCGTGTAGGTCATTTCTGGCTGGAATGACAGAGAAGCTGTGCTACAGTGATTTACCACAGTTATAACCACGTGTGTAATATACTTCTAGTCTCTTTGTCATGTATGCTACATGTCATGAAATATTACTTTCGAGTGTTTAATATACCAGAGCACAGCAGGAGATGATATCAGATTAATTACACTCATGGAGTATATAAATCACGGCTTCGAAGCTGCAGTTGCTCAAGTGCATGTGTTACTTCCTTTATACACTACTAAGGGTGTCAGGTGAGCTGCTGCCTGCACTGCTTGGGGTTTGCTGCTTTCCACAGAGGTCAAGTACTCATATTTCTCAGCTTTACTGAGGTTTCCCATCTTTACCATCATTGGGATAAAAGCAGTACAAGCTTGTTCTAGAAAAATATATTGTTAGGCCACAGCAAAGCTGAAAGCAAGACTAATATTAAAATGCCATTGTGGAAATTCATGCATTGCGGTGACTGTGAAGTGTGTGTGGTGTTGTCTTCTTCTCTTGTCCTGCCCGGAGAGGTGGTGGATTCACCGTCCCTGGAGGTTTTTAAGATGAGGCTGGATGAGGCACTGAGTGCCATGATCTAGTAATCACAGTGGGGTTGGATCAAGGATTGGACTTGATGATCTCAAAGATCTCTTCCAACCCAATTAATTCTATGATTCTTTCAGTGAGTTCCAGCTCTCATTATTACAGCCCTCCACTGTAAAGACTTTTTAAAGTAAAGGCCTTCACTGTAAAGCCTTACACTTAAAAGACTTTTTGTTCTAGTCGGTTCCTTCATATTCTGCATCTGACCTGCACATTCAGAGTCTTGAGGGACACTTTGTGCTTAGCTGTACTTTTCCACCAGCATTTGCTGATCATTAGAATCTGTCCTCCTACCAAGAGCCTTAAGGTAAGCATCTCCTACTGCACTTTGGTTCCTTTTCTCTTTTCCATTCCTTAAGACTTTGAACAAAGCTGGGGTCCTGTAAGCCATGAGCTTCAAAGTACCTCTATAACCCTCTCTCCCTTCTTGTTTTATCCCTTCAAGAATTGCATTAATATTCCAAACTTTCTAGTACTCCTTTGATACTGAATTTAGACTACTCAAAGGGCCAGATAATGGGATTGGGGTCTAGCTAATGTCTGCTGAAAAATCAGTAGTGATTTTTTCACTGGAGAAGAAGGAATATTTTGGAAGTGAGAAGGGAGTCAAGCCCTTTCCTTAGTGCTTTATTGCATTTGTTAGCTGGCCTGAGGATTGTGACAGAAATTGTTACACATGTCAGTTTGCTTCTTAACAGCAGTTCTGTTTTGTTAACTACATAAAATTGTCATATTTAGAAGAATTTGCATGTATAATATGTGTTTCACATTTAATTCAGAGAGTGTGTGCTACTTTATTCACAGCTTCCTCTTGCTAACAGGTTTTAACCTATTTTTACATGAGCTGTTACACTGGTCCCTTTATTAGCAAAATAGAAAAGTTCAGGTATACATACCTAACCCATGTGTTTAGCCTTGCAAATAGCAAACACTTGCAAGTCAGTGCTTGGTTAAACCTAGTCACAACATGCATTTTACAGTACAAGTGTACAGAGACCTTCTGGAAGACCTTGGTGTGAAAACAAGGGGTGAAATCTTCACACTTTGCATCAGGCAAGATTTTGGCCATTCTGTGGTCTGTGTGTTCCTGCTAAACTACTTCTCTGCATCTTTTTGCAACTTTTTCTTCTTCATAATTTTTCTTTCCCCTCCTCCCAAAACCACATCTATTCATGACACTTTTGACATTTCTATAACCAAATCATGGTCTGGTCTGTAACTGCTAGCTACCTTTAGATGAAGACTAAAAAATAATAACAGCCGGTATGTGTTATGAGAAATTTCTCATGTGCCAATCTGTTGAAGTCCCTATGGCCTAGGCCATTAATACCAGAATTCTTTTTCTTGTTGAACTTGGTAACATCATATCTGAATTTGGCTAAATCAAAATTGATCCTTTCAGACACTGTTGTGCAATACTTCCCTAGAATTCAGTTGGTCTGAATCATCAGACTCAATGCAGCTGTTTTCTGTTGAGTTCAGAAAACAAAACTTTCACGAATGTGTCAACATATTCAGAACAAATTTAAGCCATTTATGCAGTCAATATCAGTGGCACTGGTATGTTCAGGAGAATCTCCTAAGTCCAAAGATAGTCACCTGTCAAGGGGAAGAGTAGGATGGGAGCTGACTATCCACCATGTGTAGCTAGAACTCCTCCTTAGAAGTGTTTATTGTTAAACTCTACCCCTTTCTATGAACTTTAACTCTTAATGCACTGAAATAGAAGTTTCACAAGTGTCAAAACTAAGCATATCTGTAGGAGGTGCTCCTTTGTTCTTGAACAAATAAAGGAGTACAACAACAGCTTATAATGATTGCTCAGTATGATTTGATTCAGACTCAGGCCTGTGATTTCTTTTGACTGGTATACAGTAAGTTTTACAGCGTGTTAAAAGAAAAACTATCACACTTCTCAGAATTATTTACCGTTAGAAAATATTTGAACTTCTTAAAGGGTCCTGTGGGATTCTTCAGGTATACACTTTGATCTTCCATTGTTACCTGTGAATATCTTTATGACACTTGTGAAACTCTTCCATGAGAGAGATACTGTTTAACAGGTTAATGGCACAACCTGATTCAAAGTGACCTGTCTACAGTCTGTAAAATTCTATACAAAAAAAAAAAAAAAAAAAAAAGAGTACACACAACTACTGTATTAGGAGGATAATAATTTTTGCAGGGATTTTTTTTGGGCATTTTATGTGTACAGAAGGCAGCAGAACAGCTTGTTCTCTTTTATTCAATGAATAATGAAGTGTTGAATCTTTAAACCCTTTAAAACAAATTCAGGAAAAAATGGCATTAGTGGGTTTGAAAGTTAGAACTGTTTGTGTGATGTTTCAGATACGTCTAAGAAATATTCTAATGTTTGTTCCTAGCTGCAATGAGCTGATCTTGCCTCTTAAGTATAAAGATGCACTGGCCTTTTGTGCCTGGGATAGTTAATGTTGTTAGTGCTTGCCTTTGGCCTTAACTTCTGTAACCCTACCTATTAACATCCCAGTATAAGAGTCCTTTACAGATTGAGACACACCTTTCTGCTTTTAGAATTTTTATTATTAAATTTAAAACTATTCTGATTTCACTGTGAAATGTGATTTTTTCTTCCCCCACCCCATACAGAGGAAAAAAATACCTAATGAGAATGCAGAACTATTGTTTAATGAAGGAGGATTGTGTTATTAATTATGAAATAAACATTATTTCTTGCTGGTATAAACTACCTGCTTTTCCATTTCCAAATCTGAAAAAAGTGGATGCCTTGCAGCCTTTTGGCCCAAAATTACCTTTTGACTTACATGTTTTTGTTTCAAATTAGTTTTTTTGACAGGATGGAGTTCAGTACTTTTGTACAAGATTGTGTTTAACTACTTGGTTTTGGATTTTTCCAGGTAAAACTCCTTTCTTGTTTGTTGTGACCTTTTCTGTTTCATCTAGTTTGCTTGCTTTCCAATTTCTACACTTCTTGTGGAAGTGTCTGTTTTCCACTGCTATTGCTTCATTCCAGTGTCTCTGATTACTGAAGTTCTTTCATCTGTCAATATACACCGTATCTATTATACCCCTCTGACTGTGACTTTCACCTCCTAATTTTTTTTACTATTGTTGATGACTTTGTCCTTGTAACGATGTTGCTTGATTTACTCTTGTTAGCTGTTACTCAGGCTTCACGCTCCATTTCAACTCTGCCTTCTTTTCTCTAAACTCAGGAGCTGATGGGTTTTTTTTGTGTCTTTTTAAAGGATAGGCTATAAAAATTAATATGCTTAACCTGCAATTACTGTCAATTAGAACAACCAAAGTGGCTACATACTTGTTTTCTTTTGAAACAAAAGTGTTCTAATATATAAATCAATAACTCTACAAATATATATATATATATTTACAAACACTGATCTTTCAGTGTCTTTTTACTCTAATCCACCCCAAAGGATTTATTAACAAGAACCTGGGTTACTCTCCCCTTCTGTGGTGGGTCATAACAGGGTTTTTTTGGGGCTTACTGCCCCCATTTTAAAATGTCTTTTTTTTCTGAACTTAGGTGTTGCTGTAGTATGCTAACACTTTACATTTGTGTAAAAAGAGTCAATACAGGATTGCCTTGTGTGTCTAATTATAAATTTTCATACAGGAAGGCAAAGGTCAGCTGCTCTTTTCTCATCAAAATATGGTAGTTGACATTGTACTGTTAGTAAGTAGGTGCCAATAAACCCTACTAGTAATAAGAAAAGGTTGAATAGCAATTTCCTTTGTAGATGAAGCACAGTAATTTGACTGTTGCTAGACTTTGTTATGTATGTGTTCTTAGCAGAATGCAAGTGCTTCCTGCAGATAGCTGATGATAATTGCAGGTCTGGAGCTCCTGAGGAATTAGCTTTCTTCAAGGATAGAAGAGCAAAACTAAAATTCCTGGAGGTGAAATGATCCTTATCAGACAGTCTGTCCAACGTGTTCATAAAGCATTGTTTACTCACTAAAGTTCCTTTAGCTTAGCATTGGAAGCTGCTTTATTTCCCTAATACCACTCCTGAGATTAAATAAATACTTCTTTTAGAGAGGGCTTTTTTATACCTGAGTAGCGCAGGATCAGAATTATTGCTTATACACTGAAGTCATGCGAAAGCAAAGTTATGCTTATGCTTTCCTTCTGCCTAAATCCTTCTCTTCTTACTTGAGTTTTTGTTAAAAATATATGTGAATGAAGCACGTCTGGGATTTATTAATGACAATCTCATAGGTGCAAATCTCTTACTTACCTGATACAAATTAAGATTTAGTCATAATTTACATAATAGTATTTCAAAGAAAACCCTTTCTGCTAGTGTGGAATTTAGCAAAAATCTGCTCTCTCAGTTTGAGAACTGATGTTTTTTTTTGTGAAGATTGTGGTTTAAAGTATTTATGTAGTGCCTAAAGAATTTTAGCTTTCTTGACCCATAAACTACATGCCATCGCTCTAAATTTACCAGTATTTCATAGAATCATGGAATGGTTTGGGTTGGAAGGCACCTTAAAGATTGAAATTAGAATTAGACTAAGAAATTAAAATTCATAAATAATAGGAAAGAACTTCCAAAATGCAGGAGCAGGGCTGAGACACGCAAGAAGCTTAGAGAGCGTGTACTAGGACAGTACTGATCCTGATGGCAGCTTTGTACTCTCTGGGGTGGAAATGGAGCTAAAACTGGTTGGCTAGGGACAGGTGACAGAACTAATCAAGGACAGAAAGAGAGGTCAGACAGAATTATTCAAGAATGTAAAAATTCTAATAGCCAGGGGAAGCAGCACTGTTTCTCTGAGTAATTACTCATTGGTCGCTGAGCAGTATTACCAATTATCCTGCACCAGGAGTATGTGGATTAATTTTTTGTTTGTCTTTGGAATTAGTCAAAGACGATAACAGCAAAAAAACTCTTTCCTCGTGATCTCCCTTCACCAGTGCTCCATATATCCCATATATAGCAGGGATCATTATCATCATCACTACTACTACTTTTTGGTCAGCTTTTAGTAATATGTGCTACAGAGGACACTGAACAGCTCCAATTGCCTTCCAAAAGACAAAGTTAGATCAGCTCAAGGTCAGAAATTGCTTATTCAGCATTTCAATTTAGAAGTGTCCTTGGCACCGAGAGAGTATTAAGATACTTAGAAAACTCAGACTTTTCTTATACTGTTCATTTTTTCTTATCCCTCAGAGTGTTAAAATTTTTAGAGGGATAAACCTGTAAAAGAGCCCCGCTTGTCTACTGGCTGAAAACAAATGCCCTGTGCTTTAAGTGTGATGTGCAAAAAAAGATGACTGGAAAAATATATTTACTACTTAAGCTGAGTACTAGTCTGAGAATGAAACATGGTTTTCACTGTCAATATTTACTGGTTTTTAAATGCACTAGGGGTGATTATTTTCCTTTCAGTGGATATCGAGTGAGAAATGGTGGCAAGTAAGACAAAGTAAAATGTTTGTGTGGAACCAAGCCAGAAGTGTGTGTCTGTATATATATCTCTTAAGCCTTCTGCTCTGTAAGGCCAACTGTTCTTGTCTTTCCTGCAGAGTAAGCTTGTGTCACTTTGGGGGTCTGAGGCTATTGCAGGAGAATTCTAACGGATTATTTTTTTTTCATTTTTTCTTTTGTATTCTGAGTAATTGCTGTAGTTTTTATATTCTGTAGCTATAAAGAAGTACTGTTTTTTATGCTGGGAAAGCTTACTATGTTTATGAAAGCATAATGTTATAAACTTGAAAGTTATCTCTTAATGTCTTTGGAATTTTTTAATTATATTTTCTTACTCCTTGTGCTGAAAATTCTACAATACATCTTCAAAGACATTTATATCATAATTCTTTTCTGTTAAGAGAGATGGCATTTGTGGTTAGGTGACAATCAGCAGTCAGTGAACTGACATCACTAACCCAATGTCGCTGCAGAGATAATCCTCATAGACCATTATTAGGGCAGGTTGAGTTCTTAGGCATGTTTTACAAAGAATGCTTTAGTTATAAGGTGTGAATAAATGATGTAAACACATCACTAAAATTTGTGTGTAACAATGGTTGTGATGGTAATAAATAATGAAAAAATGCTGCAGAATTCTGTATAATTTGGTAACATTTCGTTGCAGTCATGTGCGTGGTTCTGTGTTCACTTTTTATACTATGTCAGTGCATTCATGGGAATACTTAGAGACCAGTATTTGTGTTGAGGTTTATGAATACCCTCATTCTTTTTAAGTGTGCATTCCTTGCAGATGTCTGTTTTGAGATGTAGCACTAAACAATTTTACACTTTCTTAATCCCTCCTGTGTTGTATTATTAGTATTTTTTTGGCTTTGAGCAGTCTTTATTTTAGGCCAAAGATCTTGTTACTCACTCTCAATCAGTGGTTAGCTAGTCAATTTTGTAC
Source organism: Pyrocephalus nanus (assembly GCA_038380795.1). Classification (NCBI taxonomy): domain Eukaryota; kingdom Metazoa; phylum Chordata; class Aves; order Passeriformes; family Tyrannidae; genus Pyrocephalus; species Pyrocephalus nanus. Next base: position 20,290,409 of record CM076269.1, on the reverse strand, counting down.
CACCAAAAATGATTACACAGACTGGAGGTCAATAGTACAGAAGTATAATAGATCACATTGTCCTGTCCTAATCAAGTGAACTATATTAGACAGTTCAAGATTGTAATAGTACTTAAGCATGTTAAGGATGTAAAGAAAGTAGAGTTTGGGATTTACACTATGTAACTGTGCTTGATGGGATAGATTATTCTGGGTTTTATTCGGGAGTATCAAGAATGTATAAGTAGATTGCCACTGTGTCCTGCTGACTGTAACGGCGCAAAGGTATTGCCCAAAGACTGATAGTCCTGCCAATATGTCAGTTTGTTACTACTGACTGCAGTGAAATTCCTACTGATTTGCACTGGCCTGAATAAAGGGGTCTTTGACCCACGTTTCTTGGTTACTGAACCAGTTTGTTACTTAAATGCAGTTAGTGACCCTGTTGCTTCTGCACAGTAATAAGAACTCTGTTATATTTTGATATAATGTTCCTTGAAATATTGTAAGAATATTGATTGTTTCCACTGTTTTGATCTTTAAGAACCATGTTTCAAAAAGCCCCCTAAACTTCCTAATCTCTTTACGTGGATAGACTTCATAACACTTCATTACCTGCATTTTATGCACAAAAATCCTTTAAAGAGTGGAAAAATGGAGTGGCTTCATTTTTAAGATTAGTCAATTTTTTTCAAGATTCTTTGTTTCAGCGGTTTTAATACAGTCTGTCAACACTGTTTATCTCTTACAGATATCTTGCTGCAAACACATGTAGATTGTCTAAGCCTTTCTCTGCTAGCATTTTCATACAGCTTTCTATGTTTACTGCAAAGTCTGACTTAGATTCAAATCTAGTAATTACCAGAGTCAAGAAAGTCATCAGCTGTCAGTTTTACATATGTGTTTGCTGAGGCTCACTTTCAAAATGAAACCCACATTCTTGTCCAGATACTTTGCTTGACAGTAATTTGCAAAGATTTAAAAATAGATGCCCTGCTTAGAAACAAAATAGCTCCATTGTCTGGTCTGGCTTTACAGACTACTATGGACATGAAGATTCTTGAGGTAAACAGAACAATGTAAGTACTCGTGACTTCTTTTGAATGGTTAAATTTTATGAAATGTGATTAATTATAACCAGAATGTGATTTTCTTTTTGAGTACTTGTTATTCACATATTAAACAGGTACTGACTCTGATCTCTTGCCGTGTTTGATGCTACCCAGGGACCCACTTAACTGCATTGCTTTGTCAGGTGTTTTCTCCCAGTTTGTACTTTAAATCAAACCTGTAGTGTAAACTCTACATCTGTAATTTGTTTTCAATATGTGAGATATTGTTTATTCTTCTTTCCTCTGAAAGATGACATCTATGAAAATGAAAGCTGATGCCAACTTTGCCCTTTCATGGGTTAGCTGAGATGTTTGAAGTGTGCAAAGAGAGGTAATAAACCAAATGGCCAAGCTGCCAGTTACCCTGTTTTTTTTGTTGGCAGCTGTCTCTGGGTTAAAGCGCCCATCAGAAAAATCAGTGGTCTCTTAATAACACCTACTTTATGTGCAAGAAATGGGGAATGTTTGCTGATACGATTTCATACGGGAGACGTGCATCTTAAAATATCATTTTGAATTGTATGAGAGATATATTAAAGGGGAAGAAATTACTAGTGAAATCAATAAATGTGTTATACATAAGTCCACCATAATTCAGAGGAGCCCAATTTTCTTGTTTTGGGTTTAGTTCAATATGGACTGGAGGAGAAGTGAGAAATGTGAACCCATCTATTATTGGGGAGAGTAATATCATGTTCCTTTGAAACTATGTAACTTTCTTTTATAACTGAAACTATCAGCAGATGTTATTTCTGTAATTTGCCTTCCTTCCTCCTATGGGTTCACCATGTGAATCTCCAGAAAAATACCAGTATAGATCAGACTTTTGCTCTTTGTTACCTTTTACATAGACTTGCATAATATTCAGCCATTTTTCTTTATTGTGTTGTTACAGGTTATGTTTTTTGGGTACTGTAAAAGATTCCAGCACACTTTCTGGCCAGCAGTGAAACTGGGTAACGTAGTTAGCCATGAGTTTTTTTTGGGTACTTGGATTATTCAGATGTTCTACTTATTGCACATGTGAAAGCATAAAAATGCTTTTAAACCTGACATTCCTATAATAAAAAGTCTGATTTAAGTAATATTTTCAAGAATTGCAAAAAATTCTTTTCTATACATTAGATTTTTTTTTTTTTTTGAAAGAGTTAAGATGTAATCATACAGGCAAATGCAGAGTACGCTGGCGTGTACGTAAGGAACCCATTTACTGAATCACTGTGATTTTAACAGCAGGGAACTTAACTCCCTGAGGTGGCTCTAAAGCATTTCAGGATCACTGAGTCAGGACTAAATAACACCCAGCTGGGTAAGAACAAACACCTGTCACATAATCCAGCTAATAGCTGGTTTAGTTATCAGTGTCCTTCTCTACCTGCTTCCTCTTCCCAGCCCTTCTGAATGTATGATGCATTTCCTACAATATCATGTTTAAAAGCTTCAATAATCCTATAATGGCAGCTGATGGAGGCCTTTTATATGTTGATTCCTTTTTTTCCTTGGTTTTGGAAAGATGGCAAAAGTTTGCATGATGAAATCCTATTTAGAATGTCCCTTTTTTGTGTGTAGATGTATTTCAGATGGGTTTTCCTCTCTTTAGAGGAGCATAATTCTGTCAGTGTTAGTAATTGCTTCTGGAATACATATCATCTTTTTCCTCAGTGAGAATATAAGTATGCAAACTGAATTCTTCAGTGAGTATGCTGTTTTGATAAAGATGGCTTTACATTTAAGGTCAGTGATACAAATGCTGGCATGTGAAAGTTGTAGATCATGAGTATAAGGAGACTTCTAAGTGTGCCTTTGTAATTGGGGTGACTGCATCCTTGCCAGGAAACTGGCCAAACAGCTCATGATCAGCTCTTTTTAAAAGTTGTTTCAAGTATGTTTCCTGTTTTCTAGGTATGCAGGCAGACCTAATTCTGGTACTTGCTATGTCTTTAGCTAGTTTGCAATCTTCCTGCTGTCCTAGCATAGTTCTGTGTAATGTATATTTTCCATCCTGCTGTATCTGGGTACAGTATGGTATTGTCAGCTTTGTCAGTTTAATCTTCAGTGTTGCTGTAAAGCACATCATTTTTTAGCTAATCTGATTGCTTAATTAGCTGGATATTATTAACCTTGTAAATTGAAATAGAGGTTTTTCTATTGCAAGCTGTCCAGTTTAACTGCACTTCAGAAAACTGGCTGAACTATTTTTAGTCTTTTTTATCAAAACTTTAACCAGGCTGAGAATCTGTTAAAGTTCAATCTGAATCAAATCAACATAGTTAATTCTTAGGCTAGGCTATTTCTCTGCTCTATTGTGCTAAACCATGGCATGCAGTCCTTGAATTTGCTGTCTGATTTGCCGTGTAGGAAGTGGCTTTGCAAAGACTCTGGGCAAATGCACGCAGCCATAAAGGGAAGGAATACCTTACTGTCAGTCTGAAGAAATGAGAAAGTAGCACTAATGGGTTCCAAGAGACATGATCAAACCATGTTGTGCTGGCAGAAAGGGGATGGCAGTAGGGTAGGTCTGACAGTGGGTGTAAGTTAAAAGGTATCACATGACACTTGACAGAGTGACAGACGTATGTTGTAGGCTGATGGAAGCAAAGAGAGGAAAAAGCAGGCAGGAATCCATTGTGTGTATATCATGATAGCAGCCTCTGATGTTCCCAATGAAATGCCTCTTACACCTTCTGTGTAAATTTTCTGTTGTAGCTTCTACTAGTTCTCCATTGAAACTGGGGCTTTTCCTTCCTTGGCACCTTTAAGTCCTTCAGTCCCAACAAGAGTTCTTCTCCCTGGCCTCTTCATAGCTGAGTTCAAGGCTGCTCCTGTTCTCTAATGCTTATTGATTATATTCCAGCTCCTCAGAGGTATTTAGATGGGTTCTGTTGCAGGGTTCTCTTCCATATCCCTTCCTTCAAATCCATGTCAGTAAGTGGTTTCACGCAGTTGTGTTTTGCTTATTGAAATTTCTCTTAAATATAAATCTTCCTCAGAGCATTATTCTGTAACAGCAATAACGCAGGAGAGAATAAATGTATCTCTGGCAAACGCCTCTGAAATCTGATAGGCAATCCCCTGGGAAAATGTCTTATTAGTGCTTTTGGAATATAATTTTGCCTTTACTGTTACAGAACTGTGAACTTAGAATTGTAAACAGAAACAAACTGAATTTGTAGGATCTAAAAATTTCTTTTCTTCAACCCTGCTGACGAAGGAAGCTGGACTGGGTTTTCTGGGACACCGTGTGTCGTGAGCAGCTACAAACCGTTATTGAGAAAAGGACCTAATGAAGGCAGCTTGCTGGAAATAAAGCGGACAGGGCAAGTGACTTTAACTTCCAGGATCATGGGGAGTCTGAGTGGGTAGTTTAGGAAAATCAGGCCAACAGTTTTGCCTATGATCATATGTAGCTAATCTGCAGACACTGTGATTCTCTGAAGTTAGAATATTTTGCTCTGCTAGTATTAAAGGAAAAAATTCATTTTGTTAGGGGGACTCCAGGATGGCTGATTAGCTGATATAAGGTGTTGTACTTTGCTCTGGCTCTGCCAAGTCGTATTATAATGGTATTGGTATATTAGGAGCTATGAGCTTCAGTATCATGGAATCTGGATGAAATACATCTGACAATCTGACAGACAAGGTGACAGCTAATAAACAGCTAGTGCCAAGACAAGTTACCTGGCATCTGCTAAGGCTGCTGGGTGTGCATGTGAACATTGACTCACCTGTTACAACTTTTTACTCATGCAAACATACTTGTATTGCTGTTTTTATGCCAATAAAAGAAGTTGTGTTGCAGAAATCACTTTGTAGTCAGCATGTGATTACCTCGAACTCTTCTGATGGTACAAACTGAAGATATCTTCACTTTTGGAAAGCTGCTAGTTGAAGACATTATGCACCAAGTGAGACATAAAGACTCTAGGCTCATATATTCACCATGCTTGATGAGATGCATTTTTTTTCCATTTTTTGATATATTCTCTGTGACACATCATTAATTTGTGAGTTACTATCTTCATGATTTAAAGGTACATAGTGAATCTTCAGGAAGAAATGTTAGAAGGTGCTACTTATATCAAACTTGATATTTCACCAGTTAGAAATGCTCTACCTGAATTTCACCTCCAAGTAAGAGGCTGCTGTATTGCCTACAGGACACAGATCATTCTGTGTTGTGACTGCGCTTGGGGAATCGTCAACTTTAAGGTGTGACACGAAGTTACTGTGCTCCAGAAACAGACTAAGAGCAGGATATGGAGAAGTGCACAGCTCTTAGATTAATACACCTACAGAAACACTAGAGGCAGGCTCTGAAAGCCTTTGTGCAACAGGGAGGGGTTTGCTTCCCAAATGCAGTACCAGGATGTGTCTTGTAGTAAAACAGTAATTGTGTTGTCCTATACCTGGATGATGTTCAGAGGAAGCAGAGCCATTTCCGTGCTGATACTGTTGCTTTGCACAGGAGTTTAATACAGAGGAGGTGTCCTATCAGTTGCACTGTAATGTTGCATCATCATCCCCTCTTTTACTATGTAGTAGCATTATTTCTCTTTTGTTTGTTTCTCTTTTCCAGAGAGGTTGGATTTTCTTGTTTTGCCACAAGGAGTTGTATGGCTTTATAATATGCTGAAAAAAGCAAGGTGAAGAAGTTAAATCTGTGATTCCTTTAACATTGAGAACATAGGTTTGCATTGGTTTAGTTAAGTATGACTTTTCAAGGAGATGAATCAGTAGTGCCTGGTCTACACTGGAGTAGAAACCCATTTCACCCTCTATTACTATTAACCACAAAATAACTTTGAAAGCTTGAACCTCTCATTGCACTCTTTGTAATCTTACATCAAAGCCTATTTCCAGCTGTGCTAAATAATACTTTGTTTTGTCCAGATATGACTTAGACTTAACAATTTCCCTTATTCTCTATTATTTCTTGACCTATTTGAATTTTAGTCAGTAGCAGAATTGCTACATGCTGTTGCCATTTTGCCACTGACTTTTTATTATTTTTACTAAAAAAGCCCAAACACAATCTTTTGTGTTAATTTTAATTTTGAAACCTTAAAGTATTCCCACAGGCTCTTTGCAGATAACTTGTAAAATTTTTATCTTGCAGGCTGTCTTACGAAACCAAAACTAAGGGCTGGGTTTTGGGGTCTGCTGCTGGATGCTTACGCAAATGGGCTCACGTGAATTCTCCACAGCACTGTTAGAGCTGATCCGTGAGCACAGAGATCAGGATGCTGTAGTTTTCAATATTATGCAGGGTCTTGCAGATTCACAAAAGAAATATAAGTGCCCAGCTACCACTAGTGAACTGACTGTGCCCCACATGCCTTTGATGAAGCTAGTTAAGCTGTTGGCAGGTGTCTTGGAAACTTGTTCCTCTGTAATTGAGCAAAAGCCTTCCTAGACACTCCCTTTCTTTACTCAGCAGTGTCCATTCAGGAGCTGAAATTAAGTCTATTTTCTGGCTTAGATATCCTGCTGATCTTTATAATTTTTGGGCTTTCACATTTCAAAGTAATGGTAAATTAGACTTTTGATACCAGAACACTTTCTTTATGTACAGTAGACATTGCACTGTGATAATTGTTTTTCTAATTTTTTTCCCCATCTTTGCAACTTGGAGCTGCTTGGCATTGCTGCTGATGGACAACAAGTTCAGAGAAACTGATTCCTAGCTCTGTATTGAAGACACGTTGCCATGGTAGTGTGCCATACGGTCTGCAAAGAATCTGGAGATTTTAGTGCATTTTCCCACTTACCAGTAGAAGGCCATGCACAGGGGTCCTGTACCACAAGAGTTGACTGGGCTTGTGTTGGCCTGAGCTGGTTGGGGTTTGTTTTCCTGTGTCCTGTGGCCGTGTGCCTGTGGCCTTCGTAAGGGTGGTGTGGCACAGCCCTGGGGGTTTGGGTTTGTGATAACGTGCAACCTGGCCTTGGCCTGTGGGCATCTGCCTGGCTGTGATCACAGCAGAATACGATAAGAAAACTTGTGAAAACAAGCCCCATGTGGCTGAGACTGAGCAGGAAGAGATGTCCCCCACCGATTGCTCCCTAGGCCATTGGACGTGGCCAGCTGTAGCCCCAGGGATGTACTGGAATGGTGAATGCACTAAGTTGTCTTTGGATAACATTTCTTTCTGTAAAAGGTCTTATCTTACTAAATAGTATGGATTTTTAGCTCCATTTAAACGTTGTTCACTTTTACCCATAATAAGCTTTTGATTAACTCTAAAAACTCCTCTCTAATTGCATAACGCCGAAGAAATAAAACTACTCAAAACGTTCACTATTTGCCAATATCCGGTCTTTTGGCACAACAACCATAGTAGTTTAACTGAATTATTTTACCTGATTAATTATCTAATTATTTTCTAGTTTCTAAAAAGACATGGTTCTTTCATGTTTCTCCTTCTTTTCTTTTGTGAAATAAGCTTGGTATACTCTAATTTTATTTTTTTCCCAATTAGATTCTATTTAAATCTTAATAGCAATCAGAGGAGTAACATCAGAGGAGTCAGTCTCTTCAGACTTCATTGTGAAATATGTTTGCACAATATGGAAATCTTCATCATTCATTAAAACTTTTTATAATTATATACATCTATTTTAAAATTTTTTTCTTTTAATGTATAATCATGAAGGTATAGATTTGAGGAAGGAATGTTAGCATTTTGAATTAAATCTTTCTTAACCCCAAATGAGTTCTTGAAGGATTTAGAGATTTGGATTATCAGAATACAAAAGGATGAAAGAGGGTGACAAATACTAAGGATAATAACAAAGAACTGCTATTTTAGCTTTTTAATTCATGTCTGGTTTTAAATACTTTATACATCCTGCTGTGAAACAGATACTGCTACTGTATAATAATAAGCGTATTTAAAGAAAGACCCATGGACTATTGTTTTCCCAGTTGTTGAAACATACAAAGGTGTCTACATTTTAAACTATTGGCATAAGAAGAATTTTGAGTGAGCTGCTGTGATAGAAAGTTACAAAATAAGCATCTGCTTTGAAATGCAGTTTTGCACTGGATGGATGGATCCTTTCAGCAAATGTCCGATTACTTTTCAGGACAGGACCCTTCCTTTAGCTTTGAGCAGGAAGTCCAGTTGGACTGGTAGATATCATGGCATCCTGGATGTCCTTTACATATGTGTGCATGTGAACAAAAAGTCTAGGCAGAGCACAGGGCAGAGGAAAGAGTGATTTTGTTTTTTTTTTTTTTGGAAGGCAGTCTTTACAGGCAGTGCTGTTCTACTGATCTGTTCCTGCAGTATGTTCCTTACATCCAAGAAATGTTAGTCTACCATCTTTGTGCAAAGCACACTCCAAACAAGTACACTTTCAGGAAGTATTGACCTGAAAAATTATCTGTGAAACTGATTTATCTGCACATACATAAATCTGACAACTGAGATTTGTTCCATGTTCATATTTAATCTGCACAGCCCATGTGTGTTTCTATATGTCAAACTGCAGACAGAAGTAAAATGGGAGCCTTCATAATTCTCAAAGCTCTTGTAAGAAAAGCACAAGTTGGGGAGTTATGTTGTTAACAAGAAATATGTATAGATTGTAAGAATATCCATCACCCATTTTTGTGAATAGTCATTGTGTAACAACTCTCTGGTTGCTCCTTCACTCTCAAATCTCAATCAGAGTAGTGCTTTACATCACTGATCTTTCTTGTACCTTCCTATAATATACAGAGATATTTGGGGAGTCTGTGTGCGATACCACACATGCGGTAAAGTTACCAAGCCACTAATGTTTTTGGGGCTTTTTTTTTGTTGCTGTTATTACTTCAAATAAGTGAAATCTACCTTTACTTATAAGGGATCTCCAGTGATGTTTTTATTCTGTCTCAATGATTATGAATCCTTTCACTATATTTTAGTGGATAAAAGCAGCACAATCCATGCTGTGTAATCCTACTCCCTACACCATCTGAGTATATTCACTTAAAATTTGCTTTACATTAAAAAAAAAAATTACTGTAGGAGAGCTGCCACCGATGCTGTGAGAATATCATGTGGTAATTGCACAGTGTTCTAGAAACTCCCTTGTGAGACCTGCAAATGAGGAGGGCAGAGCTCTGTCTCAGTGGCAAAATGTGGTCCCAGGTGAGATTTTCTGCAGTGGGAAACTCTTGTTCAGTTCATGTATGAGTAAATTATACAAACCAGTTGGTGAAGCCAAGATTTCTATTAGGCTTGTCATCTGAAAACAAATGAGCAAAAGACAAGTGTGTTCTGGTTAACTGTGTGCACTTCAGTATATGCTCTATATTCTTTTGATTTGAAAAGCTTTGCAGTAACTGTGTTCCTACTCCCAAGTGACTGGCAGACCTCCTTGTGTTTGCTACGTTACTGTTTATATTTTCTATTTTTAGTTTGGACAGTGCATGTCTTTCTTCATTAGTTCAGTAATTTTCTCTAACTAAGGATAAGTATAAAAACAATCTTTGTTATCAGCATCTAAGGAACAGAGAGAATGAGATGTAGTACCTCTCATGTATGCATAGCTGAGTAAATGGGCTGACAGGAACCTTGTGAAGTTCAAATAAGAAGTGCAAAGTGCTGCACCTGGGAAGGAACCATCCCATGCACCAATACAGCACTGAGGGCCGTGGCACTGGGAAGCAGATTGGCAGAAAAAGATGTGGGGTCCCAGTAGGCACCAAACTGAACATGAGTCAGCACTATGCACTTGCTGCAAAGGTGGGTGGTAACATGGGCTACATTATGCAAAGCATTGCCAGTTGGTCAGGAGAGGAGATCCTTTTCCTCTCTGCAGCACTGCTGAGGTCATGCCTGGAGCACTGTGTTCAGTTCTGGGCTTTTCAGTACAAGAGGGAGATGGAAATACTAGAGAGTCCAGTGAAGGGCCTCAAAGGGGATGAAGGGACTGGAACATCTGACATATAAGGAAGGGCTAGGAAGAGCTGGAACTATCAAGCCTAGAGAAGAGGAGACTAAGGAGGGATCTAATTAGTGTGTATAAATACCTGAAAGGAGGGTGCAAATGCAAAGTGGTGCCTGGTAACAGGACTCCAGGCAAAGGGCACAAAATTAAACGTGGTAGGTTCCATCTGAACATTAGGAAACATTTTTTCACTGGTGAGGGTGACAGCATTGGAGCAGGCTGCCCAAGGGAGTGTGCAGGGTCTTTATCCTTGGAGATACTCAAAATCCCCCTGGACGGAGTTATGGACAACCTACTTGAGGTGACTCTGGGCAGGGTGATTGTACTAGATGACCTCCAGAGGGTCCCTTTCAGCCTCGTGGTGCCGTGAGGTTATGATATGTGATTCTGTGATATTAAGACAGTTGAACCATAAATGGTAGGCAGTTGTCCCCTCTTATTTAATTTCTGGAAATAGGTGACTGTTTTTCTAAGTGTTCTAGTCAATTGTTATTGGACATTCGAATTGAAAGCTGATGATAAATTTCTGTAGTGATTATTAATGTTTTTTATATGTATCTTGTTAAGTTTGTGACTGTCTAACATATTTTAGCTTTTAAACATGCTATATGTGCTTTGGATACATGACTTTCTTGGATATGTTTGTTGTGCCTGAGCCTCCAGATGATAGCAATTATTCCAAGTCCCTCAGGGGCAGTTATGCAAGTCTTATTAGCCATGAGCTGTAATAAATGCTCTTAATGCATGCAACCAGCTGGAATCCTGAGAAAATCATTCAGGGTGTTCCTGCCTTAAGCTGATAAGAATGATTGTAATTCCTTTATATATATAAGTCAGATTTAGTTTAAATAAATTGATAATATGTTGGTCATAACACTTGGGGTTCTCCACAGAATGAAAGACCCTTAAAAAATATTTGGGTGCTTACTCTGTATTTCAGGCTGCTGTGATTAAACTGCTATCAGGAGTGCAACTGGCAGAAGCAGTTAACACGGGCTCCAGTAGAGTATAAATGCTGCAGCAGCACCTTCTTCTCTAGACACTATGCATGTTGTGTTTCCAGTCACCTTGAATTCCAGAGTGGGCTGTCTGAAACTTTAAGTCGAAACAACTCAAAATAGAAATTGCAAGAGACAAAATTTTTAAACAAATTGCAAAGAAGAGCCTTAGGAGTCAAGCTCTGAAATGAGCTTGAACCAATGAGAGAATCCTTATGTTATTTCTTGTTCCAGTTGTCCTCTGTTTGTCAAGCAGTACAGCCAAGTCTTTCTTAATTTATATATATTTCTTAGGTAGAAAGATATAAAGGAGAAAATATGATAGTAGTTTCAAGGCTCATCAGCTTTCCAGGTATTTTGAAAAATCATGGAAGTGGTTTGTAAAAACTCTGTGTGTAGGGAGTGTAGGTGTCAAGTTAGCTGCAAGTGTCTTTAGTTCTGATAATATAAAGCAAACCTGAAAGTCCCCTAGAATTTCTATTTTTGGCTCAATATTTTATCCCTTATGATGCATTCAATCAAGGCAAGATTTTGCAACCCTGAGGAAAATTATACCACTTACATATTTATTTCCTTAAAAGAATTTCTGTTGGGTTTAACTTAAAATTTGGAGGTAAAGAGTGGATTATTAGGTTTTCATATTGTGCCTTATTAAATATTTATGTTAAAGTTTATGTACCTGCAAAAAAGTAACCATTGACAACAGCCTTTCTCTGGCTTAGTCAGTAAACACTTATCACTTATCTACCAAGTGAGCATCTATAGGGGAGAAGGGAAGTTGCAGTTTCATCCATTAAATAGGACTTTTGCCATTGTCACTTGGTGATAGAACTTAAAGGGGTAAACATGACAGGACTTTTGCCATTTGAAGAAAGGACAGGGTGGCCTTTTAACTGAGAAAGTAACTTTTATAGTTACTTTCTATTTGGATTGGAAAAATAAAAGCTGATATGCCATTTGTTTTTAATTATTGTAAAAAAAAAAAAAAGGAAAAATACTGTGAGCAATACATTTTCTTAGTGAAGTAATTTATAGCAATTGATATATGTTGTGTCAGTGAGTATTTTAACATTATCAGAAATCGTTAGTTTATCTTGACAGTTGTAACATAGTAGGAATAGGTGACACTGCCAAGTAACAAATGTATTGTTTAACCATGTTGTCAACTTTTAGCTTTTCAAGCATTCAGTGGGAATTAATCTCCTCTTTCCCAGTAGCGTGACCAAAGAAAAGTTATGAACATCTGTGTGAGAAATCTAATGCAAGAATATCTAGGTCCTGATGCAGTATGACACCAAAATATGTGCCTGTTTGTAAGACTGCACAGCAACAGTCACTTCGTGAAATTATGATAATGTGATGTATTAAATTTGCATGATTTAGTGTTTAGTTAAACATAAGCACTATGAAAAAAAGACTTAGAAACTAGGAAGTCAAGCGCTGCATTAACATCAGGTGGACTACTCATAAGCTCTATTAATAGATTGCTGAGAGAGACTTGAAAAGTTTATAAAGCTCATTACTACAAAAGTGAACTGAAGTTCTGTCACTCCTTATTTCCACTTGCTGTTCTCGTCTGAGCAGCACCTTCCAGTCCTGGCTTCCGGTACCGTTTGCAAATGACAGCAGAACAACAGCAGCAAGCTTTTCCACTACTTTAACCTTTACAGTGTGTTTGTTTGGAGAAGGCAACCATTCCATTTCTCTGTTGCTCACAGAATATTGAGGTTGCAGACAGAGGAAACAAAAATAATGCCCACCAACTAAAATTGGAAAATTTTGAAAAGGTCAAAATAGCACAGTTTAGGACTGTCTGTATGCTTTCTTTCCAGCAGATGACAGCTGATCAAATACTAATAAACTATGAGCTATATATATTTTTAAATATCCATATGAAAAGTGTCTCAACAGTGAGTTTAAATGGCACTCTTTCTGTTCTGCTAGCTTTTAGGTTGTCGATACCCAGAAGTTATCCAATTTAATAAAGGCATTTTGATTTCTTTAGTGCTGTAGGGTTTATTGTCACTCCATTTTCTTGGCACATGTGTGTTTTTATATGGCAAATGTGGTGTTGTAGCAAAGACTTTTGTGGATTGCTCTTAACAGTATGTGTGGAGTTTCATGTAGTATAAACCAGCATAGATTTATACCTTTTGTTTTACAAAGCGTTGATTCTCTGAACAGCAAATCACCAGCAGGCTACTTGCCCATTCAAATACTGTACTTCAGTTAGGCATGTTGATCCATACGAAATAAGCACTTGGTGTATGTATTCAAATGAGAAATGTTTTAGAGGGGGACAAAAATAAAGAACAGAGTTTCATCAAACTGATGAAAGCTGAAACCTCCCTAAAGATATCCCTCTGCGGCAAGCTTGTGTCATGGATACCTCAAAGGCTGTGGAGGCTTTAGTCTCAGTAGGCAATGCTCCTGGCTACTGACCTGTTTATTAACATCACAATGTTTTTGCCTTGTTATCCAATCTAAGTCTCTTGCAACACTAAAATGTTTCCTGTTCTGTGCATGGTGGTTAGTGAAAACAATTTACTTCCCTCATCCTGGGTGTTGTCTTTTGTCTTGTTTTCCCATGGTGTTCTCTCCTCCGAGTGAAAACCACCTTGAATCTATATGCATTTGTTTCCTAATGATTAGAGTGTGATCCCACCTAAGTTTAGCATTTGAAACTTTGAAGTATAGTGTTATAGTTTGTCTTCCAGCATTCTCTTTTTAACAGACAGAAATAGATGCCTTCAGGAGGTAGTTTGTTGTGTTTCCCTGGACTTGCCACCTTCATTGATTTAACTGGAAGCAATGCATTTTTTGGACCTTTTGGGATGATTATACATGTATGAGAGTAATTGCTATAACATGGTTGGTTTGGATGTGTATGAAGGTGGCATAGAAAGAAAAGCAAGGAAGATGGTGTCTGACACCTTAAAACTAATGGGCATAGAACATGTTTGTAGACCTTTAGTTTTTATTGCTCTAGATATTTTTAAGCCTGAAACAATTTTTAATTAGTGACTGATACTTCTTTAGATGTCTCTTTTTTGAAAGACTCAGGAAGTATTATATGCTATAATTAGTTATATATCACTTAATCAGTTTACAGCACAGCACATCTTGGTTTATTGCTCCCTTCCATTTAGCAAAGCAGTCCTCTGACAATGTGAAGGTCTCTGATGCATGAAGAATTAATACATTCTTCCCAATGAACTGTATCCTGCAAAACTGCTGACTTTATTTTGGATGCGTGACCTTTTACCTTCTTCAGTTTTAGCTCACTTCTGTGTTGAGATGAAATAAGAACATAGCCCTAAAAGGAGAAGGTCATTAAATGCAGATGGTCTTCTATTTTAATGCAAACATCTGAGACAACAACCCAGCTCTTACCAGGAAGATCGTGTTGTCAGGGAAGAGGTTACCTTGGCAACAAGGTCACCCGGCAGGGCCTTTGGCGTGGAGTGATGGGGCAGCACGTGATGGCAGAGCCTCAAAGATGATGAAAGAGCAGGAGGTCAATCCCTCACACTTCTCAGTGACTTCGCTCAGCTCAAGGTGAGCTACTCCAGGAGTTTCATAAACCTGGCTTTCTGAATACAAATAGTCTGTGTGAATTGCCAAGGGCACGGAGAATCAGAGGAAAGGACTTAACACTCTGGAAATTATCATCAAAGACTTTTTTTTTTTTTTTTTTTTTTTTTTAAGAGGAAAGAAGTATTTGTGAAGCTTATTTGTGAGTACATGCTTATAGCACCTTTTAGCACTGAACTGTGTGTAGTCCTGGAGAAGGATCACAGGCTTTAGATGTTGAGAAGGGAGACTCAGGATGCAGCAAGCACAGGGACAGGTGAACTGACAGTGGGTTCCAGTTCATAGCTGTTGGTGCCAGACTGGTGTCCTTTAGGATTGTGTCTAGCAACCACAAGATGAGCTGGAGCACAGGCATTTGACAGTGAGCTCATGACAAGCCAACAATGTTTTCTTTTTTTTTCAAAAATTAGAAAAAAAAAAAAAAGAGTTTCTATCTAAGGAACAAAGGAGAAAAGCAACAAAGAAAAATTGAAGATAAAGCATGTGTTTTGGAAACGATAATTTGCACTTTTCCAACCTACTCCTTTTTTTCCATAGTATGAGAAAAATTAAATAGGGAAACTAATAGGCAACCTACTTAAAGCAGATAAATCCATACAGCACTGTAATTAACAGGTGGATCCTAATCACTCTTTATGTTTATCTTTTATGTTTTTATTTTCTTTACCAAGCCATTAGTTTTGTCAGTTACTGTTGGATTGCCGGGTCCTGGAAGAAATTCACTGCCATCCTTAAGGCACTTTTCTCTTGGTTCAGGATTTTCAGTGGAGTCATTGTGTTCTGTTTCTTTGTAATTAGTATGCCTGCTAACCATGTCTGCAGTCTAAACTAAATTGCTCAGTTGGAAGCTAATGAGACAATGTAGTGATCTTATTCTGTATTCAGTGCTCAAGTCTAGGTCTGTTTTTCAGTCAAAGAATTGCCAGCTTTTTCCATTTTGAAGGCAGCTTTCTGCAAAAGTGTAAACGACACCACCTCCTCTCTCGCGTTGTGCAAGACTGCATGTCTAACTGCAGCAAAGAGAGAATTGAACTTGTGACTTTGTTAGTGAGGAAATGATGTTCTTGATACTTTCCTCGGTCCTCCTCACCCATCACCTCAGGCAAAACTAACCTACTCCTCCTCAATTCAGTTGTTAAATGAAGATATTGCAGAAAGACACAGTCAGTGCTGATAACAGAAAAAGCAAACGCTGTTTAGGAACTGCTAAATTATTCTATGCTGCTCTTAATTTTCAAGGTCTACTTCCTTTTTTGTGCTGGAATTAGTGATGCAGCTAAGAAATCACTTCTCTGGATCTACTTATTTTTAACTAGTGCCACGAATATTTATTTCTCGAGGATGCTGGAAGGTAACGATCCTATATGCAATGACAATTGCAGTGACCCTAAATGTGTTTGAAACTGTCTATTTTCACGCCTGTGTGTAGCCTTTTGCTGCATTTTAAAGGCACAAAGAAATTATGATATTACCAAATTAATGTTTGTTGATATTACCAAATTGATGTTGGTTGATGTTCACTGAAGACCACTCATGTCCAAAGATGTGTGTATTTTCATATATTTCCTCCAGGTTTGCTTCCTGAAAAAATTAGCTCAAGATTTAACTGTACTTGCTATGAGTGCAAGTTGGATAAAAGCTCAGGTTACCGTATGTGCCCCACTGTTAGTTTGTTTTGAAACTAGAAAACATAGAGGAATAGAGAATTCACACACAGAGGGAAAAGTGAATACTGGAAGCTCCAGAAAGAAAATTATTACTAAAGAAGTAGGAGTTTAGGCTCACATTCTCAGAGCTTTTCCTTCTGAGTTTTCAACTCACCTTTCCATCTAGTATGTTTGTACATTTTAGTCTAGGCATAGGGCATAATCCAAGCTCGCAGACACACCTGTCCTGTCATTTGTTCACCATGAGAATTCAAGGAACATTAGTTACCAAAGAAGCCGCAAGTACTTGTACTTGATTTTTTTCTAAGTGGTGTCTTCTGCCTCAGCTTGTGTGAAGAGGAAGGGTCCATGAATTGAAGAATTCAGTCTGAAAAAAAGGTGATTTGTGACTGCAGTTGCAGCAGCAGGTGTACTACAATTAAAGAAAATACTGGCTCTTAAATGTGAGTGTAGAAATAGTTTGCTCTTTCTCCAAATGAGCTGCCACTGTTATCCGGGTTATAAAGATGGCAATTTCTTAAATGGCATTTAACAAAACTGCTAAAGCAAGATAATAAGATAACAATTTATTTCGAAAATACTAATTGATATTTTGAAAAGCTGTAACTTCCTTGCATAAGCACTTTTGTCAGTCTAATTAAATACATAGACATTCTCTTGCAAATTTAATTTTATAATTTAACATCTCTTGTTTCTGCAGTAATTGCTTGATTGTGTTCTCCTACATATTATTCACCTAGAGTACATAACTTTCTAACAATTGATTGCTATGCTCCTGTGCACTCAGACTAAACAAAACCTTGCATCAGAGGATTTGTGTAAGAGCCCACACTGTACAACTCTCAGCAAGGCTGGTGGACAAATCTGACTGTGCAGTTGCCACCCCAACCACAGTCATCACCAGCACGCTCAGCTGTGCACCACTTGATGAAGGCTGCTTGGTGACAAATCTAAAATTGCAATAACTAGTTTTCAGTTTGGGCAAGGAAGAGTAACAACATCTCAGAGCTTCAGGTATGCAGCTCACTTTTCTTTGAAGTTATAGGATAGCTTCCTTGCGTAGGACCCGTGTAGGAGTAGTAATGGGAATGACTAATGATCTTCCCATGCACATTACTGGCTGTAACTTGGGCTTGAGCCATCCGTGCCGCACTTGTGAGCTCAGTATATCTGACAGCCAGCCAGCTCAGGGCCTGTGCTTCGTCTGCCTGTGTTGAACTTGGGTCTGTGCTGGTGTGGGGTGTGAGCTGCAGCACTGCTGTTCGAGGTAGCTCTGGTGCAGGCGGCTTCTTAACACTGGCTTTGGGGCTTGAGCAGGGAGGGAGGGTGGCGTGCTGGGATCAGACACCTAGCTGCCTGACGGCAGTGGCATGTTTTTAAAGAATGTTTTAAGAGGTGGATAAAAAACTTGTATTAATAGTGATTGTGTAATAGCTGAGAAGGGAACCTAATATTTAGCCCACCTGAATGTTGTCAGCCTGTGGTTTTTCTTGCTATTTATAGAATATTTAAGGAACCCAGGCAAGCAAAATATGGTACTTGGAAATGTTTCTCACCTTAGTGTTTAATGTTTTTCTTATTCTGTGGGAGTTCACAGTGATTGCAATAAAAGAGTTATAAAATAGTAGCTGCTGACAGATGTACTTTTGAAGTTCTGTATTCATATTTTCACAATACTGTTAGACTCTCATCTTTAGTAAAGGTGACTTCTAATGTTATACAAGACTGCTAATAATTTATTTTTGAGGTTGCATACTAAATACAACTTGATTTTGTAAACATATTTGTAGTTAAAAGTGGCTTTAATTGTTCTTATTGCATAATTACTGAAAGCATTATGAAGCTTGAAATATGAATTGGGCAACTTCATATGGATTAAGACAGAGGCTAGATGGATTTAGCCCTTGGAAGAGAAAATGTTGCTTGTAGGCAACTTTCTAATATTTCTTTCAACTGCTGTTAGCTGTGTTTGCATTCTTTTTTTTTTTTTTTTTACCTTCTTAACAATCCCCATTTTCATAACTGTAGCTGTGGCTGCTGCTTCAGGAACAGAACAAACTTGCTTCTCAGGCTCAGGGTAATATCTTGCCTGTTGACAACAAATTACTGTTCTGTCACTTGTGGGTGCACTTTTCCCTGTTGTGAGTTAGTGCAGCATCTTCATTCTCCATGTTGTGAACATGAAACCCTCCATTAATCTTTTCCTGTTGAGAAGCAGGTCTAGGGCTGTTAAGGATCTCCTGCATCTTGCCAGCCTTCCAAGGGTTCTTGGACATTCTAAATCCCTGGGATGGGGCTGCAGTGGCCCTGTGAAAGTCAGTCACATGAATGGCAGGCTCCCTGTTTAGGACAGGGGGCTTAGTGGAAGAACTTTTCAAGGTTGTTTTTATTCCTCCTTTTACCTCAAAATAAGACTTTTTTTTCTTCCCCTCATTCAGTGTCTTTTGGAGCCATATTTATGGATAAAACTGTCCTCTTTTGTCTTATTGGAAGCAGCATTTAGGAATGGTTTGGGATTCAGATGATTAAAAACATTTGAATGCAAAATTATCTACAGCCAGTCTACTTTATTTAAGTTACAGATCATGATTGGAAGCACAAACAATTGAAAATATTTATTTTAATCAGAAGCTTTTTTTTCTGCCATCTCCTAGTTATGGTCCCAGGAGGCTCCTGAGCCTAATTTAATTGTACAAAACAGAGATATACTTTTCATTATGAATGAGATAATCAAAAGATTTAAGTATTTATACTATTTAGACTGTATTGAAGTTTTTGGGAAGAAAAGGATACTAATTTTGAAAATCAATAAATGTGTATGCAGACAGAGTATGCAGAAATTCTAATTAAATCAATACTATCATGATTTATGTACGTCAAGCTTTTTTCCTCCAGTTCACCATAGGGAAAAATCTCAAAATTAACAAAAATGAACACAAATTCACTTCTAGAGCACTGTATGTTGCAGACCTGTGCTTTAGGTGAATTCTCTGGTAAGATCTATAGAATTCAGATTATAATTTGAAAAAGAGAACTGCTTGATCAATTCAGTATAAGTAAGGTAGGATTTTATTCATCATCTCTAGCATGATCAGTGTTTTCTATATTACTGGAAACTGACACTGCATATCGTTGTGTTTAAAACTTCAAGCATTTAAATCAGTATCTGTTGGTAGAGATCCTCAAAAACTTGTGCAAGTTAAAATTATGTCTCTGGCCCCAGTTTTGATGGAGAAAGTGCAACTTATTTTCAACAAAGGACAGGCAAATCTGCATCTAATTTGCAAAACTTTATTCAGTCTGTGTAGGTAAAGGCAGAAGCTTCTTCTGGACCAGTCTCTAAAACACCTTCCAAGAAAAGAGGGAAAAGCTAGTTCTCTTCCTTTTGATCTATCTCATAAATATAAAGGTCATTATTTAAAAAATAACATTTGAAGTTATTGTACCAGAAGTCATATTTATGTAGTCTTTAAAAAGTTCTATTTTGATATGCAACTTAAAATATATCAGTGTTGTGGCACTATTAATACTGAGTGATGTTAGAAATGCATGGTAGCTTCTTTCCTTTTTTTTTTTCTTTTGTATGTTTTATTTCCTCTTTGCTTCTTAGGGCTTGCTGACAGAAAAAGTTGCCTACCTGATTAATTGGTTTAGTCGCGTGTTCAGTTACTGTCTACCTAAACCATGCACAGCACTGGAAGTATACACAGAATAATAGAAATGTAACCATCTACCATTAATGAGTTTTTCAGACATATCATACCTGTAAATCAAGGGTTTATGTGCTACACCTATCAGGCCTCTGTATTTGTTGCTTTTGAATCCTTTTTTGTGAAGCAGTCTGGAGTTCTCTCTGGGAGCACCTTCTCTGGCTGTCAAAGTTGCAGATGACTCGGCTGCAGTTGGCTGAGCCTCTTTGGGGCACGTGTAGTTGCTTCATGGCACACCCAAATTGTGTCCTGGAGGGCACCACACCCGGTGGAAGTTTCTCAGGGGGGAAAAAAACTGTCCATACGTGGATCTAGATTAACCCATGTCGTGAATAAATAGAAAAGGACTGCCTTGAAAAGCAGTAGTATGGTGTGGGGAAGGATGGCTACTACCGAATGTGCATGTCTGGCAGCAAAGGCTGTGGCGGGGACCAGATTCAATGCACATCACTTTTTACTACTTTTGCTGATACATAGAAATGCTATTTGCGAAGGCTGAACTTTCTTCTAGATTTTTGTTTTGAGTTTTATGGGACCTGGTAAGGTAATAGTGTGCAACTCATCAGGCTGGTCTTCTGCAGCCAGAAGCCTGCTTGGAATATGCTTCTGAATTTTTTCTCTTGAAGGTGTTTTCTCATGACAGCACTGCAGGCCCTGAAGGTTTCTGTTTGGCTTCAAGAAATCCATCTGCAAAACTGTGTATTTTGGAGCATGTTACTCTTATCTTTGTTAAGATTAAGGAATCTTTCTGCTTTCCCTTTTGTCTTCTGTTCTAATTAAGTTGTGAGTATTTCAGTTTTTGAGGCCATAACTGCAATAAGCTTTTTATTCTTTGTGGAAGCTGCAGCAAGTTTATATGTTGTTGGACTTACACTGGGCCAGCTAAAGTCAACAATAGCTTTGTAGGAGAAGTGATATTTAGAACAAAGTCAAATTATTATATATTCAGTGTCTACTCATGGATTCATACATGCAAAGAATTAGGTATTCCCTCCTAATTTTGGGTGATCTAGGGTGTGGTTTTTGGAGCTGCATCCAACTTAAAGTTTAACTTGAGCTGGTGATAGTAAATGAAGCAGCAGCCACTGTGGGAAGTGGTTCAGTCAGCCTGTTTTCACTTCCTCTGGGGATTGCTTGTCTGTCTTCATTTGCTGTGTATCCAGCTTAGAGTAACTTCCTGCTTAGACACCTGAGACAACAAACATTATTATGTCTTTTGGGCTAAACCAGTTTCCTTATACCAAGTCCAAATCAAAAGTCGCCTTAAATGTCTTTCCTTTGTGAAAAGCCATGATTATTTTGTTTTGATTCAACTAATTACATTTCCAGCTCAAATAACTAAAGATCACTGCACTGGGTTCTCTCTGATAGAATCTTAACTGCGTTATGAATTTTTAATTTTTGTGATATTAATTGATTGCTGCTTCATCCTGTAATTTACTAGTAGGGAAATTTTAAATAATTATTTTTTAGGCCAAACTTCAGAATCTATTTGAGTACTTTGCGGCAAGTTATAGTTGTTTCAGAAGCAGCAAGTCATTGCATCAAAATTCAAATGGCTTATCACTAACAATTTTCAGAGAATCAGTTTACATTTCCTAAAGTAAGATCATTTGAAAGCCTTTAGAAGCATCAGAGTAGTCCATTTGAGGATTTCTACCATTGGGAACTAGTAGGAAAAAAGATATCACATTGTCTTCTCTGCTGGAATGCAGCAGTTTGGGAGCAGTAGAAGATTGATCATCCCTTAATAAAAAACTCATCACCCAAACTGGTTTTCTTTTAATCGTTCTGGACTTCTAGAAGTGTCCTTCAAACTATTTTAAGAACAGACACAGTGGCAATATCCTGACTTCATGTAAATCAGTTGCAAGATTTGTAGGAGAACTGCAAACTATTTGTTCAAGATATTAAAGAAAATCTACAGTGTATTTAAAAATGAGGACAGATGCTCAAGGCAGTGCACTTTCACTGCATCTTAGATGTGGACTTTATGGATGTTGAAGTCGGAGCTGACAGTTCTGGAAGCAACCTGTGCTTTTATATGTGTTTCTTTTAATACCATATTACCACAGAAGTTGTGTTGGGCTTGAGTTGGAAAATCCAATGGCTAAGTTGCTAAAGGACCCATTTCAATATACTTTCTGGCACACTGATATTCAGGGTACACAAAACAACTCTCCCAGCTGTCACTCTGTAAAGCTGGAAGACTAGGTCTTGATGCTTAAAGCAGTATGAGCACTGAACTTATAAATCTAAACTAAAGTATCTGCAAAAATCTGTCTTTAACCCAGAAGGGTTTAAATATAGGGCAACCTCCTCTTATTTCTCTGGCATGTTTTTAGAATGCTTTTAACAAAAATTTTGTTGCTTATGCAAATTCTGTATCCATTTTGTGAAAAAATTATACTGTGTTCACAAGTTTGTCTTCTACAGTTTAGAAATATTGAAGAAAAAGATAATAACTGTTTACACTAAATTAAGGCTTGAAGAAGCCTTTTTTTTTTTTTTTTAAATTTCAGACACTAAAACTTGTGATTTCAAGCAAAGCTGAGAGATTAAGTCCCCTGTCAGTTGAAGAATAATTCATGCTTTATTTATGAGAAAATGCAAATATGCTAGCTAGAAGATTATTCATCTTGGGATGAATATTTGATCTCTGGTGTACCTTAGGACGGGCAAAGCTTTTCATCTAGAAGAATCACACTGAAGTGATGGCCAGAAGTTCGGAGTTTGGTTATCCTCAAGTGTATAAATGAAGTATTTGCAAATTTGCATAAACAGTGTTTTTGTTGGCTCTGCATTAGACTGTTTTTGAACAACTCTAGAAAGCAACAGGGCTTCTTGTTACACTAGACAGCTGTGCTTCAAAATACAGCTATTATGAGAAGGACAAGTGGTTGCCTTAGCCAAGAACTAAAAGAAAGAACCTTCATTAGGTGAAAACACAACATGCAAAACGCAGTTCTGTGACAGAGGCTCCTTTCCAAAGACTGACCAACCAACTGGTAGTATCCACATAGCAATGAAAGTATACCTTGTACAACTTCTCTTACACTTCGAAGTACATTTCGTTTGGTTTTTTTTTGGTCAGAAGAGATGGATTTTGGCTGTGATGATGTTTTTGCTGCTGGACTCCCAGTTGCTTGCATGCTGGTTTTGATGGTTGGTAATGCTGGAAGCAAGATTTAAAACATGTCTGTTAGTTCAGGGTTTGCTTTTATAGTGCTTTTAGAAGAACAGGGTTTTGTTTCTTAAAACGTGTCATAGGACTTCTCTACATGAAGCATGTTTTACAACACATTGGATATTTTCTCCTGGTTTGAAGAGAATATCTTTTTTAATCACATAGGCTCTAGAATAGAAAATTTTGGGGTTCTATGTTTGATTTTACATTTCTGTGGGATTGTTTGTTCATGAGCTGTTATTCAGAGGATTTAGGTCTCATTTCTGCCCAGTCTCCCTCTATGGTCTCCTGTATGGATATCAAACAGGCTTCACATAGAGAGTGTGCATTTCATGTGCTGTGTGCGAGTGGCAGCTGTTCAATACCCTTTTGTTATCCAAGAGCATTATGTGTGAAAGGTCAGAAGCTCACGTATCTTAAAGAAATAGAAGAATGATACATTCAAGATAAATGTATGTTCATCTGTGTTAATAAACTAACTGGCTGAGGTTTGAATCCAAGCTGTTTTGCTTCTGACAAGTTTGGTAGTTAAGCAAGTAATTTGTAGTGGATAAATCTGTATGATGAATTTCTTCTCTTTTCCTATTAACAAATCTTCTGTGAAAACATAATATATCTTCTTAGATGTACTTTTTGTTTTAATTGATCGTTTTCATTCATTCTGGTGGTTGCTTTGCAGCCATGAATTGCTTGAAGATTATTAGTGTTTGAAATGCATTGATGAATCTCAATTGAACTTTGACTTTGTTATTTGGGAAGATAA
The DNA here is from genome assembly GCA_038380795.1 of Pyrocephalus nanus. Classification (NCBI taxonomy): domain Eukaryota; kingdom Metazoa; phylum Chordata; class Aves; order Passeriformes; family Tyrannidae; genus Pyrocephalus; species Pyrocephalus nanus. The sequence goes on along the minus strand of CM076269.1, from coordinate 20,266,462 downwards.
TTTTTTTGATGCCCAGGTGGAGATGAAATTAGTTTTTGGTGTGATCCTGCAATCTATAAAATCAGTTTCAGTGTGTTTTGTTTTCAGTGTGGGAGAAGCAGAAATGTCCATGAAAACTGTGGAACCACTGTAATTGATGGCAGAAACAATTAATGTGCAGCACCTTTCTCCTTCATCTATGTGTTGTCAATTTTTTCTAATCCTTTTTAAAAAATAAATGTTTAAGGTTACTGGAGCAAAAGATTAGTGTACCTTTCTGGATAGCTTTCTATTTTGGGGGATTTCTTTTAACAAAAAAATATATTACTTGGTCCAGGAATTAACACAGTACCTGAGAGCTACAAGATAAGCAGAACAAAAAATCTACTGTTTAGGAAATTTTATCATGGGACTCCTGAGAATTTCCTTTTACTTTTCATAACAGTCCATATATTCTCCTATTAGGGTGCAAAATCTTACACTTTGTTTTAAATCCCTTTATGGATTCAAAAGTTTATTCAGTTCCAGTCTTACCAAGTATCCATTACACCTAGTAAAATTGCTGTTGAGGGCAGGAAGTGGAAAGAAATGAGAACAGGAATGTATTGACTGCATCTATGTGCAAAAAAACTCCCAAACCCCCAGCCAATAAACAGCAACAACAACCCCCTATCCTCACAAAAAGAACACTAGGTAAGAAAGATACATTAAATATAGGACCAACTCTTTCACGTTGCTCTTGGAATTCTCAGGTGAAAGATTAAATATATAATGCCAGAGTAAAATAATTATTATGAAGTTAATTTTATGGGTTGTTTGCTGCCATACTTCCCTCTGCCTCCCTTGCTCACATGCAAAGGTGCACAGTCTGCAGATCTTCAGAGCTCACAAAGTTCATCTATTCCCCTTTATGCTGAAAATGCTGACCAGAAATCAAAGGGGAATAGTGAGTTCAGGCAGGGGAGCTCCATCTGTGACTCACTGTTTTTTCATCATGTACAGCACGAAATATCATCCCAAATTTGAAGCCTGCATCCATACTGAGGAGTAACAGATGTGAAGTGCAGAGACCTGCATCCAAATATATGAATTCGCTTGCTGTCAGAGACTTCTGTTTGTTTAAAAAAATGTTTGTGATGCAGTTGCTTAGTTTTTAGAAAAAAAAATTAATTATGTCAACACAGAATAAAGTTATTCTAGTTGGGCTTGCAATTTGTTAAGCTAATAGGATTTCTTTTGGTGATATCTTCATATGCATTCTCAGCATATCCCATTATAAAGTCCCATGAAAGCATTATAGTGTGTGCTGCAAATGTTTATTGCCAATATGATAAATTGTTTAACAATGCTCAGACAATCATAACAGATTTACTGAACAAGTTTAAATCTCATATTTTAGCAGAAGCCCTCCTGGAACCCTCAGAAGAAGTAAACAAACCTTCAAACCATTCCAGGCACATTTAAAAAAAAAAAAAGACAACAGTTGGTATGTTTGATATTTTTATTTTTTCCTATGATACAACTAGGAAATCATGCAAGTGATCTATTTAAGATATTCTAGTTTTTCCTAGTATTTGCATAACACAAAGTGATGTTGTAACTATTCTGTAACAAGGCATAATAAAGCAAGGTTAATTATGCACAAGCAAGTTTTTTTCCAATGTGGAAAGCTCACAGCTTTTAATTCGTGCCTATTTATGTTGTTTCTTGTGATAGCATTGGCACCTTTGTGATGGCATGAGCTTTGTGCTATTTAATCTGTTGTGACTTGTAAGTAATCAGATGAATTTTTTAACTTCAGAATAAAACAATGAGACTCCCCTTGTCAGTATTTATGCATTGGAGGAATAAATTTATATGAGGATTAACTTAGCTTCACATCCCTTGAATAGAATCTTTCTCTAAGTCTAATCCAAAGCAGAGTATTATAAGGCAGGTTCACTTTGGAAGGTAATGTGCCTTCACTTCACTTTTGTGTTCAAATTCGTGGACCAGATGGGATTCACTCAGTGGTGGTGTAAGAGATTGCCTGTGTGATTGCAAGGCTGAAAGGTCACAGTTAAGGGAGGTCCTTGACAACCTGAGAAATGGTTACATTATAGCCATCTTAATAAACAGTAAAAGGAAGACTTGAGGAACTTAGTCATTCCCTGGAAAGGTCATGGTAAACATCTTTGGAGTGCCAGTTGCAAATATAAAGAACCAGTACGTAATTAGTAGTCAGCACTGATTTACTAATGGAAAGCTGTGTTTTGCCAGCCTCAACTGTTTTCTGTTTCAAAGGGCTGGCAATATGGATTAAGGGACATCAGTGAAGGTATAACATGGTATGACATTTATTTTGCTGTGTTCTCATGTAGAAACTTGAGAAGTATGGACTGGATAATGGTAGGCTGAAAACTGAACGTCTGGTCAGGCTGAAAGGGTTGGTGGACAGTAATGAGCAGAGTGCTCCAGGTGTTGACACGGAGGCCAATTTTTTTCCATAAGAGTTGTAACATCTAAGAAATACTGGTTGCAAATGACGTCTGGACTTTGGTATTATCTGGAAGAGTTTGAGCTCCATCTTTAATGGTACCATCAAAGCTTGGAGGCACTTTTGAATTGCTCCTTACCTTCTCAGACAGACAAAGTAAGCTCAAGTCCCTCAACCTTTCCTTCTGGATCGTGTGCCCAAGGCTCCTGTCCACAGTGGTAGTGCCCCAGTGCACCTTCTCAAACTTCTGACCGTTCTTTTTGAATTAGGCTATCCAAAACTAGGCACTGTACTCCAGATGGAGTCTCACCGGGGTTGAATGATGGCCATAAACTGTGTTTTGAGAGGTTTAGGTAGAGCTTTAGGGAGACAAAATAAAAATTGCTAGAAGAGTAGTGCAGCATAGGGAGAGATTGCCAGATACTCTGGAATCTGTGTACTTGGAGGTTCTCAAGACTTTGCTATTTGAATCTGTGACTGGTCTGATTTAGTGGTGGTTATACTCTAGTTTACAGTGGGAGATTGGACTAGATGATTCTTTGGGCTCCCTTTTGGGAAGAATTTTTATGATAGTAACATTCATTCAATATATGAGAGCTGATTTTGATATTTAAATTAATGTTTTCTACTTATAATTTCTTTATTCCATGTTGTTAAGCAGTACTCCAAAGAATTGAATGATAGAACTAAAATACCTATTTCAAAATCATGTTTCAAACTAATACTGTTAAGTAAACTCTTGACAGAATAAAATTTCTAGTTTGAATGAACTTGTATCACATTTTTAAAAATAACTCAGGATGATGTCAGCTGATCAGTTCATATAATTAAAAGTCACATGTCTAAAGTCTTTTTTCAGGAAAAATTCCATTAAAAAAATCCCTATTTTCCTGGAACCCCAATCGAATTTTAGAGAAAGGAAGGTGCCAGTTCACAGGGTGTATACATTCCTTGCTTTTGTATGCTGGAGATGTGTTGAATTTTTTTTATAGTTTAATTTCTTTTCATAATCCTACTTGAAGTTTCTGATTTTTTTTTTCAAAGGAAGTACTAATTTCATTACAGTTGCAGGAAATTCCACATTAGACTTGCAGGGAATGGAAATTAAAGAAGGATTTGATCTGGAATACTTTCAAATACTCCCCATCCTCATAAATAAATTAATAAAAGAAAACCTCAGAACTGTGTGGAAGTTCTGTGGGAGCCAGTATGGTTGTGGTTTTCCAGTTATCAAGGCATAGATTTCGGTCACTGGGAAAACTGTTCTATGTCAGGCTTTGAGCAGCAGGCTGGATGAGGTCCTTGCCAGCCTTGGTTATTCTGTTGTGATCCTATGGAGTGAGGCAGGGGACCTTCTGGACCCTTGGGTGCTGCTCCTTGGAGGTGCCCTTGTGCTGCTGTCTACCTTGATGGCAACAAACTGTTCCCCAGACTTTATGTGGGAAAATATGAAGGTGGACATTTAACTATCAAGCACCTTTTCCTGTGTCCCTTCAGAGTATGTGCTGTTTGCATATTCTTACCATGTAACATGTGAAGGGATGCTTGACACTTTGCAAAGCAGAGGAAGCAGCAGCTTTCCCTGTGCTGTTTGTTGTGTAGGACTTGAAATATAATACTGAGTGGGAAAGAGCAAAGTGAAGTGAGACTGAAGCAGGACTACAGATAACATCTCAGGAACAATTTAAATCAGGTTCTCTTTTAGAAAAATAAATCTTCCATACACATTTTTGTCGACAATGATACTGGGAGTCTATTGTTTGGGGAGTGCTAAGCAAAATATTAGCAGGGTTTGGGATGGAAAATGAGCAAAGACATACCAGGACTGTGAGGCTGTCGAGGGGGGACTTTGTGGAGGCCAGACAAATAGTATCTCTCAAGTTCCAACCTCCTCCAGCTGTGCATTGTGAGGGTGGGTGCTGGCACAGCTGTAGGTGAAGAGAGAACCACAAACAAAGAGCAAGACCATCTTTAATTTATACTTTCTATTCTCTAGCTATGTTTCATGTATACCCTCATACATAATTTTTGGTTATAATGTATGAGTTCTTATATGCTGTAGTTCCTTACCATCTGCGACCATTTTCTGACTAATTTACATCCACCTATAGTGTTCCTTAGCCCAACAAATCAGCTTGCTTAAATATCTGCTTTTTGGGCCTACATGTCTTTAGAAAGAAAGCAGGCTGCATTCTGATTTTCTACATAACAGTCACACAGTGTAAATAGAATGGGAGTAATTTGTTTTTCCTCTGCTGAACAAAAGATATTGTGTTTGTTCGGGAACTTCTTATTAAAAAAATAAAAAGCATATGCCAAGGAATATGTAGCAGTGAGATAACACATGCCTCAAGGAACTCTGTGAGGAACATACCTTTGAAAATATTTTATTTCTATATTTCTTTTTGAAACAAAGTGTCAAAATATGGAAAGCCAACAGGGAGTTCTCACTAATTCACCAAACATTTTATTTACAACATATTTGCACATAGGGCCTTTCAGTCAAAAAAGACATAATTAATACCCTGGAATACTGGAATATACGTTTTAGTATAAAACTTATTTAAACTTATTTTTGTAAAAACTTTTGAAGGTGAAAAAAACACAGGATAGAGATAAAAATGGAAAATAAGAATCCTGGTGTGCAATCACTTGCACACAAAATTTGTTTCCATATGAATACTCTTATATACAGTGGATTGCATGATTGTGACTCAAGTATGTCTTTATTGATCTGGGGACAAATGGCTTCAGAATTTTAGAAAAATTCTGGCACCTTTAACTAAAGGGGAAAAGCATCTACTTGTTCTCATATACTATATCTTTATTCACTGTCTAGCTATTTTGGAGTTGTTTCATCTCATCCTTCGATGGACATAGACAATAAATCTTGTCCTGTCCTTGACCATGCTAAATTTGCACTCAACCGTTTCTTTGAGTAATCCTGAAATAATATTTTATATGGACCTTAGGCATTTTTTTTCTCCTTTTCTTCCTCCCTGATCTCCAATATAAATTTAGTAAAAGCAGAATTTAGCCATGTTTTCTGAAGAAATCCTTTGGAATATCTTTGTTCCAACATGTAGTGACTAGGAATCACTCGCATGTATCATCTATATATCAGCTGCTTTGTGAAATAGGGAGTCTGTGTATAGAGTATTCTTTGCTTCTGCTTGACTCAGTTTTTGGCAGTGATGGCTCCTTGTCCTTTCCTTTGTTTCATGGACAGTGACAGCTCACCAGGAGCCCTCGAGCCAGTCTGTACGTGGGGTGCTCCCAGCTGAGCCATCAGCCCAGTATCTATCATTATCTTTTTACCTGGCCATTGTCTTTTTACCTTACCTGTCTGTGCAGCCTCATGAGCCCTTTGGGTAGTTGTTGATGACTGAAGAAGTAGAAAATGCCATTGAATCTTTGTGACAGCCTCCAAGGAAGTTATCAAAGGTATGCAGAGAGCAAAGCGAGGTGTACAGATGATGGCAGCTTTCTTTCCTTCTTCAGGTCTTTTCCAAGACTTCTTCACAGCAAAGGAATGCATCTTCTTAAATATTTCAGTGTCTAACATACTTGTGCCTTCACTGGAACATCTGAACTCTTTTGTAATGTAGATGTTTTGCAGCAATGTAAGTATGATGTTGTCTTCCACATATCACATTTTTTTCTGGGTAACAGCTTTCTACTTGTACTGATCTCAGATATAACACAAACAGGAGAGATGATATTGTAAAATAGGTGTGATTTTCCTAACAAATCTTGGAAGGCTGACTTTTTTCCCTCCCTGAAAAAAACACTATTTAAGTTATTTCACAAAGCCCAGGAGGTTTTAAGCAACTTCACTGCTGCATTACAACAGCATTAATACAGGAGTTACATGGCATTTTGTTTCAATTATCTAGGGTTTTTTTACATTTTATTTAAATTTGCTATTTATAAATTCCATTTTATCATATTTTCTGTGTGATCGTCCTGTAATTGAGCAAGGTGTGTGTGTTTTCTGCTTGTTTGCTTGTTTGTTGTTTTCTGCTTGTTTGCTTGTTTGTCTTACCCCCTGACTGTTTGGCAGTTCGAACTTTTATTTCAACATTTTTTCAACGTTTTATTTCAACATTTTTCCTTTGTTTTTCCTGTGTTCATCAGCACAGCCCTTTGGTACTGGAGGCAGTGTCTTTAAAGAGAGAAATAATACAACTGGAGGGGAAGGGTTTTTAGAGGTCTGGTAAAGCAGAGAGAAAAGTATTGGCTTTTCACAACCCCCTTCCTGCTCTGGTAGGTTGTATTGCAAGGAAGCAATTACTGATCTTATTTCACCCCGATGAAGCACCAGTTTGTAAGATAAAATAAGGCCTGGTAATCAGCACTTTTCTTCAGGAAAAGGAGTATATGTTATGCTATTGCCAGTTTAGTGAATGAAAGATGACTTTCATTCCCAAAGGTATTTTGCAAGAGCTGTCTGAGGAAACTTGGGAGTTTGCAGGATGAAGGAGGTCATGGAACAGGATTTTTCAAAGTATCATTTTAAAGCAAAGAACTCTTCGTGTCTTCAGGCTTTGCTGTTGGAGAAGGAGCCGCTCTGCCTGGTCTGCAGTGTGTTCTCCAAAAATGCACCCAGCAAACTCTGAAACTATCCTTAAGTTCTTGTTGTGCAGGAAGCTGGGGTGCAAGGACGTGAAAGAGGAGCACGAGGCACAAGTCTATGTATTTCAGAATAACCCTACACCATATAAATTTGCCTCCTTTGAGCTATCTCCAGCATAAATTGCTATCCAGAGACGGGAAATCTCAGTTATTTGTGTTCTTGAAAGAAAACAGCAAGTAATGAGAGTTATCCTGAAGGAAGTCTAGGTCTTTTGGACCTGGTTTGTCTGGGTAAGTTCTAGAAACTGAGCCTAGAACAGAGTTAAATTTACGATCATCCCTCCCAATTTCCAAGTGTAGCGCCTTTTGCAAGTGTTTCTGCCTCTTGCTAAAGATGAGACAAAGCACAGATGAATGTGTGAGGGCTGTCACAGTGCTCCCCACCACCATCCAGGCACTGGACACACTTTGCTATTGCTTGAGGCTGTGGAGGAATGTGCTGCAGCTGCTCATGGGAAGTGTAGCATAACAGCATATGTAGCATTGATAGGCTGCCTTTCCTCAGTTTTGATCTTATTTATATTCACAAAAAAGACCCAAAACACCTCAGCCAATTTTTAAACTGGGTCATTTTATTAACTGAGGCAGTTAAAGTTCAAAATGGAGTTGAGGGGGAAGTGTTTCAAGACAGCAGGAAGAATCTCTGCATGTGGGAGAAACTATCTTACTGGTGTTGAGTGTAGTAGGTAGAGTTGTGTGGTGAAATATTCCTCATGATTCCTAGATTTGTAAGGGTTTTGTAGGCTGATGTAGCCTGTGCTTTTTGGTAAAGATTCTTGAGTACTAGAAAGACGAATAATCCTTTTGAATTAAATTATCTATGCACAAGTTTAAATGCAGATGTGCTCAAGTACAATAGTGTTTTCTTGACTATGTAAAACTAAGGACTGCACACAGCATTCACACTGCTAATATGTTATGTAATATTTAACAATCTTGCCCTTACTTTTGTATCTTTGTTTAAATCTTCTACCTCTTCAGCACTTTAAAGTGTCTTTAAATAGTGATTAAAATGAAGGTTTGTAAAACACAGATGTAGGAAGAAAGCTTGAAAGAGGAGGTAAATATAACTTTTTTTGGAGATTTTTATCACCTTTTTTTTTTCTTCTGTCATTTTCATTTCCCTCATTTTCTGATTTCAAACTAGCTGGACCTGGTTCAAATACTCATGCTATTTTGACGATATTTATGGATCAAAAGAATATGATTTCCATGGTAACTGCTCCAGGTTTTGAGCAAATATCAGCTTTGAAGGTGCTTTTTCTTTTTTTGGTTTGTATTTTGTGCTTATTTGATTAACCCCAGGAGGGGTTTAGGTCTTGTTTATAAACAGAGAACTTAATTTAAAGAAGAAAAGCAAATTTTAAAATAGAATGAAGCATTCAAGATATTACATCTAGCTGCAGAGTTCTATCAGGTTCTTGCTTTGTCCTTGTGTGTTTAAACTACTACAATTTTTTAAAGCAATCTTTAATATAAAAATATGATGTTACTTATAATTATGTTTTTTCATAGTTTCTAAATAAGAGTTCTGAAAGAGTTTTTTGTATTCATAGTTCTGTGGGCCACTGGCCACTATTTGATGGTGCTGCATGTGATGTGGGTAGATTGACAGTGAGAATGTAGCTGCTAAGGTGAATTGAGAGATAAGTGTTCTGAATGGGAAACTCTGTAAGCACTGATGATAACAACTGAACCTGATTGTTGCTTGCATATAACAAAGTGCTTCAGGACAAAGTTCTCCCATTTTGAATGCCTGGTCTGCCTGCATGTTAGCTGCTACCTCTTGCAAATCTTAATCTTGAAACAGCTGTAGTATCCCTGTATTCTGTGTACACAACACTGGATTATTTTAAAGGAGTAAGTATTTACTGCTCACCATTATTATAAAAAAAAAAAAGTATCAAACTCAGAGTTTCATGAAGTTCATATCAAATTCATTTCATGAATTGTCAAGAAGTCAGTGATTCTAAGAAATACTGAATTTATGACTTTAAAGATGGAATAATTCTTCCCAAATCTCGAATTTTAGGACTGTGGTTCAGAACTGCTGGTGTGTGTGTGTCTGTGTATATTTATGCACTTAGATTCATGCATGTGAGCAGTTTTGGGAATATGTGTTTGTCAGTGTAACATTTCTTCTTCATTATACCTTGGTGCTAGTATGCCAAGGAATGAGGCAGGGGACTTCTGGGGTACAACAGAATAGGATTATCTCATGAGTAAGTTTTAACTACATGGTACATAATCACAAGAAGGCAAAACTGAGGCTTGCACAGACATTTCTGACTTCTCTTATATGCAGATAAAATGTGTTTTAGAGAAAATTAAGGTATTGTTATGAGCAGCAACACCTCCCCGTGTGTTAGTGGCAAGGTTAGTAATCTCACTTTCAGGCATTGAGCCGTCAGTTGCTGACTCCCGGGTTGCTGAAGTAGCTACAAATGGTGGAGACACAAAGATTCTAGAGGTGGGTTAAGAGCTGAAATCTGCGTAGAAGAAAGAGAAACTGGAAGGGGAGCTCCACTGAGGACCCTTTCAGTGCCAGCATTGAAGATTTAAGCTCTTTTCCCCTGTGTTTTCCTCCCTGTGTAAGTGCACATGGTGTACCACTGTGCCACTGGTCAGCAGAGCTCAGTGACAGCCTCCAGAGTCACAGCACCTGCCTTGCTTCACTGTTACACCTGTTCTATCTCTTCATTCATCTTCCATAATGGGTTGGTAATGCATCCACCAAGGCACTGGGCAGTGTAAGCAGTATTAGCCTAGTTGGTTTTAGTTAAATCCTGCTCAGAACTTTTCCAGTCTAGCAGCAAAGCAAAGTCAGAAGTACAGGTTTTTTGGTCTCTGCAAAGAACTACTCCCTAAATATCCTGGTTAGGGTGTAGGGAGCTACAATGTTGACTAATTTTGATCACCAGCCTTTAAATACATGTGGCATATGCATGTGCTTTATGGGATATTGGGGGGGGGGGGGAGAAGGCTTAGAATACTTTTCTTCATATTTTTCTATATCACCACCCACATTGTCAGCTGCTGTCATATTTTTCTGGCTCCAATACTGTTATTCATTAAAGAAGATAACAGATTAAGGTAGCTTTGGCTACTCATCTTCTTGTAGTCTTCCAGTTTGTGTGCCATTTTGTGGTATCATGTGACTGGGGAGTCCTGAATGATAACACTAATTTACTTTAAAAAGCCAGACAGCAACAGGCCTTTCCAGTTTTGTTTTCTAATTTTATTTATTCCTTTGTTACTCAGAGAGCTAGAGCATGACTGTATTTACAATGTATTTATGTTCCCATACTTACACAGAAATTTAAAATACCTGACAAAGTGCTATGAATTTTTCCCTACTCTTTTTTACTTTTGATGAGGAAATCAAGCTGATGCCCTCCTGTGAGGGGCCTCCTGTACTTACACAGAGCATTTAGACCTTGCTGGACCAAGATACTGCTTTTATTGTAGTCAGATTACAGACATCACTTAGTAGGAATCAATGCAAATTGTGGCTAAGAACTTCAAAAACTGACCGAAATGTTTTGGTTATGATTGTTTCACTAAATTTCACATTTGCATTATGATATTAGAATGAAAGATAATCAGAGAAGGTTTTCCAAGATTTTAACTGGAAGTGTGAAATCAAGATGAGTAACATTTCTGTGCAATCAAGCCCCATGTTGCACTGAGTATCCTATTATTTCAATTTATCAATGCAAATATACTCTAGTTTGGTGTATGCTCACAAGATTTTTGTAAACTCTGGTCAATCTATTACAGATAAAGAGCTGCAAGTTTGTACTGCAAAAAAGATAGGAAATTTCTTTTTTGCAAATTACCCACTGTTTTAAGACTGTATAGGATAAAAAAAATTGCTGCTTTTTCAAGATTTTATGTGAATATTTCCTATAGTTTGAGCTGTCAAGTATTTCTGGCCTTTTTGAATAGCTCACTTTCACTTACTTTGTAAAACTAAGAGCAGGTTTTATAAAGCTTTCTTAGGATGGCTTCTTTAGTGATGTCTTTTTCATACTTTAATATTTGAGATTTGTAAGTGAAATTATGCATAACCATACCTGGTTGATTCAGTATGTATATTTTGACTGCTAATTTTATCCTGTTAGGGGTATTCAATTGAATAGAGTTACCTTTGATGTTTGTAGGAGTGCTGAATAACTTCTTAAGGGATGTTCCATGGGGTGCTGTGCACTTCAACTCCTTGTACAGTAAGGGGGAACTGCAGATAGGATACCTTGGTACTCTGTTTTTTCAGAGTTTATTTGATTATTTCCTTGCTACAGGGTAACATTTTTGACTCTTGGCTAGAGCATCCTTTTTTTCGAAATACATATAGATGTGTCATTCTCAGTAATGGATAAACTAGTAAAAAAAGCATTTACAAATTCCACTTAAGAAGTGTTGAACTATTTCTGTTGAACAGATGTTTCAGTATTCCAGGTCTACCTACAACTGAACTCCTAACAAGTGGGATGCTTTGACTTCAGGAGAGATAATAGCATACAGAGGTTTTAACCTTTAGGTCATCTGAATGAGTGCTGCATGATTTGCCATAGATTAAGAGTCTTTTGTATGTCATGGCTTCACTGGCCTGTATGAAGTGAGATAATGGCTTCAGTTTGCTTCATGGAGGAGAATTCTCCATGTTACAAGTGTCAAAAGTTATTGATGGCTCTTCCAGCAGATATTATAATGTTTGTGGATGGAAGCAGATGCCATCCTTCTGCACAGGAAGGACATAGAAAAGGGAGAGTATGCTTATGCTGCCGCTGTACCTACAGACCCTACAGTGCGTGCCAGTGCTGCTAGACTTTTGAGACAAAAAAATGCCTCTCCTATTTAAATTTGTCAGAAAGAAAAACAGTGACTAAAATGCCTAAATAAGGAGTAAATGATGACTAAGGCTTGAGAGCTAAGTTCTATGCTGTGCCGAAGCTCTATTTGTGCTACTCTGGGGGTCCCTGGAACTGTGAAACCAAATGTGGACCAGTATGGGCTCCCTGGGCTTGGAGGTGCTCTAAGCTCTGCCCAGCACCCAGGCTCTCCACGACATTATCTGTTCCTGATTCTGCTTTGTTTCCTACTCCTTGGTTATCAGCAGTGGCTAACTCTGAGCAGTGTCCTGCAGCCTGGCTGGGCTGGGCTAGCTAGTGGTGTAACACTGCTGACCACAGCTCATTTGCTGCTGTTAGGTCACAAATGCTACATTACAACTAGTAGCCTTTATCTAGAAAGGAATTCCACTCCTTTCCTTTCCCTGTTGAGAAAGGAAATTCGCTCATGCAGAATCACAACTGAAAATGTCAAGTCATTTTGAATTTGCCAGATCAGGAGAGGAAGGGAGAAAGCCCCATAACAGAAATAACTTTTATGAGGTTGAGCCAAGACAGGCATTTAACTCCTCTTCATCGTATGGTTTTATTATGTAATGCTTTAAATAGAGAAAAGAAAGACAGGTGGCGGTCAAAGAGCAGGAGAGGACACCAGTCACCAGAGAACAGGACCATGTGGTCCCTCGTTAGTGGAGATGACTAAGAGGGAAGGAATACAGCCACAGATGTCATAAGATTAATGGACAGGATTATGTATTTTGGGTAGACCCAAATTTGAGACTGTTAAGAACAGGCAGAGGGTTCACACTATATATCTTCTTTTCCCTGCTCTCTATCTCTCTCTCCATGTTGTTTTGAATTTATTTTCCTCTGTGGCTTGGGCACTGTTGTGATTTCTTTCTCTTAGTGATTGGCTGTCTATTACTTTTGGAGACTATATAACTTTCATTTTTGTTTTAGGTTTAATGTCATCTAGGTGTTAATGTAAAATAGTCTGAGATGGTTGCGTTTATCATGAGTCATAAACTGTTAGTTATCCTGTTTATGGCAGTGATACTGCTATGAGACTAGGGGTATTAGATAATTACAGACAAAACTATTTGGATTCTTGTTGATTTTGTAAATGTACAGATTTAAATAGCTACCATCAGGTCACATGAACTAATTGTTCAGCATTTCAAAAGTAAATAAATAAAATTAAAAGAAAAGTGCTTTGACTTGTTTAGTTGCTTGGAAAAATCTGACTGTAGAGGTGCAGTTTCACATTAACAAAACATTCTCATTTACAGCCCTACAAGTCTGAAAGTTACCAGATTTTTTAAAAGGCAGTATTTCACTGGCTTTAGAAAATACTTTGTATTAGACCAGATTAGCTTCATGTGAGATTCCCAGATGGCCTTTTTCTTGAGTTTCTTAGTTTTCATGTTTGTTTCAGCAAGAAGTTAAAGTAGCAGTAGTGATGCAAGAAAAATCAGCGCATATAAGCCAGTGTCAGATTTGTGCCATTTCAGTCCAATCCCTTGAATCTCTTGCTAGCTGTCTTTGCATTTATACTGTGTTCTTGCTATGGGAAGTCTGTTTACATAGCTATCTTGTTTTGCTTGTAAGGCTATAATGAGACTAATGGGCTTGATTCTTCAGACTGTTAAGTAATTCTTGTGTTATGCTGTACAGCCTCAAATTCTAATGCTTGAAGTACTCAATAGGTTGCAGAATCCTACCTTCTAGAAACAGAAATGCATTCAAAGTGTTTGACAATTCTCTGATGAAAGTCACTTTAGCCTATGGAAGTGCCAGGTACAATTATTAATTATCAGGTGGGGTACCAGTAACATCACTTAACTGCATTTCACGAATTCCTCAAAAATTTAGAGAAATGGTTCTCTATCATCAGAGATGAGAAGGGTTTTAGTACCTCTATCATCCCATGCTTTTTACCTGTTAATTATTTGTATCTTTGTAAAAAAATGATTCTCCCAGGTTCCTTCTAAAACCTTGGTAGGTGGAAATTTATTCAAGAATTAAAACCAGAAGCAAGTACTTTACAAAGATTACATACCTATTTTATTTACTTTTTCTAAAGCACCAAGTCTACATGAATAATTATCCTATTAGTAGTTTTTCAGTCTTGATGTAGGTGGAGTTTGTTGAAATTTATTTGAACTTTTCACAAGAAGTAGACATGTTTGAAAATTTTAAATTAACTCTCTCAAAATGATCTAGATATGGAAATTGTCTTGTGCTGTCCTTTGTAATACATTTGGAGAAATGTAGTCACCCTTGTTAGGTCCAGCTGCAAAAGTCATTTTTTTTTCAGACTGAATGCTCTGAAACAGAGGACTTTGCATCTGAGTCATCTTACTCACTGGAAAATAGAGCCACTGTGTTACTCTCTCTCTAGTCAGTGAAGAGGGCAAGCACCTCCACAGGGCAGTTTATTCCCTACAAAAAGACCATTTTTAGGATGGAGTGAGATTTTCTCTGGAGGCACTTACCTTTCATGACTAAGGGGAGATGTAGATAAAAAACCCAGGCTAGACACCCATGTGTCAATGCTAAAAATAATCTGAGTTGATTCTCACCCTAGAATCATGTATTAGCACAACTGAATAATGTGCTTTTGGCATCTGAGTTGAAGAGGACTGTAATTAGTCTTTATCTGTGAACCGTTATTCAAGCAAACCTTTAAGGGAATTGTTTCTGATTAATGGTTGTGGGACCAGGATCTGTAAGAATCTTGGTAGGAGAGACTGTGATCTCTGCTCCTTTAATGCATTTTAGTTCTGAGATTCATTATAGCTGAACTGGCCTTGTGAGTTGCCCTGAAAAATTATTTCTCTCTGAGCATGCCACCAGCAGCACTGAGCTGGATAAGTATTTGCAATCATACTTTTTTTTTTTTTTTTTTTTTTTTTTTCCCCTGAAAGCAAAGTCTACTTTTGTTTCTTTTAACATGCCTCTTGGTCTTGCCTTTGCAGAATGAGTGAGAAACAGGGCTAGAAACCTGTGATTATATTCTTGGCCATGTAAATCAGAGTAACTTCACTGGGTGAAAACACTGTCCTATCTCATTAAAAGATGAAAGCCATGACTGAGGTCTGTCCTTACACTTCTATGTATGGTTCACCCTCTCAGGAGATTTGTGCTTGTAGTCTAATACTGAAAATGGGGAATCCTCTGTGTGTCTACTTTCTACAGTTGATATAGCTGAAGTAAGCGTGCCAAGAGGATGAATGAATAATTTTTAGAAACATTTCATGTTTGAATTGAAGGCAACTGAGAACTTAATCTAAATTTAAAATTTATCCATACTGTAAATATAGTCAAGTTAATAGATGTATGAAGATTGGAAAAGGGAAAAAGACAGTTTTCTTAGAAAATGGTGGGGAATTTTGTTGTCACCTTTGACAAGACAACAATAAACCTTAATGGCAAGTTCATATATCCTCTGAGTTTTATTCTCTTTTAGTGTTGCCTTTTCTTCTGGTAGGTGTTTCAGATCTCAGCAGTAGGGTCTCAAGTATTGGTTTTTATTTCAGAAGCAGTTGGTCAGCAATGAGATAAGCCAGAGAGATCACTCTAATTCCTTTATTCCTCTTTTTCTCCCTCTGTTTTGGTGGGGGTTTTTCTCCTCCCCATCTAATTGCTTCCCTCCTCCTCCACTAGAATTGCTGCCCTCTCCGAAAGGACATCATCAAGGAGCATACTGATCGTCTTCTACAGTATGTAGCTTGACTGATTTCTCTGATTCAGGCTTTATATCATGAGAGTTTTTTAATTTGTAAGTCTTGTTTTTCCTGTAACCAATGCGTTTGTGCACACTTTTTTTTTTTTTTTTTTTAAACCACAGTGTGCTTTTTAACACAATGTGCTAATGTTATTTTTAAACCTCCTGTAATGGAAGAACTTTATCCTCCATCATTTAGTCACAAAAGGACGTTTTGATATTGGTTTGGATTTTTCAGCCTCATTTAACATTAACTTACCACCTAATTTTTACAAGATCTGTACTCTTGTATCAGGCAACAATCTCTCTTCTGCCTTAATGATATGCGCTGCTGAGATCTGAAGTGTGGATATACAGTCAAGTAAGAATGCCAAGAGCCAAAGGCTGGGAGAGATTTGAGTTCTGAAGGTTTCTAGATTGACCTTTATAGAGTTTTCTACTACAATAATCACATTAATATGATACTTTGAATGGAAGTTAGAGATTTACTCTGTGACTTCCGTCTTCTCTGTTTCCTTTTGTGCCCAGGAAGGCTGCATGGCCAAACTCACTTTGAAAAGTAGTACACCTAATTTCCCTTAAAAAAAATGAATGGGAAAGATTAGAAAAAAAAACAAAACACCACACATTTTTTCCCCCCCCTTGACAACTGTCTATTGCAATGTCTTTTGCAAAGTTCTTTTTTTTTTTTTTTTTTTTTTTTTTCCCCCAGAAGGAAAGCAAAGATTCAGTGCTCAGAGCATCTCAATACAAGATGTAGAATATTGAGGTTTTCTGAATGGGATCTTAGCACTGTCTAGGCTTATTTACTGCAGGGGTTTCCAGCTGCTTCCTTCAAAACTATTGTTGAGATGAGAGGAACATTATTAGGAAAGAGTTGCACATGTAAAACTTGAATTTGTAGTGCTGTTTACATTTTCTTGCCCAAGAGAATTGTAGTGGTATCTTTGAGTGTGTGTACACATGAATATAAATGCATATGTAGTATTCTGCTCCTGAGCTCTTCTGCTTTCTTAAACTCTGATTCTTTTAATTTTCCTTGCTGCTGTTTTAGAATTGTGTGTTCCTCAATAAACGGCTAGGAGTGGCATTTGATAAGCTAATTTTATAAGCTACAGAAAGGCAAAAAAAGATATCTTTAAACATTGGTGAACTTGGCTGGTCAAACTACAGATTTCTCTACCTATATTAGTTGAATGGGCAACTTCCTTCTTCTGGGCAGAAAATTAAATGCTTCTTCACCCATGTGAACTACTAAATTGACAGAAAGACACCAGGGAGAAAGTGTATATTACCTAGTTAATAGGTGATGAACAGAAAGAATTAACCTGAAGAGTGTTTAAAACAAAAATAATATCATACCAACAAATGTCAAATTATTCATGGGAAGGAATTACTTGTATCCCCTTAATTTTATATTTATTTTTTAAATCATGAAACCTCTGTGGTATCAATGCTACATATAAGGCAGGAATATTGGGAAGTCATTTATATGAATGCTATGAGCTCAGGTTTAAATAGACTGTCATAGCTATTATTTTTTATTCAGACTGTTTTGTGTTCTAATCTTACACTTTTCAAATACAAAATTTGATATAAATGTGAGCAAACCCTGAACATTTTTTTTAATCTCTTGTTGGATTTTAAAATGCAAGATATTCATAGCAGTAATTACAAAGGACTGCTATTTCCCTCTTTTCACCTCACCTTTAATAATAGTATATAATTTAGTGAGAGTCCAGGGAAACCTTGAAGCTCTCTGATTTCCAGAGGGCAGGTGGTAGGTGGTGTTCCTTTGACAAAAGTCTGATTTCCAGACATTACCATCAGGCAATCTTGAAAAATCTTCATCTTTATTTAGAATAGCAAGCAATTTGCAGTGTTCCTGCAGTTGTAGCATAAAACCTTGTAAAAACAGGTATGGTTCACAAGGTGTGAAGTGTGAAAATGAACAGTATGATATGAAAGAATAAAAATGCTTGTATTTTGCAGTTCATCTGTCTTCTAATGAGCAATTCAATTAAGTCTGGCCTTGTTAAGTAGGTGCTTGAAAAATAAGTCAAGTGATGCGGTAATTACGAACACAGGAAAACAAATCCCTCCCTCTTCTAAACAGCAATCAAAATATTTACGTGGAGAAGTTAATATTGTGGAGCTTTTCATAGGTATTCTAAAATCCTTAAGCAGCTGCGTTGAGGCAAAACCTGGTGTGCAAAAACACAGGGTTGGGATCCGTGAGGAGGCGTTCAAAGCACATCCATCAGCCTCTCATTTTCAAGACTCCACAGGGGAACGATTTAAAGAATATGTAAGTTTATAATAGGAACAAATTATACTTGAGCATAAGAAGTGAATAATGACATTTCACAGTGGGTATTTGTTTCCAGTTAATGCAGAAAACTTAGCCAGCTCTAAAGTAATAGATGATAGCTAAGTTAGACATCAATAATGAAAACTAATTTCTGGACAACACATTTTGCATCTGATCATGAGAACGTTGACTTTATTTAATTGACAACTTACTGGGTTGCCCCACATACTTTTGTTTTGCCCAGGGTCAACAGTTTTTTCTCTAGGATAGCAACACGAAGTTAAAGAGCAAGAGCCAAGTGTACGAGGCACTGTCTACACTGCTCAACAGAGCAGCATTTGGTTTAACTTCAGCAATGTCACAGGGGTTGAGAGCTCATTTACCCATTGCCATGTGGAATTTGTAAAGCAATCTGTAAACAACAACTTCTGTTCAAGTAACTTGTCTGTTTGGTAAAATTCCACTTGCTTCAGTGATGAGAAAGAGTTGGTCTTAGGTTTATCTCCCTTTGTTTTTCTCCCTGTCACTAGTGGTCACGATGGAACACTTCACTCTGCTGCAGTCAAACATAGCTGATGAGATAGGAGGTACCCGGTTTTTCTGCTGGGCTCAGTGGAGCCTGTCCCTGTCAGAGCATTCTGAGCATCACCTTTAAAAAAAAAAATCTGAAAGTCTGGCCTGTGCTCCAGCTAAGAGTGACATGGTGGAACAAGAAAAATTAGCAGGTGTTCGTGTGGCATCCTCCTGCCTCGCCCTAGGAAAAGCAGTATACTGCAACTTTTAATGCTTGTTTACCTCATGGAGGAAAAGGTAAGCCCAAAAATGTTGGAAGAGCTTCAGGCAGTAATGCTAGACTGCAGCATCAGTCTACATATTTCAGTAAAAAAAAATGTAACTGTGCCACTAAAGGCTTTTTATCCTGTTTTACATAAAGAAGCATCTCTGTATTGTGAACATTGTAAACTAACATCCTTAACTTAGAAATCAATGTAGTTAGTGTAGCTGTGGTGCTGCTAACAACAATTTTCTTAGATATTAATTCAATAGAAAGAAAAATATATTGTTACTACCCAAAAAAAAAAAAAAAGGTGCCAAGAACTGATGTTTCTGAGAGACACTGTATGCTGTAGTGCCTCTGTCACATTATCTCCTTTCTGACTATGTCCAGCACTTTCAAATTTGCAGAAGCCTATTTGGAGTAACCTTGCAGTAGATTCTAGTGCTGTTGTGCTTCAAAGTCCCAGATGAGAATTGATGGTCTTTGGACTTATGGGTATAACTTCTCTTTCTCTTCTGAAAGGAATGATGAGAGATGCTCAGGAAAACTCTGTTGAACAGTAGTTCAAGGCTATGTTCGCTGACTTAATATCTAAATTATGACTCCTTTTGTTTTTTAAGGTATGAGTGTGCACAGCATAAGAGAACCATGTAATTGTACTGTTAATTGAATGCATTCAAGAGCCTCCAAGAGATAGGCAATAACATCTAAATTTTACAAAGGGATCACAGAGTCAGATATGACAAAAGCTGTTAATTGACCTTACGTAAGCAAGAATTTTAAATTTGCTCTGTGGCTGTGATTGTCATGTAGGTGAGTATTATGGCTCTGTGTATGTGCACTTAATTGTTTCCATGGCTTTCTGCATAGATAGGACAGTCGACCGACTGGAGGGCGTTCACTACTTCCAGCCAGCTTCAAATCAAAGTCTTTGACTAATGTATATGGGAGTTTTCCAGGTAAAAATGTTGGACTGTCCCAGAGACTCCCTCTGGCAGCTCCTACTGTGCATTGCCCAATTTATAAGAACAGACTGTGTGTTTCAATGTGTTGATTAACATCCTGGGTGGACAATCTGGCAATTTCAGTGATTTCTCTGCAGCAGAAACTGCCTAGAATTGACCAAACTGAACATAAATAATCTTAAGTAGTCAGTAGAAACTGTTCTGTGCAGATGCGGGGAACCAAAAAGAAACAAATGCAAAACTCAACCAAAACACAACAGCTTTGAGACAGAAAGAGTAAGGTTTCATTGTTGAAGCCCTTTGAGAATCACTGTGACAGTAATTTCAATGAGACAAAAGCTTGGTTCATGTAGATGACAGAAACAACTCAAATGGCTTGACCTGACTTTCATCTATGTGAATTGTTTCAGATTACTTAGATTTTATGGGTGTTCTCTTCTCCAAATGTATCTTGCATTACCCCTGTGACTGTTGATTTCTGATCCTTTGAGAAGAAAATTGCATAAAGTCTCTTATTACCAAGATTTAATTGACATTTTATTCATATAATTTATTTCAATTGCAGGACTTAAGTGTCATTTAACCAGCAATTATTTTCCCTATATTATATGTTACCAACTACATAGCAAAACATCCTGCATTACAATGAGTTCATTTAAAGGAAGATGATTCTGATCAGGGAAAGAATGTTTGCAGAATAATTTGATAGAGTGGCACTACCAAATGGATCGTGAGGTGGTTTGGGTGTTTCTGATCATGTGAAGTCAATGTAAGGTTATTAAAATACTTAAGATAGGAGACTTACTATGGAGATCATGTATGGTGTGGGACTTATATATAAGAGTCCCTGACTGCTGTGCTAATGTGTTTTGACGCTGCACTGAAGCATCAAATCCATTTGATTCTTGTTCTTTCTTCTGAAATTATTACAAAATACTAGTAGTGATTATTATATCCTGAGCACTTTGTTGCTAGGCACTGCCTTGAGCCTGATGGTAAATTCTACATACATCATCAGGTAGCTGGGATTTTTTTTTTTTTAAATATAGTTCAATTTGTAAAATTACTTTGTAGACAGTGATTAAGAACTGGAAACCTCACTGTGATTGGTTGTGCTTTGCTTTTTTTTATCTGTGGACAGATCTTCAGAGTTTTCTTTTCCACTGGGGAAAAAAAATACGGTTAAAAAACAAGAACTTGGTTGTAAGGTTCAAACCTCATCATAAGGATACTTAAAATAGTGACAGAAATGCCAGCAGCAATGTTAGAATAGCTGAGCAAAAGTGAATAAATAGTTTCTTCTTCTGATTCTTTATGGGATGAGTTAATGACAGAATCATCATGCTCCTCAGGAACAAAAGGTGGAGGTACTGGGTTTTGCTGTGATACATTAGGATAGTTAATAATCCAAAAAACCAAAGGGAGTGGAGTGTCCTGGAGCTGCTTGTGGTGGTTCAGACTCTGTAGGTCTTACGGAGCAGCCTGCACCTGCAGGTAAAAAGCATTCTGCTGTCCTTGACAAACTTGTCTGGTCACATGCAAGTCATTTGTGTGTTCGTGGGTTAGTTATCCTTGGGTATGGTAATTATCTCTAGGCTTTGCACTAATGACATGATCATTATAACTCTCTCAAAGAGGGTGGTTCTGAAATGACACAATATTTTCAGATTTTAACAGATGCAATTTAGGTGCATCACACCCCAGCTGGTGAGGTATTTGACCAGAGTGCATTTTGCTCTCAATCCAGCCTTTCATTTTTTAACTTCCTTGAGCAAAATATGCTGAACTTTCTAAAATGATCAATTTTTCTCATGAGTTCTTTCTGGAAGGTGATAATTGTTTTATCGATACAAGATGCAGTCAGTTGCATTTCAAATACCTTCAGAGCTAGTTTTCTGATCACAGTCTCAGGCAGCTTTGGTTATTGTGTGTGTTTGATTTTGGCACTTAGTGAGTTATTACCAGTAGATGTGTAATAATGAGTAACTTCTGCTGCTGCTCAGGAGTGGCTGAGTGTTAAGCCCAACTCCCAGTGTAAGCCAGGCCATGTTTTAGGCAGAAGTGCAGGAAGATTGCTGGGAAGGAGGATGACTGTCTTGTGGTCCGCAACTGGCACTGCAGCCAGCTCGGGGTGGTTGTCTCACACAACAGCTGTCCTCAAAGAAGGAAATGTGAAGATTGTCAAATAGCTCAAGATCTGTGGACATTTCTGTCACTTCCCCCCCCCCCTCCCCCTTCCCCATTTCAGGAGATGTGTACTTGGCCGAACCCACTAAAAATCTTGATACTGCTCCTTAATTTTTCCTGAAGACTTGTTCCAGCAAGGGCAATGGAGGGGGACCCTCTTCTAAGCATTCTCATTAGCTGGCATTTGGGCTTTTGAGGGCTGGCAAAACTTCAGTTTCAGGTCAGTCCTTGTTATGGTAGCAAGTATGGTAGTGAAAGCAAAGCCTTCTATCCTTTGACCCAAAATCGTGCTTTGAGGGCATAACCAATGTGTTACCCTGCTAACTATCTGTATGTGTATACAAAAGATAAAGCAGCTTGTAAACTATCTGAGTGGCTTTGTCATGTAATATAATATTTGAGAATACAAATAATAGTATTTGTATTCTCATATAGACAGATACTCTTCTGTGGTGATTCCAAGAGCAGTAATGTAAAGTAACCTGTTCAATGTAAATATAAATTTTAAAACCACTTAGGAAGCTTAAGACATTAGTTTTTAATAAAATTAAGTACCAGAGCTTGGTTAAAAGACCTACCTATTCCTCCAGCACAAAATAATAGTGTCAGATAAGGTGACTGAAAGTACTGGAAGATAGTGCCCAAAATAATACTAGCTTTTGCACTGTAACTTAATTTTTAAATTGCTGATTTGAGGTTGCAGTGGTTGTGTCATTGATTTGGTGGAAGGAACTGCTTAACATGCTCAGAATGACAGAATCTCAAAACCAGAATAAAGTAGTGGTGGTTAGGCAGTGATGGGACTGTGTGGTGTAGGCATGGCTGACTAACCTTCTCCCTTCTCTGCTGTGCTCTGTTGCTGTGAAGTCTTTCTCTGGATGGTCAAATACAGATGTTAAGGCTTAAAAGAAAATTTTTTTTTTTGTTCTATTAATAAAACCGGGTTTTATTAATTACAAAAATTAAGATACATGATGCTTTCAGTGCTGTGTTTCAGCAACCCCATAGTAATGAATATGTATGAGGAACCATAAATTGGATGGAATGTACTTGTCTCTGGGTGACTGTACTTAGAACTCTGTTATGCCCTTACCTGATTTTTCGGCTGCTCAATGCTCCCTGCACTGCTGAGGGACGTTTATTTTCTTTTAGACCATTTTATAAACCTAATTAAATGCTTGTAAATTGTAATTATTTAAACTTCAGCCAGAAGGGTTATGCATTAATGGAATTTGATCTTTTTGGACATACTAAATTTGATTTAAAGTTTTGTTTTCATCTTCTATATTTCCTGAACTTAAAAGTGGAACAATGTCTCTGGAAAAAAAGGAATAATCTAAAATGCAGTCTTGTAAAACTTAGGCTGTCTGAAACTAAGGACAGAGCTTGGCAAAAACATTTATATGCTTAGTCATTCCAAATTTAGCTAAAATCAGAAAATAACACAACGATGAATTTTAATAGATATCTTTGCCTTTTCTTACTGTTCATGAAAAAAAAATAAAAAGAGAAAATAGAGATCAACCAAACATCTCAAATAAAAGCATGGAACAGATATACAAAGTTTGACCTGATTAGATTGTATTTTCTAGTGTATGCTTCAAGAATATCAGCAGCTATCAGCCCCTCACTTTCAAAGCTTCAGCTGTCTCCATTTAAAAAATTATGAGCCACCAAAGAAAACATAAGTTTCATTTTAGTTGTTGATATCAGTCAGAGCTCATAACAAACCACTTACAACCCAGGGTCACTTCCAAACAACTTACTGTATGAATCAAGAAATTCTTTCTTTTTGAAGGAATTGAGATTTGCTTTAGAAAAATAAGGAAGATGTCCTGTCCAATATGATTTTACATAGAGACTTTGGGGATTTTCCTCTGGGAAATATCACAGTAGCTTCATATCAGAGTTCCATGCATAGTACCAGCTTTTAATGCATGTCTCTGTTTATTTTATAGCTTCTAGCTATTATTTTCAGCTATATACATTTAAATGTGACCATTGTGCCATTGAGAGTGGACCAGTGGGTTATATTTCTGCTTACCACACTGAAATAACTTTTTTAACATTAAGCACAGGCACATCTTTATGCTTCTATTTATTTATTTACCCTATCTACACAAGTTTTCAATAAAATTCTATGTTAATTTAACTGCAGTCTGTATACATGCACTAAAAGATGTGCTTTGCTTCAGTAAGGGATGGAACTTTAACTGAATGGATATTTTATCTCATTATTTTCAAATATTTCAAATAACTGAAGGACCAGCATTCTAAAGACATGAAAACATTAGCCTATCCTGGTACTGAAGTGTAGCCAAGTCCTTCATGCTGGAAACATTTAAAACATTTGGATGGGTACAAAGAGGTGTAATGTTATATGATGAGACATAAAGGAGAAGAATTACATAAAACATTGAAAATTACAAGAAGATTATTAAATATGGGGCAAATCTCTTTTTAAGAGCTGCCTGTTCTTAACCAGATGGGAGAAAAATTGGACAAAGACAACTTAGCTGCTTCCAAAATATTAACTCATATCCTCTTTCACATCATGAATAAGGAATAATTTATTCATTTTCCTGGGAAAGATTCCTACAGATATGTAGTGTTTAGGCTTGAATATACAGCGAAGAAGTACCGTGCCATGGACCCTTTTACTGACTGAGTGGTGTTAATAGTAATGGATCAATGTGGGGCTGAGAGGGCTGTGCAGGCTGTACAGTTTGTGTGACTGAAGGCCTGCAAATAGTTTGGTGGTTTTTTGTAGCTGTGCAGTGGGAGTACAGGGAGCTCAAGATGTAACTGATAAGCAGCCAGATAATAGACTCATGAGCAGAACGTCAGAAATCCATCAAAAAGAAAGCAAAGGCTTACACTGGGCATGTGTGGTCTTGAATGAGAAGCAGCACAGGAAACATCCAAACATGATAGGAATATAAACGTGAATTGATCACATTGTGCTTTTAATGACTGAGGTGCATCTGTATGCTCAGCTTCTAAGAAATTAACTATTTCGAAGGTGTGTTTCAGTTGAATTGTAGAAAATACAGCACAAGTTTTGTTTGATGCAAAAGTTTTTGATTAAAAATTGACTACAATATATAAAGGTGAGATGTGGGCTAGATTCTTTAAATTTATATACTCTATAGTTCATTTCCCCTGAGAGCTACTGAATCACTTGTACAAAGTATGCAGCCTGCTTCTGCCACCATTAGCATTTGGTTTAAGCATGCCACTGCTTTGGTCTGAGGTCATATCTGGCCTCCAGAAGTTACAAGACAGACATAAATTCTGATAATGTTTTGATTTCTACATTCATAACAATCTGTTTCTGTAACTCTACCTCTCTCTCATGGATTGCTGCTTTGATATTTTGGGATTGGGAAAGGGAAGGAGGAACTGCATACTAACATGTACCCATTTTTGTTAGGCTACAGTTCCTCAGGTCCCAGCCCTCACCCTGAAGTATGACCAAATCTGAGTTCAGGTCAGGTTGCTCAGGGACAGTTGAGGTACAAATATCTCCAGGGGTGGCTGTTCCTCCATCTCCCTTGACACCTGTTTCACTGTTCATCAGAGATGTGTCTCTTAGCTGGTAAGCAGCCTGAGAAGGACACATCACCACGGCTTCTCACAGTGTATTCCAGTAGTTTTCATTCTGTGGATCTCGCAACAATCTCCTGGGTAATTAGAACCATTTAAATGTTTGGAGTGTTTTTTGTTGTTTACCCTTTTTACTAAATGTCTTCCCTAAACAGGTGTATCCCTATGGTGTTTATCTTAAGCAATTAAAAATAAGCTCATGCCTAAGCTTTTTTCCCACTGGCTTAGTTGGAGGGTGATTGGAACAAACAACCTCCATTAAAATGGGATTTTTAGACTATTGATAAAACTTTGTAGTTATGCAAGCTAAGACAAGGATAGTCAAATTTCATACTTCATGCCAACATGCTGATCATCACAGGAGTTCAGGAGAAAGTTTTCTTCAGATTTAAGCAGTAAAGAACATGCTGTTCTTCAGTTTCCCTACAGACCTTGCACGTTAAGTTGCTAAATAGATGAAAGCTGCTGGAATTGAAGGGTATAATTAACAAAATCCAGGACCCTCTTTCTTATGTCCTCTGTTTCTTCAGAGTAACAGGATGGAATTTTCAGGCCTTCACTGAGTTTACTTTTACAATGTTTAGTAGTGAAGGAAGTTGAGAATGTGCCGTTAATAAGTAATGCCAAGAGCCTGCAGCAAGAAAGAGAAAGGACTCCTGTTGGTGGCTTTTTGAATTTTATTGTAAACCTGCACAAAGTTGCATGAGTAAAATCTGCAAGAAACTGCCTTATACTGTATTTTTATTGAGTTTAGTCTGAGTTCTCTGCTTGTGTGGTAACAAAGGAAGGAATGCCAGCCTTCCAAATGCTTCTGTGAGCACACTTGGCTATGCCAGTCATTGCTGTACCCAGTGAGATGACAGCACTGCTGCCAGTGGGCTACATAGGAACTGGCACATGCCACTCTGTCTTCCAAACACACATCTCAAGCAGAGGGGAAAGGGATGGTAAAGACACTATTCCTTCTCCACAGAGGGCAATGAACGTTTTCCATTCTGAATGTAGACAACAGACCTTGCAAAAAAGACTTCCCATAACACCTCGCATCACTGCATATCATGACCTGTCTATTTGAATTTAAATTACAGTCTTGAAACCTGTTACGTTCTCCAAAAGTGGAAGTGACAAATTAATATTGATTGGGAGTTCACAATTCCATCACAGATAGTGATGTCATCTCACTAGGTGGTGCTGCAGAATCATTTTGCCCAGAGAGAGCAAAACTGTGCTTTGTGTGATGATTAATGGCTACTATATTTCTGAGAAAAAGCTGAATTAGATGCTGGGGTTCTTGTCTGAGAAAGTTACGGGTTTTATACTTAACACTTTTTAATGAATAATTAAATCTGAACTGTAATAAATAATTTTAGCTGAGGAAGGGTTGAAGTAAGAACTAGGAGTAAATCATCATTGTACATATATATATCTGTAAGATGCAACTAAAGCCCATTTTCAAAGCTGAAATTAAGGAATTAGATAAAGACAGAAAATAAGAAAAACAAAGAAAAGACAGAAAAGGGTGAAACTGTGCTTCCTATGAGCAAATATTTTCAAGAGTTAGATGATACTCATGGTCCTGTATCACCACGATGGAGATCAACTTTTAGAAATAGCATGTTTTGGAATACTCTTAATTTGAATTGCATCTTGCTGTTTTGCTATTTTCTCAATATTAATGGACAAATTTAAAGGGTGATATTCTTTTTAGACATTTACTTATCAAAATATTTATTTATATTTCTACAAAATTTGGGGCGCAGAGAGGTAGGTTACAAACTGATAGCAGTAGATTATAACATAAGCAGTAAATTATAACATAATGTTTAATTATCAAAATGTGAAATAGACTCAGTACATGCACAGGATTAAATGACAGGATTTTAGCTTAAACCAGGTCCCTGCAAAACCAAAGAACCCAGTGCAACATATAAACTAAAAAGTCAGTCAAGACAGGGTAAAAGTGCTTAGCAGTATGATTTGTCTCACTGAGCATGAGCCCATCAGTAATATCACCATGACAGATGGATCAAATAGCAAGTCAGAATATTCTGAATATAGGGCATAAGTAATCATCACTGTCTGCAGAACATCAAAGTTCATGGGCAGAATGAGGCAAAATGTGCCAGAGACTGAATACCGAGAACGCCTACAAGTTATATTGAAAATCCTTGATGATCTGGTGTGTTTTACACTACATCCTGAATGTAACTACAACCATAATTGGACATACTTTATACCTTGAGAAGGGTTGCTACTATGAACGCTTAGCATACAGCACAGTCCCAACTGAGCGTTGACTGTGAGTGACTTCCATGAACCTGGAAACCACCTGGGGTCAGACTGGTTTAAACATGCAGTGTGTTGTAAGTAGTGATTGGTATGCTGTCCTGTATTCAGTTCCTGGGAGCACCATAAAAACATTAGGTATAGCAGAGCAGAACTGGGCAAATAATGGAATTTTTTTGCTTGACTGCTGAAACAAAAGGAAAGTAAAAAGAAATGAAGAAAAATCCATCCAAAACGGGTTTGTATTTTTCTTTAGAGGCACTTTGACTAGTACCACTAGGGGGAAAAAACTTATAAATACTTGACAAAGAAGAATTCTTTTTAACTCTTTAATTTTTATAAAGTTAAATTTGACATAATGCTATTTGAAAGTGAAAAGTTAAGTTTTATCTTGTAAGTATATAAAATTGGTGGTATTTCCACAGTTTTTCATTTGAAAATGGATTACTTGCTTCATATAAACAAGTGACATTTTTATAGATAATTCTTGTCCTTGCAAGTAGTTGCAGCTCTGCCTTGTAGTGAATATGATATTCATTAATGGAATACAGAATGTGAAATGGCCTATTTGAGATAAAATTGCCAGTGGATGGCTAACAAGTTTGTCTTCTCTGCTGTTATTAGAACTGCTTCATCATCCTGCTCTTACGGCTTATGCACGCTGATGCATGACATGATTTCTATGATAACACAAATGCAGAAGTTATTTGTGTAAATGGTGTAATCTTATTGTTTAGTATATAGCTCTCTTCTCTCAAATACTCCTCTCTAAAACCAGAATAATTTTTATTGAATAGTTTAAAGCTGCACTTAGTGTTATTGATGTTGTAAGAAATCATAACAATTTTGAGTTAAATAAGAGTTTCCTGTTTATTTCAATGAATATAATGATCCTTTTTAATCATCCTTTAACAAATAATCTTGCCTTTTTTTTTTTTTTTTTTTTCCCTGAGTGAATGAAGAACAGCTATTCTCAGGGGAAATTGTTTTGATCTCTAAGATGTTTCACATATTATGCTTAAAATATTTATTTATGGACAAAATTTATGGAAACTATTGGAATTTAGCTAAAAGTTAAGACAACGCTGCCCTAACTTTCAATTCCAATGTAGAGCAGAAAATCCGTAGAATTGGATATCAGCCTTTATCTGGTTTAATCACAAGGCTGACCTCAGAGTGGTACTCAGTATTCCCAGTATTAGGCTCTTTTAGAAGTACTTGTCCATCCTGTACAGCTGCTCTGACAGAATATATCCTTTGCTGAAGGGGAAAAAAAGATCCTAGCAGGATAATAACCCTGACTTGTGACAGCTCATGTTTTTGGAGGTCTTTGTAGGTTTGGTCTGCCCTCTGCCCTGTGCCAACTGTCCAGCCTCAGGGAACCCAAGCCCCGTGATCCAGCCCCTGCTTCTCTGCTGGGATCTCTGCTTCCAGCATCGTCACCCCGGCCTCGTATGGGAGGCTGTTCCTCTGTGCCCCAGGTGTGCCAGGACAGAAGGAGCAGCTTATTCATTTATTTCCTGCTGGTTTCAGAAGTGCAGGGAGCCGTGCACTGAAATTGAGAGTTTGGGGGCAGGCCAGACCAGAGCAGATTTGGTGCCTGAAAGGAGCGTGCCCACTGCATGCCAGGGACGGTTCTACTGACCCTGAGCGAAGGATTACACTGCAGATTCCAATCTGAAGGTGAATCACGTGCCTTCAAAACTCGGAAATCATGGTTTCCTTTTCTCCACAGCCAAGTCATCAAGCTAATGATGCCAAGTGAGGAAGATTTAGCTTAGTTGCTATGGCAAAACTAGAGAGGACACAAAGCTGATACAAAAAGTGTGTCATCTTCAGTGTCTACTCCAGCTTTCTTTTCTTTTTTTTTTCCTCTTTCTTTTTTTCCTAACTCAGGAAAGATTTGAGAGAGAATGAAGAAGAGGTTATGCCTATGCTATTGTATATACATTTTTGTTGTAGATGCAAGATACACAAAATGGCATTTAATACAAATAATTAGACTTCTGGAGAATTAATTTTCATTATGAGATTTAGTCATAATGATTGCCAATTTGGCAGCTTCCTGCAGTGCTTAATACTACATCTGCTTAACAGTCCAGATGATAGTGCTGCAAACCATACCCAAATTATTTGCTGAACCTTGGAGTAAGTGGCTGTGAAAAGAAGTATATTACCAAAATTTTACTTATTTTCTTTTTTTGCAGCAATAACAGTATTATGTACCTTAAAAAAAAAAAATCCAAAATACATTAGATGATTGTCTAAAGCACTCATTGCAATATTGTAGGAATTTGTCCCGGGTTGAGCTATATCCTGATATCACAGACTTCATTCCACTGATGAAGCTGTAAGTAAGAAATCCTGTAAGGTTACCTGGCTGAGAGAGAATTCTGAATGGTTTACAAACTGCAGAGCCCTGAAGTATCTCAAGTTTCTTGATGAAGATGTTAAGAATGTGATTACCAATTCCTGGCTTTAAGCTGCAGATTGCATCAATCAGAGAATCTGAGTGTCACAGCAATAGGTCCTTTCAGCTATGAAAAAGAAAACTTCTAGCAATTAAGTTTTATGCTTTGGTTTAAGAAAACTGTATGTCCCTAATGTAAGCAAAATTTTAAATCTTAGTTCCTTTAATAAACCTTTGGTTATTTATTATTTAATAAACTTTTGGTTTATTAAAGTTTTCTATTTAATTTTCTTAGTTATAGATCTTTCTTGGAGATGAGCAAAATGTGAGACATGACTTTATTCTTTCTGCCACATGTCACTGATATATTTTCTTGTTTTGTGTTTTTTAAGATCCTCTCACTTGTCTTTGAAAACAAAAGTTTGGGTTATTTTTTAACTGAAAGGAAGTACTCAGTGTGTTTTGGGGTTTTATGTATGTAAGGCAAGTTCTTGCCAGACTTTCACTAGATTTTTGCCTTGCTTTGAATTTCTGGTAAAAATTGGGCTCCAGCATTATTGTTAATTTATGCTATGCAAACTTAAGGGAAAATGTAGGTTGTGTCTGTCAGGACAAGTTATTAATATTAGTATGTTTTCAGAAACATTTCCTTTTCTTTTCTTCTCCATATTTTTGCAGGACTTGGTATCTCCTCAACCTTCATTACATTACATGGTGGCTTGTTTTTTTGCTTTGATTGTGCTGATTCTGCTGTGGTTTTCTATCACATCCTTATTTATAAGAGTGCTACCTGAATTTGACCGTGACTCTTTATGAACATTTCTCGTGTGTGTGTAAATTGCCAAGTAAAGTTACAGGTTTTGGAAGATTAGATGATGGCTCAAAACTTACTCCAAGCCTGACATCCTCCTAAAATCAAGTCCTTCGTGTTGCAGGACACACAGATTTTTACGGACTGGTTCAATCTGTGTGGTAGTGTACAAACCATGAACATGGAGAAGTATCTTATATATGAAATTAGTGTAAAGAAAAAAGAGAATTGGTGGATTGAAATTCCTCCTCACCACCCACAGTTCATAGACCTGCCTATTCTTCATAACCTAAGCAAGTTGTCAACTAAATCATTTACCCAATCATAACATTTATTTATTTATCCCTTTTTTTTCTGAGATATTCTAGTGACATTTGATATGATTTCTTTATTTCTAGTGTCAGTTGTTATGATGTCTTTATTTCACCTAATTTAGTATAATAGTATTCAGCCTTTCTAAAGGTAAAATTCGAAAAAAAAAATTTGGGATACCCCTCCTCCCCTCCCCTAATAAGTTTGCCATAGGAGAGGTATTATAAATATCTTGTAATTTATGTTTACAAATATTCAAATTCTTCAGTATAATTCATCTACTGCTTTCCACTTAGGCACATGGAGCTTGATCCTGTGATATATATACATATATCCTTGTGCAACCTTCTAATGAATAGTTTTCATGTCAATCCCATTCCATGAGTGGGGCTGGTAAAGAGCACAGTTATGAAACGTTCCCACTTGTTTATTTGATCAACTCAACAGTTAAAGTCAAGAAAAGTTCGATTTGAAGCATGCTAAAATTTTTTATTGGAATGTCATTGCTGTCATTGTACAACATCTACTGTGGAAGCAGTACAAAAGATAAATCAATCTTGGAAGGAAACAGTAATATCTGTATTGATATGAAAACTGGTGATCTTTATTGGGAAAAATATGCAATTCTTTATTTTGCAATAAAAAAATCAATATTTCCTTCCTTACATTTAGCAAACATCAGATTGATATTTTAACGTAGCTATTTCTGAACAGTTTTCTGTATAACTTGAAGGCACACTCAGATTTTTTTCCTGGTTTTAAAGAATGACAGCAAAAGCACCTTTATCTGACATTTAGGATGATTAAATTTTGAAAAATCACTTGGCATATTCAGCATGACTCCACAGGGTACTTTTGCTTTATAAGGCAATGGATCATGTTAGCTTAACTTATATTTAAGATTTGCTGGCCCGATATTATTGTGTTAGGCAGTATTGCTGAAATGAAAACATAAAATTTTGCTGCCAGGAAATCAAGTCTATGCCTGCCCGACACTATAAATTAGTTCCATAAAGTTTTAAAATGCAATATTTGCTGTAACCCAACTAGTGTTGTAAGCCAACAAATTGTGCTTAAATATATAAAATTAAATCCCAGACCAAAAATGTATGCATTTCTTTCTTGCCATCTTACAAGCTATACAAGATACGCTGCTATTCTAAAAAAGAAATTACCTTCAGTTGAATATATTTACAAATATGAGCCTCTTTCATTCTTTTTAAATCCATGCCATCAATTTAAAAACAGATTTGGAACAATCAAAACTTTCTCTTCTGGGTTCCTGAAGGCTAATGTGTTCATTGTGTCATAATGAGTTGAGTCCAAAGCAACACTGTACTAGAAAAAAAATTATTAAGAAAAATATTTTTAAGAAGTCATCGATCTGAAATTTGATTTAAGAAGTTACAATGGTATTACTGATCTGAAAAAAAAAGTATTAATTTTTCTACTCTTCTGTGTTTAAAAATTTGAGCAATGCTAGCTATTGCCATTGGGCTTGGATTGAAGTGAGGATGCTCTGCATAATGTGCCGGTACAGCCTCCTTTCTGACTTCACCTTCTGAGGAGTGCAGGCATAAAGCCAGCATGGAGATTCCTACAGATCCCCTTTGTGTGCCTGCTTGAGCCATTTGAACTTCCTTAGTTTTTTTTTCTCCACAGTGGAGACCCGTTGTGCCACTTGATTGAGCAAAAATGGCTTCTGTTAACATACAACCAGTTAGGGTCACGGAGAATCCTTTTTTTTCCTCAAAAGAGAGAAGTAAGTTTGTCTCAAAGCTGGCAAACAGGCACTTGTCTTTGTCCTGAGTAACAGACCTGCTGGGTTTAGAAAAGCAAACCTAGCAGTTTCTTATCACAAATACGTACCCTTCACAATAGATTTGTGGTACAGAGAAGCTAGCAAGTCATTTGATTGCAGTAATGTAGCAAAAAGGACAAGAAGAGAAGGAGTTAAAGTGAAGAAGATGGTCTTGGTATCTTCAGATCAGGAAAATTCTTTTAGCAGCCTGTCCATTTTCTGTTGCCTTTTCCCTCCATGCCTGTACATATTTTGAGACGGTTGACTGTCCTATGTAGTCCTTAGGCTTTATTAATAATATCCTATTAAGAACTTTGTTGCTTAAGGGAAATGTTAATCAAGAGAACACCTCCAACCTTAGCATGGCAGTCCAGGAGTGGGGGGACAGGGCTCTTGCTGCAGAATGCACAGGAGCCCGAGGAGCACACAGAATGGGCTCCCCTACTTAGTGGCTGTGTTGGGAGGCTTACTCAAATTTTGGGGTTTTTTTTTCCAGTCCTTTCAGAGCTGAAGGACTTAGAACAAATTGTACTGAAGCCTTGCAGGCTCTCATTTGAGGTAGGGCGAGGAATTTTGCACCATGCCTGCAAAACTGACACAAAGCACTTGGGTGCCTGTGAGTGTTCCCAGCAAAGGCACCAATACAGATTTGAATGAGTGGCGTTTTTCCTGCCTGACAACAGCAACAGGACTGCAGATGGAGCAGAAACCTATTTGCAACCTAATCAAATACTGTGAATTAGTTGAACTAATAGAATGGTTATAAGGCTTTTCAAATCTGTAATAATGCCTGTTGTTTGTCACGTTCAGCTGGGGAAGGCAGGCACAGGCAATGCTTTTCAGAGTGTCTGATGGGCATTGGTTAGTCAGGGGCTGTGCAGGGACACAGTGGAAATGAGCTGCAGCTCGGGCAGTGACCTCTCTCTGACTCTTTCCTTCCCAGTGCTCTCTGCACAGCACAGTGCCAGGGTTGGTTAATTAGCCAGAAACTTGCAGTGCACCAATAATTAATGCTTGCCTTGCCTTGCCTTATGGTTGTTTATGAATCAACTTGAAAGTTGCAGTTTCACTGCTGGTCCCTTCACAAGTTTGCTCCCTTTGCAAGTTTGTTACAGGAAAGTTGAAAAATTTTAAGCTGAAGATTAAATATCAGATTTCAGGAAAAATGCAACTTGGTACAGCATTTGAGTAAAAGAAGCCTGGAGAGTCATGCAAATATTTCAGAGAAGCTGAGCATTAATTCAAATGATAAATTGCTGAAGAAATATATCTGATTGCTTGTAACATCACTTACTTTTAGTTAATTAAATACCCTAAAGGATCAGCACACTTTATGAAAGCTTATTCACTGAAATAATTAAAAATAAATTACTGTTACACAAAAGGACAACTATTAAGACAGGCACTATCCAGAACTTCAGTCCTCTTCTTCCAGCCTCACATTTAGTGCCTGTACAAACTGAGACACAAGAATGCTGCCGATACTGCCCGTTGTGAGAGTTTGGGTTTTAGTTCCTTTGTCTTTTTGATTTCAAAGTCTGTATGAAAACTGGATCATATTTTTAAGCTTATTTCATCTAAGGACAGATACCTGGTGTAACTGCATGCCTCTAGAGGCCATGACTGTGAAATTAATATTGAGTACCACAAAGTTTTTGTGATAAAATCAGGAAGGATGGCTACAAATGCTGAACATGACTTGTATGTTGCAGCCAGCCTCAATATACTGTTTGACTTCTCTGAGTTAAGTTGGTAACTGTTCGGATTGGTGTCTTAGTGTTGTCCATTATAAGAAATGTGTTTTGATGTTGTTTCAGCAACAGTTAGAAAGCCATTCCACGCTGTAGACTTCATATTGTACAAGCCAAGAATTCTCCCAACAGAGAAGAGGGAATTTTATCTTGATCTGTAAAGCAGCTTCTTTGGGCCAGCCATGCAGCTTGTTCGGTGTTGCTCTGTGCAGCAGTCGGCTTCCAAACTGTCACTTTGCCAATGTTTTTGTTAATTTTCACTCAGCTCTCTGAAGGAGGCTGACATTAGCGGCCACTTAATAATTGGCAAGTGCTAACATAATATCAAAATGGAATTTCTGTAGGCTGATTAAATTGTGTGAAACAGTACAGATAAAGGGAGTACAAGTGAATTAAGACATCACTCAGTCTGAATGAAGTTATCAACAATTTGGCTCTGAATTATTTGTATTATAGTTATTTCTCTTCCTTGTTTTCTCTTTTATGTTTTTGTTTGTTTGTTTGTTTTTAACCTAGTAGGGTATATCTGTATTTCCAAAGCTCATTTAGCAAATACTGATATACCTTTGGCATTGAGTCTGATACAGGGGAAAGGCTGAATGACTGAATTGAAAATCTAGCTACAATTTTCAATTATAACTGTATTATATCTACCCAGAAATAATGCTTATCTTGTACTTCATTAAAAAAAAAAAAAATCAGGAGAGTATAAAAAATACCTTGGTTTATTAAGTATTAATGTTGTATCAAACACCAAAATCTTGATATCCTTCCAGCTCTCTATGAAGCTTGAGACTTGTTTTTTGGACACCTGTGTGTCCACCTGTTCCGGATCCAGGTGACATGGACTTAATTTTGTATGATTTAAAATATGTTAGTACTTTTACAATGGTTTTCTCTTCCACAGGGAAAGAGAGACAAGTTTCTGAACCAGTTGGACAAAGCTATCTGTGCCTCTTTTTTGAGCAGTACATTCAGCGTAGGTAGCTTGGAGCAGCTGCAGTAAGAGCTGCAGGTTGAGCTCTGGGTAGTGGAGCCAGAGCCTCAGGCAATGGGCCATGAACTGCTGACCCTTTTCATGGCAAAGGGCACAGGGACCTGTGCCCCAGGCAGGT
The DNA here is from genome assembly GCA_038380795.1 of Pyrocephalus nanus. Lineage (NCBI taxonomy): Eukaryota > Metazoa > Chordata > Aves > Passeriformes > Tyrannidae > Pyrocephalus > Pyrocephalus nanus. The sequence goes on along the minus strand of CM076269.1, from coordinate 20,230,462 downwards.
GACTGGACACTCTGAGATACAGCAGGAGCTGACAACCCCCAGACTTTCCCGTGTCCGGATTGTGGGGATATAAAAGCCCATAGGTTCTTTTGTTCAGGGTCCTTCCTTGGAGGCACCAGCTAGAGCTGTTATTTCATTATTTAGTTATTGCATCAAGACTAACTTGTTTGAAAGATCTGGACATCTGAGATTCTGCTATGAGAAGCCTGGGGTTGAGCTGGGGAGGAAGCCTGGTGTGACTGGGTGAGTGTGGGGGGTGTAGGGAGTCAAGTGGAGCATCCATCCAGTGCAGGTGGTGCAAGTGTGACTGCCAGAGTGGCTCCTGGATGGTTGGACAGGGGAGCATCCTTAACATCTTAACCTGATCTATAAATGCCAAGGACTGGTATTTCAAAGCTCAGTTATACAGACTAAAATATGTAATAACAAATTAGAGGAAGCACTGCATAGCCCTATAAAACTGCTGCTTTCCCAGCCACCTCTTGTCTTCCCTGTGCAATTTGTCAACCATCTCTTTTTAGTAGTGCAGAACAGAAAGTACTGCAAGGTATCTTATCAGACATATACTCTTCTGATGAAAAGCCTTCAGTAGCATGTTTAAAATAACCCTTGGATTTGGAATGCCAGAGAGCAAGAAATTGTGTGAGAAAAATCCTTTATTTATACCGTGTTTCTTGGAAGGTAAAATTGTACAGAAAGGGAGCCTTACTGAAAAATGCTGGTGACTTGAGAAATCAGTAGCTTTCTGTGCTTTTATGTCAGATATTTTTTGCTTAAGTATATGATCAGCTGCTGTCTGCTTTGCAATGCATTCAGTGTTATGTACCATGGCACTAGAAATGACAGTATAGTTATTTGCCATGAGAATTTGAATCATAAGGAAACAATTTTGCAGTCTTCAGTGTGAACAGTAAAGACAGGCACACATGTTTTTTCTTCACTCCTCCATTTTATCATCTTTAAAGTGTCTATTTCCATTTAAAAATTGAATATATTTTTGTGGAATGAATTAATAATGTTTGGGAAACTAGAGTTCTATGTATTATATCCTATTTGTTGTGTAGCAAATTAATCAAAGTATTGAACTTCTTTTTAGGAAACAAAGTTCCCTGACTTGTATAACAATTACTCAAAGCAGCCCAGAAGCCTATGCTGTGGTGATCTCTTTGTAGAAAAAAACAGAACAAAACAGACAAAGAAAAGTCATTATTATGCAGCCTGAACAAAATGGCAAAGGATTTTCTGGTGCTGAATGTTTAACACACCCAAGTGTAATTTTCCTCTTGGGTTAAGCATGCATGATCCATGTGATAGTGCCAAGCCCAGCAGTGAAATGTGCTGCAACTGTACTGTATTTGCACAGCAGCCCTCCATGGCAATTTTGATGGCTGTCCCTGAACTTGTAGAGAATTGAAAAGTCCACAGCTTTCAGGCAAACCCTGTATAGAAACTTGAACTGTAACTTTAAGCTAATGTATCAATTTTCCTTGTTTCTTATGTTATTCACTGTAGTTCTAATAATTTGTGGGTGCTTTTGTTAATACAGAACAACTCCAGTAAACCCTTTTTTTTTTATTGACCTTATTAAGTAACTGACAAAACAAGTAAACTGAACTTGAAATAGTTGTATATAAATAAATCTAATAGCTGCTGTAACATCAGTTCTGCTTTATTAAAAGAAATAACTGTAGGAAAAAGGCAAGCTGATTTTTTTTAAGATATATTTTTAAATTGTATCCTATTACAGTGAGGCAGGACTAAAAATCAGTCATATTACAGATAGATATTGAGGAATAGGAGCTGATTAACAGGAAACAAAATATGACTGATAATCCATATTGACAAGAGGTTTCAAGGGAACTATCACAGTGATCTGAATGAAGCACATAGTATTTAAATATCACTATGAGAATAGATTACAGTATTACAGCAATGATTTCTAAAGGTCTGAGTGACAATGAAATTGAGATGTAAGGCAAAACAAAATGTCAGGTTCAACTTACAAAGTAACAAGTAGCAACTATGACACCCTTGAGAAGCAGGTGGTTCAGTGTCAAATGAAGAACATAACTAGTGAAAAACAAACTGGGGTGAAGACTATCTAGAAAGTAACAAATGTTATCATGTATTAGAGGATTTTTCCATGTATTGCTTTGTGTTGGTCCAGTGACCCCCCCACACCTGTTTACTTGATCCCTTCACATAGAGAATTTATTTCCCATTGCCTGTGCCATCTTTATAGGGGAAGAAGAAATCTTGGAATTGTTGTTCAAGTTGTTGGATAACTTTCTCTGGGCCAGTGACATCTGCAATACCATTTGTCGTCAAGCTTGTCTGGTGGTTCCTTTGAAAGCAGAGAACAGAACATAGCACACAAAATGCTTTATGTACCCAAAGGGTGAAGGGTGTCATGGAATGCATTATAGTTAAATGCAATAATATGCGGATTTGATTTGAAGAATGAAAAAAATTGCTCTGAAATTATTTTTAACCAAAATACTTTTGTCTCTCCCAACAGAGTTTATTTTCAATCCAAGTATTTCAAAGGGAGATTATTCTCTTAGATTGCTTATAAGGGAGAAAAATATTTTTTCTGACTGGCTCAGAAAAATATTTACAAAAAATTTCATTATATAATCAAAAGAGTGTGTTTCATCATATTTCCAAAGAGTGCCAGACAGTTTGACCTTCACTGGAGTGAACTAAATATCTTGAAACTTATGAGTAGGGGAGTCAGAGTGGTGCCTAAAAACTCAGTACTTTATAATTTGTTTTGTCTTCTCAACCAAACAGATAAAAACCACTCTGAAACCATCACTTCATGTTTGGGGTTTTCCTCTGGAATTCAAATACCAACATGGCTGTAAAGTAATCTGTAGCTTCCTGTCAGCAAGATGTGATATGATCTCTGTTTTCCTGGACTTGTCTGCCCAAGTCACATCACCTATGAGAAGCAATTTAAATGGCTTTGATTTATATCAAATATCACCAGGTGGTCATGGAAGTGGGCTCCTCTTCAAGTTGAGGCTCTTTCCAGTTGTTTTTCACATCTGAATAGGGTAAGTCTGTTCGTCTTTTTTCTTGTACAATGCTCTTTGTACATATATTAAAGATTGCAACAGTATATTTTTTTTAGCACTCCTCTCTTTTTTATTTATTTCCAAAACTGCTTTTGATTTCATTTCTCTCTCCCCTCCCATAATAGCGTGGTTTTTATGTATGAGAGTAAATTCTCACTTCTTCAGCTGTGTGCTGGTATTTTCTGAAGCAAAGGGAGCAGAGAGCTGAGGTAACATATGACCCTGAAAATAAATTTTTGTGGCCGTGTTGAGTTTGCAGTATAGGCTGGATGAATGGGCATAACTGTAGTTTCCCGTTTATGTTTTACTGGGCTGAGCACTCTTTACACACTTTACAGCATGATATAAAACGAGATTAACAAAGCAGATCACTATGAGTAATACTTACTCTTGAGTATTGTTGCTAACTTGTTGCTATTTCCTCATTGGCATTTAGAGAACAAGCATCTCAGCAGCGAGTGTGCTCTTCTCTCAGTGCAAGATGTGCTACTGTACAATAATGGTACCTGCAGATATAAAAAATAATATCCTGAGGTTTCTGTACAGCATTCAATCCATAGTAACTCTAGGAAACTTTAAAAAAAATAATAAAAAAAAATCTTTGTCATAGAAATTAATTATTGTAATTCAGGAGAATAACAGTAAGCTAAGAGAAAATTGGTATCCATAATATTTTCTTTCCATTGTAAACATACTTGAGTAGTGGCTTGAAGTTAATAATAATTTCATTATCTTATTGTATTAATATACACTTCATTTTCATGCTGGCAAGTGCATGAGACTATATAATAACTATATAGATATATATATGTAATAAATATATAGAATATAAATACAATCCTTTTTTCCTTTGTTTTCATTTCAGGACTATATAGAATAGAGTTATATGGTTAGAGCTGTAACATTTTCAAGCAAATTATCTGCAGGTGATTAATTTTGTTACTAGACCAATCTCTTATTCCTGTTGGAGTTCACCTAATGGGGGCAGCTTTTAAAATGGATTAGTTGACCAGTTGGGTTAATTCTGTGGTTTTACATATTCAGAGTACCACAAATCAGATTAAAAAATGAATGTGTTAAATATTGTATCTGTAAAACCATTACAAGCTTTATTAAGATCGTAAATAAAAATTCAGAAGAAGTTATAGGTTAAGAAGTTAAAATTTTAATTTTGGTTTAGTTTCTTTGAAAGCAATGGCTTTTGACAAAATATATTGAGCCATAAGGTTTTCAAAAGCTACTCATATTTGCACTTGAGCGATATTCTGAACACCAGTAACGTCTAAATGCTGCTGCAAAATGCCTTAAATTTATAAAGTCTTGTAATGTGTTGATGAAGACAGCTTACCTGCATTGATTTGTTGAATATTCAGCATCGGAAAATCCTTTGCCATTTTGTTTAGCCTGCATAACAATGACTTCTGTTTGTCTGGTATGAGCTTTGAAGTAATTATAAAAGGATAAACCTTTATTGGTAATCTATATCTTTGGCAGAGTTGTGTTGATTTTAACTGAAAAACAATGACAAAAAGGATATTAGCTTCAGTGAACCAAACATTTGCAATTAATTCGGAGGATTGGGGAAAGGATTAACACTAATGAGGTGAATAGTATGGATTACAGGATCTACATTTTGTCCAATTAACTTCAGAATCTTTGTATTTAGATAAAAGAACGGTTAGGGTAGATAATGGCTAATAATTGTCAATCATATGTGAAATACACAGAATACATTAGTGGAACGTTCATGCAAGTTGTCAGGTAAATTAGGATTTGACTGTCCTGTATCCTAGACCTGTTAGAAACCTTTCTACTGACGTGTGGAAAGGTGTGTTAAGTGCTCTCCCCATTCTAGCAGATGGCTGCAGTTCACTTTTGGATAATGTAAATGAGAAAATTCTACAAGAGCTCAGTTCTGATCCTACACGGGTAATTTTTAACTCTGGCAGTACAAGGTATGCAAGAAACACTGACACTTTTCTTTGGTCCCTTATTTGTTGGACTTCAATTTCCTACATGAAAAGGCTGATCCCTTAATTTGTTTCTAACAGTAACAGCTACATGAGAAAATTATTTGTGACAAAAATCTTACCTCCTTGATGGGTTACTCCTTGGAGTAACTCCCTTCAAATTCTGTACCAAACAATATTGTGGAGTTGGTTTTCTTTTATTTTGTTGGGTTTTTTTCTGAAGGAAGTAAATTCTTGCAAGGTCCAATGTTCCTTTTAATAACTTAATCTTCTTAAAGCATTTATTTTTATTGTACACAATAAGATATACGTGCGAGAGGAAACTTTTCCAGTAGCTAAACTTTGTGAAGGAAAAATGTGTTGTTGAAACTACGTGTATTTTTTTTTTACTGAAATCCTGTGAAAAACATACAACAAACACTCTTACAAGGAAACGAGGGAGCAGTTACAAAGAAGCTGAAGTAATATCTTGAGTAGCTTGAATCTTAACCACAGAAAACATACTTTCCAGACCTCCTGATGCTCACTGAGATTTGAATAGACTTGAATAATTTTGCCAGTTTTTGTCCTCTCTTGAGATGTTTTTACACATCCCTTAAGAATAGTCTTAATTGAATTTGCAGATGTACTTATGATAGTATAATTGCAAAACCAATATGCAGAAAATTATTAAGTAAACCTTAAAAAAAAAAAAAAGAAAAACACCCCCTACACTGCTCTATATCTGGAAGATGCTTAAATATTCGAAAATAATACTAGAAAAATTGCACATAAACTCAATTTAGACAGTATCATAGTGATACAGAGGCAACTTCATCCAGTGCTATGTTCTTTGAAGAAGCTGGCCTGATATGCCCAAGTGATGAAACTTCAGCTACTCTATTATCACATGGAAATTCTTAATTGTCTTCTGTTGTTAATTATAACAGAATAACAACTATCAGTGAAAGAGACTAAAATTTATGTTACTTTAGGGGGTTTAGATTGTGGATTTTTAGTTTTTTTGGGGGGGGTGCATGTTAAAATTTCATGCAGAAGATTGATTATGTTTATAGAAATTGACTTTCTTATATTGCGAATGTTCGCCTGGAGGAAGCTGGATTTGTTTGCAGCTACACAGAATATAATAATGAAAATATAATCAAGAGTTAATGAATGCTCAATGTATTAAAGAGATCAAAGAATAGTGTGGTGAAATGCATTTTTCGGATAATGTGGGTTTTTTCTGTTTTCTTGGCTGATTACTTGTGAAGGTAGTTAACACACAAAGGATGAACCATTGCATAATTAATTTATAACTGTAATACTGCATATACTCTAAACAAAACTGTAAAATTAGAATATTAATATATGCAGCGGTGATTATGTCAAATTATCTTTTTCCCAAACCATGTAATTATTTAATGCAGTATTTAGCTGGGACTAATGCAATGAAAGGGAAATAGAATATCTGAGTGATTTAAAGTGTTTATAAACACTTGCCTGTGATTTTTTTTTTTTTGAATTGTATTAACTTGAGATGATTTTAGGAACCCTGTTTATGTCTTGGTAAATTCCCTATTATTCCTTTTATATCTTCTCAGTGTTAGCATGCCATGAGAGTACAAAAAGATAGATATTTTTTCTGTTTAAAAAGAACAGAAAATGAGAAATAGTGGAATTTTATACTTTTCAGGTTTTCGTAGATTTCCATTAATGCAATTTAAATTCCCTTGTAAATTACTGCTGATTATTTCTGTAATGATGAATTCTGTGAAAACAAGAAAACAATCCATGATTTTTTTGCTGAATGCAGTTCTGGATAGACAGCAAGTTGAGAGCAGGGAGAAGTGTTCGCCTCACTTGAGCTGGTATAAGTTTCAATTCTTGCAGATTAAGACAAATCCCTTATAATTGTAGGAAGTTTAAAAATTTGTAAATTCTTCGAAGGTATCTAAGTAACTTGGCATCCTCTGTTTCATGTTCAGAAAGAAGTAGACCAATCTCCAAATTTGTGAGGACATAACTGCTGTAATTTTCCAGTACAAAGCTAATTTAAGTGATCATTAATCTAAAAGTATTTATGTTAAAAATTGGCAGCAGCTTAACAAGAAAGATAATGGTCACAACTTTTCCAGTTTTATGTACAGAAGTCTCAGGTGAGCTGCAGTAGTACTGGGCTGGTAAATTTTCGTGGTGTTGTTAACAGTTGTCTTGAAACACGTGCCAAAACCACCAAATAGTTGTGATATTGTTAAACAAACAAATTTGAATCTATACAAATAGCAAGCCAGACTAGAGCTTTGTGTTTAGGCAGAATGTTTTGAACTGCTCCATCTCTGCAGAGTACACTTTAGTGACCACTTGGCTCACCAGTCCTATAAACAAACTCAACTTTTACATTTTCAAACACTGGTTTTGCCAGGGGATTTCTATCGTGTTCTTCAGAATTCAATTAACCTGATCAAAGTACCTTGAAAGAGGACTCCCAGACTGCTAAGAAAGGTTTGAATTGGTTGTAGGACCTGTCTAATTAGATAGTATCATTTATATTTTGACTTTTCAAATATTTTAATGTAAATCTTTTAAATTGCTCTCTGTACATCACAAAATAAATATTCAGATCATCATTTGACACCTATTGCTAGTTTATGGCCTACAAAATGATTGCAAAATGCTGAAACATTTTCTTAATCCCAGTGGAAGACAAAACAAAAAATAGCAGAACTGTTTTCAAGAAGGTGTGAAGGAAAAGACTCTGAGGATTTTAAACACCATCTAATTAATTCTAGTGCCTGTAATGTTGCAAAATGCACTGTATAAGATTTCCTTTTAGCAAATTAGGTTTTATTTTTGATGTGTAAATATGATGATGCATGAAAATTATACCAAATAGTAATTAATTACTCTGGGATGTTTTTGGAATTTAAATATTAAATTATGAAATAGGTCAGAGAATATGGGAAAATTTTCCATGCTTTTGCCCATAGCTCTGGTCTTGTGAGCTTCACTAAAACTATTGTTCAAGGTCTACAACAATCATAAAATGTGAATGCCAATGCAAATTATATGCTTTCATTGTGTAAAGGAGACATTTCTGTTGTCAATAGCTTGAAAGCTGGTTAATCTACACCTTCCCACCCGTGGGATAAGGATGAGATCATTCTCTAGCTGAGGTTTATTATGCTGATGAGTTTAAGAAAGTAATCAGAGGACCTTCTTAAAGATCAAGAGCTTTGCAGTGAAGAGAGAGGAAATCCAGAAAAAATCATACTTGGAAACAGATGCATTTAAATCAATGAATTTTTTTGTTTGTTTGTTGGTTTTTAATCAGTTCCCATTTATTGCTGACCTCTGCTGTGAGGTGAGTCTCTGGCTCCTGGTCTTTTCATGATTAAGCAGCACTTCCATTTGTTCAGGACTTTTGGGGAACATCAAGCTGCTGTTATGTGTTTGCACATCCAAAAATATGCACACCACAGGTATGTGTTACTGTCAGGGAACTGGAATTTGTGGTGGGAGTCTCAGAAAACTGACAGATTGGGCCTGTTTTAATTTTGTTCACTAATAGTACTTCTTGCTAATAGTCAATTCTTCATATTAATCATCATGATGAGGTACACAAAACTTTTAACAGTGATGTTCAAAGTTATTGGTAAGTGCACTGTCCAGTGGAGCTGACTCAGGGGAGCTCCTGTCCAGCTCTGCTCATGGCTTATGGTCAGCAGTGGTTTGTACCTGCTGAGGTTACAGTTCATGTGGTGCTCCCGTGCTCCAGGTGAGGCTGCACCAGAGCAGGTGGAGTACTGCTTTGATGTTTGATTGTTTTTTACCTCTTAAGCTAAAAGAAGAAATAACTTGTGCGACTTGGGCATGATGAGCCAGTTCAGTGGATCCAGCTCCATGCAGGAGCATGGTTTCAGTGCTGAATATGTGGCTGGGATTTAAAAAAACATTTCAGGACTGTAGTGCTTAAAGAGATAAACATTGTTTATTTCTGTGACTAATATAATGATTGTTTTTGTTTTAATGATTGTTTTTGTGTTACTTAAGAAAAATGCAGGGCAACAACTAACTATTACTGTTTCTGATAAACTGACTGGAAGAGTTTGTGAAGATTTATTATTATTTTATTTTTCTTTTAAAATCATTTAAATACTATGAAAAGAATTGCCTGAACCTATCAAAGTGAGCAAATAATTACACCTGCTTTTAAAAGATGCTGCTGCAGAAAAGCATCAGACAAGGTTCTAGGGAAGCATCACAGTAGACTTGTCCTATTATTGTGCTTTTCTTCAGACATTTGCTGTTTGCCATTACAGAGGTGAAGTGCTAGGCTGAACTAGGCCTTTTCTCTAATCTGGTATGGCTGGCTTCTCTCACATAAGCTTTGTAAAAAAATATTATTTACTAACAAAGATATTAATATTTTTCCTGATAAAGAGTAATTTTTTTTTCCTAATCAAAATTCTCAAAGCGGCCTCATAATACTTTGTAAATTTTTACTTTGATTTTAAAACTACCATGACTCCTAAAAATTTTAAATTACTAAAAGGACAGACCCAAATGAAAAAAAAAAAAAAACACCAAAAAAACCCACATGAAAAACCCCAAAGCTTTTCTTATAGGGGGAGTGGATTGCCTAAAAAGTAAAGAGATTCATTTCTTCCTTTCAACTTTAAATGCTGATATGTACAACAGGACAGAAACCAGAAGGGTTCAGATGAAAAAATGAAGTGATTCCAGAGAGAAAAATTAACCAAATGAGTAATATTGCTCTTGGGGATGATCAAACTGAATGTTTCATCATGGGACAATATAATTGAGAAGCAGTGTCATATTCCTAATGTATCCCAAGTGTTACAGTGAACCTAATTTGGTGCTAAAAGGATTCACACCCACATTTGTAGGATTTTTGGAAGATTGAAGTTTGTAAGAGCAGGATGTCTTGGAGGCAGAGATATCCTATCTGATTTTTTTTCTCTGAAGGGGAAATTACTTCTTCAAGTACCTTTAGCAAAGTGAGGTAAATTTATAGACCACCTTTTAAAGAAAGAGAGTTTTATAATAGAAACAGCAATGGTTCTAATATTCAAATCTGTATTCTGTCGAATTTTAAACATATATGCATAATTATGGAATTCGATTATGTATGGAGTCTCAAAAGTTTTCCTATTCTTTCATGAAGTTGAGGATGAAGATTTTGGTATTAGCCTTTTTAAAACACAAAAATATATTTATTTAAGATGTTGCTCTGTTTCTTATATTTATGCTCAGTTGCTTCCACTCCCTGGAAGGATACAGAATGGCTCTTTTAAATATTAAACATTCATTTACTGAACAGTTGCATCATGCTATCTGAACCCATTATTACATTTTACTGAACCCTATCCTAAATGGCTGATTTCCATAATATATGAAGCAGAAGAGGTGCTTCATTCTACTTGAGATTTTGCAATACAGCCTTTTATTGTTTTGAGTGAAAGAAAACTTTGATTTCTGATTTATTAACTTCATACATCTGATTTTGTCTTTATTCATTGTTTGTACCTCAGATTTTTTTTATTTGATATTTGAAGTGCTGGTTCAGTTTTCATAAAAGTCAAGTGGAAATATGACTTGAACTTCAAAAGAGCTGAGAGTCAATTCTTAAACACATAAAGCATTAAGTAAATATGTATTTAAAATGCCATACAAATTCCATCTGTTTTCTCTTACTATTGTGAAGACTTTTTCTCCTTGGGTAAATATATTTTATATATTATTAATTTAAGTCAATTAAAAAACAGTTTGAGTGTTCTATCAGACTTGAAGCAAGAATTTACATTTCTTTATCAAGCTAAAGCTTAAGAGGTCCCCTAGACAGAAATTTTTTTTGTCTTTTTTTTTTTTTTTCAAACTGCAGTTTTATTTAGGCATGTCTGTACATGTACTTAAAATTTTTTTATAAGGCCTATGTGTTCTTTCATGGTTGATTTTTATTTTGCTGCCTCAGCCTATCAGGTCGGAACAAAACATTTTTCCATTATTCAGAACAGCTCTTCAGACCCCCCCAACCCTTGTAAACTCTCTTCATTTTATAAAAGAATATGGAAATAATAATTTCTTGTTATTTAAAAAAATACATTAACCATGTATGGTTCTCCACTGTACATGTGTCTCAACTAAGCCAGAGAGATCAAGGAAATCTATTTGGAGTGACATTTTGGTGCAGTTACTTGCCCCATCATTTCTGTAGGGCTTCCACATCAACTTCTGATGGAGTATGAATTTTAGCAGGTGAATGATTTTCAGATAGGTAGTTTACTTAGGCTTGGGGAAAAAACATGTGGCAGAAGTTGCCCTGGACCCTTCCTAATGAATCATTGTGATTCTCACTATTTTTAGGACTGGTTTCACAGGGTGAGTTTGATTGACACATTGATGTCAGGTCCTGTATAGTTTACTAAAATGATTTTAATGCCTACATTACTATCAGGAGAAATCACTGACCAATAATTTTCCTTTCCTCGTTATTAAAATATCTTTCATCACATAATAGTGAATCAACAGCCATATAATCACATTGTAGAAAGGGGAGGTTTGCAGCGATTGACAGTTGACAGTAAAAGTAGAACACGTATTTTCTCTGGCATTAGTTGGCCTTTATTTGCCCTGATGGGACATGCTTCATGTGATTTCTTTCAGGCAACATCTGAAACAGCTCTGCATGTAGGAAATCTGACTGGTTGCTCTTTAAGGAAGAGGAGTGATCGATCATTTTTGTGATTGGCATTGCCTTTTCTGGGTGGGTCTGTGTTGGCATTTCACCTCACACCAGTACTCCTCTCCTGCAGTGGATTTCTTGACTATTCCTCATTATCTTAATTTGGTTCCCCTTGTAGGGCAGCCCTGGAGGTTTCTGAAAGGAAGTTTTTCCCAATAACACTAGCCCAGAAGGTGAAAGCAGGGATGTGCCAGTAGTGGCAGTTCATGTCAGCAGCGGATTGGGGCTAGTCTGAGGTGTTTGCCATGTGGACACTGGGCACTTAGCAGCAGTAATTTCAATCTTGGAGAAGTGCAAAGCCCTAACTGTTACTATGACAGACCTTCATCCTTTCATTTGTGTTAGGTATTTTCTTTTCTGCAAATTGCATGCAAGGATTTTTATATGCATTTTTAGGATGCATTCCACATGTAGTTCTGTGATTTCTTCATTTGCAGACTCTTCCATCTCATGAACGGTATGTACACACCATGTGAAATGGGAAATGCTGGTAACTAATGGGCATTTTTATAGAATAGCAGAATAAATAGGCACATAAAACTGTGCAGTGGTTACTACTGCCTTTGAGCTGTAGTGACTCCCTGGGGTACACTTCCAAAGAGAAATGTGGGGTCCAGAAGTAAGCACACAAAATCTTTGTATGTTTGTAGAATTACCAAGGCATTGTGTTGTTGGTGTTGTTTGGGTATGGTTTTTTGTTGATTTTGTTTTGTTCCTTCAAGGTTTATTTGGGAGGGGTGGTTTGTTTATTTGTGGGAGTTTTTTGCTTGGTTTTGTTTAGTTTTTATCTGGAATGCTATTTAACTTGCATCATTGTGAAAGTTCCTTTTTCTTCTCCAATTAAAAAAAATGTTCATAATTTGAACACTCTGATTTTCCACTTCGTTTCGAGATCTTTGGTTCTCAATGTCCTTTTTTCTAAATCTCATACTTAACTGGTTGCCATAGCTAAACAGAAAGAAAAGAGTCTGATTCCAGTGTTTGGGGGATTTTTTTCTTATTTAACCCAAGGTGGAAAAGAGGAAAAAGTTGCATTTTGTATTTTTGCACATTAAATACTCAATACATACATTGCCTAAATTTGCAAAGAAAGGGATATTCCTAAGCACATTTTCCTTTAATTTTAGTCCAAAATTGATAGAGAAGGGTAAGTTAGTATCAAGAAATGTATTGCACAATGGTTAAAAATATTTGCTTAGTAAATTCAATATCCCAAAATGTCATTCTTATCTCTAGAAGTGAACCTGACTCTGGATAAAACCTGCTGCTGTGCTCTGCTATCATGTCCTACATGCTGTGTCTACACAATGACCTGAAGGCTTTTATACAGTTAGCGTGGTCAGGGAATGGATTGAGTTGGAAAAAATAATTATAAAAAACCCTGTTGAAATTAGTCAGTGTGAAACTGCTAACTACTTCTGGATGCAGCATGAGAAAGACATTTTCCTAGGCCTTTAAGTGCATGGAAGCAAAAATGTCATTTTAAGGCAGTTCTGCTCTTTATCGTGCCTGGCATATAATCTGATTAAATATTTGAGCTTTGAAGGTCTGTCTTTGTGCAGTCTCCTTTTATATAAATATATTTCCCCTGTTAATTTTTTTAAATTATTTTTGCTTTGCTATTTTCTTTCAGGATTGTTCTCTGGGTGGTCACGTTACTGTTTCTAGAACAAAATTTCCTGTATTGTTTTAGTGAGATTTTGTCTCAGTAGAAGCAAATGAGAAGTGCTTGTTTGTACCTGACTTCTTTAGGCAAAAGCTCCACTCAAAACAGAAATGGAATACCACAGAAAAACAGAAAATGCAGGCTGTATTTAAAAAAAAACCCACCACAACTTCAAGGTATAAGACAGACCCCAGTTCCTTTTGACAGCTGTCACTTCTTCTTTTAATGAAGAGATGGTCTGTATTAGGGACTTGCAAGTTAAATGCCTCTTTCTGCTGATTATTTGATACAGCCCATGTTTCATGGATGAAGCTCTGCATAGATGTGTATTTTTTGTTGGGCATTGCTCTCAATAGTTCTTTCAAAGTTTTAACACAAACTATCACTTTTTGTAGGAAACTGGAGTAGGACTGGTTGATGTGGGGTGTGTGAACAGTGTATGTGGATGCATATCTGTGTCTTTATAGATAAAGCATTCTGGATTAAGTTATTCTTTGAAATTCATTTTAGTACTGCAGATATATTGCACAACCACATTTTTAGATTTACTGTTTTAGGTACTAACTGGTACTTTTGCCACTGCTTAAAATAGTTTGTTATCTTTGTTTTCCTGTTTGTTCTATTAACATCTGCATGCCTAATTCCATCAGTTACAGCTCTCTTTGAAACAGCAGCAATTTTCTAGCAGTTGAAAGACGGTGTATTTTAGAGCAATACTCAAATATATATTTTTAAAAAGATAATTAGAAAACAGCCTCAAAAGACACATTCCTTTAAACACCGAGGGTGTGCCAAGAAAAATAGTCACTCTCTTCTAAGAGTAACAGCAGGAATCTGAAGGATCTGGGCCTGTGCAAAAGATCTGGTAATTTCTTCAGTGTTCCATTTTTTTTACTTATTAGGGACCTTCCAGTGTTGGTCTTTAGGACCCATTTGTCTTGAATGATGTGGGCTAGAAAAAAACCTATTGCTTACTTGATACCAGTATAGTTCATGATGTCTCATCTCTGACTTGCTTACTTTCTCAACCCTGATATGAAATTCTCGAGTTTGATGTTGACTTTGATGTTGCTTTGAAAATGTTTAGCAATATTCAAAAAAGAACCCAGCTATCCATAACTCATTAATTTAATTTTAAGGACTACTTTGGGGTTTTTGTGGCCTGTATGCTTTTTCTTCTTGGAATTGTTTATCGCAATGAAGCATTGTAGTTACCATCACATTAAGATGAAGTAAGGACTCATTTCTGCTGGTGCTAAAAGGTCAGCTTCATGAAAGTTTTTTTTAATGATTGCTTTTTGATTAGAGTTTTTTAATTAATAACTACTTGAATAACAATAATTTTGCTTAGGTGAGTTGCTGACCGACAGTAGAAAGCTGCAGAGTTCTAGTGAAGTGCCAAGTATAAACATTATTTGACTTAACAGTGACACTGTTAAATTGTTTCAGAGTTTCCCTTCCGTTCAGCCATTATTTCTCAACATCCTTTTGAATTCAGGCAAACAAATGCACTCAAAACATTTCTCTCAAAAACCCCACTAAAAACTGCATGGGACCAAGCTACTGCCTGTAGGAGGCTTTTAAACCTGATGAGGATGGGGCATGATGAGACCAGTTTGCATCAGTGTGACTTGAGTTATAAAGGAATCCAGCTAGGAAATAGTCATGCACTGTAAATGCGTGAGAAGTGCATGGTGGCTTCATATACATTTTCTTATGTTTTCTGCAGTCAGAAGGAAGCTCTGTTAGCTGATGATGAAGCCTTTTATCATTTAGCATGAGCCAGTATGGACTCCCGCCACGTTGTTATCTCGGCATAGAGGTGTCTGGCCTGACGTGGCCCGCTGTTGCCTGTGGCACAAGAGCTGTGGAATACGAGAGCCCCAAGTGCACAGGAGGTCTGTGTGGACCTGCTTTTCTCTGAACAACCTCACCAATGTCCCCCACTCCAAACCCACCCCTTAACCTCAGGTCCAGGCCTCAGGCATTGGCCAAGCGAGTCTGTAAGTGCCTGTCTCTTGAAGCCTTCCAGAGAACCCATGGCTGGTTTCCTGCCTTCCCCTGGAGAGGGCTGATGGGAGCCCCTGGCATGTGTTGTGCCCAGGTGAGGGTCTCTGCAGAGAGCAGTGGGAAGCAAGCTTGGGAGCTTGAGGGAAGCAGAGCTGGGCATTCACCCTCTCTGTGCAAGGTGCTTTCTTGGGGCAGCTGTCTACTTGGCACAGAGTCTGCTCTCCTATAAAGCAATTATATAACTCTCCCCTTACCTCCCATACACATTTCACTAGGTTGGTTAGTGTTTTTTTGTGTATGTGTTCTTTTCGGTTTTGTTTTTCTAAGCTATCATTTGCACCCCTGGATAATTATAGGACCTGGGTAGCTACCACCAAAGGGTACAATTCAATTTAAAGAAAAAAATATGCTCAGGCTCCTACGTTGCAGATGGTCATGCTGGGCTGCTGAAGGCCCCTGTGGCATTATGTGGGCTATTCTAGACTGGAAGCCAAACATTGTTACTGATTTGAGACCTAAATGATTATTTAAATTTAGACTGAAGAAGAGATTAATTTTTCTTTTAAGTATGCTGTCAGAATTAGTGCAGGTTCATTCTTTTCTCTGGTGTGTTGTCTTGTTGGGGAAGACCATCTGTTTGTGTAGAGAAGTCATAATATAATATTCAACGTGAGATTTGCACTGAAATCCTGACATCTACTAACTGCAGTTATGAAAATTACCTGAATGTGCCTAATTCATTTATATTTTAATTCCAATCCATCAGTGTCAGATAAAATAAGTTATTTTTCCTTCTATTCCTGTGTGGCACCTATAATAGCTTAATGCTGTGTGGATAGTAAAATGGTAAGTTTTGAAGTCTTGCTGCTATCCAGGGGCTTGTTTTGTTGACAAGGGCTGCCCAGGTGAAAGGTGTTTTTAGAAATAATTTAACTTCATCTTTCTGTAGTTAATGATTATATTTAGTTTCTTTAAAATTATTTGCCTATCACAGTTGTTGGAAGCCATATGGGAAAAGAATATGAATTAGGGATAAAGCAAAAGCAGGTAAAAAGTTCTGGATATGAGGATATGAGGACAGTGATGAGACTTGAGAAGAAACAGATCCTGTTGGCTAATCCAGTTGAGATAGTTTCCCTTTTATATTGCAAAATTGGTAAAATACCTGGAAAATTAACAAAGCAATTGCATGTTGCTAATTTGACTCATCCTATTAAATCAGTGATTGCACTGTTCTTTCAAAAAGTAGTTTCTTTCTTTGCAAAGATGGACTAACAACCTTTAAAAATATGTGGCTCAGATGCATAGCTTTATAAGATACTCCTAGACTTTATCTTAAGCACTTCTTAAAGAGTTTGTGTAAAGGAGGCTTTGTGCGACTTTCAGAAAAGATGTCTCTTTGTTAGCGTCGAGGAGGTACTTTTAGGATAATCCAAGTTGTCTCTTTTTAGCAAGAGTCAAACATCAGAAAGGAGTGTCCTTCAAGTGCTCTTAAGATTAATATCTAAACAAGTCAGGGTATTGTACTGTTTTCCATAGGGGGTTATATGATTAATATAATATAATATAATTTCTTTTAAATAAACTTCATTTCGGGCTGCTATGTCACTAAACTTTGTGCTTTTATACTTTTAACTCCTTTGTTATGTATGGCATTCCTAAATCCATTGGATATCTGAGTCTTTTGTCCCTGCCAAATAGCAACAGGGACATGCACTCCTGCACTTTTGCCTGTAATGAAACACAAGGGTCTCAAGTCAGGTTTCTAGAAACAACGGTCTACAGAGTTTATCTACTTCTTCCAGTAGTATCTTCATGTCTTGCAACTTGTTTTGCCTTGAATACACCACAGAGTGTATGCTGTATGTTTCTTCATAGACTCCCACTAATAAGTGACAAAAATACATGAAGTCCATAGTCTGTTAATTGTAAAAGTCTGTCTTTTAAATGTTTTCTCATGTAGCAAAGTAAAAATTGACCCTTTTATTGCCACATAAATGGCAGCTACAATTAACCCTTTCTGGAACATAACCCTTCTTAAAACTCCCATTTGAACTCCAATTATTTTTAGCATCCAACACTTGCCTCCTTGAAAGGGCATTGATCTCATTATCAGCCTAAGCACCTTTGAAGATGTGGGTTAAAGTGATTTTATCATTTGCAAAACTGCTTGAGTGTATTTGAAATAACCTAGCCATACAAGCTGGGTATGATTCAGGCCTTTAGCAGTTTGCACGGAGTCATGAATAAATAGGCATGAAGTGATAAAGAGGGAAACAAAAGAATCCTGCCTTGTTTCATGTCTGCTTTTGATCTTCTATTGACAGAACAAAGGAATGTATTGTAACTATATCCTGTTTTAGACAAAAAATGGAAATGTGACAGCTACATCACAAAGATTAATTCAAGAACTTTTAATGAGTGAAATATTTTTGTTTCTGTTGCTTCATACTCAGGTGCTTTCTTCATAATGCCAAAGGCTTTACACAATGTTATTTTTATAAAATATTCATTGAAAAATCCTTTAATCTGAAAGCTTGATTTTTAGAGGAATTTATTCCATTTCATTAATTTTCACCAAGCAAACCCAGAGGTTCTGACTTTTGTTTTACAAGAGAAGAGGAAAATATATTTTATCTGTTGGTATGCTAAGCTTCTTTTCTTCACTTGTCTCTTTACTGCAAGTAATACAGCTATTCTTCCAATAAAATATCTTTGTGTTAGTGGGAAGCAAGTGTGGCAAGAAGCTTTGTTCTGAAGTTCTGAAAACAAGATTGATTTTCAGTAACTGGCTAATTTGCTATGAGCATACTAAAGCTCTTCAAATAGATATGGTTAACCTAGAAAAAAAATATGATGAATTCACAGTTTTTTAATTTTAGTTTTCTGACTTTTGTGTGCGAGAACAAAGACTTGTTTTCATAAATGTCTCTCTGCTGTCAGTTGTGCTTACAGAGTTGTAGGTACTGTCATACCGTGGTCTGCTGGTCATCCTGGTCAGTGCAGTTGCCTCTTTTCTGTGAAAGAGGAGAAATCTGGGTCTCTGTCTGAGAGGGACTTGAGACTATGTCAGGGCACACATCTGGTTGGGTTTAGAAGGACTAAAAATTGGCTTTGATTTTGTTTTCTCTTCTACCAAGGAACAGTAAAGTTGGTAGTTTCTTGAGTATTCTGACAACCACCTCTCAAATGTTTTTCTACACTGTTGTCTTGGTAAACGGAAAGAGGTTATTGTAAAAACCTGCAAGACAACTACTACTCTCCTGTAAGGCTGTGAAGAAGTCTTACAATGCCAGGGCAGTCTGAAAACAAACCAAAACAGCAGAAACAGAGCTTAGTTATTGAGAGAATGAGTTGACAGTGGGGTGCTGTTTCTTATCACAGTCATCAGCACTTTATCCTCTTTCCCTCTTATGCTCCACAGAGTGAAACCCCCACACTACTTAAGTTCCATTGCTCAATAACATGTTCATTACAGTGCAAATACCAAATTTTCCAGAATTTTCCTCTAACGAAGTACTACTAATTCTGTCATCAAATTGGAAAGTACCTATGGTGTAGGTGAACCTATGACTACGACAGAAATGAAGATATTTTGGAATACGGACACAGACTGACTGCCCACTGTACATAAAGGGTGTGAAATTCACCTTTTGCCAGCTATTTTCCTAATAATAATAATAAAAGTAGTAATAATAATTATTATTATTTTCAGATTCAGCTGTCCATTTATGGTGGCCATTTTTGTAAGCAAAGAACTCAATGAAAGTTTGTTGGTTAGAAAATTGATTGGTTTTATTCCTTTAGGTCAGGAAGAAAATATAGTCATCCCTTCCAAAAGGTAAAATAAGTGTCCTATCTATTTCTTGGTCTGCTTTTTATGTACTGTTGGCAAAACAAAAGCATATGAAATTATTATTTCTTCTGCCAAACATCAAAACATCAGTCTTAGTTATATCATGCATATAAATTTGAGAATAGCTAATTAATCAATCTCATGTTTGCATTCCCTGAAAAGAAATACTATTTTCCATCCCATTACCTGCTGCTTTGTTTCTACAGTTTCAAGAGCCAAACCTCAGGATATGATGGTTCAATTTAACTAGACCTAGGTTTGAGTCTGGGCCATTTCTGATTATTTTTGTATTAGTTTTCCCCTATTGCAGTGCTCCAGATTATTAAAATAAGTTAAGCAGTCCAGTGCACTGCACTGAATTATTCAATTTTTTTAAAAAAACCAGTAACCTAAGTGGCTTTATTTTTACCCTCTATAAGCTTCTTTTCTTTGTCTAGTTTTGCAAAAAAAACCCCAAAACCTATACTGTGTCTAGAAAAGATTTTCAAATACTGTGCTATTCACTAGGTACTTAGGGACAGTACATTTAGGGCTAGAGTGGATAATGTGTATACTTTTTTATCTGCTTCTGGCACTATACATTCAGTCAGTGGTCATGGCAGGAAATAGCTTTGATGGTGAGAACTAGGGCTTTGTAAAATACTTATAGATGAAGAAAGAAGAATGACTATTTCCTTGCCATTTCAGAATCCATTTTCTCTTGTATATACAGCAAGGGAGTCAGGTTTCCTAAACTGAGAAATGTTTTACTCTAAAAGTAAGGTATTTCAACAATCTGGATTGGTATTATATTATTTAGCTTATATTATGTACTCACACCTCCTTATGAGAAAATATATATTCTTTAACATAAATAAAAAATAATGAAAGAATAAGTTCTAGAATTATAGAAGGCTTAGATTGATGTGCTAAGTAGCCTTATCTACCTTTCTTTCCAATATTAAAAACCGTTTTAATTTTGAGAGTCCTACAGGGCTATGATTTGCAGACATTTCTCAATCAGGAACATCCTTTAAATGTGCTGTTGACACTCAGTCCTTAGGTGGCCTCTCCAAATAAAAAGAAGCCTAATTTATTTAATTTTTACATATAATTGTCAAGATCAAGTGAGAAGATGTCAACAGATAGTTCCTTAAGTGCTATATATTGTGGCTTCACGATAGTTCTTTCAGCTCTTTATGTTCTGGTCTTCCTACTGTTTTGTGTTTAGACTATAAAAACTTTAAGGCCAGACCAACCCTGATACGTGTTTGTTCAGTTTCCAGCGTGGTGAAAGAGTTTTGGTTGCCATTTGTAAATTTGACTGTAATCAACTAAAACGAACAATGCCTACTCTTCGCAGTTTAATCTATTAAGTAAGAAGTAGCTATTTCATCTCAAGAATCTTGCCTAGTTATCGTTATGATGTGGCTACTGAAGAAAACTCAATAAGTTCCCTTTTTTTTAATCTAAAGAAACCAACCTACCTAACATTTTTTTTGGTACAGATTCTCTCCTCATGCTTTCACTGTTCATAGTTTGTTTCATCAGCCAGTGTGTTTGTTGCTGTTCAGGTGTAGGGTGTCCCCAAAACACTAAAAACATATTTTGACATGCAAGTGATGTGACCTCCTGTCATCTTTTTCCAAATCAAAGGAGAGGGCTGGTACATTTCTGTCTCTGATTTGTTCTCTAAGGAGAAAATGAAATCTTACCTTTACAATAGTGTGTGAGATTTATGATACTATCTTTGTCACAGTATCACAAAGGGTGTTGGTGTGGCTCGCACTGAACAATGTAGAAAAAAATCTCTACAGAAGTGGCTATCACTTACTTAGATAAAAGGTGGGGATAATGAATTGTTAACTATATTTTTTTTGAGATAAAATAAATCAGCCAAGGTTCCATTGAAAAATTTGGGCAAAATTTCATTAATAACTGTTCATAGCACAAGCCAGTTTGCTGCCTGTAGCACTAAGCCTATATATATGTAACTGGAGATTTGAATTTTGTACTTTCTGCCTCTGTCTCAAGTCTACTAGAATATTCTGCAATGGGATGTGAACTTTGTTTTCCATAGATGATGATTTAAGAAAAAAAAGTGCATGTTGACTCTTTCAACTTTGTCTTGATATCTCACTCCCACTGGATGCCTAAATACCACAACTTGTTTCTTGCTCTATAGAACCAATATGTTGCTAAACAAGTTTTGTGTAAAATGTGAATTTAAAAAACTTTCATAATGTCAGGTTTTTGTGGGTTTTCTTCAGTAAAAGCCAGAGCTCAGAATATATTTTTTTCTCTTTCTGATCTTGTTTCAGTATCCAGTGAGAGTAATAGTAGAATCTTCTTACTGGTGAGTTTTTCTGGGTTTGGTTTCAAGGTGTTGGTTTTTTTTTTTTTTTATTTCTATCTGAATTAGCCAAGAACTGTCAGGTGCACAAGCAGAACCTGCTGCTAAGCAACAAAGCTGCATTACCTGGAGAATAATATTACTCTGCACTGAATGCTGACAGAATTGGCAAATGGTCTCAGAGGAAGGGGATCTGTCACCATTCTGTTACAGACTTGCAGATGCAGATGGTAACAGGGATTAGCAGTCTAGAGGTTTTCTGTTTAATATATTTTACAGATTTATGTCTTTTCAAAACAATCAGTTCACTTGAAGTCTGTCTTATCATAGCCTTTAATGTATTAAGTGTTATGAAATCTACAGACTGGCAATTTTGAGGAATACAGGTACAGTCTATCAGGGTGAGAACATTTAGTTTAGTTTTTATAGCATTAGGAAAATTATTTAGAAAAGCCAAACTTATAAATGTTGCAATTGCCTAAAAGATGAATTTAAAATCTTTTTAGTTTAACAGGCAGTGATGTGTAGGTCAAAAATAAAGACCATTTCCAGCTATGGGTAGCAGGATATTATTCCACAGTAGATGGAATACCACTGAAGAGGAAAACTGAAAATGTATTTTTCTGAGATTCATTCTAGTAATAGGCCATTTTATGCATTTCAATATATACTATTTTGTAACATGTCATATGCATTTTTCGCTTCATATATGAGATTTCTTTAGGTTTGATGTTTCACTGGATAAACCTCAAATCCATGTCTTCACTTTAATGAGTGCCTGCATGTTTTAAGGAACAAATTTAAACAATGGAGATTCCACTTACCCTTTCTGAAGCCTGGTGTGTTATGCTGGTTAACTGTCCACAATGCCCTCAAAATAATAAGCAAAAATCTCTCACTTAAATGTGTTGCTGCAGTCTAAATCTTTTTTTTTTACCTTTTCACCAAAGACATAGGGAACAACTTTTTTACTTCCTCTTGGAATTACCATTTAATATGATGGTTCAGTCATGATGTGAAGACACAAAGATGACATGAAATTGAGCATCACAACATGACTGTGCTAAATATTAAATAAATTAGTAAATACTTAGAGTTACTTCCCCACGTCATTTCATGTGTAGTCAATGCTCAGTGAACGATGCCTCATTCCAGTGGTGCTGTGTAAAACACAGAAACAACCAGTTCTATACCTGCTTGAAAATACATACCCTCTTTTTCTGAAAGAATAAGCTTAGTATCTTCCTACTTAGTGCACTTCACTGCTGCAGAATGGCCTGTTGAGCCAGCAGGTCCATTAGTCTGTCCTGCCTTCGGATAGCCCTTCAACAGCCAACATGTGGGAGTGTGCTTCCCAGATCTGGAGGGCCTGTGGCTACACCTTCCCTCCGCTGCTCCATGCCACAATCCACTCCAGGTGCTCTCTAATCCAATCTGCAAAGGGGTTCAAACAATTATAAGCTTCTTCATATAAGTGAGTACTAGGAAAGCAGAACAGCTCACCCAGGTATGTTGTGTTCTCACGTTTGTCACTGTTTTCATAAGGTTGTAATGGAGTTTTGGGTAGAAGGTGTCCTGCAAGCATCAGGCATCAGTCTGTGCCTCAGCAGTGGCAGCCAAGTTGTAATTTATCTGACACGCCTTTTTGACTTTCCTCTCAATTCCAAAGTAAATTGTTTTCTCACATCATTCATTCAAATGCACAACCAGGTTATCAGTAGCTGCCACTTTTCTGCCTAGCAGCACAAAAAGGACATAAAATGCCACTTGCCCTTAACACCAATCTTTAAGTGTTTCTCTCAGCATGCCCTGTGAGTCTCCTGGCTTCCCCTTAGCCCACTTGTGAATCAAACTCAGTCTTTATGACTAGCTGAAGAGGAGATGAGGGGGAATAATATTCATTATAAGCAGGTCATATGGAAGTTAGACCTCCTCTGAGTATGCAGCCAAATCTATTCTATTCTCCAGTAGGAGTTGATGCAAATTCTCCAGGTTTAAATGAACCAGCCTTGTAAGCATTAGTTTCAAAGAATTTTAATATGAAGTGCTGCCAAACAGAATTGGTTTGTGAGACTCTGTTTTCATAAATAAAGTGGGGAATTATTAATCCAGTCCCAAGTCTTAAAAATGCTCTGTAACATTGGGCTCAGCAGTTCACAGGTCATTGGTGACATTTACAGGTCAACTAAACAAAGAGTCCCTTTTCTGTATTGGCTTTCCTCAGCTGCACTTGCTTGCTGTCAGAACAACTCTGTTTAGTTTGACAGTTAGCTCACTCCCCACAGATATTCCAGTGAAGTATGTTAAAAAAAGGTAATGTGAAGTAAAGCCTCAGCTGTCTGGTCGCAGCCATTGTAATTTTATTTACTTGATGTCTTGGCCATTTTGAGTTTAGTCCACTCTTTAAGCAGGGGGTTAGGTCCAACTCAGTTAACTATTTTTCCTATTAGCAATTAAATAAGAGTCATTACCCCTCACTGTTACCATCTTCATAATGAAAGCACTCCCAAGATTTGTTTTACAACCATTATTGCATGTTCTTGGTGTAGAGCACTAGGTATTTGAGCCAATTTGGTTGCCTTTGTAAGGATTATTTTGCATTTCATTTTGATTTCTGACCTTTTTCAGAGGCACTGGTTTGTGTTGTGATTCTGATAGATTGAGACATTTTCTAAGTTGGTGGGGTCACTGAAGGAATGTTTTCTTTAAAAAAAGCTTTTGCTGGTTTTTTGTGTTTTGTTTTGGTTTTTTTCTTTTATTGGCCCCACAGTACACTTTTCAGATGGGCATTATAGGCAGTGGCTTCCAAGCATGAAGAAACATTCTAAAGCTATCAAAGTCATTCTACTTTCAACCAGACCAACATCGTATATTTCCAATGTCAAGTTTCTAATAATGATCACATGAACAGTACTGCATCCAATAATTTATTCAGGCCAATGTCTGCTGACAATTCAAGAATGATTTCCAACAACACTAATTCATTCTTCTTTTTCTTTTAAAAAATCGTCAATATATACAGCATGGACAGGTCTATGCAATGTGACACCACCATATTAGTACCATTGTTCTGAATTATGGGGGCAAAATTTTCAGTATTTTTAAATGAACACAAAACCTATTCAGGACTGCAGACTTCTGTAACCTTGGAAACTCTTATATATGAACATTTGATAGAGAATCGATTTACTACATCAGTGTCAAATTGTTTCGGAAAGAAAGTGAATGATGCTGTTTCATTTGTTAAAATGTATTTATATGACTCTGCTGCTGCTGCTATCACTCTTAAACAAGTATTAATAATAGTAGTGCATCTAATGAACATTTCCTTGTTTTGTAGCACTTGAGAAGTTCATTGAGGAGTGAAGTGCAAAGTCTTGGATTCGATTTAGACAGTCTTTGCTTTGGAAAGATCATGCTCAAAGGCCTTATGGAGACAGGTAAAGTTGTTACCTGCTAAATACATTTCAGAGGGCTTTATAAGAGTGCTCCTATTTATAGTCAGTGCATTGAAGAATTAAGACTGTTTTGAGAAGGCTCTAGCAAGTAATTAAATGTAAAGATGACTTGGGAATTTATTTTCCTTTTTTGTTTCAATTGACAAGTATTAATATTGAACAACATTGTCTACGCTATTTTAGATTAATTATGGACATTAAGTTTTAACATTTGTTTAAAATAGATATAGGTAAAAAACCACCAATCTTTTGGAGGATTGCCCTCATCTTTCAGTGTTACTCTGTGTTTCATATATTTAGCAAGGCGTGATTTTTCCATGATTCTGTTATTCAAATAATAATGATAGAAAACTCCAAATGATCCTCTTTCTCTCTGATTTGAAACATGAGTAAAATATGTTTATAGCTTTCCATGGCTGTAATAAAGCATGTGCCTCAGAGACAGAATGTCATAATACTGCTCGTTAGGACATGTGGAGCCACACTCCTCTAAAATCCCAGCACTGGTTTTTCACTGTGCTATCTGACTTAACCTCTATTTTGCAGCTACATATGGCTGCTGGCAAGAGACTGAACTTTGGAAGGAATAGTAAAAGCAGCTGTGTGGGAAGACTGAGGTCTTTTAAAATATTCTAGGGGTTATTTTGCAGAGGTTTTGCAAAGCAAGTGTGAATTTGATGAATGCTAGAAGAATACAGTTGTAACTGGAGGTACCTTTAAAATGGTGCAGAGGGCTTTGCTGTTTGCTCCTTAGCACCACACTTCAAAAGACAACTTTGCTGTTGTCTTCAGCAAAGACAGAGTTGCACAATAAATGTATATACAAATACTTTTGACAAATAACTCATGTTTAATTCCTCTAGCACTTTTATTGCAAAGCATCCCTGACACTATTAACAAACTCTTTTCAGCTTTTTGGGCTATGTTGGTTCTTCCACATAACAGCTTTGGTTTGGTTGGGGTTTTTTTTGGTCGTTTTTCTTTTTTTTCACAGTGGACTGAAAATAAAGCATTTTGAATGTTTACTTGCAATAGAATTGTGTCAGAACAGATGCTCTCGATTCAGAAGTCTTGATTTTTCTTCAAAAACTTCCAAAAGAATTCTAAAGTTCTGTACTGAAAAACACTGTAGGAAAACAAAATGTTTCCACTGCAGTTTTGGTTTCAATGAAAGGCCATAGCATCATCTCCTATGAACTCTGCAAACTACTGAAAATCTTTTCATGGAACAAGAGCTTATTTCTCATAAAGACTTAAATCATTGTGACACAAATAGTCCATTAAAGACAACAAAAATTCATATGGAAAAGGGAAAACCGCCTATGTTATAACAAATTATATTTAAATGAAAGTAACTTACCACAAAGTGAATAGGTAAGGCTTCGTGGTGGTATATTTTGTTTTATAGACCAATGTTACATCAAATACAGTTATCTGAGCCTAGTTGAGCACATTGTCCCTTTAAGTTTGTGGATATCAAAAAACTTTTTAGCACTGAGGGTAGTATGTGATTCAGTATAAATTGGGAAGTCTGCTTCTGTAGCCAGGTGGAGCCATTCTTTTTGGACTCACATCTTTAAGTAATTGTAGTGAGCATTCCTACTTGCATGTCATGGTAAATGAGTGTATCAATGTCCATGTGCTGCGTAGAAGAGACAGCAAGAGAAATATTTGAAACCTGCCTTTCCATTTCAGTGTCACTTAAGTAGTTAATGGTTCCCCCTTAAAATTGTAGCCTGATTTTAATATGTCCTGAAATGTCTTTAATTTTTCATTATATTTTTAATTATGCAAATTTCTATAATACTATTTTTATGTATAAGTGTTCCTTTCCTTATATGAAGGTAATAAGGTATGTAGAGGTCAGATTAGTGTACTGCAGTGAATCACAGCTGAGGAAAACAACAGTGTAGCTCAGTGTGTTTTTAACTGGAAATGGGCACTGAGAGCTGCTGTGGACTGAAAGGACAGCTGGCATGGCAGCATTTGACATCCTGTGGGTAATTGATTTTGAATGCTTGACAGATTTTTATAATGGTACAGAGGCACTTAGACCAGCAGGTAACTGTTGGGAATAGATTGAGTGGTGGTGAGCCCATTTTCATATAACTTTTACTTGAGAATCCTTTAGACACACTTGACATCAAAGATATGTTCTCTTTTAAGTTCAAGTGCTTGTCAACTGCTACACTCCCTTTCATCAAATTCCAGAAAGGCAGAACAACATAAAACACCTGTAAGTTATTTAATTAAGTGATCATTGTTAAAGATGACATTTGAAGTGCAGTTTATATATTGTAGGAGTGGGAAATGGAGTATTGGCTGGGCAACCAGCCTTTAGTTTTTATGTTCGAATTATTTTTGTATGAAGCCCTGAGAAGAGGAACACTCGTGAAACTGATGTCAGAATTAGATCAATGAGACCAGCAATTATGACCAAAAGACAAGCTGTTTCTCTCTGTTTAAAATTTTATTTTTTAATACGTGTTGAGTGGACTGATCAAAACAGTGCAACAATTCTTGGAGAGATACTGTTTTGTTTTCGTTTTGCATTGCGTGTCTGCAAATGACAAGATTAAAGAAAACAATTACATCTCTAGGTAGATTTGATTTTAAACTAGGGTTCACCACCAGACCAGGATTTTAGAGAGAGATCAGTGGAATCTCTTCATTCTGGGATTCTGAATTTACTACACGGTAAAGGAGTTTGCAAGGCATAATGAAACAACATAGTCTCTGAAAATCAGGCTTCCTGGAATCAGGCATGCAGATATTGAAGATTCAAAAGTGACCTCTTGTGTAAAAATCTGGGTCGCACATTTCTAGACTCTTGGTCTTCAAACTGGTGGAAAAGTATTTTGTTTTTCAAGGGTTTTTATTTAACTCATTATTTACTGCTAAAGTAAATATCAAGTTCATTAATGTTGGAATCTGGGTGGATATTTGAATTTGGAACTATAAAATATTTCACATAATACACTGTAAATATCCAAAGTAACTTCTTTGTTAAATTTAAGAGATTGTGCCAAGCAATGTTCATAATATTTTATTAATGGCTGTGGATTGGATCTAGAAATTTTTACAGTGGTTGGACTGACCATTCATCCAAAAGACACAGGCACTTAATTGTGTCTAAGCAGCTGTCAATTTTGTATGCCCTTAAGATGTCCCTTTCTCACTTGGCTGATCGCATCATGTTCAGAGCCTTTGAAATGTTCAGACTTGAACCAGAAGGGAAAATTTTGCTTGTGACAAAACTGCCATGGCTTAACCATTATGGTTCATGTCTATACCTTTATATTTCTCTGAAAAAATATTGAGTTACAGGAAAGGACAAAGACAGTTGAAGTGAACTTTCATAAAAGTCTAACTCTGTATTTTGCTGAAGTTTGTGTATTTGCAAAGTAATTTTTTTAGTAATGAAATGAGGTATTTTTATAACAGATGGAAATTATCTCCAAACTGAAAGAGCCAGCATTGCTGTGCTCCTTAAAACTAAATTTCACAAGAGATTATATTTTTGAACAAAATCATGAGAGAATAGCCCCCTGGAGACCACAATTTTCAAAGAAATAGAGGTTAATAGCCTTGATATTTTATTTTACAAAATTAATCAGACAATTTCAAGTCTGGGTATCCAGACCCTGTTGTGCAAACCGTTCTTCATTTGCTGTTGTAAAAATGTGTGATGTTTTAAGTCAGAATAAAGATACAATGTCATCTTTTAGTGCCATTTGCAATTATTGGAGGAAAAAGAGCTAAAGAAAAGACAAATCAAGGGATATAATATCACACTAGAGAAATATCTTGGGTGATTCTGCAACAATAATTTATTATGGGAAGCTGAAAAGTGGTGTGGCTCAGATAATAACTGTGGCAGCTATTACAAATAGCTTGAGCGATTATACATTTAACCTGTTCATTAGTTTAGAGCTCATAAACAGCCACTTAAGTATTGCAGTTAATCTCATAAAATCTAGTAGCATCATCTTCTAAAGATTATTTGGATACTAGAGACTTCTTGACTCTTTGGAGGGAGATATTTCACTGCCATTAGGTATTTATTAAAACTGTCTGACCAAAAAATTGGTTTAATATTTCTCAATATAATAATAACAATAACAGCAACAACAACAACAACAACAATAATAATAATAATAATAATTATTATTATTATTATTATTATTTAATAGGTTTTTCAGTTACTTAGAAATTATTTTTTGGTAATTTATGTTCCCTAAAATGGGTCATGAAATCTCGGCTAAACCACTGTTGTAAAATCCAAAAATCTGCATGATTTGAAGGACAATTATTAAAGGAAAGGCACATTTGAG
Source organism: Pyrocephalus nanus (assembly GCA_038380795.1). NCBI lineage: Eukaryota > Metazoa > Chordata > Aves > Passeriformes > Tyrannidae > Pyrocephalus > Pyrocephalus nanus. Next base: position 20,201,011 of record CM076269.1, on the reverse strand, counting down.
TCACCCACTAATCTCCTTTTTGGTTTAATAATTCCATTGTGCACACACAAAAAAGTAGCTGTAGACAGCCCTGTGATTTCAGGGAAAGAGAAAGGTGTTGCTCTGCTTAGGTCTTGGAGACATTCCATAGAAAACTAGGAACAGTCCACAGGAATTAGCCTCAATTATCTTAAAATAGTATAAGATAATATTTACCACTGAAAAAAAATCACTAATAAGACTAAAGAATTCATTTCCAACAAACATGTTAAAGCAAATGTACATAAAATGCAAAAAGCACTCTGAACTGTGTGATTCTGGCCTCATTTTTGGTTGTGTTATGCTCTATTAAAATATACAAGATGCATGAAATATTTTTTCCTTTCTTTTAAAGCAGAAGTATATATGTATTTTTCTCTGTGTTTTTGTTTTTTTTTTTTCTTTTACTGTTTAAATAGTTGTGTTTTTTTTCCTTAAAATGAGGGAAATCTTACTGTAAGCCATAAAACCAAAAAAGCCTGGAACCTACTTGTCCTCTGCAGTTAAAAACTGGGGAGATCCTGAGTGGAGACACTGTTTCTTGCATTAAAATATGACAGAGTGGTAATATAAATTATGAAGGAGGGCCAGTTCCCACTGAACCCTATCTAAGCAGAATTTAGCATACCTGTCATAGTCCATTTCATTTGCAGGAGCATTATACATCTGCTGCCTCCCAAAAGATAATCTTGGGAAACCAATTTGTATCAATATTTGACTTACATATTAAAAACTTCTATCCTGTCCTAACCACTGCAGATACTGATTTACATATACTGGGATGTACCAATATTGCAACTCTGTGTTTTGACTGTTAAAAGTAAAGATTGTCTAAATTCATGGGTGCAAAATTTCTCAGAAGCCAAACGTGGTGTGCTGCATCCTTCTTATTTTTGTTATTAAAAAAAAAAAAAAGTCAAGATTATTTAGATCTGATTTCCATATTAAATTAGATTTCCATATTAATCCACCATTAAATTAGAGTAGATGGATTTGAATATCATAGTATTGATTGGAAGCTCTTATTTATAGTCTTCTTTCTGTATGTAACTACATATTGTTGTATTTTATACAGTTATAGAAAATAATTATTCATTAAAGGCGCATTTTGAGTGCTGGCTCAGGGAATTACTTCAGACCTAGTATAACTTTTCTTCTGAGGGACGTTGTGACAGACTCCTGATTTTGCTCTTCCAGACATGCAGTCAACTTTCCTGTTTTCCTCATACGTTTTACAATCATCATTTGTGTGGTCAAAAGTTGGAGCTGAATCTGTTTAGAGCAGTTTAAAATATGCTAGATAAATCTCTTAAAATCACTTTTAGAGGGTACATAATACAGGTGCTCTCATGTATTTGTAGGTCCTGCAGCCTCAATACTGATGAAAGTGATTTCTTATGACTCAAGATGAGTTTTGAAGAGTTGTAGTTTCCTTCCAAGCAATCACAGTTTCTGTGCTGCAGGACCCCGCCTGTTCTGTAGGGATTTTGCTCTTAGCCACTGGAAGCTGGACACCATTGAAATAATAGATAAGTTCTCTTCTTTTCCCAGAATTTTTTCAGTCTTTAGAAACCAAAGGTTTTCTTCTTCCATTTCCACCTCTCCGACATTAGTATCAGGGAAGGAAAAACCCCAGTGTTGAACTTTCTAGCCCAAATTCTCGTTTATGTCAAGCTATACAAATTTTCCGAACACAGATCAGCAGCATTCGTTAATTTTTCTCTTTCTTACCCAGTACAGGTGATTTAAATTGCTTTTATATATAAAGCAGTTCTCAACACTACACAGTCTTCAGTATTCATACGTTTTTTACATAAATAACATTTGTAGCTGTATCCATGAATACAGTTATTTTTAATTTATGTAAATGTTCTTCTGTCTAACCCTTGATCTTAGTTGGAAACCTTTTGTAGTTGTTAAGTGGAATTTATTGCAATTGTATAATTTATTATATCAAGGCAATGGTTGCTTTCCCTATCAGAATGGCCTAACACCACTCAGGTTTCAAAATTATTTACTTTACATGATCACAACACAATCGTTACAGTTTGAGGAAATAAGAATTTCTGCCATGCCAGATGGTAATGGGCATTGATGACTTTTTCAGGGAAAAAGATAGGAAGCTTCTAAAGTCTTTTTCTTCTAAAAGTCATGCATTCCCACTTAACTTTATTCCCACTTAACTTTATTCCCACCTGCCAGCTAAGAGATTTTTCACAAGTTGCTCCCTACATTGCACCGGGACAAGTGACTGTATTTTAGCAAAAGTTTAGTGTAAGGGAAAGTTCACCTCTGTTCTGTGTCTAAAGATGTAAAAAATCTCTGTGAATGTTTTTGGGCAAAAGCTGTGGCCTGGGAATTTTGTGACCCAAGGAGTTAGCATCTGGCTGGTTTGGGATTCCAGCTGTCAGTGGGCAGCTCACAGGAGCGATTGTAACTCACAGGGCAGCAAGGAAAAGCTACTGCAGCCTGAGACTTGGGCAATGTGGTTTTCAGCAGGGGAAATCGCAGGCTACACAAGATGAGCCAGTCTTAAGGACAATTTTACAGTTTACACCAGTGGTGGCTGCTGCTGTCTGTAGTTAGGGCAGCTCCTCAGTGCAGGGCAAGCCCCAGCTTTGCACTGAACAGGCCCCAGATGCTCCACGTTAACCTCAGTGCAATTTTTGTCCTATTCAGTCTTCAATTTGCAGTTTTGACAGTAAGGTCTCGTATTTATCCCAAGAGAACCATAGGCCTATTTTCCAGAATGATGATGCTGTTGGTGCTTTTTATTAGACTAGGCTAAAGGAAATCTGACCACCTCTGTTTGTAGGTCAATTAATGTAACTTACTACTACAGATATGTTTAACCTTGAACATTTGACATATTAGTATGAGTGACTCCTTAACACAAACATCTGTAGGGGCAAAATTATTTTTTTTTTTAAAAATGAGCTGTACTATTGTTTTAAGCAAACTTCAAGTGTAAAGCAGCAGTAGAAGAGTTTCTCCAGTGTAGTTTCCATTCAGAGGGAATAAATAGTTTTGTGTCATTTCCCAGAACATATCAGATAGGGAAAATGATGCCTATTTGGGTGATAAATTAGGTGCTGTGTAGTATGACAAGTGCTCAAAAATCCAGATTTACTCAGAAAAAGAGCTCTAAGGATAAAATAGGACTTTTAGGGATTGACTAGAGTCTTCAGCAACCATGAGTTTGGTGATATGCATTGCCTACTTAATTTTATTTAACGCCCCAATCTGGTCATGCTTCAGCTCTTACCAAATGTGCCAAAATCTGTTTGTTAAAAGAAACTGTAGAATGGGCAGCAGAAAAGAATAAGTATACTAGGTTTTTCCGGAATAACCTGATGCCTAAGTTAAAAAAGAGATATATTTTCTTGGTTTTAAAATTTGATTGGGGAAAAAACTAAAATCACAGAAGACAATTTTTGATCAAAGCTTAAAATATGTGTTGAAGCTTTTTGCATTATGTAAAGTAATATGAAGAAATAGTCACATGGGGAGAAGGGACTTGAGTTAACAGAAGACAAAACTATTTCTACTAGACTGATAATCATGAGAACATAAAATAATGCTTAGAGGTGATACTCAATTCAAAATGAGTTAGCTTTCCAAAATAATCTTTATTATCACCCCCTGCTTGTTCAAATATACCCAGAAACTGATTTCTCATTTATAACGTTTTTGTAACAGTATAACTCATGCAATTAGATTGATGAGGCTTCTCATAGTTTTCTCCCTGTTCTTATGAACTGTGGTGAAATCAAATGATTTTGTTTCATTTGGGTACATGTAGTGCTGTTAAGTTCTATGGGGAAACACTGATGCAAGATTGATATATTAAAGTAATGAATGAGGTTATAAAAGTTAAATTACAGTTTAAATCTACTTTAAAGAAGTTTACCTATCATGAAAGATACAGCTCTAGAGATTTTCAAATTAGAACAAACAAGCAAACACCCAACCCAAAGAATGAACAAAGGAGATGGCAGATTTGAGTTTAGGAATGGCCTTAATCCATTTAACACAATTCTCTTTCAGTCAGCCTTATGTTTATTCTGGTGTATCCTGGTCTAAAAATAAAACACAGAGTTAATGTATGTATACCCTACACTGCAAGAGTGAGTGTGTAATAAATAATACGTTAGATAAAGTAGCCGTGCTCAGTAACTGACTTGCTTTGATCAGCGATCAATTATACTTGCTTTTTTATGTTAAGATTATTCTATTTATGTTAGTCAATTAATTGTTCATCAGTATTTTATTTAAATAATGTTGTTAGTTCAAGAAAGCTAGAATGGTAATGTGAATTTTCTTAACATTGTATGCTCTGTCAGGATTATTGTTGCTATTAGGTGGGACAGATATGTGGGACAAACTCCTTCTGAACAATAATGACCCTTTCTCATGTAAAAAGTAGATCCTGCCAAGCAGACAATCTGTGTTTGTAATCTACTCTAGGTGTTATATGATATTGCTAATGAGATTTATCAGGTTTTGTTTGTCTTGGAAAGCAGAGTGAGATCCCTGTGTGGAGTGATGCTGTCAGGACAGTTTCCTATTTGGTGTACACATGCTGGCCTAGCCAGAAGCCCCAAGATCAGTTAGCAATTTTGTGTTCATTTCTTCTCCTCAAGCCTGTGTTTGGCAAATGCTGCTAGTGTGGTCACAGTGGTGGGGTTGGTGGGATAAAGAGCACACAGGTCATGCATTTAGTCAGTTCAAGGCAGTACTTAATTCCTTGGGATGGGGAATCACCCTAGGTGGGTGGGAAGCTGAGTAGGTGGCTGGGGCTGACTCTGCACATCTATCACCCGAGTAACCTAAGCGCCTGGAAATTTTTCTGTGGAGCAGATGACAGACTGACAGTCTCTGCAGTGAGCTACTAAATGGACTTTTTGTAATCATGTGTGGCCAGGCTACAGTTATAAAAACCAATGACTGCATGATCTTACTCTGGTTTAGACCTGACTGAATTCTGAAGCAATTTTAAATCCAACTTATTGTAATGTCACGAGTGGATGACTTTATTTTAGTGCTGAATACAAAGAGAGAGACGCAAGTGGATTTTCAAAATTCACACTGGTTTTGTGTGTTATTCTACTCAGGTGAAGGTGCTACATATTCTGTCTAGAATAGTCTGATAATACACAATTCTATTTCTCATAGGAATTGAATTTTAACAAAAAAAAAAAAAGAAAAGAATGCTCTAGGGAATGAAAACTGCCAACATTCTTTAGTCCTTGAATTAGGAAGTTACATAAGCTTTGCAACTCAGTGGGCGTATGTCAGTGTGGGTGGATTCCTGAATTTACAAAGGAGTTTTACTGAAGTCAGGTGTAGGAACAGAACAACTTTATGAATGCAATCGTTCCCACTTTTAATGGCAGCCTCTTCAAATTATGTGGGATTTCCCTCCCACATCTTTTAAGTGATGTTTAAGAAGTAATGAATTCTCTCTTACAAAAAAAAAAAAAAAAAAAAAAAAAAGGCAGTAAAAGTAGTTGGAATCATTCTTGCTGTGTAAAGAGCTTTAAGTCAAATGGTACTGTACAGTTATAAATTGCATCGTAGACCCATAAGAAATTGCTTCTGTATATATTCCTTATTCATTGCTAAGAGATGGCTAACAATTTAGAATTTCCTTTTAATGAATCCTTAGCCAGATCATCCATGCTGATGAATTTGCTATCAAAAGTAGTATCTACTATGTTTGAGTACAGTGAACTTTTATATATTTCTGATCGTAAGAACTGAATTAAATGATCCATTGAATTTAGCCAGATGTTAGACAGCTTAAATGCCATGAACTAATTTTTGTCTTAATTGTTGAAATTTGTGAGACCACAAATCTCTTAATTGAACATGACTCTCAGTGGCCAATATTTGAAAGTTACCAGCATGAATACTAGCTCTGTCTCTTTTTATGTATTAGGAAGTAGCACTGCTGCAGTTAGCATGATGACAGAGAATCCGCAAAAATGGTCAATTCTTCAGGAACATTTGAAACTTTATGTATATAATTAAATTCATCAATTTCTCCCAAAAGCAGGTCCCTAATTAATTCATTACCATATATCTGGGGAGACATCCCATTACAGTGTCTAAGAGAACCACATCCTGTGGGAGTTCATTAAATACTTCTGTAATAAAAGTCTTCAAAGCACTTGAAGATAGAGATGCTTGACCCCCATTTAAACTGGAAGATCTTGGGTTGACTGTTTGGAATAAGAGGCTCAGCGAGGTTTGAATTTGACGATTTCCCCTCCACCTACTGGGGGTAACCACCTGTGGGACATAAGCAAGGAGCTTTTCAACCATGCCTTTGCCCTTGCTTTTTTCCTCTGATTGTTGTAGGATAATTTTGCTACCACTGCCATTTTTACCAAGTGGTTCTCTGTTTGCCAGTAAATTCCTGACATGTACTACATTGTCAGAGGTGATGCCCTGATGCTCTGATGCCCTTTGGTCAGAGGTGATGCCCTGTTCAAACAATACTCTTGCATTGGTGCAGAATTCTTCTCTGTAGAGGAATGAATAAGGTCCTATTTTTTTCTCACAACAAAATTCACAGCTGCATTAATTCTTGGAATAATCTGCCATTTCTGTATATCCATTTCTCTTCTTTCTTCAAGTCTCGTAAAATTTATTTCTTCCATTATAATTGTTTGTTATACCTTGCTTGATTGTTACAATGGTCAAGTCCTCCAGCTAAGGACTATTGAGTCAGTGATCCAATCAGTGGTGTTATACCCCCAGTGACAGTGATTTCTTCCTTCCAGAACCTGAAATCCATATCCTAGTAAAGGCTGTCATGGAATAATAATTTCATATGGTTATGCTTCTAATCACTATGCTGGAGGTAAAGGTTTCTCAGTACTTGAGCCTCAGACACCTGGAGAGCTCTGAAAACCCCCAACACTGAAGAAGATCTAGTATGCAATATTATTAATAATATCAGTGTATTAATCTCTGCTAATGAAAAAATTAATCTGTAATCTTCTACATTAAAATCAGTTTCAAGGGAAATTCAGAAAAACAGAGGATGTTTTTTAAAAAATGAAATTACTTCATCCTAAGAATTTCTGCTTTCAGGCATATAATAAAAGCAGGATAGGTTTTTGTGAAAAATGTTGTAAAAATATGGAGATCTCTCATATCTAGATCATAGTATTATTTCATAAGAAATGATTATAAGCCTCCAGAATTAATATCCTATTCAGCCATTGAAGGCAAATTAAATGCAAATGAAACTTCTCAAATGAACGCATAATGCTTACTACATTGAGGTTTCAAAATACATTTGTGATGCTGAGTAGGAAAAAATCAAACTTACTGAATGTACTGTGCAAATGCAAATGTCATCATCCATTTCTTTTCATGCTTTTCTGGTTTGTGCTCTTTGTTTTGCAAATATGGTAATTGTAATGCAGTTGTATTAAAATTGGAAAAAGTCATTGAAATTCGCCCAGCAAACACAATTTTCTTCCAAAGTCATTTGACTCAAAAGTGTAAAATGGATTTTGAATTTTAAGTCAGCAGTCTTAAAGCTTGTCATGTTACATTTATATATTCTACTATGTCATGAATGAGATCAGAAAAACTGATGTGTTAGTATGGAACTACCAAAAAAAAAAAAAAAAAAAAAAAAAAGACGTTTTAATCTCCAATTTTTTTTGTTTTTTTTTTTTAAATAGAAGGCCATCTGATGATATTTCTTTTGGCAAGGCAAATGTTTTAATTCATATAGTGAGGTCTTAAGGTCTTAAACTTTGAAACTTCTTTCCTTCCAGTATTTAAATTTTTAGAGTTACCTTAACATATAAATTTCTCTGTACAAGTCCTGTAGAAAATATTTTTTTAAGCAATCAGGTTTAAAATTTCTGTTGACAGGAGGAAAAGTGCCAGCTCTGGACATGAGGAGAGAAGACTTCGGGCCACTCAGGGAATTAGTAAGTAGGGTCCCCTGGAAGAATGTTTTTACAGGTACTGGGGTACATCACTGCTGGTCACTTTTCAAACATCACCTCCTAAGGGCACAGGAGCAGGCAATTTCCAAATGTCAGAAGTCAAGTAGGAGAGACAGAAGGCCAGCTTGGCTGAACAGCAGTCTTCTCTTGGAGATAAGGCAAAAAAAGAATGTGTATGCCCAGTGGAAGAAGGTCAAGTGACATGGAAAGAATTCAGAGATGCTGCTTGTCACTATAGGGACAAAATTCATGGGGCCAAAGCTCAGCTGGAATTGAAGGGTGCCAGAAATGTGGGGGACAATAAAAAGAGTGTTTTTGAACACAGTAAGAGCAGTAGGCGGTATAGAAATATCATCAGCCCGTTCCAGGATGAGAATGGTCACCTCACAAACAGGGTCAGAGACAAGGCAGAGCTGTTTGATGCTTTCTTTGCCTCTGCCTTCAACACAGATGACGGACCAAGAGAGTCTCAGTGCCCTGAGCTGGAGGACCATGACTGCGAGAATCAACTCGCAGTTGACCCTGAAATTGTGTGGGATCCGCTTCTCCAGGTGCATCCCTACAAATCTGTGGAGCCTGATGGGATTCATCCCAGAATCCTTAAAGAGCTGCTGATATCAATGCAAAACCTTTCTCAAAGATTTTTGAGTAGTCTAGGGAATCTGGAGAGATCTCAGCTGACTGGGAGCTGGTGAATGTTGTCTCCAAATACTGTAGATATATAATAGAAATATTTAATGCCATAATTGTTATAAACAGTTTATTCATATCTGACCATGAAGCAGAACATGAGCAGATGAAATCAGTCTCTCAACTGTTACAAAGTAGAATATTTCTGTGAATCAGTAGAGTTAAGCAGGTTTGACCAGGAGGAATTGACAGAAAATCTGTAAAAGTTAATGTGATTTCTGATTTATACTGGTCAATTTCTTAAAAAGATATATTTTTAAATTTTTGAATGGAGGAGTTGTTGCCATGTGACACAGATTACAGCAAACACCAAGACTGTTCATAAATGAGGTGATTCCAGGTGTTATATACACAGTGGTGCTTAAAAGCTCACAAGAGCTTTGGTAACAAGTTCTGTTTTACCATGTGCAGCTGAACCGATATCAATCAGTAAACCATTGCCAGGCAAAACCAGGTGATGACTGCAAACCAGGAAAAAAGGTTTGATGCTATGCAAGCTACGTGCTGGAGGAGGTAAGCACTTTCCATTGGCAAGCACAGAGTTTGCACCATCACAGGCTGATGGCTTTCAAGAATTCAAGCAAGGCCCCTGGCTGACTGTTTGCCTTTGATTATCTCTTTGCCTCTTGACTCTGTGTTCTTAGACTTCTATTTATGTACATATCTCTTTCTTAATGAGGCTGTGCATGTGAGGCCTATAAAAATACATTCCACATGTATTAAGTAAATGAATTAAGGAAGCTAAATACAGCTGGCCTTTCAGTGAGTATGGGATAGAATCACTAAAATGCATAATTGTTGCCAGTAGGCGTTTTTCTGTAGGTGAATTTTCCTTTGAGTCACTGTAGGTAAATCAACTTTCCATTGCATTGGATCACAATCCACCAGTGATTCTTCTGTCTGCAGAGGTGTTCTCATTCCACCGAGATGTCAACATGAGGGGAGTTCAGCGAAAGGTTTACTATGTAGCTTTCCTCTCAATCTTTTTTTTTTTTTTTTAGTGTATATGTGAAGGGGCTAGAGCTGTTTGCAAATAAGTTTTTAAAGAGAGAGAAAGAATGAGATTGGTTTTTTTTTTTTAGTCCAGTATTAAGAAGAAAATTAAGACCTTTCAGTTTAGTATAATCTTAATTTTATTTACTCTTTTTTTCCAAAATCTGTTTTTTAAGGGCTAAATTATATAAAATGTGTTAGGTTAGATTGGTAGATGCAGTTAGTTTCAACAATATTCTTTTTAAGGTCTACCTGAACCTCTAATTTTTCCTTGTTTTTTTCAGGCTAATCAATCCTTTATTAATTTTTGCCAGACTAAAGCTGAAGTTCAAACTGCATTTAAGATCCCTAAGTAGAAAATAGATGTGCACCTGGCTTTATTGAGAGATTTCAAGTCCCGTTTTGCAGATATACTGATGTTTATGATACCATCAAGCTTTGATCAAATTGGTTAATCCAGTTTAAAGATGTTTAGGATTTTTTTGTTTAGCCTTCAGCTTGAGGTAACTGGTGGTGATGATTTCAGAGAGAGGGAGTGATAGCATACTCAGGAGAAACACTATATGGGAACATTTGCAACTATTACCATTTAAATAGCCTGTGTCAACCTAAACAATACACAAGGGTTTGGATGACATTTTTTGTGGGAATTTGATTCCAAGGATCTTTTCGGTATGATGAGTGTGTGATCCAAAATGACACATTATGGGAGTATTCTGAGCTGGGGTGAATACAGATCTCAAGCAAAGGATGATAGGCAAAACTGCATCCCAACACGGAAAGAGCAAGAAATTACAAATAGATAGAAAACACTTGAAACAATTTCCTCCACTATGTACAGCACTGTATTGTGACATTCATCAGAGGAATCTCATCTTCCCAAGCTGCTTCCAATTTTCTGCAGCCTATTTGAATAGGTCTACTTCTATTAGGGGCAAATTTAATGGACAGGTAGGGCTTTCATTCTAGCTGCATCAGTAGTGCCACGAGGATATCTATAAATTCTGAACTCTGAGTTCTTTGATCTGTAAATATCAAACAATTGCTTACAGGTGCATGCCTGAGTACCTCCTTAAGGTTAGCGTTTCAAATATAGCTAGGGAAGAATTTTCAGGACTGAGGTCTAGGGAAAGTTGTAATTTTGGGGTTTTTTTGCTTTTATTATATAAAAATCCTTAGTAGATTTTTTGAGAACCTACAGAAAAATGCATGTTATAAATAAGCCAAAGTCTGAAAAAAATAAGATCTGTGGACTTTGAGAGTTATAATCTTGCCCTTGCAGTGCTAGGCAGGAATGAACAATGCTTGCAAGCCGCTCCTGTGGTGTTGTGTTGCAGAGAGCTGCAAGCACGGGGCTGGAGCAATGTTGGTACCCACCAGAGCCAAGCACAGGCAAATCGAGAGGGAGAATGCAACTTTTGGTTGGGAACCTGCTGTTTAGGTTGATTTTTAGAATACCAAGTGTGTGATAAATTATAGCTTAACTCTTAATTGTGTAAGTGTGACAGTTTCATAATAAACACAGGCTGCTTGGGTTCGTCTGAAAACAATCTTACATGTTTTGATTTATTTTGTTCATGGGGACATTTTTATACAGTTTTTATGTCATCTGCTGAGTGGGTTTGGTGCCTTTCCCCCTTTTTTTCCAAATCTAGCTCTGAGTGTTTGCAAGTAAAGAAGAAAACAGACACCAAGAGGAACCAAAGTTGTTCATTGTGGGAAGTGTGCCTCCAAAATTTGTCTTAAAGCTTTGAATATTTTATTTTTGTAACAAGAAAGATCTTCAAGACTGAGGAACAGATTTTTCTGTCTGTGCTATTTATCTACAAAGTTTTTTAATTCTTTTGCTTAGAAAGATTTTAATAAATGGACAAGAATGCATTGGTCAATACTACCATTTAAGGCACAGTTTCTGTTTGCAAACAGGAAGTTTTACTTAGTGCACCAGTTGTGTGAAAGGTGATGTGTGGCACAAAGCAGAATGGACATTGTAACTTTGACCTTGCCTTTGGCATACCATAGGAGAAACAGTGTGAATGACAATATTGACAGTGATGTTGCATTTTTGTTATTAATGCCCACAGATACACCGTAAAGTGTCCTATCCTAGGGAATCTCCCTGGTTTGGCATTTTGCCAGCGATTTCTTTAACAGGGCTATATACCATTGATTTACTTTGTTATCTATATGCTTTATGCCGTTATCTGCCTCTGAAGTACTATGAAAAAAACACCTTATTTTAATTTTTTTTTTTTTTTTTTTTTTTTGTCACTTACCTGTGGAGAGATACACATGTGTGTATACATATATGCAGGAATACACACTGTCTGCATTTGTGTGGCCCTTAAGAGCTGGGGAGATGGTTGCTCCCACTTTGGCTATTTCCTACAAACTAATTACAGTTTTAAAAGCTCATTGCAATATCGAGCATGCTTATGATGACCTTCCAATTGAAAGCTATTCTGAGGTATACCCATATCTTGCTAATAGATGTTGTATGACACATGTTCAAACCAACGAAAAAAAAAAAGGTAACATTTAAAAATAGCACTCGGCATTATTGAGAGTGTTAAATGATGCAACCCCATCAGTTTTGAATCAATTTGGGCTTTATCATCATTTATAATTCATTTGAATGCCTCTTAAACTCTGCTTCAAGCATCTTCTAGGTGTTTAGACTGCCGAAGGATAAAATGCATAGATATATATTGCTGCCTAATAAATCTCTTTCATGTTTTTCACTTGCAGAGACACTGTAGTCTGACCAAGGGGCTATAATCTACTGTCTTTATAGAGATGAGGAAGCAGCTTTGACAAGTAGAAGTTAAACCCTAGATGGTCCAGAACTATCTAGCCATTGCTTAATCTTCTTAATATGGAAAGACAAATCCTATTCTTCATTTTTATATTAACATATTTCAATTTTATTACACTTTTTAACTCTTAAGCAGAGCTGTAGAAGCTTGGATAGAAATGCCAGACAAGCACACATATTCAGAAGAAAAAGAACTCCTCAGCTCAGCAAGCTCACAGATTTCAGAGATCTTATTTTAAATGGCTGTGAGTGAGGAAAAATTAGGGCATTGAGCCAGCCTACATAACTACTGCAGAGACAACATAATAGGAGTGTAAGATGAGAATTAATTATTATTAACAATAAAGTACATTTATTCTGAGTGGGACTTGCTGTCAAGATAGGATTGTGAAGTGGGCACGGGCTTAGAAATGGCCACTTCTGATTGTTACCTGCAGCATCAGAAAGTTTCGTATTTTAGGGAGCAGCATATGATTATCCCCAGTTGATTCTGAAAAGGAGAATATCATGTCAAGTTTAACCTTTGTGAGGTCACTGCCTCTTATTATAGTCTATTACAATGCACAGAGACTGACCATAAGGATACCACTTTGAAAACTATGTCTGGAAATGTAGATCTCTTCTTTTAAACATCTTTTTTTTTCATTATTCTCTCCCAAACTATTTATAATAGTTATTTGTAATAGTTATTGTTCTGTATTGAAGAAACTTTCTTCCACTGAGTGGGTTACACAAGCAGCCAAACAACTGAGTGGTGGTTGAAGTTGGTCAGATTGATTATGGACATAGATAATATATTCAGTAATGCCTACCTTTCATTTGAAGAATAGTTAATTATTTTATGTTGAACTTTAAAAAAAAAAATACTCCTTTTCCAAACAAAGGGACAGAGAATCTGTGGCATCTACTCAGTGTGTGTTTTGGATATTCAAAATCTATAATTTGAGCTACTGAGTTGTTGTGGTATGTCAGTGGTTTAATTACTATAATTAGGCTTTATGACTTTTTCTGGGAAACTACTTCACTTCTTGGCTAATTTCTTCAATAAATTGCTTTTCTTTGATAAAACAAAGAAAGAAATTACTAACAACTAGTAAAAATTCACTATTTGCCAAGATGTGTAAAAATTCACAGAATTAGTAATATATCATAAACAGTTAAAATCAAAATTGATTCTGCTCAAGTAAGTTGTTCTGGAATCATTTCCTATGTTTTACTAACTCTAACATTTAAAATCCTATGTGGAATAAAATCTCCAGAAAGAGTGAAATATTTGCCATCCAAGTCAAAACACGCCAAACCAAGCTTTGTACCTTCACTGAATTTTGAAGGGAGGATTTTAAATCTAGACTCTCAGATACTGGTTCTATTCAGCATGCTTATAAATAATCTTGGAAAGAGCTGATTGGTTATGAGGTACATGCTGTTTGTTGATTGATTAAATTTTTTTTAGTGCTTAAATGTAAAGCTGACTCTAAAGAAGGAAAACGTTTTTTTATGAAGCTGAATGGCAGATGAAATTCAATTTTGGTAAATGCAAAGGAACTAATGTATTTAAATATGCATTTTGATTTAGTAATTACTGTTCAGGAGAGAGATATTGGCATTACTGTGATTAGTTCAATAAAGCTGTCACCTCCACAACATTTAAAGCTGAAAATACAGTTCTACAAAACAACCAGGGAAAAAATAAGATAAAATAATGAGTGTAATCCTTTTGAAATTTAGGTTACATTTTTATCTTGAATATTTAGAAAAGAGTGGTAAAAGTCCCCAAAGAACCTAAAAGACCTACAAATAACAACAGTAAAGACAGGGAAGGGTTTCTTGTTGAGGAGCAATTAAATCATTATATATTTCCTTATTGTAAAAGAGAGGACTAGGGTTGTGGTAAAGATCTAATAAGTGACAAATGCTTTAGGAAAGGTAGTATTTTTTTATTAGTTCAACAGTTTTAAAAACAGCAAAAGGAAATATTTGTTCCATAAGTGGTTAATTAAAATATGGAATTCCCTGTCAGAAGGTATGGTGGAGATATGAAATGTGAATAGCCTCAAAATAGTGCTGCAATGAATAGATGTGATTTTGTGAATTTTTTAAAAAATGCAGTCTTCAGATATAATTCCTGCCTCTGCTTTCGGATTTAATATCCTGCTGGAATTACATGCTATTCTGTACTCTCCTGGTTTCTCATAGTATTTTTCTACTGTGGACCTTTGTGAAAAAAAAAATACAGCCATTCTTATGATCTTCAGACATTTGCAAACAGGATTAATTTTATCAGTATAAACAGTTTCTTTATTAAGTGTGATATTAAATGCTTGCATATGTTTACACTTGAATCTTGTGAAGTGCACCTGCAAGACATCCGTGCTAAAATGTGCTGTGCTTGAAAAGAACTCTTTTGACGGTCCATGTGCTCTCTCAGTATGTTCATGCACACCAGCTTTGCTGCACACTGCCAGTATTTTTGGCAGTCACGAGTGATCATAAGGACAAAAGTGCAGGTGCAAGTTTAGGGACTCGGATTTTCTTCTATGTGGTTTCTTTTTGCTTTGGGTCAGGAAGTTTGATACTATTAATACAGCTGTCATCTTGAACTTAGGGCTAAAAATTTCATTTGGATGGAGATTAAAGGTACAATAATATGGAGCTTCTCTTTTCCTGTTTGGGGTCTTGTACCTGTTGCTGCATTCTGTAACTAAGTTGCAGATCAGGCCTCAAACAGTAGCTGTACACTGATAATGTGCATCTGCGTTTTTTCCTTACCTGTGAAGAAGCAATTTAACTGAGGTTGCACTGCATGTGCTCTTGCAGTTTTTAGGCAGTGTCTACAGCCTGTTTCATATTTTTGCTATCAATTTCAGGACCAAGTAATTGTTATAATGTTTTTATTTTTTATTCCTTGCTATTGTGTTCCATAATAGGTGATCTGTTGATTTATAGTAAGTGATACAAGTTCGGGGATGTCTGTCAGGTTTCTTAGTTTACAAGACTCCTTTTGTTTTTAAAAAGAGTCCCAAGGAATGCAGGAAAATGGGTTAGGGAAGAAATAAGGTAACAAAATACAGAAGGAGGAAGAAATAAACTCACTGGAATTTTGAAACAGCCCATGTGAGAAAAGGCATTGTCAGCAAATTCTACAAAGATTTTTTTGTTCAGAATGAGGAAGAAATATATTTCAGAAATGCAGGATGCACTCCAGTCCCCTAAAGCCTCTCTTTTCTACTTTGGCAAAATTTTACATGTCTGGCATGTCTTCCTCATAGCAAAGATCTTGGAAAGCCAACAGTGGTGCAGCTGGTCCCTGGCTAGTTTGTTGCAAAGAGGGAAATCTTAATTAAAGCCCTTCTTCATTATGTATGACCATGTCCTTGGAAGGGGTGAGATGTTGCATAGAATATTCTGTGTCAAGGACAGCTTCAGAGAACACTAGTCAGGGAGTACAAGTTCTTTGGAGAATGAGGTGTTTTTAAAATAGATAATGATATGCACAGTTGAAGTTTGGAAAATTTGGCTTTTGCTTTGGATTTGCAATACTTTGGGCATTCTGCCTGTAACTGTACACATATATACTGGAATTTCTGCCAGTCACCTGCCACTTGGTGTGGTAACATCCAGACATTCATCTTGCCAAGTCCCACAGGACTCCTCGTTGCTCTATGCTCAAAGGTTTAAACCAGATTAAAAAGCAGCCATGAGAACCAGAGCACAAAAAGAACCCCTCAATATTTGTGAAGCTTGTGCTGGCCTCTCACAAGTGACAGCTCTCTTTGGCATCATAGGAACGGTCTAAGTGCCAACAGATATCAGCTGAGAGTGAGAACAAGCTGGTGATGCATACTTCAGAGAGCTTCTGTGGGACACTTGCTCTATTGGTAGCTTAAACAAAATGTTGCCTTGACTCAAAAAGAGTATTTTGCAACATTGTATTGCAGTATTTCAAGCTGGGATAATTCTGCTTGAATGGTATATATAATTTTAACTTTCCTCATGGGAAAAATGAAAAAAATGTTAATCGAACTATTCCCTCTCAAAGAATCCTGAAACTGCACTTCTTAATGATTTATTTAACAGAAAAATGCTCAGCTTAGTATCTGGGAACTTGAGAATAATAACCTTGACTAAAAATTATCTCTTGATTCAAGTAAAAAAATCTTTCACTCTTTAGACATTGGCTTAGGTATGTTGACATAAATGAAGAAACAGTGCTTTTAGGCTTCTGAATTTACATATGATTGGTTCATATGGGTAAGAGAACACTACTTTCATAACCAAATCATAGAGGTGAAGAACTTCCAGTAAAATATTTCGTATTTTCCTAGAGAAGCTTTAAAAAGTCTTCTCTCTTAAAAAGATTTATCTTAGAGGATTTGTATCAGCACAGATGTTTGCCTCATCCGTTTCCTTCAGTGAACATGTAGCAAAGTCTTGAAAGTCCAGTTATTTATTTTAAGATGTATTTTGCTCTTCTCTGGGATTTTTTAGTTCCACGTATTTCTTAAATCTTGCAGCTAATGTATTGGGAAAACTTGTGTCATGATAGAAGACACGGCCAACTCAATCACACAATGCCTTTGTCAGGACAGCTCGGTGAAGAGATAATATATTTCTCTAGATACCATTGCCTTATGCTGAGAAACAAATGGGTCTAGCCAAATACATGAACCAGTGATGCTTTTTGTTTGGTGTTTAATTAGTATGTCTCCATAAGAATTAATCCAGGTGGATCTTACTGACAGTATTGACTCTGATGAGACTATACTACATATCAGCAAACTCAAGCAGATTTGAAAGGAGATAGTAGTTAAATTTTTCATTTATTCAGAAAATTTTGAATTCTCAAAATTATTTTATCAGTTTGACAATGCATTAAAATATCTTTCCCTTTTATTCTTGACAATCTTGGCACATTAGAAAATGTGTGTCCGTTCAGACTTGGCTATATTTAGCTTATTCTCAGTAGTTCCAAGGTCAGACCAACAGCAACATTCAAGGATTGAAGATTCAGATTCTGATTTGAGCCTCAGCAGTGTAACCCTATGCTAAGATATGACATTTCAGTGGTTTTACTTTGAGTGTATTTTTGAGACCAGAATATGGCTTTTATTATTAAAAAGAATACAATTTTATAAATGAAAAAAAAAGGCAACAAAAAACCTACTAGAAACATCATTTAATCCAAAATTCATTAAAATAAATTCCACAGTAGAAATTGTAATGATATTTCAAGCACAGACACTAACTGAAAAATGCTTTTATATACAGATTCATACCAACAGCTTTCTGTCCAGCAGGTGACTGTGCATTAAAAGGTTTGTAGAAGTGGAGATTGTAATAGGATGAACAACCTTGATAAAACACTTTGATTCTTATCTTTGAAATTTTTCCCCATTACATTTGCCTTAGCTGGTGCTGCTGCAGTTAAGGGGCTGTCAATGCTTCTATTGTAAACCCCTTTCATGGGGTTTTATGACTTCATGGTAAAAAATAGCTTTTGTCTGAAATACAGCAGATTTTTTTAATGATTCTTTGTTCAGTTAAATAGTGAATGTTAACTTGAGAAAACACATTTGTTGTAAATGAAAGGGCAATCTTCAGCTCAGTAGTATCACCTCAGATTAATAAAAATGACAGTATTTTAAAAATCCAATTTTGTTTTCACAGTTAAGGTTGTTTGTTTGATTACCTTTTTTGCATTGCACTTTGTTTAGACAGGGAAAATAAATGACATTAGTTTCAGTGGGCTGGTAATCATTCTCACTCTCAGGTCGTTAGTACCACAATATTTAAGATGCAATAGCTGCAAGGCAAGTTTGGATGAAAACAAGTTCATGTATTGGAATTTTCTGGAAAGTTTTAGTGTTATATCTATCCGTTTTTCGGTCTCATCTATGTGTTACAACCCAGCAGGGTTCACCCGCCTGGCTCTGATTTCTGCCCTCTTGCCTGTGAGTCTGATTGCAAAGAGCCCAGCTGTTAAAGATGCTATCTGCAGTTCTTCCTTTCTCCTGATTCTGAGGTCATGTTTTCACAACCAGGAGCTCAAAGATGAATGAGCCAGGAATTCAGAGGCCAGAGCTCCCTGCCCTGCCCTCCTTGTCTTGTTTCCTTGCAACAGTCCAGGCTTTGCCCTTTCTTGTTTCCTGACTTGTGACCATGCACCTGACTTGTTTGTGGAGTTGTCCTGGCTTTTGGGTGTACGTTCTAAGCAGTGTCTTTGCTGTTATGTAGCTTAGCAAAAACACACTGCATTGGAAATGTCAGTCAATTCTGCCACAGTGGCCTCGGTACTGTAACAAATAACCTTCTATGCAGAGGTGTGAGTCGAGAGTTAACAGATCTGGTTGAGATAGCTATCAGAGGATGGTGATTCTTCCTTTTCAGTCTTGGCTGGTTGAAAATGATTCTGTTATTGCATGCAGAGGCATCAGCTTTTGAAGGCTTTTTCTTTTGAACCTACTATAACAATTCGGGACTTGGGAAAAGACAAGTCAGGGGAGCAGAAGCAGCTTGGAGCTCTGCGGGCAGTCGAATGCACTTCCCTTGTGGGACAGGTTAGCATATGGAGGTGTTTACTCTTCCAGTGAATGCTGGGAAATTGGTGCATTTTTCTCTCCTTGATGAAAATGCAGCAGAACAAAGCTCTGCATTTGCTCTTGCTTTAGTACTCTGTAGCTCAGATCTTCAATGTCCTGTAAGCTCATTATTTGTCTTTACATGCCACTTTATGCAAGGCCCCTACTGTGAGATACAGGAATGAGCAGCTAAATACTTAGTAATTTGTTACTAAATATCTTAGTCTTGATTATGCTGTTTACCCCCATATTTACTACACAAATTTAACTACTATTGTTCATTTAGAATGGTTATTCTGGAGTTACCAAATACTGGAGTTTTCTGTTGGAAAAGGCCCGATCAAAAGGTAATAATGATAGTACAAGGAATAACCTTCAGGCATTTACAAAACCAGCATCTCATACAGCATGGATGGTGTCACTGTTAGTGTGGCCAAAGAGGAACCATTAGATTTGACTGTGAAGTATTTTTAAACCTGCAAATCATTTAAGAGATTTTCAAAATGCCTATTCCATTGAAAACTACCCTCATTTGAGGTTTCTAGACTGAATATATAGTTTTTGTAATCCGGAACACCAGGCAAATTTGTTTTCTTTTGTGTTGGGAAATATTAGAACCAATTAAGTGATATCAGAGGTTTGACTAGAAAATGTGATGCAAATGAATTCATGAAAATTATCCACTTGTAGTAGATGAAAAATGGAGCTAAGTTATCGGAAAGTAAAAATAATAGCATATCTGGGATCTCATTGTTCAAGAACTGCCTATAAATGCAGTGCATTATTGCTCAAGCATTACCAGGTTATCTCCACACTGCTCAAATTATGTGAAAGACTTTTCAGTATCTTTGGAAAAATAGTATGAGAAGACCTGGTTATTTTGACATGTACAATACAGACTGAAAGAAATCAGAGTTGCACTGCTAGAGACAAGCAACATCTAAAAATGAACTTGAGGAAGGATTTCTTTACTTGTCATTCCCTTCAAATATATTGTAATTAATCAGGAAATTCAATTCAACTGTGAAATAAGTGAAGAGAAAAATCTCCTTTGTACATAGCCTTGTCAATCCCTGACCCCTGTGGTGTCATTTACAAACCATCCTCCTTGCACCGGCACTTTGAAGGAAAGGTTGAGGAGTGTGTTGGGCCCTACTTGCCAAATAGAGCCAGGAGGGACTGTGACAGTAGCCAGGAGTGAGAGTCTCAAAGCACAAAGGAGAAACGGTCTCCAGCAAAAGAGACACAGCTGGGGCACTATCCCTCTTCAAGTGGGTTTTCTCAACTGGCTTTTTATTTGTCTCAGTTTTGTTTGTTTTTCTTTTAAAGAAAGGCATAAGTTTTGCTTAGTTTTTTTGGAGAGAAGCTGTTTTCAGGGAGGAACTTCAGAAAGTGTACTGCAAATAGAGCCTCTCCTCAGCCATCAGTGAAGGAGGGTTGAGCAGCCATGTGATTTCAGCCTTTTTCCTTTTGCCAGGTTTCTCATGTCAACTGCAGGCAGCTGTGCTGCACTGCATGCTTTTGTGCTTGGCATGGGCCATTGTGACAAACTAGGTTTGGATTTAATGATGGGAGATGTCACTTATCAGTTAACAGTCACAAAATTTATTTTTATGATGTTTTGTTCTTTTTCAGTATAGCACTATATGGCAAGGGCATTTTTTCTTTCCAGATATGATTAGGTGACTTTTCCATCTTTTGTGAGGCTGAAACTGCAGATATTTTGGGCTGTGTATGTAAGCCTGTATTCTTTGGGGAATCAAGTATAAGAGTCTGTAAAAACTCCAGCTAATGAGCAGTAAATTCATCTGGCAAGTTATTGTCCTTTTCCCTAGGTTTATTCTTAGTCTGCAAAACTTAGTTCAGAATACAAATAGAGAAGAACAGATTCCCTTGACTCTCTTGCCCTCTCTCCATGCTTCTCTGTGGTACAGGAGGGTTACCACTGCATACAGTTGTCTCTGTTTCAAAATAAAATAACATCTAGTCTGTCATCAGGGAAAGCATCATAGATCATGTGAGAGTTTCTTCTGATAATTTTGCTGTAATATATGTCTATGTGAGAAGAAGGGATTTTAGGCAATCTGGGATTCCCCAGTTCCTAAAGGTTTACTGATGTCATAAAGTCAACACTATTGCATCTCTGGTAATGCTCCACATACTAATTTTGTTCTGCTTTGCAGTGTCTTAATTGTCCTGAAATAATTTGAAGTGGTTGAAGTTTTCTTTTTCAACCATCAAGAGAATAAACAATATAGCCAAACTACTAGAGTGAGAGGATGCCTTGGTCCATCAGGTGAAAGTGTTACAATAATATGGACTTTATGCAATAGAATGTGAATGTACCGTGATCTTAAAGCTCAATTACCTCCTCCTGGCCTCCAACTGACTCTATTTTAATTATTACCTCCTGACCTCTTTACCATGAAATTTTCATTTCATCAGTTATTTACAAATATTTCAGTCTCTCTGCAATGTATCAATTTGGTTATACTGGAAGTTATTTTGTCTGTAGAAGCAGTACAACAGTGAGAGTTGAGCAACTCGTGATATGAAAAGATACTGGTTTCTCAATCCATTTTAGCTTTAGCTTTCCTCTTCATGCAGTTTACTGGCATGCTATTGTAATGCTGGACTATTTGGATTTGGTTTTCTGTTTGGTTTGAGATTTTTTTGGGGGGTGCTGTTATTATTGTGTTGTCGTTTTTGTTTGAGGTTTTTATACATATCTATCCCTGTGCCATCCTACACATGTTGCTCATCATGACTCACAGACCTTCACCCAGAGAGTGGTTGGGCACCAGAAGAGGCTCCCCAGGGAAGTGGTCACAGCACTGAGCCTGGCGGAGTTCAGGAAGTATTTGGATGATACTCTCAGTCACAGGGTGGGACTCTTGGGGATGGTCCTTGCTGGGCCAGGAGTTGGACTTTGATGATCCTTGTGGGTCCAGCTCAGCAGATTCTGTGATTCTGTGATAATGATGTCTGACTTTTATCAATTTAAACACATTTTCAAGTGGACATTCCAATAAACTAACCTTCCGCTCCCAAATGTTTATAGTTATTCCTTTTTTTTTTGCTTGTGAAAAATCATAATATTACACTGAGTAGTTTTTTAAGTGTTTTACTAGGAGTTTGTTTTTACATGGAGATCTCTTTCTGCCTATGCTTCTTCAATGAGCACTTCTCTCCTTTTACAGTTTGTTTTCCTGTCTGTAAAACTGATCCTGGATGAGTTGGATGGCTCAGGTAAACTTGAAGAAAACTGTAGAAGTCAGTTCAAAAAGCCAGAATGCTACTGGCCCAGAATGCACTCCATGTGTTGAACAGCTTCACTTAGTTGTTTATCTCTCCCTCTCTCTCTTCATCTAAGACTTAACTGTAAAATGCTTTCATGACTTAAGCATTTCCAGAGGAGTTAAAATATGTCAAAGCTGGAATACAACAGGGTATACTCTGTGATGAAATGGCTTTCTTACAGTTTTGGAGACTTGGTTGAGGTTCTCTGTATAACTATTCTTATTCCTATGTCTCACTTTCATTTTTGTCTTAATATTATAGAACATAAAGTGTTCAGAACCAATGAGCCATATTATAAACTGGATTGTTCACTGAGTGCCTTAACATGTAAATATTTTATTTTTAGTCTCATATTTTTAATGTCTAGACATAAAATTTAAGTAATTTCAAGTGCCGCAAATAATCATAGTCTTAATTGTTATTATAGTGTAAGAAATATAAACACATGAAAAAAATCAATACTGTGTTAATATACCGACTCTTTAGAATGCTTTGTTTCATTTTGTTAAGTCTTTTTCTATATCTGAGGCAGTAGGAGGCTGTGTATAGCCCAGCTTTGTATTTTAATGAGACTGTTAATATATAACATGTACTTGCTTAAATCTTAGCCCCTGTTTCTATGTATTTCAAGGCAGGATGACTTGTTGGGTTACTGGATTATTAAATGCTGACATGTCTATCCCACAGATCTGTTTAAGAATGTAGTTTTATTAAAATATTTAATGTAGATTAAAGCATCATCATATATTAGACTGCAGTTACCATCTCCCTGGAATATTAAGTAAATGCAGATAAATGACACATTATCTGAGTATGTGTGTAAAGAAAAATAATTTCACCCATTTTTGTCCTGAGTTGTGAAAGGAGAAAAGTGTCTTATGGTACTTCAGATAATGCAGTTCTGAAATAGACCCTGTTCCCCCACTTCAAGCATAATCCATATAATGGCTATATTGCAGTGAGGAGAAGATCATCCTATAAATGCACAATCTGCCGTGTTTACCCAGTTTTTCCCTTTTCCAGTTCCTTTTTTAAATCAGACTTAAATAGATTCTCAGCAGTAGTTTATCTGTGCTATATCAGAAGACAGATATTCTGGGTTAGTGAGATGAAAAAGCCCTATAGGCAGTAATTGCTGCTCTCACATGAACCATTAGCGAAGAGCATCTTATTCCTTCAAATGCAAAAAAAAAAAAAAAAAAAAGGGGGTTGTTTTCAGGCACCCCTGCAAATAGAAATCATCCTAAACTGTACATTTTAATGGGAAAATACTAGCATATGTAATTAGAAAGGCATTTACCTCAGTGATAAAAGAGGTTTGTTACAATGTTAAAATCCACTACTGACAAGGACAGCTATAGAAAGCGAGTAATGTTCCATTTTAATATCATTTGTGACATTTATTAATATTTTAGAAACCAGGGAGCATGTCTGTAAAAATCAAATGCTATGGGAAAGCAGTACTTTACCAAGTGCTTCTTAAAAGAGATATATTGTAGAGCTCTGTTTGGTCTGGCTGTGTCATTTATTTGAAACATGTGCACAATGTATTTGTTACCAGCATGTCTGGATGCACTTAAATAAATAGTAATGTAGGAGAAGTGCTTCTCAAGGCACTGAGAGGAAGCAATCTGAAGATCTATTTTGTATGTGCTTCTTAAGAGAATGATTCTGATCGTCCATAAGCATGCATCTCCCTAATAAGTAAGGGTATGCATCCAACATTTCCTAGATATCATTTCCCCTCTTCCTTGAACTTCTGAGAAACTTGTGGGCTAGTGATATATGTTGTGTTGTGTTTTTCTTGTAAGGATCAGCATGTTTTCTCCAGTTCAGGCAAACAGGGAAGCCTGTTAGGGAAAGTTATTTGTTGCTGTTGTTGTTGCCTTTAATAAGTAGCAGTGAGAAGGTAAGTAGAGAGGGAAGCCTTGGGACAGGTGTGGGAACATGATTTACTTCTTCTGCTCTCTGCTAATCCAGCCAAACACCTTTATTCTTATAGTGTTTTTCTCCAGCCATTCATCCAAGTCCATGTGAACAGAACTTGTAATAGTGCTTATTCCATCTTTAGAGATTTAAGATTTCACAAATGTAATTTTTTTTTGTTTGCAAACAGTAAAAATATAACTAATTGCTGCAAATATTTTCACCTATAGCATTGTCTACAGACCTGAGATACTCAAGCAATCTTATTTCAAAATGTAGATAGGAGATATAGAATCAGAAAAGAACAGGAAGTCTTTCCAGAAGGAAGTATTATATTGTAAGCTTTGAAATAGAGTTGAAATTAATTTAGTTTGAATGAAAGAAATGCACCAGACAAGTGTTGCCTTGTTACAGCACGTTGTCGTGTTCTGAATATCTAACAGAAAAAGACCAATTTCTGGGACAAGTCACTGAGGAGCATGCGGATTCTCCAAGTAGGAATACTATTTCTCTTTTCATTATATATGTTTTTTTCGGGGGAGGGGGAGTAGTTGTTAGTTTGTGTCAGGGAAATGTGACTCTTTCACAGTAGATGGATGTGTGCTGTCTGAAGGCAGTTTTGGAGGGATTCAAGTGCATGTGAGAGTTCTGCACAAAATCCAAATGGAGTAAGACATGTTAGGTGTTTAATTTGTGTAGTCCCAGAGAGCCATTGGCATGCCTGTCCAGCAATATGTGGAAAAGCTGTCTTTCAAAGCAAAAGCAACTTCTCAACTTTCTTCACCATTTAACAGAGGCTGAAGCTCAGAGGAAGGCTGTGCTCAATGTCACTCTCTTCAGGCAGTTTTAAGTGACCTTGAGGTCTGCCACCGCTGGTGTGTGTGTCTCAGGATGGGGCCAGAATGGTGTGAGGCATTTACAGGTGGATAGATCAGTTTTTGAGGAGTTCCTTCCAAACTCTGAAAGAGTGTTGTTTCCACTGCATGACAGCATGCATGGATGCTTGATTGCATCTTGAAGGCAATTAAAAGTACTATTTGCAGCTCAGGTTTGAGCTTGACTGCTCAGCTCTACCCTATGACTAAGTTTTCTGTGTCAACTGGTAAGATACCAGTCTAATCAG
The DNA here is from genome assembly GCA_038380795.1 of Pyrocephalus nanus. NCBI lineage: Eukaryota > Metazoa > Chordata > Aves > Passeriformes > Tyrannidae > Pyrocephalus > Pyrocephalus nanus. The sequence goes on along the minus strand of CM076269.1, from coordinate 20,175,592 downwards.
TAATGAGTTATGGACCCTACCAGTACTGTGTGTGAGTCTCTTCAACTTTGTACTGAACTCTTCTGATGCTTTTTTTTTGCTTTTTTTTTTTTCTTTAAATTGGTTTAATTTTTACAGAAAGTATAGCTTTTTACAGATTTCTGTCATTATTTGTGACAAAGTTCCAGCTTATTTCACTGATGACTGTACATTAGGGTCAAACAGTGTTTAAACATTCCCCATCCATTGTCTTAATTTTCACAGATTTTTCAGTTCTGCTAGATATTTAACTTCTCCCTTATTCCATTCAGGATTTTATTAGGTCATGTTATTTCTACTACTGCATCCTTTTCCAGCAGTTGTTAAGAGGTGAGATGTTGGATAGGCATGTTTTGCTCAGGATCTGAATTCTGGCCAGAGCCTCCACATAACAAAATAATTGACTCCAAATCAGCTTGGGCTGATGACTCTGAAAGATACAGTTCCCCATCTGTGACTCTGCTTCTATTTTTGCTCTCTTCCAGCTAAAATGTCTTCCGAAAAGATGAATCACAGGGGAGTTACTACCCCTTATAGATTGTCTACACAGCATATTTCTTTTTTTAGTTTGTAAACCCAAGCAATTGGGCTTTCTTTGACACGTTCATGAATATAGTGAGGTATTAATGAGCTTTATTGCTTTAACTATTTTAAATTTTCACTTTCTCTAATAGGATCCTTTTCTTTAGAGGATCCTTTCTTGAAATGACAGGCAGTTTTTTGGCCCTTTGCAGTGAAAAAGAAAGCTCTGTTTACTTCAGAGGGTCACACACCATTCTGTCCTATTTCTTGAGCTGACAGCCAACCATCAGAAGTCAGTGGCATTCCATAATGTACATTTCTTAGCTTCTTGTGACTGTCCCTGGTTTGGCTTGAGAAGTAAAGAACCCTACAGAAATTTTCCTGCAGTGAAGTTCTGGAACTGGACCAGAAGTTCTTCATATTGGGGATGTTTCTTGGTATTGGAGATGGAAAGATTTATGTTGAAGAAAGGTAACTCATGGGGACCTGAAGTACTTCCCCTGTGCTGTCTTTTAGTAGGCATAATATCACTCCTTCTAGTGACTTAGATTTCTGAAGGACATATTTCTGCTGACATGAATCACCCCATGACCTTTTATCAGCCTGTAGTATTATGTGCATTTTGTAATCAAACAAAATCTCCCAAACTTCTCTGGCTTTAAGAATCTTTTAACACCTTTTGAGCTGTAACCTCTTCAGTTATGTAGGAAAAATAATACAAAAAGAAGTAAAAACAAGGTGCTGAAATTGTGAATTCTCACTGCTTGAGTGACTCGAAACTCCTGCTCCTATAGCCAGTTTCCAGATAATCTCTCTTTATTGATACTGATGAGCTGAATTACAGCATGGTCTGTCAAGCCCATATAAGGCTGCCATACTAGGAACTGTACAGACAGATAGGGGACGCCTTCTGCTTCAAGGAACTTGCAATAAACTATTTTGTTTATTGATAAATGCACAAATGATATTACTTGCTTGAGGGTATTCATCTGGTCAATGAAGAAGTTGCATAACCATTCTGCCCAGCCATTAATCATTTTGTTCCCTCCGAAACTGAAATAGAAATAAAACATTTATTTTACCTTTCCAGGGAAAAGATACCATTTACTGCCAGTCTCCAGGTTGCTGAGGAAGAGAGAACTTGGCCTCTCCCAGGAACTTGGCCTTCCACCATATAACTTGAACTCAGTCTCATGTCACACAGGCTATAAATTGTGGGTAATAATGAACTTTGTGCTTATTTTCTGCTTCTACTTGGTTTTGTAGTATTACTGTGTCCAAGAAATCTTTCTTCTGGTCCCGAAGAAAGTGTTTGCCGTATTGTTTGCACAATTCTGTTTTAATCTTTTCGCATGGTTAGTATTCTGTTCCTTGGTAAAGCTCTGTACCATCTAATGGATTTCTGTCTGCAAAGGTGAATCAAGCCTGTAGGTGAATATGGATTTGCCCTCCTTTGCTAACCTGGATTTTCACACCAATTTAATCATTGTGAAAGACCAATTTTACTCTGTATATTTAAAAAAAAATAAAAGAAAAAACTCTGTCATTTTCTGCATTAGACAAAGTTACTTTGCAAGGGCAGCTTGATTTTGTTTTCTTGAAGGGCATCATGAGCTTTCCATGATATTGAGAAATCCCAGCTTTAGCCATGCAAAGGATAAACCTATTGGTGCCTGAGGCAATGCAAGTAAAGAACTTGCCAAACTCAAATGTTTATACTCTTGGGAATATATCCTAACTACCGTAATTTCACAAGTGGATTCAGTTGCCCCATGGCTTATTTATATAACATTAAGATGTTAAACACAATTAGTATAAGCATCCTAATCTCTCTAGAGACTCTTTGCTCATAGTATTGCTTGGAGCTTGTGTAAAATAGTCTGGAATATTTTATCTTTTTTTTTTCCCTGTTTTTGTTTGCTTTTATACTCTTAGACTGAAAGAAAAAGGAAATCTCAAAGATAAAGTATTTTCTTTCTTCTTGCAGGCTACTACACTCTGCTGGTGAAGCTGAGATAGGCTGGTTCTAACCTGAAGCAATTTCATACAATTTGGGCAGCTGTGGTTGTATGCAGTGATTCTTTTTTTAATTTTTTTATTTTTAAAACATCATATGATGAGAACGTTTTAATGTTCCTCTATGGGACTATTTGTTGTCATCAGGTGTAAATTATGCTGGGAGAATGTAAAACCAGTATTCTGTTTGTTGCAGTAGTGTCTACCTAGTCAATTTGAATTTACTACCTACAATTTGGAGTTTAGGTTATGTAATGTGTGTTTGGTTAAAGCATCTGGACTGTGTTTGACAGTTACTAGTCTTTCAAATAATTTCACTTTTCTCATAATACACTCATCACTAATAGCTAGCAGAAGAGGGTCATCTTTCTAATTGAGCCTTTTTAGGCTGCTGATAGTAATTCACACATTGACTCTTACATGCTTAATTGTGTGAAAAGTGATGTTAGTGGATAGACACTAAAAAGAAACTCATAGCCTCTCATAGTTGTGAAGGACTCTTGTCAATTTATGGGTTGAGTGTAAATTAATTTGTTTATTTTCATCTCTTAGGATAGCTTTAAAATGGAGACGGGGCATTGGAATATGCTGTCAAAATTTCAAAGTAAATAATAGACATAACAAATTGGGGAATAAAGATGTCAGCTCCAAGAAATCTCACAAGTGAGAGCTTAATGTCTATCAAAAAAATGGTAAAGATTCAAGTCAGTTTAGACATTGTATAGGAGGAAGGCCAGGTTTAACAGAGCTTGGTGTAAAGGTGATTTGACAACTATAGAAATTTCTCCTTAGTCTTCACTGAGTTTTGGGCTTACCTTTTTCTGAATTTGTTGTGTTCAACAGCAAAAGTAATCAAACCTTGAATAATCTTAAAAATTTATGGAAGTATTTCTTCATGTTTTTATTGGATAAAAAGTGAATGTGACTGTTAAGATCACATGTGTGAAGAGAAAACCACACAAGTACAACAAAAAACCCCATAGACAATAGGCCTAAAGGAAACCTTTATCTCAGTAATTCTCACTAATATTGTTTATGGATGGTAGCAATGTTGGCTGAAAAGGATTTCTGTTTCTGAGCTTCATGGAGGAAACCTTTAAATAAGGATTGTATGAAAAGTGGGACAAGAGGCAGTGGATTGTGATGGATGTTAGAAACCAAGAAGAAAGAAGAAATTGTGAATTTGGGGACAGGGGAAGTGAAATAACAGCAGAGACAAGTTTGATCTTCAGATGTTTTTCAATATAGTCTTTGGTACTGATCTTTTTAGTCTAAGAACATCTAGTAAAGGGAAGAAATGCATTAAGACCTCTGCTGGTTACATTAATGGGGAGATAACATCTGTTTAGTGGTGATGCAGGACATAATTGCAATATGTTGCCACAGAGAGCATAAAGTATAGCTTGATCTTTGTGTTATCACATTCCCAGAAAATAGTGATTTCCTTCTGCTGTCACTGATTTTGATAGCAATGATTATCCATTTAATTTTTGACTGATACTATGAACAGAGCCGATAACATTTAAAATCCCTTTCATTTGTTTAGCTTAGGATTCTGCTGCTGTGATTTATCTTTTGGCTTTTATTCTCCCATCCACAACAAAAATATGTGTCTCAAACAAAGATTTATAAGAAATGACTTTTTCTATGATGACAACCAGATTGTAAATGAGATGTGACAAGGCAGAGGGTGGATATTCTGGTTTAATAACTACAATTAATCAATCAATCAATCACTCTGTGTCCCTAGGGAAAATGATACATTATATGGATACAGATGCCTTATTTTATGATCTTTTGCATTGCCCTTGGGGAAGTTCAGGTTCTTCTGTGTGATAATCATCTGCTCAGAAGTGACAGTGAATTTAAAACACCGCCTTTACCATCTCCCTAAATTGGTGGATCATCAGATTGGATGACATAATCAAGAGTCAGTGTCGGTGATCTATAACTTGGTTCTACCCGAAGAGAGTAAAAGAAGTTTTGTTGAGGTTTTCTGCACATTGAATGTAATAGACCAAGATAAAATTCAGTCATTTTAAGGTATCTTTTATTGTATTACATACACTTAGTTATATGAAGTGGTGAATACAGATAGAGAAATAAACTAGATGGACAATTTAACAGAAAAACTATCCAGGTATATCTTTTGCAGAAATTCTCGCTTAGTCTGAATTACAGGTATGGTTACATTTTGTTCTCAACATTAAACATGGCCCTGAATCTAATTAATTTTTCTTTGAACTTGAAATGTGATTTCTTGCCGTGAAATCTTGAAACCTAGCAGCATGAAACTGAAAGGTAAGAGTTTTTTTTCCTGACAATGAATGTTTTGACCCTTTGTCACTAACTCTAAACCCCCAGATGTTTTAACATATTTCAGATACTCTTTTGTTTAAATGAGCCTTGTAGAAAACAGTGAGGTTAAACAATTCTGTCTGTATATCACCTGCAGCCTACTTTCTTCTCATTTGTTTTTTTTCTACAGCTTTTTCACAAATAACAGGATTTTTAGCCCTTATTACAGCTTATCTATTCCTGCAGTTTTTTCCCCTCACCTGGAGTAATAATCCTCTATTTGCAGCACTGTCACATCCTCACAGTAACCAGCTGTGATCTCACAGACAGTAGTGGATTATGATTTTTATTAAAGAATATATAAAATTTTAACCCTAGCATATTTTCATGACCCAATGTACATAATTATGAGAATTAGTTTTGTTGTTCATCTAGACAACAAAAGTAAAATCCAGTTGCTTGGAATGTCATGGTACCTAAATAGAAGGAAGAATACTTCCCATGGTGTGAGCAATGTGTTGTTGACAAGACTGTATTCTCAGTTTTTCCAATGAGGAATAATTATTTCATTGCTGTTATTAAGCTCTGATTTTATTAGATATATAGGGTAAGTATCAAAGATGAAAAATAAGCAACTGTATTTCTTCAAAGAAGTAAAGGTAATGTAGAGTAAGGAAGAATTTATTGTGAACCATTCCAGTTGAGCAGTAGTTTGTTTTAAGTAACATTAGTGAGTCTTGTCAAGACAACTTGCATTTATTTCCACTTTATTTATGAGCACAGTTCTGGTTTTTTTTTTAAGAATTTATTTTCTAACATTTTTTTCATAAAGGATATAGTGTCATTTGAAATGTTAACCCACTCGGAATATGTGAATGGTAAAATCTTCAAAAATCAGTGTTTCAGAGGATGGTGTTTAATTAGGATATAGTAAGAAAAGTATGTTAACACTACTTAGAAAAATATGTTAAGATATTTCATTTTGTTCTTTCATGCTCTCACAGAAATTAAAGTCCCAAGTGACATTTTAAGCTCTCACTCTAATGTTTAAACAAATAAAGCATTACCATCCTTTGTTAGTGGCTAGCTAAGAAATTTAAGATATTGTTCAGCTGTTTTCCTCAAAAAGATCTTATGATGTCACTGAAAAGGAGATCTAAGAGGCACTTAATTTGGTCATTCTTCAGTGTGTTTTGGTCTGAGCAAGAATCAACTGATAATTTGTAGCCTGGAATAATTTCTGGAACCTTTTTAAACTTGCATTTTTACTTCCTAGGAAGTGGTCTTCATTGTAAGTTATACTCCATGTGAGGTGGCCTGGCAGCTTTGGTGTTAGTATTGTTTCTATGGAATATGCACAGTTACTTCAACTGATGAGCAGTCAGATGTGTCAGCAAATGCTGGTAGGACCATCTTTGGCTGTGTTTTTCTTCATGGTGTGAGCCTCCAAAGGTAGGAGAACAGTTAGGTTTAATGGAAAACTACTAAAATGCAGTACATATGATATGCTATTTAAAAAATTTATGGAGCAGATGAGGTAATCACAATAATATTACTTCAATAATTTGAAGTCTAAACAGTATTTTTGAAACATATGCAAAACATACAATAATTTGTGTTGGAATTTTAGTGCAGATTATTTTGGTTTGCATCAAGAATATGATTTGGTCCAACAGATCAGGGAATAAACTAAAAAAAATGGCAAATTGTTTTTATTAGTTGAGGAGACATACGGAGACATTCTTAGAGAAATGACTTTAAGCACTATCAAGGTACATGTTGTGTGGAAAATCAGGCAGTGGAAATGTGACAGGTGAATTCATCATTTCTGTGTATGGAAGACACCAACTCGTGGCATATGAGAAAGACTTACTGCTGCCTCAAGACCCAAACCTCACTATTTGGGAGCAGCAATTAATTTCTCTTACTCACAAAACAATCTACATGTGTTACCATGGTATTTGCAGACACAAGAAAAATACCTGGACTGAGGGGGTAATTTGCAGAAAAGAAGTTAGTTGATTATTTTAGCCCTCCACTTTATTTTCTTTGTCACTTCAATAGGTCAGCTCAATGGAATGAAATTTTAACTCTGGAATTTTATTCCCAGATATTCAGGGATAATTCATAGTTGTTTTCCCCATCCTGTTAGTTAGGTGCAGTTGCTTGGATACACTGTGGGATCCCGTTTCTACTCCTTCTTGAGTATGTAAATTCTATAGGCTATAAAAGTATTTTTGGTCACGAGCCTTTGTAAATGTAACACTAAAATATCTCCTTCTGTAGACATTAATGTAGAAAAACTTAATTGTGTGAGTGCCTTCAGAAAGTACCAAAAAGCTGTTTAAAAATAATAGGAAGAAATGTAAAGGGTATTGACATCCTTCTGTGAGTGAAACGATTCATTATTTTTCAGAGGGAATAGCTGACCGGATTTTTGACTGAAAAATTTTTTGGGGCATGGAGTTCCCCTCCTTTAAAAGTACAGGTTTCCTCTTCTTTCTGAAATAAAGTTAAAAGATGTGCAGTTTCTTCTAGCTGAAAGGATTTAAGAAAAAATGCATTAGGAATTCCAATTTTTTTTCTCCTCTACCCTAAAAAATATTCTTTCCACTAAGAAATCTCCCCAACTCCATAGTGATAATATTGAAGCCTTGACTGCCTAAAGCCTACTACTAAAATCTGTTCTTTTGTATAGGTAGGAAATGTCTTTTTCAACAGTTTGTTCAGGAGAATCAAAGCATAAAGTAGCTTCAGTAAGATATTTGCACATTTAGAAGACAAGACTTCTGAATTTGACAATTTTTTTTGTGGTCTTGAATATATTTCAGAAGCCTATTAATTTTTCTGTCTTTACTCTCTCTAATGCTGTCTAAATGCTAAATACTTGCTTTACTTGCAAAGGCAATAAAACCTTCATGTTTATACAGTTTTTTTTCCTAGATGAGTCACTATAATTTTGTTATTTTTATTCTTATAACCTAAAATAATATTTTTTGGATGCATGTATTGAAATGAAAACACACTTGAACATACTATTTCCTAAGAGAATTTTTGTTGCCTCCAATCCTTTAGCTGGACTGTGGCACGTGCCTGTGTTGTACCAGCATTACTTTGTGCTCTCTATGTGTGTGTGTTACACTACAAGCAGCACAGTTGTTGTGAACAGTTCACTTCTTTGGTACAAAACTAACCATTATCTGTGACCAACCAGAATGTACTGTACACATAAGAAAATCCTGGATTTAGTTATTATGAGAATGGGTTCATCTACTGGTCATACCAAAATTTTCATTATTTTAAACTGTCTGTCATTTATGTTAACTAGGATGTGCATAAGAACCATTCTTAACGACTTTGTGTTGTTTCAATTAAGTTGTTCTTAGATCAAATCAAATAATGGTAGGATTTGTTGATCTGCAAAACTGCCTTCCCCATATGGATTGGTATGAGATTATCCCACTAGGGGTTTAGTATCCAGGAAATTAAAAAAAAAAAAAAATCTGAATGACTAAATGTTTTCAAAAGGAGGAAACATCTATGATAATGAAACTGAGTCTATTTTAAAATGCAAGGCATTCTCTTGAAAGCCAGTACTAAGCACGCTCAAAGAAAACATTGTGCACTAAACACTGTGCATTATGATTATGAAACTAGGTCTCATTTAATCCATCAATATTTTGGTATGTTTAATATTTAAAGAGTCTTTTAAAACCATTATTCAGAAAACCCTGGGATAAAAATTATTTTAGAAATAACAAAGCATACAAGAATGGAAGTTAATTTGACCTTTACCACTGTATTGTATTAGTAAGAGAAATTCAGTTGCAGCAGTAGTCTACATACACGTGTAATCTGCATCTTTTCAAAACTGGAGAATACATCAGAGTATTTCCCTTCATTTTGAGAGTTAAACAAATCAATTCCATAATGAAATATGAAACTGTAATAAATGCAGTTTTGCATCCCAAATATATGCCAACTCTGTTTTCTTATTAAATACAAGGAAATTAAGATGGTTGAAGGAAATTTGTTTTCTCTGTAGTGAGTAGAACCAGTTTTAAAGAGTACTTACAGAAGGTGACACTGAGTCATCACCTTTGTTTTACTGTAATATAGAAAACATTCTTTTATCATCTTGATCTGAATATATGTTTTTCATATATAAGATTTAGTTTATAAATGAAAAATTGTTAGAGGAAAAATATATGTTTTAAAAAAGTAATAGGATTTGAAACCACAACTTTCTGCCAGGGGCTGTGGTACTGTGTTTTACGTGGATCCTCCTTAGCCTGAGTGATTGTTTCACTGGGTGCCCTGATTCCAGAAAGGCATTCAGGGCCCACTGATTTGTGTTAAGAAACAGGGGTTGGACTTGCACTTCTTTTACCCCTTCCATGCTGTGTCCTGCATTATTTCAGTGCTGTTTATCTCACAGTACTAACAACTTTCAAATGCCTGCTACATACCTTGTACAGATTTTAAACAAGCTATGTAGAATTTAGAACTTATAAGAATTCTAGTAGGAGGCTGATGATTGTTTTCTTTGGAAGGAAGTCTTCACTATGCAAACTCATGGCTTGGGTAGCTCTTATCTTGTGAAATTGTGTGTGTCTATACCTCAACAAGTCCCCATGTATATACCAAATAATAGCACAGTCAAATTAATGTTAAGAGTTTGCATAAGCCTTTATTTGTCTATTGAAATTAGGGTATGGCCCTTAATGAAGAGCATCAAATAATTCCAACCCCTCAAATATATGTTGCTTTATTTGTCATGAGGATTTAGGATGAAGATATCAGGATGATGTTGAGTGTAGGGTGTTATCTCTATGTGTTGGAGAATGTAATAGTGAAAAGGCAAGCCACTGCAGTTAAAAGTCACCTTGGAAAACCTCTGCTTGTCATATGAAGCCACGTGAATAATTTAACCTACTAATAGAGATCTCCTTAAAGTCATTCATATAATTATATATCCAAGTTCCTGTGAATTAGAATACTTGTTATTAGTTCATGGTTGTCTTGCAGTAACCTGTTTTTTTGCATTTCTTCAAGAGCTGGATAGGACATTAAGCTTGTCCTTTTCAAATCCAGAGGCTGCCTTGAACAAGCTTCACTTTATGAATTCCCCCTCTGGAGTAATACTTTCCCTTCAATTTTGTTTCTAGACCCTGAAAACTGTTTCATGCATTTTGCAAGCTTAAGGTTGGGGTTGTGTCTCCCAGTCCTCTTAATGTTTATGATGGTGAGTATTTGCTTTTCATTTAAGAGCGACATAAGGGGAAATAATAAAAATTAAGCCTGCATACAAGTTGTCTAGTACCTGACTTGTCCCTGCTGTCCACCCCTCCACTGAAGGCAGTCCCTCCTGCCTCGCAGGGGACTGCTGGGAGAAAAAGGTTTTAGCATGGCAAGGGTAGGGAGGCAGTCAGAATTTTTACACTGGAATTTTTTTTCTTTTTTTTTGGACTTGTAGAGTCCAAAGAAGACCTGAAGATAAGAGAGAGTTGCTTGGCTCATCTGGGTCTCTTTGGGCCTTATTACATGAAGAGTCATCACATGGCTCAGGCCTTGGGCTTTTCCCTTTGGCACTGGCAGAAGAGCTGTACCTGGAGCTTCCCAGGGAGCTGCAGAAGGGCCCTGGAGCACAGAATGTGGTGCTAGATAAACACACACAGTGTGAGATACAAAAAGCTGAAATGATCATGGATATCTAGCAGAAACTTAACAGAAACCAGGCCAATAGTCTGTACACTATATAAAGAAAACATGTAGTAAATGGATTTAAACATTCAGAGTCTAAGTTACCATGAGTATTTTTACAAATAGTAACATGAGTGTTGTGAATTCATGCAAAAGTCACTTAGTATTAGTAAAAAGGAGGGGAAAAAGTGATGTTGCAACCCTTTGTTAATTATGAAAGACTTTTCTGTTTGACTGTTTTCAAAGTCATATATATATATATAGTGCTCATCATTTGGAGCTGACTATTTAAAGAGTAAAAACCTTGCATTTTTGAATTACTATTTATTTTTCAGTGTTAACAAATAAATAAATGCAGGAAGCAAGAAAGGAAGATTTGTTTGCAGAATGTGGATATTGTTTTAAATAGTTTTTAAAGTCAAAATGAGCCGAGTGTAAAAAGAAATCTTTTTTGTCCCTTTTTAGTTTAAATTATTTGTTCTGTAGCATGCTGCTAAGGAATAATATAACTCCTGGATTTTAATACTCTGCTCTGGTAAGTAAGACAATTTATAGGTATATGATATTTATCAGTACCTCAGTAATCCACTATAGTTTGGAAATCATGTGTTTGTTGCAAAATGCTCAAGAGGTTATGTAAGAGGCTCTGACATTTGGAGCTGTGCTCTGCACGTTTATATAACACTTATTAATGACTTAGGTTTTTCTGACAAGTGCCAGTTTGATTGCAGCCACTTTGCAAAACTTGTAAAAGCTGCAAACTATGAATGAAATGTTTATACTTGAAGGCTGGAGAGCCACGTGTTACCTGGGAAATCTTTCAGGTCTGCTTCCATCGGTGGGAATGTGGCAGGGTCTCAGCAACTCTCATGCCTCTGTAAGCTACAGTATACCACTAACAAACCCCAATCAGGACTTTTCTGTCAGACTGCAAGTTGCTGAGATCCTGTCAGTGCTTGTAATGCCTGCGTGAAGGCAAGTGGATTCATCAGCCTGAAGCATGTATAAATTCTTTTCAAATTTCATTAGGATTCTTTATGAACAACCAAGAAAGAGTAGAAAATACGTTTCATTTTCACACTAGGTCACTGGAGATGATGACCATTTGAGGCTGCACAATGCTGCCAAATGATTGCCAAGGAAGACTATTCCATTGACAGCAGGTGCTCCGATGTAATACTCATCACAAGTAGTAGTTAACACACTGAGAGGGAGAGTGAGTTGCATAGGAGTGAGTTGCATTATTATCTGGCATTGTGGAACCAAGTCACTTCTGTGTGGGTGATCCTACGCTTTGTTTATCAGATAACGATGAAAACTCATGTTTCTGAGCCTTGCTGCCACAGGTTTTGACATAGTATTTTGTGTAATTTTGTCTCTTTGTAGAGGGAGGTGACACAGAAAAAAAGGCTGACTCTCTGAAGCAGTCTCCTGGTGTGTGTGAATGTGTGTGCAAGACTGTGTGTGAGATCTCTCCAGAATCACCGAGCTGAGAGCAGTGTTGGTGCCTGGGATGATTCATTCCACAGTGTGTTCAGGTCTGCAGTTTCAGACAGGCTGAGAATTGGGGTCTCTGCAGTGTGGAAAACTCACTGCTCAGGCTTTGTTTAGTTTCTTCACTTTGCAGAGAAGAGAGAGTACCTTTGTGCCATTAAACAGTGAGGATATCTGGATTTTTATTAAATATCTGACCACAACTAGGCTGAAATTGGCAGGTAGCATACAGCTCATCAGAAAATGCATCTGTGTAAAGTTTAGTGGATTTTGGTTACTAGCTGAACCCTCATTTCTGTCAATGTTTCATAAGATAATAAAAATGTGTTCTTTTGCCTATAAAGTGGTTTGATTATTATTGATAATCCTGTGTAAATCAGCTGCTGGTCGTTTTCTTCTGCAATATGGATATCTATAAACTAGGTCATACCAACCCCTACTAGCTATTTCACTAGCCGACAGTCTTGCAGGAGAGAAGGTTAGGATGAACATAGAAAATGAATTTCTCTTTTATCCCTACAGGAAGGTTGCCCCTGCCAGGTCTGGGTTTAGCTACGTGGCTGGTCAGTGGCAGGAGTTTGTGCTTTCTCGTGCTGATTATACTGAGCTTGTTCTGGGAACAAAAGGGTTTGGTTTCTGCTGATGTCAATCTGACTCCTTTTTAGAAGCACTAAATTCAATCAAAAAAAGAGAAGTCTTTATGGCATGCTTTACCTTAATCTTTACCTTTGTGATGTGGTGATTTTTTCGCTTTTTTAAAAATATGATTATTCATTTTTTCCTTTGATTGAATTTGACTTGATCACCTTTATGTTTCATCAAAAAGTGTTTCAGACCTGAGGACAGCTTGACTTCTCCAAGTTCTTCCTTTGAACTTTCAACTCTAGATTTTAATGAGCATCCATCTGATTCTACTCAAGCTGCAGCAAGTTATTACATCTGCTGTGATATGGATTTAATTGTGTGCTTTCGTTACTGTGCTGAGATTCCTGGAATCTCTGTAACCACTTTGATTTCATGTATGTTTAAAAATTGTGAGAATTACATTTTTCCTTCAGAGGTAAAGAAAATGTTTCCTAATTCAGGCTGAAATTATGGAATGATAAAGGAACGTGAGGAGGCAGTGAACATTTGTAGTCTTTCTGATCCACTGGTGTTAAAAATTTCAGCTGCAGGATTACAGAGACATGCTTTGGTAACATGTCAGAGGATTTATCATCATTGGCATCTTTGGGTTTAAATTTCATTGGGTGTCTGTAACCTCTTCCCCTTGATTTACTTAACCTGGTATCATGTCTTTTGTCAACTGACATTATTACAGCGTTTATGCTGCTGGAAGTGTCGTGATTTGCGTAGCTGAAAACCACATACTTTGATAAAGAGGAATTGCTCTTAAGGCTCTTTTATTGGCAAGAAATCTACAAACATCATTAAGATTCTTTGATACAAATCTCTGTAGCTGATTTTAGCTGTGTGGAGGAAGAGTTCCTGTTATTGCCAAGTTCACTGCTGCTGTTCTATTACAATAAAGTCTTATTTTGAGTGTCACTTATATTATTTTCCTTCTACATTTCAGTGGCATGTATTTTGTTGTTGAGTTTTTGCCCCATGAAATTATTAGTGGTTCAAATCAAAAAAATATTGTATCATGAAGAAATAGTTTATGAAAAGAAATGTTCATAGGCATAGCGCTGATAAAGCAACAGTACATTAGCGAGTTTTTTTCATAGCCAGTTGAAATTATTTTCTATAGCTCTTTGGAAATAATGGAAGGAAGCTGCTATGTAGCACAAATTAAAATACCCTTCAATACTGAAAAAAACTCAACTTTTTATTTGCATTCTAGTAAAAGTTTGACTTCAGAAAAGGGGATCATAATTTACAAAATCAAAATATTATTATGAAAAATGTTTAAATTTCTCACAAAAAAATTCTGGAAAATGCAAGGACATCCATTTGAAATGAGAATACTGTTGAATAGAAAAGATTGGTTGAAAGATTTTTTTTTTAAATGGGGAAATTCAATTGCTGCAATGAAGTGATGAAATTGCTTTTCTAATTGAAGCACCTTTGTCACTATCTATGTAGCCAGCCTACTATGTTAACTCTTTCTTTGATACATATTTTCAGTTGAGAAATCCCTTTGAATCTGATAGTATTAATTTTGTGTTATCCAGCATTCTTTCAGAAATATGTGGTTCCCCTCATTTAATATTTATATCTAAGAATCATAATTTGTTTTTTCTTTTCATGAAGATGATGTACAATTTCATTTGACATTTATCTTGATTCAAGGACAGTGTTAATTCGTTTCTGCTTGGCTTTGTAATATCTGTCATTCAGGGGAAAGGATTGTCTGCATCTCTGTAGGAAAGAAACTAATTTATTGACTTGTTAATTAATTCTGCTTTACATGGAAAGATTTTTAATTTTCCTTTACAGGGCACTATGTTGATTTTATTTCAGATCCTGGATTATGCACTGCTGGTTTATTAGCTGACATGTTCAAATGTTGTCTTTGTTTACAAAACATTGGCGAGGTATGTTTTCTCCTTTTATTTTCTGATGATCCAAAGTTCAAATTTTTTATTTCAGCTAAGTTTAGATATTAGTACGTAGAAGTGTAAATATACCTTCTGTAACAGAAAAGTAGTTTTCTGTGTTTATTTTCTGTCTGTAGGTTATGATTATTTTTAATAGTCTTTGCCAAGACTCCATTCTTTGACCAGAAGCTGACCACTACTAAGTTATTTCTAGCCATGAGACATCCTATGCCTTCACCTTCAAGACCTCACCTCTCACCCCTCGCTTGTTCTCCTGGATTTTTATTCTAAGGTCATACAAGTAGTTCATTGTGTGCTGACTAAATGTTTGTTCTTATCCATTAGTTAAAACAGGTGTCTGACAATAAATGGTACACTCTACAGTTGTACAAAGCAAAGAAAAGCTAAGACAAAGAAGGGTTCATTAGGTCCTTAGACAGTGTTTTGCAGATAAACAAGCTAAAGCAAAGCTCCAGGCAGCCCCAGCAAGGTCTGACAAGCCCCGAATCTTGCATTGTTAGCTCACTGCAAAGCCTGTTGCTGGCAACAGCAGCACCACATCTACTTGGTTGCAAGGCTGCATAGAAAATATAAATTCATTCTTCATTTCTGTATAAAAAAGAAAGATTTCTGGTCTTGTAATGAGTTTTGGGAAGAATCACAGTTGATGTCAGACTAGAAGACAAAGCATATTTTTTCTCAGGTCACATATTCTTGAGGGATTTCGCCGCCTGTTTTCAAACTCTCTCTGTTCCAGCCATTCTTTAGCAGTCTCAGCTCAGGCTCTCAGGTGGGAGACAAAGCACAGGAAGCTGCTCACAGGTCACCAGCTGACCTGGTGGATCTGAGAAGCACACGCAGGCAGAGACAAACAGGCCTGCCCAGAGGAGTAAGGCAGCTCAGTTCTGCTGCTTGAAGCAGAAGCTGTAGTTATGCTTGTACATCTCCTCTGCCCCAGATTTAGGTTTGTATGCTCTGCTCAGGGTGTATCCATCTCCTGTGTGAAGACAGGAAGGATTCCCTTGCCTTGTATATCAACATATGTCGGTTGTACGGAATCCAGATGAATTTGGCCATTCTTGCTCTATTACTTTGGAGCATTCAGTTCCAAAGGATAACAGTTGCATTAAGGATCGGTGTATGTTAGATAAAAATATTTATTCTTCCTGTATAACAGGAGTCTATATTGTTTCTCTTATCTAGAGAAAAATCTTGTCTAGAAACAAGTGGAAGTTATAACTTAAGGAAACTCTGCTCTCACTTCTCAAAAAAAAAAAAAAAAAAAAAAAAAAGAATTTGGGTTTCTTGAGGAATAAAAAGGAAAACCTGAACTTTTTTATTTTTCGCTACAGGGAGGAAATATCCCATTTTTTTCCCTTTTGAAGTAAGCAAATATGTTGGTCCCAAAATGTTTTAGGTTGCACATATAGGCAAAGGGAGGAAAATTAATTGGGTTATGTGTGAAGTAACAGGGTAATCTGAACTTTCCTTAATAGGAAGGTTGCTGTGTAGCCAGGAAATTACTCCAGCCTAGTAACAAAGATGAATTGCAGCACTTCAAGTTCAAGATAATGCTTAACTATATCTGTTTTCGGATTATAAACTCAATACTGAGGTGGCCCCTTGGTATGCATCACATGCAAAAGGCCTGCAGGAAAAAGAGGCTTCATTGGGTTCAAGGGGCTGCCTGAAATATTTTCATTGTTTACACTTAAGTGTTGTCTCTCCTTAACCTTTTCCACAAGTAAACAATTCTGAGTTAATCTCCAGCATTGTGCAGTCCTTAACAATGCAGTGCCTGCTTATGTTAAATGCCTCTTTCTTTCAAAAGTCAAAGCTGGAGATTCATTCTACGTTACCTTTTAAAGGTACAAATTAGTTTGGAAATACCTTTTAAAATCTCCTAGCTACTAAGGTGTATCAGTATACATCTTGCACTCAAGTGTAGAGAGTAAGTGCTTTTAGCTCAAGATATTTCATGTTGCTTCTTTTCTAAAGCTTTTTTGGAATTCTAGTTTGTATTACCATTGATTTCATGGTTTCTATACTTTATTTTGAACTTCTCCATGTTAATTTTAGATTATTTCAATTGGAGGGCCTTAAAAAGCTCTGGAATTGTGTTTCTTACTTGTAATTTATACATTTGGACATGGTATATTACAGAGATAAGTAGGGACTTTATTTTAGTTACTTTTTAAATTATGGTCAGAAAATATGGCAACTTCTTGTGATATTCTTTCAGTTATTTCTAATTAATTGTGTAGACTTGCTGAATGATATGCCTGTTGTCGATGCTTATAATTGCATATTGATCTATTCAATGTGACTTTAAAATAGAAGTTGCTGTGGAATACTGTGATGTTGGTCAGTAACCTCATGTTGAGAGCTACAAGGAAATTCTATTATTAAATTGGTAGACATGACTAGTAAGTAATAGAAAATACAATATTCTCAATTTATGTTTAAATGGGGAAGATAAGAGAATTTTCGATACTAAACTTACCAGAAATGGCTGTAGTTACAGTTCTTTATGCTAAATCCTCTTTAAAACCTTTGTTGCCATGTAAGATGTTGTTCCCAAGCCTGGGAACAAAGGAAGAATTTAAACCACTCTTTGTAGAAACCACATAAGTGATGTATTCAACTCCTATTTATCGTGGCTCTTACAACAATTACTGTGGGAAGAGGGATGTTATATTTTATATATCATCAGAGATGTTCTATGTTGCATGCAGTATAAAGATATGTGTTTGCTTATTATAGTTGGAATACTTTTTATTTCAGATATTTTTACAAAGTCTCAGAATGTTTCATACCTCAAGAGTGTGGATACTCTTACAATTTCAAGCATTCATTCCTTAGATTAAAACAAACAAACAAACCTACAAAAACCACCAAAAAAACAAACCACAAAAGACCCAAAACCACAAAAAACACCCCTGTTTGTCCCAGGCTGGTGTACTGTACCAATAAAATATGATCTCCATTATAATAACCTACTTTATGAAGATTAAATGGTTTTGCAAGTCAAACAAGGTAAAATTGGTTTAAAGCAAAATCAAACACTAGTTTGCTAGTTTAGGATTTGAATAGTGGAATGAGAAATCTTTTTTTATATTGCTATTGTGCACTGGTCAGCTAAGAAGTAATTGCTTTTTATAAGGCAAATTTGCTTTTACTTTTCCAAGGTAATGAAATGAACCTGAAACATTTCCTTTGAAATCAAAGTCACTATCACTCAAATGTCACCACCAGAATTCCATCATATGGTTTCAGCAAATACATAATGAGAAAGTAGTGCTTGGGAATGATTGACAGGATTCTATTAAAAGGCTTTACTACACATTCATCCATAATTATCTGTGTTGTAAATCAAGAGTGATTTGATTTTTTCATATTTACATGTTACTAACATGTACAGAGAGAGACAGCTGGATGCTATTTAGAGAAGAAGAGCTTCAAGATGTAAGTTGGAAGCCGCAGATGCATTAAAGGAAGCAGCTCTGAATTTATTTTTTTAATACCTAATGAAATTCTCTGCAAAAAAAAAAAAAAAAAGTATGCTAATTGGCACAAGAAAGTCTTAAAATACAATATGCAAAATTATTCAAGGAAAAAATAATCTAAGATTGAATCAAATCCTTAAACAGATATGTGTAAAGGTCTAACAAAGAAATTGTTCCAAACAGTAAAGATATTCTGTTGCATGAAATCAAAGCTTCTTAAGGGGAAAATTATGTCAACTATAGTTTAACTCCTCTGCAGCCTAACCATTAGTTTGGAAGAGGACACTTCACTTGTGATCTGTAAAATGCTTTCTAAGGGCAGAAGACAAGGGATGTAAATTCAGTCTCAGTGCAATGCAGGATACTTTAAGCAAAATAGATGGACATTGGAAGGAATGTTGCAGTAGGCCCATAGAGCAGAAAAATTGTCAAGCCCATCCCAATAATTCTGACATATTTCATCTTGCAAACAAGAATAGAGTGAGGGCTGTAAAGTTAAAATGTGAATTAAACAAACATGGTTCCCTGTGAATGTAAAGCTATTATGGCATTATCATGGGAGACTGTATTTAGAGTGTGTTCTAAAGGCTGCTCAGCAACATAAATACCACTGTGGCAATACTGAAGCCCAGCGGTGCAAATCACATGACTCAATAGTTGGTATATTGGGGAAGACTGAAGTGGCAGAAGGGGAGGGAAACGATGCTCTGTGCCAAATGCTGTTTTAGCCATTTGAATTACCAGTGACTTGTGAAGCTTCCAGTGACAGTGGATAAATCTTGCAAGAACTGAAGTGCAAAATGGTAACAGTGGGTGTTTGCTTTATCATGATCAGTCCCAAGAACTGAATGACAGTTCTTAAAGGCTTATTTATATGTAGCAAGAAAAGAATATCACTGTGGACATCTTGGAAATTTTTACATGAAGTTTACATGCTAGACCCCGTGTTTAACTAAATATAAAGTAATTTCAAAATGTCTCGGTATTCCAGAAGACAATTCCTGACTCAGTTGCAGCCTAATGCTACCAATCAAAAAATATTACTTTGGACTTCATCCAGACTGAAAATGAAAACTCTGTCACACCTCAGTGTGATAGTACTCTGCTCACTTAAGAAATGTGATTGAATGAATTAGAAGATAAAATTCAATTGGCATAATAGAATAAAAATTGAGATGTTTACAGAATATTCAGTGAATTATATAGAAAAACTTAATGCCACATATTATAAACACCCTGTTTTACTTTTGAAAACAACAAATAATGCCATTTGTATTTCAGGGGAAAGTTAGATACAACTCTGTAATGTTAGATAACAAGGTTTAACCAAAGGAAAAATACAGAAATAGAGAAAACACAATGTAAGAGTTAATAATTGCAGAAAGTAAGTAGATGGGAAAGAAAGGAACATCAAATATATCTGAGACTTGGAGTTTTTGGTTAAATTATAAAATAAAAGATAAATTATTATCCAACTATAGACTGATAATTATATTTAATTGAAATAATGTACTTGAAATAATTAACCTGTTATGTTACACTGAAAAAGAATAGATGTGTGCAATTACCACAACCCAGCTGAGGATGAATTAAATTTAAATATCTGTATCACACTTGTGCTTGATGCTCCAGCTAACAATACATGGGATGTAAATACATTATAAAAGTATATATAAAGTTTTTTTATGGCAAATAACTGAGTTAATAGATCAAGTGTTATGAAAAATGGAAAGGCATTCAAAAAACCCATGTAATTTTCAAAGATTTGTTTCTGAAGGGTGCCTTAAGAAGAGCTTCAAAACTGATGTTTTGTTTTTCTTTTTCAGAAAAGTAAAAATGTTTTTTTTCAAGAGATTAAAAGAAAATTAACATTTTTCCCAGTTGTTATTGCTCAGAGTCTTCATCTTTCCTTCAGTCCATACAAAGTAATAGAATGATTGAGAAAAGGCTTGAATGCTAAAGAGCTGAAAGTGAGAAGCATAATTAATGACTGCTGAACAGGATTGATGGAAGATAAATCTTTCCAAGTTGGCTTGGTATAATTTTTAATGTGATTTTGATTGGCTGATCCAAGCTATGGTGTTTATGTGATAGATTCAGGTAAGCACTTCTTTAAGATTTTGGGTGAGAAAATGTAAGGATGCGAAGTCAAGTTGCAGACTTTGAATAAAGTGAATTACTAAGTTAGTAGTTTCTGCAGTATTTGGTATAGTAATTGTTTTTTCAGACTACTATTTGAGTAGTTTTTCTCATTGATCAGGGAGAAAATATAAAGTTATTAAAAGTTATAGTGCAGTGACAGGGGTATGGGGAGGAATGATGAATTATTATTACAAAATTATCTTGGTGCTGATCCATAGTCAGTTGAATGTGTACTGCTAGGGTGATCTTGTGACCAAAGGATAATAAAGTTTTTGGTGTTAAAACAAAAAAAACCTAATTAGAGATATTATTTTCATTTCATTTGTCATCTTTATAATCAAAATAGAATAGTGTATTCAGCTTTGTAGTCACCAGCTCAAAAAGATGCCAGTAAATTGAGGCAGGCTCATAAAGCCATGAGAGTGATGAAAAATATGTCAATATTTCATGGGGAAACATAAAACATATTCTATGCTGAGTGTGCCACTTATAGTCCTATTTGAAACAGCTTGTAAAGAATACTCTACTAATACTATTTGAGGAAAATGCCAAAATACAGTTATGTTGTTCCACTATTCAGTTCATAAAGTACAGTGAACTTTGGTCTGTGCCTCTGTACCTGGCAAAGTAGGAGAAAAGTGAGGCTTGATTCTGCCATGCAGTGCTCCTTTTGTTAGAAAGTAGTGCATAGCCTTGTTCTTTTTGGTTTTGGCTCCTGGTTGGAGGTTGTCAGTTGCCCAGACAGAATGGGTGACTGGTGGTAGTGGTGTCCTCACCTTCTCTGGACAGGCTATGTCAATGTGGAGAAAGGAGCATCCCCCCAAGCTGTTCTGAGATAAGGAAGATCCGTGTGTGCAGTGATGTGTATGATTGAGTACTCAGCCCTCTTAGCAACGTGTGTGCTTTCAGAAATAAAACAAATAAGTTCCCATGGGTGTTACCACAGATATATCTCAATCAGGTTCAGTGTGGTGGGTACTCTCATGTAGATAAATCTTCAGGTGATTCTGAAGTTTGTGGGCAGTACACAAGGTCTTTCTGAAGATTAAGGAAATTTCTGGAATATGTCTCTAAGTGTGTTCATGCTTCCCCCATGCCACGGAGTGTGGCCATATCTCCCAGGAGAGATTTCCTTTTGGTCCCTATCTGAGGCCCTTTAATAGTAAAATGAGATCTTATAGGAATTTACAAAACTGTTTATTGACTGGAATATTCTAGTTCATCCCTCTCATGGTCTGCAGGAAAAGGAAGACACAAATCTGGATCCTGTGAATATATTTGCATTTTTTCAGTAAATCAATGAAATAATGCAGATTTACACCATCTGTCTTCACTGTCTGTAAGGATGGAAACTGCCTGAACTTCGCTTCCGAAACAGTTTAAAAAGTGTCTTCTGCAACAATCAAACCTCCTAAATTTGTTGTTGGAGGACATTTTTCTGCTAGTCTAGGCAAAGTTGTGTTTTTCTTCTTTCTAACCTGCAGTTGCAGTTGAGCTGTTACAATTAGCCATGATAACATGTGGAGTCTTCTATGAGGATAGTTCCTGTGAAATTTTTCACTTGGAATCATGAAAGTGAAGAAATTAAACCTTCCTTTGTGCTGTAAGCTATTTTTTTTTGTGTAGGCACTTAGGAGAATATCGTAACAGAAATGGTAAAGCCTGTTCTACATTAGAAAGCTCTTGATTTCCACAATCGAACTTTTAACTGAGTTTTTGGTAGATTTCATGTCTTCAGCCCTTGATAAAGTTCCATGTGTATTTATATACAAGAAACCTGAAGAAAACTTACAGGAGTATGTGGTGCTTTGTTCTTCAACAGTTTGTTAACATATTTACATTTTTGGCCAATTGTCTTGGGAATCAGTGAGATGACATTATATTAAAACTCTGGAGTGCTGAGTCACACTTGCAGGATTCAAGGTGGTGTTTCTGAAACTGTCAACTTTTAGAAACTTTGCATAACTTAAAAATCAAACTGCATGCTTTTGTTTGAAAAAAATGTATTTAAAAAACCATTTTATAAAGATTGCATTCAATGAGACAGGCATTTAAAGTATATTAATGTTATTTATGTTGAGAAAATTGATGACAGTATCTACAAAATAGAGGACAATGCAGCTTCTGTTAGGATATATCACAGCTGATTTTTTAAATAAAGGGGCTACATGACAAGCTGATACAAGATATAAATTGGATTGAATCATAAATAGCTAATATTTTCAGTTGTTTAACATTAAGAAAATACTTCTCTTGGAATCAAAAAAATGACCAGCCTTAAACTGGAGATATAACTCCTGTCACCTAGAAGTGTTTGTAATGCAGGATGCTGAAAACTCAAGTATTTCTTTGTTGATACCAGTATTTACTCTATGTGGTTTCATGATTAAACGTATTGGCTGCTTTTACTAATGTGTACTTTCCGTAACTTTTCTTTACGCCCTTTAAAGGTGAAAAAGTTTTCCTTTTCATTCTTTTAAATTTGATGATCAGCAAATCTTTAATAGATGAAAAAAATCCCAACTGATCAACCAACCAACCAAAAATCCACTTGTTGGAATTAGTTGTCTTGTGGTTGAGAACTGTCAGGGATACTTTTGTGAATCACAGGGTGTTTCCTCAAAAGTTTTTCCTTGTTACCTGATTGATAGGCTGTGCCACAGGGCTTGAGCCACAGAGCTGTGCACTTTGTAATGGTGCTCGTTTGGGGCTGCAAGCAATTCTGGTTCAGTCATGTGCTGTCAATGCACTTGGTTTATGTGCAAATGTGATGGAAGGCATGAGGCAGTGAGGAAGTGGAGAAAATAGATGCAGATATAAAAGCACGTGGCTCACTTTCCAGGGTTGTTTGCTAAAGTCAGTTGTTGAAACTGCTAGAAAGGCCTTTAACCTGGGAGTCATGACACACTTTTGCTGAAGTGAAAAAATTATGAGGATGGATTGTTGCTGCACTTCATGAAGGGGTTCACTTATGGTTTAATCAGTCAGGTTGGATAGTCTAGAAGCCATTCATGCCATGCTCAGTGTGAGGCTACATCTGTATATAAATGAATCTGATTTAAATGACGCTTTACTTTTTTTTTTTTAATATTACAGAAAACTACAATGCTGGTAATGATATAAAGACACCTAAAGACTCAGTGAAAGTGATTGGATCCCTTTTTAATCTTAAAACAAGAGCATTAATCACAAAATAAGTCAGGATTTTAGTACAATTTATTACTTTCTCAGAATAAATGGAGGAATCTGTTTTGCATTTGTTTTGTTTCTCTGTAGATCAGTAGTAATGCAGCACAGATTGGCATCAGCACCTTTCATTCTGTAGCCTTTCAGTTACAAAGGAAAGAAACTAGCAGTGGGATAAGGCAGGTTGTTGGCATTAGGAAGTTTGAATCTACTCCGTGCAGTTTAATTCCTGCATAATATGGTGGGAGTTTTACATAACATTATGTACGTAACAGTTATGTGTGACTTCTTACAGTTTTGTAGCTCATGGGATACAATAATACTGGCCTACTGTTGGAAGAACAGCTATTTTACAGTTAACACTTGTATGGTCCTTTTACTGTTAGTGAAAGACTTTGCTTTCTAGAGCTATATAAGTTTGTTGTATCTCATAAGTATTATGACCACATTAATTTTGGTATATATTTTAAACTGAAGTACTGCATTTTTTTGCTCTCATAAGCAGAAATATGATGGTATTTCTTAGCTATGATATGCTGTCTTATCCTGGTGTTGTGTTGGGTAGTTATTGATTTCAGAGCATAATGCAGTAGGAGGCTTAGCTTTCTTATTTCATTTCAGAAAGACCAGAACAAGAAACAAAGGTTCTCTGCAAGTATTATAAAGAAAGACAGAGTAATTACTGTGGAAACAGCTCCTGCACAACCCTGCCATTATCAGAAGAAAGACCTGTGTCTCAGTCGTCCTTTTGGCAAAGACGGGGTCGTGTGCTGCCCATGTTAGCTTTTAAATTCTCACTGTCATCCTTGAATCTCTTTTCACAGAGTGAATTGTCTAAAATTGGCATGAATCAGATGACACAATTTCTAGGTTAAAAAAAGTAGATGATGAACTCTTTCCTGTGGCTTACCATTCTTTCTTGTTCTGGTTCAGTCGAAGTGTTTTCATGTAAAAATAGAGGAAACTCTGGTCTTTCTTCCTTTGGTTGGCTTCTTCATTTGAGAAGATCATCCAAAATCCACTGACTTTGTTGCAAGTCTTTTACCACCTTTCTTAGGCTGAGAGAGCTGGGGTTGTTCAGCCTGGATAAGAGAAGGCTCTGGGGTGACCTAATTGCTGCCTTCCAGTATCTGATGGAAGCCCACAAGAAAGATGGAGAGAGACTTTTTGCAACAGAATGAATGTAGTGATAGCACAAGTGGAATGGCTTCAAATTGAAAAGGCATAGGTTTAGATTAGATATTTAAAAAACTATTTACTGTGGGTGGTGAGGCACTGGAACAGGTTGGTTGTCCAGAGATGTGGTGGATGCCCCATCCCTGGCAGTGTTCAAGGTGGGGTTGGATGGGCCTCGGAGCAACTTGGTCTAGTGAAAGGTGTCCCTGCCCACAACAGGAGGGTTGGAACATTATGGTCCCTTTCAATCCAAATCATTCTATGATTCTATGAAATTATCTGACTCATTAATATGTTTCCCAAACATGTAATACTCAAATACATACATATACTTCTTTTTCAAAGGAAGAATTAAAACATTGGTGATATGCTACCATAAGCAGAGGAGAGTCTTTCCTTTTCTGTGTTCCCTAATGCTGCAATCAGAACTGTCTTGTTTCCTGAAGCAATCCATCATGTTGATTTACAAGTGCTACCGTCGGTATTGTGCTAATAGGAAGCTCATGGCATCTGTTCTTGTGCTGAAAGCAAGCCAGCAGCAAAAAACCCCATGATTACTAGATGATGTACAATCAGTGGATAAGGAAGGGGAAGGCTGGGGAAGATTCTGCACCACTTCTGCATCTTAGTCAGTGAACTAGAATTATTATCTTTTCTTAAGAAGTCTCTCCCCTCTCTGGGTTAAGGTTATGTTTAATATTTAGACTAATCATGGTGTATTGCATATTCTTGATTGTATCACAAGTGAGCAGGAAAAATTTAACTGGTGTATTGTTTGTTTCCTACTGCTGTGTGTGTGTGTCTGCTTTCCTTATGGGCCCAGCTAAAACTGCTGGAGTTAGCTCTAGCCTCTTCACTAATCACTGTGAAGATGGATGACAGATGTGTGGACTTCTCCTTTGGATCCTCTTCTATTCTACTTCCTACTGCTTTAGTGAATGAAGAATTTGATTTCTGAAATGAAGATTTTGACTTTTCCTTCCCAAAGGCAAATCTATTTTGAATTCTTTTTTTTTTTTTTTTTTTTTTGTTCCTGATGTGGATTTTCCTCCCTCCTAGATTCAAAATCTTGGGATATTCTATGTGAATAGGCTGCTGCGTTTTCCTTCTGTTTGTCTCCTGTTATTTTTCCACATCTATCGCCATAAAAGCCTCTAATTTTCAATTTTTTTTTAAAGTTCAAATATGGTTGGGGTTTTTTTTCAGTTCAAGTTCTGTTCAGGAAAGCCTTTTGTGAATAACACTGCAAAATGCAGAATAGAACTTGAGAGGACCTTATTTTGTGTCCTTTAAACAATTAAGGTCATTATTCACTTCTGGGTTCTAGCTGATACAATGAGCACAGAGGCTGCTGAGAGCAGTAGGCTCTGAAGTGAAAGCACTCTTGTTCCAACTTCTGTTTCTTCAGAACTGGTTATGGTTCAGTATGTCACTCTACTAAATAAATGGCAGATTAAAAGAGGCTTAATTCTTTTTTACATAATCTACATTTACAGAAAAAAATCAGAAATATTTGCTACCCCTTTGAGAACTGGAAGCTGCAAGAGCTTGGTACTCTAGGATCTCTCTGGATGAGTGCAAGGCTTTTAATAATTGTTCAGTATGCTACTCACCACTTGACCAAGAAAGTGTCACTGTTTGTGTGGACAGTCACACTTTGGACCTTAATTTTGAATGATTGCCAGCATCAGTGTCTCATTTCTGTAGTTTGAGCTTAAGTGATGTATTTTGAGTCGTCTTTGATTTTTTTGATGCAAATCAACAATTTTAAACATCTGTTTCTCCCAGTAGGTTGTGAAAGGGAGAGTCTTAAGGATATGTGATGCTTTAGTAGAATTTATAATCTCTTACTGTTCCTAGGAGCAGTTGTGGACAAGTAAGCATTACAACCCATGGGTTTGCCTTTGCCAAGCAGCACTGTTTGGTGGTTAGGGTTTGAAGTATCCTCCCTCTATAGTGCTTGTGATCAGCAAGAAATGATGCAAGTAGGGTAAAATCTGGCCAGTACCAATGGCAAAAAAGCTGGAATAAATGTGACTGCCTGTGAAACAGTTTTCTTAATAATGTATGCCATGGCTGTGCTGTGTTCTGTGAAAAGGTAAGCAATTTCATATAGCTGACAGCTTGTTTAATCTAGATTCCCTCTTTCTGTGAATTAATTTGTATGGTCCCATGATGAGGAAATGGCTTGTTTTGAAAGGACTAGTCTGCTCCAAATGTCTGCTACTTCAGTAACAACAGGACGGAAACTTCAGGAGATGAGTTCTTTTCACTTTCAACTAAAAATTGGATTTACTCATTGAAGTTACAGGTGTTGCATTCTGGAATAAAATCTTTGGATCTCTGTCCAACAGCCAGGGAGTGTATAATTCTTTGCAATTTAAACAAGTAATGCTAAAGAGAGCAAAATTGTTTTGGAAAGTAGATATTTGTCTACCGTCTGTTTAGTCATCTGTTTTGTTACTCAGTTTTATTGAGAAGCGCATATATAGGTATTTCTTATGTTGTATTTTAAAAATATGGCTACTACAATTGAAATGCAGGAGCTCAGCAAGCAGTTCATTATATTTGGAGAGATGGTCTTAGTAAACTGCTAAAGGCAAGGATTTTTTCAAGATCACTCTATTCTCTATTGAAGCTAAGAATTATCAAGTTTTAATCAAAGTTTGAAGTTAAGCATTGCAGCATTTTTCTTTTCTTGGGTTTTTTTTTGTTTGTTTGTTTGTTTGTTTTGGGTTTTCTTGTTAGTTTTTTTTTTTAATTTATTTTGAGTTCATATTGAAATCTTTTGCATGTTTTTGAAGGAAACAATGTTGACCCTTTTAATTAAAAAACCCCACAATTATTTTGATTTTCTTTCATATGACAAGTTTCAGAACTAAAATACATTTTTTCTCATGAATATAATAATGCTTTCGAACCTTCTTTGTATTTCAGCCTTCCATATTTGAATAAAACCTTGGAGAGATGAGTGAATGTAATCTGTCATCTGTCAAATGCTACTCACTAATTTTGGCAGGACAATGCATTGAAGCAGTTTAGGTAACATTAAAACACAGGGCATATATAAAGGAAAAATAAAGGAGATGATGCTTGACTCCAACTGGATTAAATGGCATAAGAAAATTAATCACTTTACCTCTGAACTCTCTCTGCCAATGCTGCAAATAAGAGGAGACTGGAATTGTTTTGGTATTTTGAAATTATTCCCAAGGCTCAAGCTGTCTGAAAATTATGACAAGATTTTTGCAGGTAACAATCTTAGGTAAAAAAGGGTACTGCAGTAAGATATCATCTTCAGATACTGGGATCTGACACATTAGAATCGTTACTGTCTTCCTAATTAATTTGTCCTTATTTCATAGTTTGACAAGAAGCTTAGAAACAAACTTTAGCATCTACATTTCATTTAGCTTAGGGGAAATATGCTATTGGATGAAAAACATATAATTGTTAGCTGTGTGTATATGAGAGCTAAAGGTGAATGTGACCCGTACTCTATTTTTTTTAAAAATAACTACTAATCTGATGAAAAAGAAAAAAGTGGGTTTTTCATAAATCTTGTAGTTTTATATTTCAGTATCCTGTTTAAATAATTGGAGACAGAAAGTATAACAATTTAGAGATCTCTATAATATTTGTATGGATTACAATAAATAAAGTATTATTATTTATCATTGGCAATTTGCACCCTATTATTTATATCTATTATCTATATCTAAAAGTTGCAAAGTGTCAAAAATATATAAAAATATGTATGCATCCT